>OZ007600.1:224408447-225658447 GCA_963931845.1 Maratus michaelseni
GTTAAAGTTACAAAACAGATAGATGTAAATTATCAGAAAGGAAAAAAAAAAAAACGAATTCAAAAATTGACGTCGAAAGAAACATCTTCTTATAAAGAAAAAAAAAACGTGGTCTTCAACTTTAATTTCCTCAGACATCAACCTAAACAAGAGTTAAAGTTATTGTAGGAAGGACCCGATAAAATATTTTTGTTTCTGTTTTCCTTAATATATTGTAAATTTGGTACTTTCGTATTATAGTGGCCCCCAAGGATGAATCGCCAAACGATCAAGATTTATCGCCAAATTCTAAAGCATGTATGATATTATAATAATATATGATACATATATATATAACATTTCTTGACGTATGTGGCCAAGTTATAGTCATATATGACATATATATATATGACACGTGTATATGATGTATATACGACATATAAGACATAAATAATATGTGTATAATGACGTATATGGTACATATAGGAGTGTTTGGAATATATATATATGTGCGTATATAGAATGCATATATAAGCTTTGCGATGATCTTGGAGAAATCATAACTGCAACATTGGCATAATCATAATTGTGGGGGCCGCTATAATACGAAAGTACGGTATTTTTTTTTTAAGTTTTCAGAACATTTTTCTCATGGTTATTGTGATTTGTGGAATTACATTTTCTATATCTGTGTTGTTGGTAACATACGAAGTAATTGTTGCAAAATGTTCTATTCAAGAAAATTTTAAATACTTAAGCTAAATATAAATTAAATGAAGATAAATTCGAAATACATTTACAAACTTTATCAAAATTAAAAAAAAATACTGAATTCTAATTAAATAGTTACCTTGTAGGATTCTGTTTGAAACTGAGTTCCTTCTCAATTTAACCCTCACGAGCAAAAACAAAATGAGCATAGCAACATAAGGCAACCAATTATTCTACAGAACGATCATTAGATTAAAAAATGTCCGACCATATTTTTCTGCTAATTTAAAAGATATAACGACTATTATATCATAGTAAACGTCTTTTCATTGCATTATAATTTTCACCAATTCTTATGTTATTGATATTTATGATGACGTTTTGTAAAGTTTAATATTTATTGCAAAATTTAAGTATCACTGTGCATTCTGTAATGTAAAAGAAGAAATAAAAGGAAAAAATTATTTTTTTTCAACATTTTGGCGCAAATATCCCTTTGTGGTGAAGTGGGATAATTCATTACATACAATAGAAACTAGAGATAATTATTTTCTGTTCCTATCTATATTATAAAGGGCAAATGTGTCGGCCCGTACCGCAGATGTCATTTTGACGGTGACAACGCCAGACGATTAAACTTAACTTTTACCGCAATTTTTAAACTTTTAAATATCACCCATTTTCAATTTTTACACCGTCGAATTGGGACATAATTTACTTTCCAATGCAATTTGTTTTAACACTGTATCGCAATTTAAATGATTTTTATTTAAAAAAAATAATAATTTTCAAGCATAAACTTTTAATCAAACCTATCTCAACCGCGCGCCGACGATTACAAAAGATAAATCCTTTTTCATTTAAATTAATATAAATAGCTCAGCATTTATTTACAGCTTATATTCCATAACGAATTAAAACAGTCACCAGTCAATACGTAAAATAATAAAATATAAATAAAACACAAATTTAAGACATGTAATCGAACTATGCGCTTAAACCATTGAAATGAACAAAATTAAAAAGCCGAATTGCAAAAAGTGATCTTTGACGATTTCTCCGCTTGTTAACTCCTGGAACAAGGCCAATGTGAAAGTATCGCCTTTAATAAATTTCAAAACTTTATTTGAACGCATTATTCATATTGTTCATATATATCTATATGATTTTTATTATTGTTAGTGGTTATTCTAAAATAATACAGGTTGTTTCTAAATGAATATCGGGGTTTTAACGCTTGGTAGTATTTATTACATGAAACTTAAATTTATAATTAATACATAAAATGAAAGAGCATCTCAAACAGTTTTACCTACAAGCTTACAAGTGTTCAATGTGAACACCTTTCGTCACACGGCACACATCAAGTCGATAGCTTAGTTCTTCCCAAACGCTCATTAGTGTTTATGGGTAATTGTTGCAACAGCTGCCTCAATTTGGGGGATCATATCTGAACTTTATCCGGAACGCACAGTTAACTACAGTAACTACAGTAACTACAGTAACTACAGAAAACAGTAACTACAGATTCGGTCTGTGCAAACTGCAGAACACAAAATGCTTTCTGTTCACTAGTCGCCATTTTTGCTACTAGCGCTTTCTAACAGACGACGGAAGAAACATTGCGTGCGCGTGCGCATGCACAGGTACTAACAAACTGTTTGAGTTTCTCTTTCATTTTATGTATTAAGTATAATTTTAAGTTTTATATAACAGATACTACAAAGCGTTAAAACCCAGATATTCATTTAGAAACACCCTGTATATTAAATATAAAAAGTCTATTAGAGCCATCAATTGAATAAATGGTTTTCACCTATAAATCTGTAACCCGGGAGGACCCGGTTTATACCCTTGGTCTTATAATGACAAAAAAATGACTGTTCTAAAATTGTGACTGACAGCTGTTGTAACGTTGCTTCACGACGACGTCCGACCTCATGTCTCCCGTCACACACAGGAACTTTTGACACAATTTGGCTGGACTGTCATGCCTCACCCACCTTACAGTCCGGACCTCGCACCTAGTGATTATCACTTGCTCTTCAAGTTAAAGGAACACTTGGATGGCCAACACTTCCGGAGCGACGATGATGTCAAAGAAGAAGAGAAACGCTTTCTCAACGGGTTGGCGCCAGAGTTCTACGACATTGTGATACAGAAATTGTCGCACCGTCTACAAAAATGCGTAGAAAAAGATGGCGATTATGTAGAGAAATAGATCAAACATCCTTCTTTCCAACGATGTAAATTTCTATGAGAATAAATAATGTTGTCTATTGGTAAATTTGATGGGACCCTTACTTCTGGATCAACCCTCGTATTTGGCAACGCTGCGTCTGGGTTATTTATCTCTACATTGCACAATTTTGTTCTATTGGAAGCATGTTTCTTTACACTCATATTTAGGGTTAAATTCCATACATCTTAGACAGTAATTCTTGATCTTAATTAGTAACAGACTTCTGAGATTACATAAGGCAAATATTTCTATTTTAATATACTTGTACTGTGAAAGGGAATTTATTTGTTAAAGGTCAAATTTTAATCGATTGATATAGGCATCAGTGCATGGCGTAAGCCTTAATTAACGATGTGTAAAACATATTTATTACATTATTATATGTTTTATCTAGGCATATTATAAATAAATTGCTTCCCACCGCCAGTATTGAATGAAGTAAATATTGAATTGATTGTGCGTGTAATACATATGATACGTGTAATATATTGATAATTATCTCTTAAAACTATAACAATCTGACAAGTTTTTAAAATGACAACAAAGGTTGCTAGAAACTGGCTTTGAAAAAGTTGCTTTTCTCGCCAAATTCAGTCTCACCGATTTTTCAATTCAAGATCAATATAAAAGATATGTACCATGCATGCATGTCCTAATTTTATACACTGTTTATGTGTACGATAAACATATCACAGTTGCCATCTTCATAGTAAAACTCAAATAAAAGTAATACTGTTATACTGTAAGATAAAGGAGAATTAACTATTATTTGAAGCAGGGAATGAAAATACAGAAATAATTTAGTGAATATGACCCTTTGTAATAAAGCCAATTGCAACGATTTTTGCCCACCACTAATTCCAAATGGAAAACTTTGCCTTATTTAATCGCTGATATATATGTGATTAAATAATTACTGCTGAACGAATATCGGAGCTGTTTGCATCTATGTGACATTTTAGGAGTCATTACATAAAATGGAAACAAAAAGTATTTTTTTCTCTTACAATTTTGTTAATTACAAAGGAATTAATCGTTACAAAATGTTCTCATCTGAGAATAATTAAAGTAATTTAATTAAAAGAAAATTCAATTAAATTTTAATTTAGAAAATATGCTTAGCTTCAAAATTAATTAAAATGAAAAACTGAACTTTAGCTAAATATATGCCGATCACGGTAATTCTAATCGAAATAAAGAAAAATAATTCTGTTTGCTTAAAATTTTTCATAGCGTCAATTAATTAAATTTTAAAAATGTGGGAAAATTAATTAGGTAAATGTGATTTACTTGTCAATTACTTAAATATATCATACTAAGTTGCAACATTCTTATAACGAAAAAAAAAAGATTTTATCACTGTAAAATTTTTTTTTGTGTTACAGTAAATATCGTCAGAAAAGTACAAAGAATGTTTTTTCATCAAGAAAAATATAGCCATTTAACATTTCGAAAATAATTTAATTTTAATTGTTAAGGGGACCGTGGACCTTTATTTGATCAAAAATCCCCCCAAAAATCTAAATTTATTTTTATGTGTATTATTATTCTTCAGTTTGTACTGAACCATTTGAGAAAAACTTCATGCAGCTGTGATAATTTTTCGCATAGTTACAAGCGTTTGAATTATGTACACAATGAATTTTTCGGTGCTTTAGTAAACTTTCTACATGTTTTTTTTCAATACAGATTTTACACGTTATTTAAATTTTTGAAATGCTCCATGCGTCTTAATTTTGGTTCAAAATTCATGAAATTGATAAGGACGAATCCTGATACTGTTTACAAAGAAACTGTGTAGGCATTTTATAATTAGACTTCGTTAAGATAGTTAAATTTGATTTATAACTTATTAAAAGGCTAAATTTTGATGAAAATCGGAATGGAATTTTGAAAAAAATCTCTCAAAAATTAACTATTCGGGGGATTAAAAAACTGATACACAGATTTGTTTGTAATATAGTTTTAAGTGATCCAAATGCTAAATCGGGGAAATATCTTAAAAATTAAGACGCAAGGAGCATTTAAAAGTTTGGTTTATAAATTTAATTTTTTTTAAAAAATCTTAAAATTATATTAAGATTAGGAAATTTCCTTAACGTATTCTATATACTTTTGGTGAAATCTATATATGGACAAAATTTCATATATCTATGATGAAAAATAAAATAATTCAATTTTAACGCCCACCGTCCCCTTAAGAACATATTTTGTATCCATTGTTGCTATTGTTAGATATAAATTTAAAAACTATTGTTAAATAAAGATTCATAGAGACATAACATTTTAAAATTAAGTAATATGATGCAAAATAAATATAATGAATTTAATGTTTATGTTCTAATGATTATTTCAAGGTGCGCAATTTTTATCACATTTTTAACCAAATTTGCCTCTTTATTTAATAGTAGAAATACGTTATAAATTTTGCGATTAAATGCTATGATTACGAACTCTGATATTAAATATTAAATTGAAGTTTTCTAATATGAAATACTAGTACAAGACTCTTTGTAAATTTCAAGGCGCGTATGCATCTTTTTATTGGTACATAAATTAAGTTAATGTTAATTAAACAAAAATTGTTTAAAAAATTAAAAATAAAAACCTTCGTGCGTTTCGTGTTAAACATTAATTGAAATTTTTCTAAAACGTTTTACTCTTACTTGTAGATTTGATAATCAGAATTATTGTTTTTAAAATATTGTACAGAGTCAAAATATATAGAATAAAGATTATATGTACAAATGCAGCGCAGTTTTAATAAAACATTTTACTCTTGAATTAAACATTTTTAAATTATACCTTAAGGTAAAGCTAGGAGAGTCTGCGCACAATTCAAAAGAATAGCAATAAAAAATCTAAATATTATTTTTTTGCTAAAGTATCCATGAATAATATTTACTTCATTTGTTTTTTATGCATTTCCATTGCTATTTTGTTGTTATGTTGTAATTTAATAGAACAGTTGTAATAAAACCAAGAGAGCTATATTGCGCAATCTGTCCTTACAGGGTTGGTGTGATTGCGCACATGGGTAGGAGAGATTGTTATTAATAATAACTACAATTAAATTGTTAACAATAATAATTACTCTTAAATGACATTGTTGTAAGGTTTTTGTGAACAAATATTATTGTATTAGGAGTGAATATTTTAACCTAATGATTAAAGAATCAGAAAAAGGAAATAATTTTAAAAACGATTAAAAAATTTTAATTAAAAGAAGAAATTTTAAGAATCAGAAAAAACAAGTCCAAATAAGATTACAAAATAACATTAAGTTACTTGATAATACGTTTAACTTAAAATTAGTCCATTTTAATTTTTTATTTTTTTATGCAAGTTTACCAGTATGCTGCGTAATCTCTCCTAGCAGGGAAACTAATGGGAACAACGCGCCATCTCTCCTAAGTAGCAGATGCGCAAAATCTCCAATTTCGGTAGAAGATATTACGCCGCCTTTTATATAAACATGGCCGCTACTAAAACGAACCAATGATGTTCACATTGTTATTCTAGATTAGTAGCTTATTAGAAATCGTTTAAGTTAAAAATATTTTGTACTATTGACATTGTATAGAAATTCTGATGAATCTAATGAATATGAAAATTCAAGCACTTACTTTGGGTAAACAAAACAAAATAACAATGCTTTATCTTAGACGCTCAAAACAATCACCGTGCACTTTCAAGTTGTCAACCGCGCAAACAAGCACTCTACTACTGCTGTTGTACAACAACCTGGAGTCGCTGCGCACTCACTCTACTCCTTCCCCCCGAACCTCTATGTGCGCAATCTCTCCGACCGCGCCATCTCTCCTGGCTTTACTTTATATGAAATATTTTAGGTTTCGAACATTCCAATTTGAATTGAATATACTGAACATTGCTTACTTTGATGTAATGACATTGTAGAAGAATATACATAGATTGAGTTATTACGGTATTTAATGGGCAAACAAGGTTAAGCGCATTTTATGTGCTTTAAGATGATATGCCTACCAACAATGATTTTAAAAAATTCAAAATTTAAAACGGTGAAATGAACAGAAAACTTTTTTAAATCTTAATTAATCCGAAACAACGGAGCCGATTTTAAAAATTCCATCAGTATTATAGCATGGACTATATCTCCTTCCGCATTAAGAGATTTTTTTTCTTTCAAGATCTTTGCCTCCCAAATGGTGCAAGAGAAAAACAAAAGTTATAAATTTATAATTTCGCTTTTCCTAGGAATGGTTAGAGTTAGAAAATAGAAATTAGACATTGTAGGGACTTTTAAGGACTAATTGCTCTTACAGAGCGGTTATTTCAAGATTTGAAAATTGAAAAGATGAAATCGGTGGAACATGTTCTAAAATCACAATTACTCGGAAACTACCGAACATTTTTTTTTTTTTTTTTTTTTTTTTTTTTACCATTTATAATGGCAACTATCCCTACTTAAACTTTTCAGGTGCAAAGTACTTATATTCGTAAAATGCTGAAAGGTTTGAATGACCCCATATTTTACAAACAAATTTATTTGTTTTATTCACGTAGTTCACAGCCTAAGAGGGACTACTCAGACGAAGGAGGCCAAGTGTGTAGAGTATAGGTGTCTCTCCCGGTACCTTTATTAAGGTTAAAAATATACATATACAGTTTCAGCTGGAGCTGAGCTCGCCGGAAAACGTGACAGGGGGTGGGTGAAATGCCTTGGGTCTTTATTGCCCGAAATTCACAGAACAAATCCCTCGCTTCCGGAGAACAGATCTCCCTCGCGACACGAGGCAGCGAGGTGCCGAGGTTCTTGAAATTGGTTTGAGAATGATGTGACGCACAGCACCTGGTTAACAGACAGCAGATGAGCTTGAGTGTTGCGCTCCAGAAATATGTTCTCTCGCGACAAGGGGCGTTGTGGCATCGCCAGAGTAACACTATAACACTACTCGCAACAAGGGGCGATGCCATACGAGGGAATGGGAGTTACTCTGGGTACAGAAAAGCTTGTGAGATTGGAGATGTGTGATAAGTATTGGTGGATGTGTTTGAGTTTGTTCAGAAGTGTGGGTCTAGATAGAATATTTTGTAGCCATCCCTTAGGAGGAGTGGCTGGATGTTTAATGTGCCAACGTGCAGTAAGTGAGCATTCGTGGTAGGCGTGGGTGAGGAAAATTTTCATTCCAAAATTTTGGAGGCAATGTGGCATTTAGAGAATCAAATTAATTTGTCCAAAAATGAACCACCGCCCTTCAAGGTGTTAAACAAAAGAAACCTCTATTAAACAGGGAAACCTCAGTTTATTTTTATCTCGGCACCCCTACATCCAGGGATGTTTAAAAAGGAAAACTTGTCTGAATTTGTAATTCCTTCGAAACTGTTAGCGCAAGAAACTTAAAATTTAAAATGATGTTTACGTTTAACATTCAAATGTTCGGTTAAAAACGCTTTAAAAAGTTTTAAGTTTAAAAGAGTAAAAAGAGAGTAAAACATTCTAAAATCACTATTACTCTTAAATTATCAAACTACTTTTAAAATTGCATCCTTTGTATTTCATCCTCATGTTGAATGGAATTCAGAAACAGACTATTATTTATTTGTTTTTCGAAAAAGAGGATATTTTCTATTTTTATTGGTAGTATTTTTATTAGTGGTAGCAATTGTTCTTCCACTTAATTTTAATAAGCACAAAAAGTACATATTAACACATGATGTACAATGTTTTCAGCTCTGTGTTCCACTTCCACGCGCACAAATCCGCAGACTTTACTAGTATAATATAAACTGTCATTAATTTTTAAAAACATACGAAAGTATTTTGTGAATAGCCCGTTATTTTACATCAGCAGGAAATAATTTTTCGTTCTTTTTGCCGTTAAATAAGAAGTATAATGTAGGTATTACATAAAACTTTTTCTTTAATTCCCTCTCTATTATGATTTTAAATCAGCGATATACCTCTAGGTAATATCTTAATACTGAAGATCAAGATTATATGATGATAAGCAGTGCTAATATCACATAATATCAATAAGCTTTTGATATGAAAATCTTCATATATGTTTATTCTAGATTTAGATCTATATTAAGGAATATATTTCACTAAATAACAATTTACACGAATTTAATACATTTTAATAGATTATGCATACAAGATATGTCATTATTTGTTGAACAAACGTACTTCATCAGTATACAGTCTTTAGTGTAGTTGAACGTACAGAATTTGTTACAAAATTGGAAAAAAATGCAAAATAGTTGTATGATACATATAACTGTAGGTTACTTTACATATAACTGTATAACTGTGTGCTATGTTAGTTAATGTTGGTTTTTTATGATATTGTATAGTGAATCTTTTTAAATTATTGCAGTTCTTGTACATTGTATTTATCACACTTGCCAACTTTTACGGTATTTCCTCACCACTATATATATTTTAATAATGATCTTTACCTTTTAAAATCCTCGAAATTTGGGGATTAAATATGACAAACTTTATCCTTAAAATTAGTGGTTGGGAAAAAAACGTAAAATGATTAATTTTATTATTTTTAATTTTTACTTTCTTCTATATTTACAATAAGAATGTATTGGATTCGTGAAAAAATTCGTCTTCCGGTTTTCGGTGGATTTATACGTTTTAGTAGCTCCTGAATACGATTTGATTGTTTTTAGAAAATGTCTGTCTGTGAGAAAAATTTTGTGGGCGCTCTATCACAAGAACTAATGCACGGAATTTAATAAAACTTTAGATTAAGTTAGTTTCTGATATAAATTGGTGCTGAGTAGTATTTGGGGTAAATCACTTAATAGTTGGCGTTGCAATTCTACATTTTTCACGATTTTCTTGGTAGCTATATCTCAAAACCTAATGCACAGAATTTCATCAAGCTTCAGATTCTCTTAGATTTTCACATAAATAATAGGGTGATTACGTTTTGGTGTAAAGAGCCCAAAAGGTGGCGCTGTCATATTACTTTATTCATGATTTTCCCAATAGCTATATCTCAAGAACTAATTCACAGAATTTGCGAAAACTTCCGATTCTATTATACCTTGACATAAATAGATGCTGAAAATTACGTTTTGGTGTAGATATCCCAACAGGTGGTGCTGCTAAACCACTTTTCTCATGATTTTCACGATAGTTATATCTCAAGAACTAATGCACAGAAATTCATACAACTTGAGTTTCAGTTAAACGTTGACAAAAGTTGTTCTTGATTAGGTTTTGGAGTAAATAGGAAACAGATGGCGCTGCTATGATGAATTTATCAGGATTTACACGATTTTAGACATAGTTATATCTCAAAAACTAATGCACGAAATTAAAAAAACTTTGGATTCAGTCAGACATTGACATAAATTGGTGCTGATTCGTTTTTGGTGTATATGAAAATTGTATGAGATAGAAGAAAGTTTTGGGATTGGCTCATCAAACTAGTTTTAATGTTTTTGTTAACCCCTTAATTATTTCTTATTTATAATTCTAAAAAAATAATAAAAACAAAAATTTGTACAAAATATGGCTATTTCTAAATAGTAATTTTCGCCTTATTTAACCGAATAATCCTTTTCATTGCATAAAATAAAGAAGATTACTAATAAAAATTAGTAGTAGGCAAACAAAACTGAGTAACAAAGCACGCAAACGTTTTTGCTACAGGCTAGAGATCCTGTAATTTAATTTCTCATTTTCGTATTTAGTATTAATCATATCCCTTTTTTATTGTTAACATGAATTTTGCAATTTTTATGCATCAATTAATGATTTATACCATGGATTCTTTTTAACAATAGTATTTCACTTACGCATAAACATCTAATAAATACTTACTCGTTTTCTACAGTATTAGTAACATTTTAAATATGTCATTAAGTTTTGGATTTTTCAGGAGCTTCAAATTTTTGTAATGATAGGATTACGCAGCTTAAATGAAAACAAGAAGAAAAAATCAGGCATCAAGCATATATTATGAAATATTTCCCTACATTTCCAGAATACTGTAACGAAACCTTACAGTTTTCCTACATGTGAATGAAGATATCTTAAATAAACAAGGTCAAAGTCAGACCAGGCGGGGAGACCTACCTTTCGGCTTAAGCTCAACTATCCCCTCCCAAAAATTAAATAATGGATTTAGAAAACGCATAACAGTTTTGAAAAAAAAAATTAAACAATTACCGACCACACTCTGAAAGTTACTCAAATTCTTTTGTGCACCCCTTTATATTATCTATAGATTTGTATATATACTATATTATTGAATGTTATACTAAAATTTAGTTCAGTAATAAACCTCACGAAATTGTTGAAAATTCACCTTCAGAAATTTCCACCAATAAACAAAAATTGATTTTTTTTTTGTACAACCCTGCACGTTAGCTACAGATTATCACATACACACATATTAAGCTAAAATTTCATTTATGCAAAAAACACATAACCAAACTAAAAACGCATATCCTGCAATTACCATCCATTAGACAGCAGAGTACCTAGTTTGTTTCGTGTATATATATATATTATATATATATATAGCTGGGAAATAATGCATTACAAAATTAAAAAAAAAAAAAGAAATTCATGCCTACAGATATTAGTGCTTTCAAATTATTTTGTGTTTCTATATATCATATATGGGGTTTATACGCATTTCGTACTGTGAAAAAATGTAGTTAAACTTAACCCCTTCGCTACGAGCGTCATTTACGGAATTTTTAATCTTTAACCACCGGTTTTTTAAAACAGAAATTTTCAGCTAATCGAATCGCAGAAATGCTACCATTAAATAAGGCAAAGCTTACACAAAAAATAACTGGTGGGAATAATCGAGGATTCTGAGCATCTTATGCATCACGTATACGTGTAGCTCGTGTCCCCAAGGGGTTAAACCTATAATCCCCATGGTAGAATACGTTCTAGAAATTACGTAATTCAGAAAATCCGAATTCATGCCAGAAAATTTCAATAATAAATGCAGCTTTATTTACTGGCGGAATGTTTCTTATTAAATGAAGCAAATATTCCTATTTTAAATTTATGGAAGGAATATGGAATATCTGAATTAAAGAACCTACTTAGTTGGAAACAGCGATGGTAGCATATATGCTACCATGGGCATTAGAGGGTTAAAAACGCAAATCAAAGGAGATAATGCACCTCTAATAATACGTCTTGCAACATCTCTTTCCAATAGAAAGTATACGAAGCCGTTTCATCTGCTATCAAATGATTAACAAAATTAGATTGGTAAATAAAGTGTAAACCGCAAACATATTGTTTTTGGGCTTAATTTAGGTAAATAGCAAAGTGAAAGCTATAACAATTGATCCGTATTATCTTATTGTGCCTATGATCTTTTGGGTCTGGTAGGTTCAATAGCGACTAGAGAAAAAGTCATTTTACAGTTTATTAGTGTATAATTACAGGGCTTTGGCGATGCAGCTTAATTTGCCTTTGGTATGTTCACCTAAGTGAAATGCATCAATTGGTTTGATGACACCATTGTTAAACATTTCACGCGTAAACCCATAGTGGCTACTCTGAAATGTGTCACAATACAGCGACTTGAATTCTGTGATTCGTTAGTAGTGACTAAGTTGATTAAAAAGATCTTAAGTGATCTAAACCAAGACGTTTCTAAAACTTTAGAGTAAACCTCAAACAGATTTATTTTGGGCTTAATTTAAGTAAATAACAAAGTGAAAGCTATACCAAATGATCAATGTTATCGCATTGCGCCTATGATCCTTTGGGTCTGGTGGGTCCAATAGGGACTAGAGCAAAAGTCATTTTACAAAAATTAGGATTGGTGAAAGTTGGTTGGTGTCATACTCCCCAAATGAAAGGGAATGCCCAGTGATCTTAACAGTTTCAATGTTGTAATTGTTATCTGTGTCTCTAGAAGTACTCTCTAAAACAGTTAATTTGTGTAGAAATACAGGTGAAAACCTGAGTGAAAGGCATCAATTCTTTTGATGACACAAATTTGGGTTATGAACGACTAAACCCAGAGTGGCTATTCTGAAATGTGTCACAATACAGCGACTTGAACTCTGTGTTGAAATAAAAGTGACCAAGGTCATGAAAAATATCTTAAGTGATCTAAACCAAGAAGTTTCTAAAACCCTAGTCTGGCCGGATAACACAATTGTACTTCAATGACAAAAGTTTTAAGACATTTGTTGCATAAATAGTATAGATTACAAAAATTTAACTTTGCTTGAACTGTGGAATCATATACTTTCTTGACAAAATCCTGCATTTTTAACGAGAGGTATAAATCCTATCAAGATTCAACAATGTGAATTGTGGATGTTTGCCCCTCCCTCCTCCCCAATTTTACCACAACCTGTGGTGCCTGAGTACTACTATAAAGTACCCTGCGAAAAATGATGACTTGTTTCTCCGAAAATTAAAAACATCTCCAGTAAATCAAATATGTTCCTTAGTTGACGCTTTTGAAGCTTTAGACATCAATAATATTTGTTCTTCATGTACAAAAAATGCAAACAGCAGTGGCATGGTGTATCTTCATATGCAGTACTAGAAATCCATTGCAGCCAACAATTGGAAGTTTAAAAAGTAGTGAACTTCTGAAGTCTCGGTGTGTATTGTAACATACATTCAAGATACTTTATTCGCCAAAGAAATTCAATGCTTAAAAAAGTATTCCTAATCCGAAGACTTACAGTGCAGAAAGCAGTGTTACCAAAGTATTACACAATACTTACCGATGATACAAAAATGAAAATGGCACAAAAAATTCTTCCAAAGCGCCTTTTTTTCGGCAGAATATCCTGCTGGCTACAGCCCAAAACATGTGTATGAAATTTGATTCCATTCTATGTATAATTCCATTTGTTTTTCGACGATACAAAGAAAACATAAGGATAGACAGACATTTTGTAAAAACATACTTTTCGGGATTTTTGACCTCTAAAATGTGTAAATCCTTTGAGAACCAGAAGTTGAAGAACGTTTTGATTACAATACGATCTTATTCAGGTGTACTGAAAAATCTATATTTATTATTACGCCAGAAACTAGTATCAACACGAAATCCTATGAATGAACACTGCACAGTTTAAAATAATAAAATAAGTATACTTTATTAATATTGTAAACATACAGCGTGAAAGCAATTTTAAACTGCTGATTTGTACGATTAAGATTTTATGGCAGATTTTATAATATTATAGTGTAACGGTAAGACGGCATAATACCTTCCAATAAATGAGTATTTGTCCTTTTGAAATAATAACAGTTTTTAGGATTTTTATTACTATTTTTTTAATTTCATTTAATTAAATACCTTACATATAGCTGAAAAATGCACCATTAAAAGGATAATGAAAACTAATTATAGTTTTATGCGCATTTATAAAACTGCACGACATTTTTCAATGTTTGTCATACGTAATAAATAATACATTATTTTTAGGAAAGAAGTAAAAATATTTACGTAAATTATTTTTCATTTGACAAGCGATAACAATGATAACTTGTCGTAGAAGTCGATAAAAATATGTCTTTTGTATTGAACTAATTTTTGTGTCTCCATAAGAAGCATTATTTATTTCTGTTACATTTGAGATGAATAATTTTGGTTTCTAAATGAAATTTCACATAATAATATTTTATAAGAGACAATACTACTTCATATTAACCATACACAGAAACGTATGTACCATTATGCTATTTCGTATATATTATTTCAATTACATCTCATACTTACAGGGCTGCCAACCACTACGCCTTTTTAAATCAGGTATTCATGTTTAGAACCAGAAAAATATTAACAAATTGCTTACTGAATTTAATTAATGGTTTGCAATGCTTTGTACTTTATTGCGTTTGTTAACTAAAATTTCCGATTCTAAAAGAATTATTTGACTCGGAATAAGCGTAGTAGTTGGCAGCCCTGTACTTATAAAGAATGACCAGTACATCTTTTTTCTCTGTCTTAAAACAAACTATGAAAGAAAATATTATAAATAAATATCTTACAGAACAGACGTCAATATGTGCAAGATTTTACTAACTGTAAAGTGAAAGCGTTGTAACTTTTTATTGAGTAATATGTTCAAGTTTTTTGCATATTTTTAAAGGCTAAATAAGGATAATTAATTTCATGATTGTAATAAAATAGCTCTATAAATATGAAATGTATCATGAAGAAAACGATGACATTTTCTTAAAAATAACACTTTAAATTTCTCTTAATGGTGAATCGCACAATCAGAACTTCATTTGAAATTTTAAAGAAATCACTTATTTTAAGGCAGATAAAATGGTTTGCAGTGTAATATACGGGTGTCTATAAAAAGTCTGACACATTTTAATGTTTAATAATTTATAAAATAATGAATATATAAAGAAATCTATGGCATTTATGCATAAAATAACTCATACATTTCCTTTTTTAGTGTAAACGTTTCCATACACGATTCCCATTTCCTGTTTGAATATATTTTCATTTATAAATATGTTCTGCACGTGTTATTAATTGTATGTTTCTCTCTTTTGTTTTTGGCAACGATTAGAATACAATGTTATGTTTACATTTGATGTGTTAGTTCGACGTTTCATTCGATGTGATGTTTTATTTGATCGGATATTATGGAGAATGCCAACACCGCAAGAGAAAGTACAGTATGTATAGTGGTTGATCGAAACTAAATGAATACCCCAAACACAGTAAAATTACAGACGAGAATACCAGAACGACCCTCCATCGAGAAACAGTATCTTGAGGTGGAAAAAAAATTCTAGAAATCGATGTCTTAATTAACAAAAGTACCGGAAGGCCCTGCACAAGTGATATTGATATTGAGCGTGTCAGAGATACATTCTTACACAGTTCTAGGAGATCTGTGAGATCAGCGGCAAGAGAATTGGATATGTCAGTTTCGACTGTGCACAATGTTCTTAGGAAAATATTAAGACTGTATGCTTCCAAAGTTCAAATTGTTCAAACCTTAGAACCAGATTATAGGCCTAGGAGGATGGATATAGCAACAGACATGCTAAGAAAAATCGAGGATAATGCAGAATTTCTTTATCGCATAATGTTCTCCGACGATGCTTGCTTTCATCTCTCTGGAATAGAAAATTGCCATAATTTGCGCATATGGGGATCTAAAGAAACGCATGAATACCGTGAGGTACAAAGGGACTCTGGAATTATTAACGTGTGGTGAGGTCTTATGTACAACCCCGTCATTAGCACTTTCTTTTTCACTGAAAAGGCAATCACATATTTCATTCACTTAGACATGTTGGAAAATTTCTTATTTCCACACCTCAAAGAGATTTAGCAACATGTATTTTGTAATAAGATTGAGCACCACCTCATCGGAGTGCCACCGCTCATAGTTCTTTGAATGAACATTTCACAGGAAGATGGATTGGGCGAGGTGACCCAATTCCTCGGCCACCCAGATCACCTGATATAATGCCGCTGGACTTTTTCATTTTGGAATTCATAGAGAACGTTGTTTACCGAAGGAACGTGTCGAACGTTTATGACCTAAAAGCCAGGATTACAACCACAATAGCCGCTGTGGATGCAGACATACTTGCCCGTACCTGGCGTGAAATCGACTAACGTCTTGATATTCTCCTTGCGAAGGGTGCACATGTGGAAATTCATTGACGAAGGGACATAAAACTTTTTGCATCTAACTATTAATGTTGGTAATTTAAATATATCCTTATTATTTTATGAATTATTAAACATCAAAATGTGTCAGACCTTTATAGACATCCTGTATTTATTATACAATTCGCATAATCGTATTCCACTTTACTAAGTGGAATGTGTCCAATCTTCAGATACACACCTAATAAATTCACATACACAAAGCCACTTTTAAATACACAAGAATAAAAACATAAAATATGAATTCCAATAGAAAAAGAAATTTAATTATAACGTGAAGTTAAACTTAATAAGATGCTCCTAAAATACTTTGCAATTTCAGGTAAATAACGGAATTTAAACAAAATTTTCCTTTCATTTTTTTATTGACTAGATATTGTGTGCATATGACTCTATTTAGGAAGTCAAAGGAACACATTTCGAATTTGGTCACAATTTCGGAAGAAATATGTTATATTTTCGTAAATTCGTATTACACATTTCATATTATTTTCGGAAATATGCACCATTTTGTACAGTGTAAGGAACGTGTTGGTGGTTACACTTAGCACATGCACATGTAAAATATGCTGAAATAAAATTTATCATATCACGTTTATTACTTCTATTTTTTTCTTTCAAGAAGCGTCCTTTATTATTTAAACTTATAAACTACATTTTTACGCCATAGAAAATCCTTCATCACGTTGTATATTTGTCTGCAATCCGGATGTTTCTTGCACGCATAGATAATTTTCTATAACTTTTTACTTTTGATCCAAATGTTCGAAATATCTTGTATTACAGTTAAAAAAGTCCTTCCGGCCTGTACCGGGAGGAAGAGGTAGGTTTCCTATATCTTCGTTTTAAAATTTTAGCTAATGTTACACGAAAACTGCAAGTTAAAATGCAAAGAAACGTTTACAAAAGATTCGTTAATACTGAATTTGAATAAGAAATTCGCCAAATTATTGAGCAATAGCCAAATTGGCTTCATTTATGAAGACTTATTTTGGTCGCTAAATTTGGCGATATTTCGCCAAATGTCGCTAATGTCGCCAATTTTGTCGCCAATTTTGGTGCCAATGTCGCCAATTTTGGCGCTAACGGATATGAATATATAAAGTTTTTATGCGTATGATTGGGAAAATTATTACAACAATGAAAGAAAATAATTTGCGAGTAATCGCGTTAATGTGCTGTTTTGTTTCAAAATGTCAGCCAACCTAGAATTTCAAACTGCTCTATCTCAGCCATTTTTTAAGATAGAGGTAAACCAAAAAATGCTCTGGAATCCTTGTAGCAAGGCCTAAAACGTAATTAAAAAATAAATTTTATTTTTTAATTTTTTTGTATATTTATTTTAGTTTTAAATTTTTAAATGTACAGCCGCCATCTTGAAACAAAATGGCGGACCAAGCTGGCCAACGAACTCGGTCGAGACATTGGTTAGGTTAATACACACAATTAGTTTCATCAAAATTGATTTATAAATACGAGCGTTATCGTATGACATAGGTCAGATATATATATATATATATATATACAGCGTGTCCACGTATAACCTGACCGACCTTTATTTTCGCAACCGTTGGTCCTAGATGCATACTTCCAATTACAAAAATGATTTAAATAAGGTAAAGAATTATTTTTAAAGCGATTTGCGTCACGAAAAGCATTTATTAAAAAATTACGAAATTTAAATTTTTATACGGTCCCCCGGTCCTATAAGTAATATTTAGTAAACAGTTACTGTGACACTAACAAGTAAGACAAAAAAAGTCCCATTCATCTAACATTAAAATTGACCGAGTTATGAAACTTTGAAATGAATGACTTATACCACTTTTAGGTAGCTTTCAATACAAAAAAGTATAAAGCTACCTATTGCAGCCGTTCGGAGGAAAGCAGTTGCGGAAAATTTCGATATATTTTCACCGATCATGACCCCCAGACCCCAAAACCACCCTCCGTTCAAATGTTGATTTATATATATAGATATATCCATATATATATATATATATATATATATATATATATATCTGACCTATGTCATACGATAACGCCCGTATTTATGAATCGATTTTGATGAAACTAATTGTGTGTATTAAGGTCACTAATGTCTCGACCGAGTTCGTTGGCCAGCTTGGTCCGCCATCTTGTTTCAAGATGGCGGCCACTTAAAGATTTAAATTAACTTAAAATCTAAAATAACTATACAAAAAAGTTAAAAATTCAAATTTATTTTTTAATTACGTGTTAGGCCTTGATACAAGGATTCCAGAGCTTTTTTTGGTTTACCTCTATCTTAAAAAATGGCTGAGATAGAGCAGTTTGAAATTCTGGGGTGGCTGACATTTTGAAACAAAACAGCACATTAACGCGATTACTCGCAAATTATTTTCTTTCATTGTTGTAATAATTTTCCCAATCATACTCATAAAACTATATATTCATATCCGTTAGCGCCAAAATTGGCGACATTGGCGACAAAATTGGCAAAATTGGCGACATTTGGCGAAATATCGCGAAATTTGGCGATCAAAATAAGTCTTCATAAATGAAGCCAATTTGGCTATTGCTCAATAATTTGACGAATTTCTTATTCAAATTCAGTATTAACGAATCTTTTGTAAACGTTTCTTTGCATTTTAGTTTGCTGTTTTCGTGTAACATTAGCTAAAATTTTAAAACGTAGATATAGGAAAGCTACCTTTTCCTCCCGGTACAGGCCGGAAGGACTTTTTTGCATCTTAAAACAGATGATTTCGACCATGCTTTCAGGAGTCGTATATAAAGTACTTAAACTTGTTTCAAGGTATCTGCGCTTTGAAAGAAATCGTACAACTATTACGATTGAGTTAACTTTTATTAGTTAAGTTTTAGATTAGTTAAAATAATTGTATTTTAACATATGTTTTATTTTGTAAGGATTTGAGGCTATGATTTCTTTTAACAAAAATTATGGTATTTTCATAAGGTTTTATTTAACTTGCAACGATCGTCTTTCCAGTTTAAAATTTGTACGCGAACTTTAACTCACTTTCAAATGTCCGATCGAAGTTCAATTTTACATACTGACTTAAATCCGATGACAATGTAATATTATTATGATTTTCGACGCTTACTATCTTATACACACTTATATTAGAGGATAACACAAAAAAATTCGGAAAGATTACCGTCAACAAGTTTAAGAAAGAGTTATAGATTAGATAACATAAACCTGTGATGGTTGTGTTTTTTAACTTTTATAATTACGTTTTATGTATTTTTTAACGCTGAATAAAAAAGTTACCTTCACTTTTAACCATCATGTCAGGATTTTTTGCAAATCGTGAATTTCAAGGTTAAATAGCAAAAAATATGATACTATAAAATAGATGTAAGACTTCTTTATTCTGTTTAATTTTATTTAATTCAATAGTTTATTCAATTTTTTGGCTTATACTAGGTTTCTTACAGCTAAACAGCTCAGAGATCCGATGAGGTTGGGAGGGGAGGGGGGTTCAATTTTAACTTTGAAATTTGCGATTTGAGAAAAATCCTGACGTGATGGTTTAAAATGAAGGTCATTTTCGGATTCAGCGTTAAAAAATACATAAGAATCAATTTTCAAAAGCTAAAAAACAAGCCACAACCCAAAATTTGAAAGACAGTGCAATCTAACAGCATTTTAAAATCTGTATCATTTTGTAAAGAATTGAGGCTGTTGTTTTAAATCCTTTTATTTAACAAAAATTCAGTTATTTTTATCCTCTTATATGTTCAGTAGAAATTGTATATTTTGCATTAATATGTCAGAATGATTATAGATTTCACTTTCATATTAGATTGCAATGTAAATTTTGCTCTCAACTATTTTTTTTTTTTTTATCTATCTGAAAATTATTTCTATTTCTACTACATTTGTGAATGACCCCTATTTCGCAGCAAAAAATATACTCCAACTTTAAACAGCTATTACTCGGTGAGTTTTAATGTTAGATGAATGGGACTTTTTTTGTCTTACTTGTTAGTGTCACAGTAAATTTTTACTAAATATCACTTATAGGACCGGGGGACAGTATAAAAATTTAAGTTTCGTAATTTTTTAATAAATGTTTTTCTTGACCAAAATCGCTTTAAACATAATTCTATACCTTATTTAAACCATTTTTGTAATTGGAAGTATGCATCTAGGACCAACGGTTGCGAAAATAAAGGTAGGTCAGGTTATACGTGGACACGCTGTATATGGATATATCTATATATATAAATCAACATTTGAGCGGAGGGTGGTTTTGGGGTCTGGGGGTCATGATCGGTGAAAATATATCGAAATTTTCTGGAACTGCTTTCCTCCGAACGGCTGCAATAGGTAGCTTTATACTTTTTTGTATTGAAAGCTACCTAAAAGTGCCACAAATTTATAAAACTTAAATCCTAAGGAATCATAGAAAAACATTCAAACATTTTAACTCGCAATTTTACATTTAAACAATAGAAACTATCTTTATTATTGAAACAATGCAAAACAACATGTAAGTTTGTTCCAAGAAACCCATTTTAATAACTAACCCGTTCTTTTGACGTTTTTGAGAGCTATGGATTACTTACAAAAAAGTATGGTAATCCCGGGCGTATGGGTGTGCATAAATTCTCGTATGTTAAATTTTCGCAATTAAAAATTTTACTTAAGTTTTCTTAAAATAATTATAAGAACTGAAAGATTCAATTAAAGTTTTCATCAGGGATACACACATTTTATATTAGATAATTGGAAATCATATTTTTTTTATCCAACTGATATGAGAGATGAACAATAGAACATTTAACTTGATCGCATGTACATTTGTTTGTCACAATATGATAATAAAAAGTTTATCTCATTATGAAAATATATGTGTAAGTATAAATTACATTCCACTTATTGTTAATTATTTTCGAAATCAGTGTTAAAATCCGTCTAATCCTTCAAAAATAATATAACAAACTGTTAGTCCAAATATCAACTGTTAGAATAGTTGACAAATACACACAGCCGAGCTCTATCTGGAATATAGTTTACGGACAATGTAACAAGCTCATCAGATTATCTGCGGAAACAAAGGCATTTAATATTGTTTGGAAAGCGATAGTTTGTTCTAGTATCTGATTCTGCATAATAATACCAATCCAATTTTATTACATAATAAATAATGAGCACTTTCTATGATCAATCAGATGACCCACAAATTATTTCCTTTGAGACATTGTATTATACTGAGATAAAAAGTTCTCGAAATAGGTAAGCAATGTACACTCAGAAAAAGGAATTGATTAAAACTACAAAACATGTTTTGTTGAGTACATTTTGGTTGTTTTAGAAAAATTCAAGTAAAATTGAACCATTTTACTTCAATTAACAAAACATTTTTTGCTGACGATAATTTTTTTTTTTTAGTATTGCAAAACATTTTTTTGGTTGAATCAAACAAAATTTCCATTGACCTATATTTAAACAAAAATTTTGTTTAAATATAGGTCAATGGAAATTTTGTTTGAATCAACAAAAATAATTTTTTTTTGCAATTCCAAAAAAAATTTTGTATCTTCAGCAAAAAATGTTTTGTTAATTGAAGTAAAATGGTTCAATTTTACTTGAATTTTGCTAAAACAACCAAAATGTACTCAACAAAACATGTTTTGTAGTTTTAATCAATTCTTTTTACTGGGTGTAGTGGAATCTTTCGAAATAGGGGTATTTCTCCTTGAAACGTACAAGCAATTTCAGAGAATAATTATTAAAAAATTTCTTGATTATATTAGGATGGAAATGTGGTGCGTATAACATTACAATACATTCATATAAATAAATATTAACAAATATAAATATTTCATAAAAATAATATATCCACATAGCTTCACACATAGTTATCAAGTCTGTCGCTTTTTTATTACCACTAAATTATAATAGCAATATTCGTTAAATTTAATCGCAGATATCTGCGATTGATTTGAAAAATTGCGATTGATTTGATTGCGAAGTGGTTATTTCTGTACTGAAAACGTGGTAGTCAACCATCAGAAAGAGTTGTAACTATGCTGATAACTATGCTGGCTTAGGACTTACATCATTATCATGTATGAAACTGCTTAATGGGTCAGGTAATCTTTAAACTGTCAGAAATTCGAAAAAAAAATCTTTAGCTTAGAATTAAACATGATTTTTTAGGAACAATTTAAAATAAACCCCATGCAAAAATTCACGTTAGAAGTGGCATCATCTCTAAAACAGTCTGATCTTTTTTTTATATGAACAAGGGACGGTTTGATCTTTGAAGTCAATTTTCTCAAAACAACGATTTCGGTCATTGCGCCCACGATTTAAGAAAAATAGTTGGTTAGAATTTCATGAAATTTTGACTGAATGTCTTAACCAGACAGATACACAAAATGACCTACTATTATGTTTCTCAAGTAGCACGTTTAGAATTTATGACTACTTTTGTAGTAAAAAAAAACTCGATATTTCAAATTTCTCCAAAAAAAAAAATCTCAAGGTCTACACATTTTATTTTTTTCATCGGAGGTCATTTTGGGAACACATTATATATGTACTCATTTTATTATGTTTTAAAATAAATGTAAAAGCTTTATATGAATGTATACATTTTTGAAGAATTTAAACCTTTATTAATATGCATTTTAAATTTTATAATTCAAAGTCAAATAGTTACGGATTTGTGGTAATTCTTATAGAGGTCCCGTTTTCATGTATTTTGTGAGTTCAAAGGTTACCTGACCCCTTAAATGAAGCACAGAAAATGTGTGCTGCATTTACTGAAAGGCATATGTAAAATTTATAAATGTTTCTTAAATGTTCTTTTTTTTTGTTTTATACTTGTTTATTTTAATTCACCAAAATTTATAGAGCTACTTAAGTAAAAGTTTCAAAATGGCATGACATGTTTGTGAAGAAACGTACAATTCCGTCCAAAAAATTATGCTTAAAAATTATGCTAAAAAGTTATGCATTTCATCCAAAACCATAATAGCCATCTTGGTATTTTTTTTTTGTTTGTCAGTTTGTATCATTGGACATAATTTGAATTGAGAAAATTTCAAACAAACATTTTTTTTTTCATTTTGTTTTACTCAAAAACAGCACAAAAACAATACAAAAGAGCTTCTTTCAATGCTTCAATAAAATATAAGTTTTTTTCTTTTAAAGAATCCTTAATTTAATTAGATAAAAGTAGATGGATTAATTTGAAATACTAAATCGTAAATCGGAAATTTAAGTATTAAATTCTAATTATCATGATTTTTGGAAGTTTCCTGAAAATCAATTAATACTTGACTGCTTATGCACTTTTTCTCTTTTAATTTACATTTATTATACATTTATGGACATCAGAATTGTAAATATGTATTCACACAGAATTCTTTCATTTCCAAACAATATCGGAAAATATTTTCCTACTTCTAATAATCATCATTTTGAAAATGAATTACAGAGTAAATATGATTCTTATAAAGGGCTGTTGTTATGTGTTGTTCAAAAATGCACAAAATTTGCCTTATTTTAGAAGAAATATTAAAAAAATCAATGCAGACTTGTCTACATGCAGTATTACAGGAACCATTCCGTGATCTTCATTTGACAATATATATCACCGATCGTATGCATATTTCGGCGAAATTCGGAATGATACTTTTCTTAGGCTTGTATTATATTTTGTTATAATCTATTTACTAAGCAATACAAATTACTTGTAAACTGTATAAGAAATGTTATTTTTAGACTAAGGTAAGATGCATATCCTCTTTAGTATTCTTTCCATAATCAGAATATTTCTGAAACCTTTGTCTTTCGTATGAAAAGCGTCTAAGGAATTGAATAATGTTTTTCAATAACGTAATGTTTATTATTGTAAATAAGTGCAATTCTGTTTATTTTATTATAGCAGTCTGACTTTTATTTTAAATATTCATATTTAAAGTCCCATTAACAATCGAAAAAAAAAATCAGTAGTTTTGTAAAAATAAACACTATTTATCCAAATATTAAACTTAAGAAATATTCAAATTATATGAATAATTACTTTTGCAAAATATCTAGAGATATAAAGTTTTTCTTTAAAAAATATTATTCCGTGGAAAAGAAATATCTAACAGTACCAGATGTACCTTCGTTTAATCTAATTGTAATTTCTGTTCCCTGTCCCTCTGTCTCCCTGGAGAAACTTATGAAATATTACTAGAATTAATTTGTCGTGGAATCCTAGTTAATTCAGATTATCCCTTAAGATGTAGTAATTTGTCAGATTATATACAATGTAGAAAATATCCTTTTCAATCTGACTTTTAAATTATGCCTCGTAATTAGACTGTGATCTAATTTAGAGGCATAAAATGGGATTGTTTAATTGTTATAATAAAATTATTACATTTATTTTATTTTATAGAGCTTTACAGAATATTTTTATAAACATTTGATAAAATAATTAATTCTTACATTGAAGTAATGTGTTTATTAATTTGTTTGCATGCAGAAATAAGATGTTTGGCTGATGGTAAATTATAATATCTATATAAAATTCTCGAAACTCATACGTTGCTGTTTTATTTTGAATTATTTAAATATATATATAGAAAGTTTTCTTATACCGTCTTATCACCTTCTTTCTTATATCGCCATATGTTGGAATGTATTGGGATTTATATAAGGTTATTTGATAAAAATTGTATAATTTTCATCATCACTGAAATTATATGTATTACGAAACGAACGTTAATATTTTGCTTGAAAATAGATTATTACGGCTGCCATGCTATACTGAGAGAAGGAAGATATGTATATTATATTAAAAGGGATCGACATCTCTGTATTTCTTTAATATATTTTCTAAAACTCACACATGATAAAAAAAAAATCCGACTGCTTTGAAGTGTTTGTTGATAATATACAAATTAGAAAATTTTAAATTTGCTTCCTCGTAAAGTTCCTTTAACGAGTTTTCCTACTGAATTTGAATTTTGCAATAGATCTAGAAGAAACTTAGTCTTTTTAAATTAATAAAATTTTTCAAACAAGAAAAAAAATATTTTCATTAATTTTTATTTTAGAAATAATTTCTAAAACTCTAAAAATATATTCACTGACTATTGACAATTGTAGTTAAAATTTACGAACGAAATACAAATAATTTCAGATTATGAGCCGCAAGCGGTTAAAATAATGCTAGTACATTATTTGATATATATGTAAAATAATTTACGAAAAATGATATAATGAGTCACGGGTGACATAACAATATTGTTCTACATAATCATATAAAAAATTATTAAAATTTGGAGAAATGTCAGTTTCTATCTATTAGAATTTAAAGAAGAATTCCTAACTTTACAAAAGCAATCTATAGGTAGCTTCTGTGAACTAGTTGTTGTTGGCCACCGTAATTCTTTCCCATCATGGATATGCATAATATAAAATATTAAAATAAAATATGTGTAAACTATTTATAAAATGCATTGCAATTCGAAAAAAATCTTGACTTGAGAGCGTCATGAACTTTAAATGCTCTATTACTGAATTGTTTAAAAGAAACATCCTTATAACTCCGAAATTGTCATCATATTAACTGAGAGTTTACTGCGTCGAATTAAGCGTCTTTTTACCAATTAAAATATATCTTTGAATTGAAATTTGAATGAAATACAGGGTCATGAAAAATCGAAGAGTGTGGAAATTGGATTCAAGTATCTCGGCAGCTTTTGATTCGATCGACTTCATTCTTTATGAAAAAATTTATGTTTTTTAATTGTATTTTATATTCTCGCCGTAAAATAAACAATTTCGAAAATTTTTATTTACTTTTTATCAGAACGAATATTTCGAGAATCTAATAAAAATATTTCCGGATAATCGAGGTTACTGAAATTCAATAAGCTTCTTTCCGTTATTACATACTAAGTACATACCAAATTTCAAGTCTCTATTTCAATTTGTTCGGGAGATAGAGCGTTTACAGACACATACACAGACACACGCACAGACAGACGGACGGCTTTTTTTTTTTACTAAAAATATGTTTTTCGAAATCTCCAGTGTCTGAAACGTGTAAATCCGTCAATTTTTTTTTTCGATTTTTAAAAAGATTGCAAGACTTTCCCTATACTACGCATGATGGGTAAGTAAAAACAGAAACATTTTTTAAATTCTTGTTAAACTAGTCGTTGAGGCCACCGTAACACTTACCCATCAGGGATATGCATAATGTAAAATATTAAAATAAAAATGTGTAAACTATTTATAAAATGCATTGCAATTCAAATAAAATCGTGGCTTGATGACGTCATAAACTTTAAAGTCTCGATTACCGAATTGCTTGAAAGAAACATCCTTATAACTTCAAAAATAATAATCCTATTAACTAGCGGTTTATTGCATCTGATTAAGCATCAAATTTCCAATTAAAATATATCTTTGGAGTAAACTTTGGATGAAATACAGGGTCATGAAAAATTGAAGAGTGTGGCAAATATGATTCCAAATATCTCGGCAACTCATTATCCGATCGACTTCATGCTTTATGCAAAATTTATGTTTTTTTATTGTCTTTTATATTCATTTCCTAAAATAAACAATTTCAAAAATTTTTATATACCTGTTATCAGAACGAATATTTCGAGAGTCCGAAAAAAATAGTTCCGGTTAATCGAGGTTATTGAAATGAAATAGGCTTTTTCCCATTATTACATACTAAGTACATACCAAATTGCAAGTTTCTATCTCAATTTTTTCGGGAGATAGAGCGTTTACAGACACACAGACACACACACAGACGGACGGCAATTTTTTTTTTCTAAAAATATGTTTTTCGGAATCTCCAGTGTCTGAAACGTGTAAATCCGTCAAAATTTTTTTTTCGATTTTCAAAACGATTACAAGATTTACCCTACACTACGTATGTTGGGTAAGTAAAAAGGATATTACGTATACAGTTATTGAAATAATAGTTTAAACAATTGAAAACGTATATTTGACGTGAAATAATTGTAAAAAAGTACTACAGTACATCAATGTAATTAACCGAATTCATAAATTTGCAATATTCATGTCAGAAATTAAATTTTGATATAATTTAATGGGTCGCGTAACTATATTTCACAACACAAATGTCTTTAATTAAAGGTATCAGTTCATACAGATTCCGATTTCTTTGGAATTTACAAAAATAACTATTAAAATATCTAATTAGAATTGCATTATCAGAGGCAATAGGATTTTGCTGATGAATATTTATGTATTAATACGACAATCACTGAAACTAAATTATAAACCTCTATTATTCCTGAACGGAAAATTTACTCTTGGGGAATGATGTAATGCCGACATGTAATGCCGTCACATGCAATGATAATTTAATTGACATTTATTATATTCATATTCATTAAATTTATGTTCGTCAAATATTTGAAAATGATATATTCTATATTTATCTATTGTTAGATTGGAAGACATGTCAGTTTCTATCATCTAAATTTAAATAATGATGATTAATTATTTCATAAATAAGTACTCAGAAATAATTTGATTTATATATGTGTAAACATATTACCTAGAACGTCTTTAAAAGCAGACTTTTAATGATATAATCTATTATTTTTTTTAAATCAATTTAGTTTTCGTGTACTAAAAAAATGTATGCATAAGTTGCCGGAAAATCTTGTGAAATTAAAACATAACAGAAAAACATTTGAAATAGATATAAATGCATTTGTTAGGAATTTGTAACAGTGATACCAGTTATCCGAAATTTTCGTAACCGAAACGCTACTTCTCATGCAATTAAAATACAGTGCAGTTCCATTTCAGAAGTAGCTGATCGCATTACTTAAACATATTCAGTCTTATCCATGAAGAAAAATTTACATCAGTTATTTTGTATGAATTGATACTATTGCCTTGATATAATGTCTCCTTTTAGAAATACGAACACTTTTTGAATCAAGTTTAATCAAAACAATATAAAATCTCACTTTTTTCACATGACAGCATACATTGTTTTAGAAGCATATGATTTATAGATTCTGCCATTTTTCCTGATTTCTGGTGTTGTGAAAAAGGGTAAAATGTGAATGAAATATGAAATTTATTAGATAAATTTGAGTTTCTGTCTATCAAATTTGATACGACTGAAATATGTTTTCTCTTTTTACTAAAAACTGAAACATAAATCCAGCATCTTAATAAAATAGTTTGAATCCGAATTAGTAATTACATCTCTAATAGTCCCCCTCCCTCGTTATATAGATTACACTATTAACGAATACAGCTTATGGTAACGGTGTTTTTCAACGGCCGATTATCTGCTCAAAGGATATAGACCGAGTGGTTGCAGAGTAACCCGAGTGGAGGTCGTCCTAAGGGATTCTAACAGGTATTTACAACCAGACTCGTTGAATAACTTGGAAAGTTCCAAGCGGTCGGTTAGTTGCATGAGGTTTTATGGCGCAAAGTCCCCCAAGGTACTCGCTGGGCCAAAATTCTTAGCGGTTATACGGACGAGAGCGATATTGTTCTATCTAGACATGTCTACTAACTTTGATAGCACAAAACCGGTCAGCTGCTGGTGGGAATGAATTCCGTTTAAATAAAGTTTCACGCTACCTAAGACATTGTAGTCTGCACCTCTAAATTCCTCTCGATAAACCGACTGGTGAAGTTGCCGAAGCTACGCTTGTATTTATGAAAATAGCATATTATTTTTATTTATTCAGTTAATGTTTAGGAAATATTTATTGATTGTTTCTCTGTAATGTAGCTTTAAAAATGTACCTTTGTTATCTGCATATATAAAAGCCGTGTTGAATTTAAAAGCATTGTCAGCATGTATCTGTACAGGCAATTACTTCAAAATGGTCTAATGTGGGCATGGTGAATATACCTATTTGAAATAGATACATTTGTCGCCTCGAAACACGAAGGGGAAAATTAAACCTCAAAATCTCTTACACTTAAGCATTTTCGTGAAAGGATTTAAAGCTTTGTTGGCAAGAGATTTTAATGAGTGAAATTTAATCTACTATACTATATTAATCTTATTAAGATCAAGCTTATGTTTCGGTGAATATTAGCAAATATTAAGAGTATTAATCCAATACAATGATTTAAAGATGTATTAATGCAATACAATGATTTAAAGAGGTATTAATGCAATACAATGATTTAAAGAGGTATTAATGCAGAATTACATTATTAAGATGAATCTCTGCTTACAATTATGAAACACTTTCAAGAACAATGATTGTCAGCAATTAACGCAATGGACACAAACCAATCGAAATTGCATTTATTCCATTAATTTATGGGAGGAGTAGAAAAAAGAATATAATTATGGGATAAGAGAAGTAGACTGCTCAAACATCGATTAAATATAACAAGAAAATTAAAAAGAACTACATCTGTTTATTTTCGTAAATAAACAATATAATAAATCCATATAATAAATGGTATGTAATAAAACAAGTAATCTTATACTTATTTGAAATGAAAATTTTAATTATAGCTTCATTACTGAAAAAAGGTCATAAATAAATATACAATTAAAAGTAAAAAGAAAAGCTTACTTTTATTTATATTTAGAGAACACTTTTAAACTTAAAAAAAAAACTTTTCTAATATGCCAGTCATTTCTAAACAACAAAGTTTAGATGTGTTTGAAAAGGTTGTACGGGGACAAAATATTGTAAAAATGTGTCTATCATTCACAAAATACTACATTTTCCTCAAAATAAGATTGAATTTTAAAATATTGTTATCTTTAATAGATGCTTTTGTATTAGAATGTTTAAATTGTGTCCAGTGGGCCATACAGCTACCACTACACAAACTATTATAACAAAATTTATTTTATGGTAGAAAATTTCAGACGAAATAGGGCGAAGATATTCATTAAAAAAAAGGTGACAAAGAGCTTCTATTTCAAATTTTAATTGCTTAAAAGACGTATAATCAACATAGTGAAAAAGTATCCAAGCTGGGATCCGAACCCGGGTCATCAGTATAGTGCACTGACGTTCTACCAACTCAACCACTTGGAAAGATAGTCTGGCACTTCACACTATCACATGTTGGCAAGGCTACAATCGCAGCACAAGATGGAATATTTTTCCGTGAGCCACCAACCCTGGGGCAAACACGAAACTAAATAGAATCCAGCATCGATGATTGAATAAATCTACTTTTAATACTTGGAAATTTTTCATTAAAAAATTCTCATGCCTTGTATTTATCCCGACTTCGATACTTTTTCACTCTGTTGGTTATACGCCTTTTAAGCGATTAAAAAGGGAAATATTATGAATGCAAGGCGTGAGAAATTTTCTAAGAAAAATTTCAATGTATTAAAAATAGATTTAAAGAGTCTTCTGTTGAAAAGTTTGGATAGGGCTTTAACGATTTTCTACAGGATGGAATTCAGAATTATTTACAATTGTTTTTATAGTTTATGTTCAAGAATCCACATTTATTTCTAGATTCATGTGCAAAAGATACATTTATAGTCATAACATCTTCTGAAATATCGCCATAAACTCTAATCCTACGAATTTTCGCCTATATCGTTTTTAACTACATTTCTTCTTAAAACGTAGACTCTAATCTGTCATGTTTAGCAGCATAGATCTCTCGCATATCTTGTTGAATTAGTCTTCTCATAGTGCGCTGGCAAAACAATTGCCCGTGTTTATATGCCCTGCATTCTTTACCCATGACAAAACATCTTGTTTACTAGACTCCCAATGTCTCCATTCTGATTTTCCTTATTTATTTTTAAAAAAGTAGTAATTGATATTCATTTAAAAGTGGTATTTTAATAGCTATTTCAAAATAAAGTTTCTCATTATTCTGAAATCTAAAAAAATCCTATTATAATTGCATAAAAATTACGTAATTTTTACTTATTTTGCGTACTTACAGCCAATATTTAATTTTGATTACACTATAATGCCTAAGGTCCTCATCAAAAAACTACTTCTCATAGTGCGCCGGCAAAACAATTGTCAGTGGTTGTGTCCCCTGCATTCTTTACCCATGACAAAACATCTTGTCTACTAGACTCACAAAGACTCCATTCTGATTTTCCTTATTTATTTTTTTTAAGTACTTATTGATATTCATTTAGAAGTGGTATTTTAATAGCTATTTCAAAATAAAGTTTCTCGTGATTCTGCGAACTAAAAAATCCTATTATAATTGCATAAAAATTACGTAATTTATACTTATTTTGCGTACTTACACACAATATTTAATTTCCATTACACTATAACGCTTAAAGTCCTCATCACAAAACTACTTCTCCTAGTGCACTGGTAAAACAATTGTCAGTGTTTGAGACTCCTGCATTCATTACTCATGACAAAACATCTTGTTTACTAGACTCACAAAGTCTCCAATCTGATTTCCCTTATTTTTTTTTTTTAAGTACTCATTGATATTCATTTAGAAGTGGTATTTTAATAGCTATTTCTAAATAAAGTTTCTCGTGATTCTGCAAACTAAAAAATTCTATTATAATTGCATAAAAATTACGTAATTTTTACTTATTTTGCGTACTTACACACAATATTTTATTTCCATTACACTATAACGCATAGGGTCCTCATCACAAAACTCCTTCTCATAGTGCACTGGCAAAACAATTGTCAGTGTTTGTGTCTCCTGCATTCTTTACCCATGACAAAACATCTTGTTTACTAGACTCACAAAGTCTCCATTCTGATTTTCCTTATTTATTTTTTTTTTAAGTACTCATTGATATTCATTTAGAAGTGGTATTTTAATAGCTATTTCAAAATAAAGTTTCTCGTGATTCCGCAAACTAAAAAATCCTATTATATTTGCATAAAAATTACGTAATTTTTACTTATTTTGTGTACTTACACACAATATTTAATTTCCATTACACTATAACGCTTAAGGTCCTCATCACAAAACTACTTCTCATAGTGCACTGGTAAAACAATTGTCAGTGTTTGAGACTCCTGCATTCATTACTCATGACAAAACATCTTGTTTACTAGACTCACAAAGTCTCCAATCTGATTTCCCTTATTTTTTTTTTTAATGTAGTCATTGATATTCATTTAGAAGTGGTATTTAAATAGCTATTTCTAAATAAAGTTTCTCGTGATTCTGCAAACCAAAAATTTCTATTATAATTGCATAAAAATTACGTAATTTTTACTTATTTTGCGTACTTACACACAATATTTTATTTCCATTACACTATAACGCATAGGGTCCTCATCACAAAACTCCTTCTCATAGTGCACTGGCAAAACAATTGTCAGTGTTTGTGTCTCCTGCATTCTTTACCCATGACAAAACATCTTGTTTACTAGACTCACAAAGTCTCCATTCTGATTTTCCTTATTTATTTTTTTAAGTACTCATTGATATTCATTTAGAAGTGGTATTTTAATAAAGCTATTTCAAAATAAAGTTTCTCGTGATTCTGCAAACTAAAAAATCCTATTATAATTGCATAAAAATTACGTAATTTTTACTTATTCTGCGTACTCACAGCCAATATTTGATTTTCATTACACTATAACGCTTAAATTACTCATCACAGAACTACAGAGTGCTTCTGCCTGTAAAAATGATATTTTAAACGAAACAGGATTTGTATTAATTTACTTTTAAAGTTTAATACGATTGTGTAAATTGATGTAATTTACAATTATTTTCTATTACTTTAGTTCTATTAATTTTGGTCTATACTTAAGAAGGTCAAATGCTTCCACAAATGAAAAATTTTATATTTCATATAAACGTGCGTTTTTCATTCATAAAATTTAAACAAGAAAGGAGAAATGTTTATTCACGCTACGATATAATAAAAACTTGTATTATATTGGATTTTAAGATCCTTTCCTTCAACGAAATACATATTTTTTAAAACTTATCACTATAAATGTATACATCCATTTTAATTTTGGGACACAATCTTAGAAATGGACTATTTTTAAAAAAGCGAGGCGGGTTTATTTTGTACATAGGTCTTGTTTTGTAGGTTGGACTTATAGAACGAACTTCGTGCATTATTCTGCTAGGATTTATTTCTTAGTATTTTAAAGGAAACATTGTATTTTCAAATTGATAAATATTATATATATTTATAAATTACTCCATACACTCTTGCATTTATAAACTTCGACTCATATTACTTACCCATCATACGTAGTATAGGGGTAAGTCTTGTAATCGTTTTGAAAATCGAAAAAAAAATTTTGACGGATTTACACGTTTCAGACACTGTAGATTCCGCAAAACATATTTTTAGAAAAAAAATTTGCCGTCCGTCTGTGTGTCTGTGTGTCTGTGTGTCTGTGTGTCTGGATGTCTGTGTGTCTGTAAACGCTCTATCTCCCGAAAAAATTGAGATAGAGACATGCAATTTGGTATGTATTTAGTATGTAATAATGGGAAGAAGCCTATTGAATTTCAGTAACCTCGATTAACCGGAACAATTTTTTTCGGACTCTCGAAATATTCGTTCTGATAAAAGGTATATAAAAATTTTCGAAATTGTTTATTTTAAGAAATGAACATAAAAGAGAATAAAAAAACATAAATTTGGCATAAAGCATGAAGTCGATCGGATAATTAGTTGCCGAGATATTTGGAATCCTATTTTCCACACTCTTCGATTTTTCATGACCCTGTATTTCATCCAAATTTCACTTCAAAGATATATTTTAATTGGAAATTTGACGCTTAATCAGATGCAATAAACCGCTAGTTAATAGGATTATTATTTTTGGAGTTATAAGGAAAAACCTCTTTCAAGAAATTCAGTAATCGAGCCTTTAAAGTTGATGACGTCATCAATCCACGATTTTATTTTAATTGCAATGCATTTTATAAGTAGTTTACACATTTTTATTTTAATATTTTACATTATGCATATCCATGATGGGTAAGTATTACGGTGGCCCCCAACGACTAGTTTAATTAATTACAGTAATAACGTAAGTAACGGACACATCGGGACCGTAAAATTTGTCCTCTATTTAGAGGTCTTTACTATTCAGAGGTTAAAACTAATGTATGTGTTGGGAGTTGAAAAAGTTTTCGCTAAATGGAAATTTGCAATATTCGCAAGTGTGTGTTATGTATACTTTGTTGTATTATTTTTCAATCAGTTTGATTATAGAAGGAATTTTTAAACGTATGTTATATTGATTATTTTGGGTTTCAATATTGCTCCAATATTGAATTCATTTGCTAATAAAAGACAAATATATAATAGAGGTGTGCTTTATACTGAAAATACTTGCAAATAAATATACACTGTTAAAAATTTGCAGCAAACTGTCCAGTCATCTGACCGTTTTTGTAGAAAAAGGTTACATAACCGTAATTTTACTATATTCTGACGATAAAATGAGCAATAATACGGTTGGTTGATTATTGACGGCCGATTATCAACACGAGAGATATAGGCCCTGGGGGGAGTGCCCTTCGTGGGGGTCTTTCTAAGGGAACCTAACCCGTATTTACACATGGATAAATCCACGGCTCGAAGAAGACCACGAAAACTCCGAACGATCAGGCCGACGGGCGCGATTGGGATCGAACCCAGCACCTCCCGTCTACCAGCTTCGAGAGCACAACCTCTCAGCCACTGGTGGGGTACAATAATACGGTCAGAATATAGTTAAATTACGGTTATGTAACCGTTTTCTACAAAACTATCAGATGACTGGACAGTTTGCTGCAAATTTTAATCAGTGTAGTATTAAAGAAATACGAATTTTACATTGGAATTATTGACAACCAAACGGTTAAATGTTTCTTGTCACTACTGACAACATTTCAGTTCAATGTTGTCACAGTTGTGAAGGATATAACAAAGACATAGCCAATATTGTGCAATATCTAGCCAATGACGGGCAAATTATAGCCAATTAGGCAACATTGGGACAATATTATTTTCTTATTAGAGATGATTGCGTCTTGTGGTATTTATACTACAAGAGAATTTGATCCTGATAATTAGCATTTCTCCAACTATGCAACTATATCCCAACTACGCAAGCATATACCTGTAGTGCCAAATATGCAACACATATTGCAGAATGTCTCAGTACTCACTTCTTCGAATTTACTTAGTTGAGTAAACAAATACAGTGACTACGGAAATTAATTTGCAGAACAACATTTTCTGAAAAGTAATATTATGCTTACAAATTATTTGATTAAATAACAAATATGTGGCGCTAACAATAATTTATGTGCATTGCATATAAAAGAGAGGTCACTGTAGTAGCAAGGCAATGACGTTAGACACGCTAATCAGTTTCCTGGATAAGACACCCTCTGAAAATCATTTCTTAAGTCCAAATAACTCTAATCCATCGTTTACATGAAAATCATTAGAGCCGTTATTAAGAAACCCAGTACAAAAATATAAATCCACAAGACTTTCCACGTTTAATTATATTGGATAAGTATGGCGCGATTGTGTGTATAATAGAATGTGTGTTGGAAACACAAATCTATAATAAAGTACATATTCCTAATATTACAAAATTTGTAGTTCACACCTTATATTTATTTTTTACGGTGATAAAATTCGTTTGTCTTAATTTAAGTAGAAGTAAATCCTTAAATTGAAGATGAAATAAATTGTATAATTGTATACAGTAAATTGTATACAATCTATTTAAACTTTTATTAACTAATGCTACCCGTTAAATATTTTCCTTTCTTCTAAGATTTTTCCCATGTATCCCTAAATATTTCCGCTATATTTAAAAATATCCTATTGCTATGTTATTATTATTTTTTAAAGATGAGAATGCTTTTATCATAAAAAATGTAAACAATTGTTTTTAAACAATAACTTAAGAAATATTTTTTTGTTCAATGTTTTATGGTTGTTATTTATATTATTTGTAGAGTTGTTGTTTATGTTTAGATCAGAGTTCGTAATAGTTATACAGTTTGCGAGAAGAAAGTAAAATGACATGTATAAGTGAAAATACAATAAAAATCATTTAGTTAGTATTTGTATTTAAAAAAATATATTGGAACATTTCGTATGACTGGAATACACCACTCTGTACTTTAAATAACGTACTAAAAGGAATTCTCATAAAAAATTGCCCCGATTAAGAAATCTTAATTGGAATTTATCTTTCTGAACTAACTTAGAGCAATTCCGGGTGAGATGCTGCATGTTTTTTTGAATTGGTGTATAAACTCTTATGGTGCACATAAACTAAAACACATCATGCTGTTCTACTAAATATTAAATTTACAACATGTGTACTGCTACAAAAAATATGTATATATTAATACTTTTTACATTTTTTTCTAAAACATTACTCTGTGGCGGTACATTCAGGGTGATACGTCGTACTTGAGCGGTAGTTATGCCAAGTTTGTCATAAGAACAGAATAAAATTATACGTAAAAAATATTCAAACAAATATTCATATTTGGACTGTAATTGACTATGTAAGTACCAAAATAAACTAAATGTGTACAGTGAAACGTACTAGTAGATTCAAATCAATATTAGTGTGAATACTTTGTTCATTACTAAAATTATCTACTTATTTTTTAAAGATTGGATTTTAATTGCTATCTCAGCAACAACGTAACATCAGTGTATTAGAGAGGGAACAGAAAAAGTATATTAGTGTTTACATTGTTTTAATTGTTAATAGACCTGTTTTGTCGACCACAATCTACACAAAAAGTGTCGAAAATAGTCCAGGCTTCATGTAACCAAATTTGACACATGATGCAAGAAAGCCAATCACACTTCTTCTTCGTTTTGGAGTAGTCTGGGTCACATGTGTGATCCCACCTTTTATTTTTATCATGTTGACTTGAATCTTTCTTCGCCTTCTTACTTTCATTTTTCCCTTTTTTCCATAGGTGTAGTAAAATTCATACTGTTTGAACATTCATCAATGTCTGATGAACCGAATTTTATTAATCCTGGCATCCCGTACAAAAGAAACTACGGCAAGTATACCGGATCGCAGTGCGGTATGTATCCTATTTTGTACTGTACAGACGTAGCATATCACAGTTTTCTGCAAAGGAAAATGGCGTAACCATACGCACAGTATGCCGTGCAGACGCTACACTTAGTTTTGACTTCGAAATCATACATACATTTAGTAATTAGCGTATAAAAAGTAGTTAAGCATAACATGTTTAAATGCTTGGATAGTGAAATCATGCGCTTACCTCAAAATAAGGATTGTGCAGCTACAAGTAAACATCGAAATGGGATTCATGCCATACACTAGTTAAAGTAATCCCATTGCGCACCTATACTGTGCGTTTGAATGTCATCTATAATTAATAACAAGAAATACAAGGGGTGCTGCATCATATCCCGGATGCGGCTACTCTCCCGGAGTTACTCTATATGTTGAAAAAATGCAAATCGTCAAAACTAAGTTTAATTATTTTAACTGAGAGATATTTAAAAGAAGATGGATGAACAGAAGGTCATTTGCATACATGTTTCTTTCTCGAACCTTTACAAAACTACATCAGAATATAGTAGTCATTTCTGAATGCGTTTTAATACAAAACATTGTAAATTGAAATGTTAGCCATTTCTCGCCAAATGAAGGCTATCGACTGTCTTTAATGTTTTTCTAAAATAAATGGTGACACTATTAATCAAAAGACCAAAGTCTCGTTAGTTACACCTGCATCCAATAGAAACGCTGATTGTCGTAATTAAGCAAAATTATTTTAATGCTACTTCAAGAATCTAATCACACCATTAAAATTTTAACTGCAGCCGTAGTACATTAATGAGTTCCCAATATTTTAACTATGTATAATCTATTTTGTTCATTTACGGTTCATAATGTTAGCGATTAATAATGAGATAATGAATAAAATAATTTGAATAAACCATTGCCTTCTGAATGTACTTAAAACTACTGAAAGTGGACGAAATTTATTTCTTATGTTATGAATTTATCTTATGAATAACTAAATTAAAAAAAAAATCCTAAAAAAATATAGTCACTTGTTTTCTAATCAGTTAAAAAATATTGGAAAAAGTTGCTTAGATAAAATATTTAATGCATTTCCCATTTAGATCAAATTGCTTGCATGAAATAGATCAGAGACTGTATTGCAGAGCGTCACAGTTTTGGCTGCTACATTTCTTTCACACGTCTTCTTTTATTATCCCGACTTCTCCCAGTTCTGTGATTAGAGTAATTTTTTAATTTGGTAGGCAAGTCTAATGTAATAAAATAAATTCACCCTAACTAGACTTCCATACAATGTGAGTTAATTTGATTCAGATTAAAGATGTTTCTAACCAGAAAATATATCTGAAAAAATAATATATAATAAAATTCATGTTCTAACACGTGAAACTTATTTGAATCCATTTCTAAAAAAAATTCTGGTTTGAAACATGTTTAACCTCGGTTAAATTAACCTTCATAAACCGAAGTTTAGTGTAATATTGGCAATTATGTATAAGCTAAAATATATAAGCTAAATCTATACTAATATTATAAAGGAGTAAAGATTGTTTGTTTGTAGGGGGTAATCTCTGGAACTACCGAACCGATTTCAAAATTGATGGTGGCAAATTGATGGTGATAACCCCTGCTCCAACATAGGCTATATTTTATGTCGGTGCTACTACCCCAAGGGGAAGCAGGAGCAAAAAACGTTCTAAAATTGCGATCTTTTCTATACTGAAGCAGCTAGAAATTTGAAATTTGGCGTTGTAGTTACTTATAAGATGTAAATGATCTCTAAAAAAAAAAAAAAAAAAAAAAAAAAAAAAAATCGAAATTTAAAAGGATGAAATGAGCGAAAAGCGTTCTATAAACATTCTAAATTACAATTTCTATGGAATCTTTAGAACTACCGAACCGATTTGAAATTTGGCGTTGTAGTTACTTATAAGATGTAAATGCTCTCTAAGAACAAAAAAAAAATCGAAATTTAAAAGGGTGAAATGAGCGAAAAGCGTTCTAAAAACATTTTAAATTGCAATTTCTATAGAATCTCTAGAACTACCGAACCGATTTGAAATTTCGCGTTGTAGTTACTTATAAGATGTAAATGATCTCTAAGAACAAAATAAAAAAAATTCGAAATTTAAAAGGGTGAAATGAGCGAAAAGCGTTCTAAAAACATTCTAAATTACAATTTCTATGGAATCTTTAGAACTACCGAACCGATTTGAAATTTGGCGTTGTAGTTACTTATAAGATGTAAATGCTCTCTAAAAAAAAAAAAAAAAAAAAAAAAAAAAAAAAAAAAAATCGAAATTTAAAAGGGTGAAATGAGCGAAAAGCGTTCTAAAAACATTCTAAATTACAATTTCTATGGAATCTCTAGAACTACCGAACCTATTTGAAATTTGGCGTTGTAGTTACTTATAAGATGTAAATGCTCTCTAAGAACAAAAAAAAAAATCGAAATTTAAAAGGGTGAAATGAGCGAAAAGCGTTCTAAAAACATTCTAAATTGCAATTTCTATAGAATCTCTAGAACTACCGAACCGATTTGAAATTTCGCGTTGTAGTTACTTATAAGATGTAAATGCTCTCTAAGAACAAAATAAAAAAAAAATTCGAAATTTAAAAGGGTGAAATGAGCGAAAAGCGTTCTAAAAACATTCTAAATTACAATTTCTATGGAATCTTTAGAACTACCGAACCGATTTGAAATTTGGCGTTGTAGTTACTTATAAGATGTAAATGCTCTCTAAGAACAAAAAAAAAAAAAAAAACGAAATTTAAAAGGGTGAAATGAGCGAAAAGCATTCTAAAAACATTCTAAATTGCAATTTCTATAGAATCTCTAGAACTACCGAACCGATTTGAAATTTGGCGTTGTAGTTACTTATAAGATGTAAATGCTCTCTAAGAACAAAAAAAAAAAATCGAAATTTAAAAGGGTGAAATGAGCGAAAAGCGTTCTAAAAACATTCTAAATTACAATTTCTATAGAATCTCTAGAACTACCGAACCGATTTGAAATTTGGCGTTGTAGTTACTTATAAGATGTAAATGCTCTCTAAGAACAAAATTTAAAAAAAATCGAAATTTAAAAGGGTGAAATGAGCGAAAAGCGTTCTAGAAACATTCTAAATTACAATTTCTATGGAATATCTAGAACTACCGAACCGATTTGAAATTTGGCGTTGTAGTTACTTATAAGATGTAAATGCTCTCTAAGAACAAAATAAAAAAAATCGAAATTTAAAAGGGTGAAATGAGCGAGAAGCGTTCTAAAAACATTCTAAATTACAATTTCTATGGAATATCTAGAACTACCGAACCGATTTGAAATTTGGCGTTGTAGTTACTTATAAGATGTAAATGCTCTCTAAGAACAAAATTAAAAAAAATCGAAATTTAAAAGGGTGAAATGAGCGAAAAGCGTTCTAAAAACATTCTAAATTACAATTTCTATGGAATATCTAGAACTACCGAACCGATTTGAAAATTGGCGTTGTAGTTACTTATAAGATGTAAATGCTCTCTAAGAACAAAATAAAAAAAAATCGAAATTTAAAAGGGTGAAATGAGCGAGAAGCTTTCTAAAAACATTCTAAATTACAATTTCTATGGAATCTCTAGAACTACCGAACCGATTTGAAATTTGGCGTTGTAGTTACTTATAAGATGTAAATGCTCTCTAAGAAACAAAATAAAATTCGAAATTTAAAAGGGTGAAATGAGCGAAAAGCGTTCTAAAAACATTCTAAATTACAATTTCTATGGAATCCCTAGAGCTACCGAACCGATTTGAAATTTGGCGTTGTAGTTACTTATAAGATGTAAATGCTCTCTAAGAAACAAAATAAATTCGAAATTTAAAAGGGTGAAATGAGCGAAAAGCGTTCTAAAAACATTCTAAATTACAATTTCTATGGAATCTCTAAAACTACCGAACCGATTTGAAATTTGGCGTTGTAGTTACTTATAAGATGTAAATGCTCTCTAAGAAAAAAATTAAACAAAATTCGAAATTTAAAAGGGTGAAATGAGCGAAAAGCGTTCTAAAAACATTCTAAATTGCAATTTCTATGGAATCTCTAGAACTACCGAACCGATTTGAAATTTGGCGTTGTAGTTACTTATAAGATGTAAATGCTCTCTAAGAACAAAATTAAAAAAAATTCGAAATTTAAAAGGGTGAAATGAGCGAAAAGCGTTCTAAAAACATTCTAAATTACAATTTCTATGGAATCTCTAGAACTACCGTACCGATTTGAAATTTGGCGTTGTAGTTTCTTATAAGATGTAAATTCTCTCTAAGAACAAAATAAAAAAAATTTCGAAATTTAAAAGGGTGAAATGAGCGAAATGCGTTCTAAAAACATTCTAAATTACAATTTCTATGGAATCTCTAGAACTACCGAACCGATTTGAAATTTGGCGTTGTAATTACTTATAAGATGTAAATGCTCTCTAAGAACAAAATAAAAAAAAATCGAAATTTAAAAGGGTGAAATGAGCGAAAAGCGTTCTAAAAACCTTCTAAATTACAATTTCTATGGAATCTCTAGAATTACCGAACCGATTTCAAAAGTGATGGTGGAAAATTGGTGGTGACAATCCCTGCTCCAACAGCCTCTTTAATAAATAACTATGCGTTTCTGACGACTGGGTTTTTCGCTAATTGTTGCCACAGATTAATCTCGGAAAATGAAACATTTGAAGTTACTAAAAAAAAAATAGTAGCTCGAAAAGTATTTGTCAGAAAATTGTTTGGCAAACTGCGTTTGAAAGGTAAAAATTTGTATTTTTCTTGATATAAATTTCAAATCTAATGATTATGCCATTTTTTAAATTTTGAATTTGAAAAATTACCAAATTTCACAATGGAGTACCATAGCGAAACTTCATGCGTAAAAAGATAATGATAAGGGAGGCGTGTCCTGGCGTGTATATTGGCTATAGCACGAGTCACAAATTATAGTAGCCTTATTATTCTGTTAAAATATAAAAGTGAATTATGAAATGTCAATATTTTGTTGGATTAAAAGTTCGTTATAAGAAATTGACCAGCGTAGAGGGCGTAGCTTGCTAGCATATATATAAGCTAAAAGTGAAATACAAATATATAAGTCTACTATGTTATAAATCTCTTATAGAAAGAATGTTTCATGTGAGATTTATGAGCAAAAAACGAAACTTATAATTAATTACATAAATAATTTGTTAAATAAATTTTTTCAAAGTAGCGTTTAAAACAAATTCCAAACAAAGTAATATACAATTATTTAACAGAGCTTTCGAATCGCTGCGTAAGGAAACATAGTGAATGATTTATCTTCTGCAGTCTAGATGTCGATCAAAGATATTTCATCTTTATATAACATGTTCTAAATTGCTCCCCTGTACTCATTCTAGCCTGTATCTATATATTTAAAACGCTAAGCGTTTTGTTTCGACAATCCGTGAGAACAAACTACTGCATCAAATTACATCATTCTTTTTTTAAATGAAAGATATTTGGTCACAGATTTGTTATCGTACATTCGTTTGTTCGAAAATTTAATTAATTAGCCGTAATCTTATATTAAAATTTTACTTCTGCTTATGACGTCATAAAGTCGGCAATCGGATTAACGCCCACTGTTGCGACGTACAGAGTTTATTTTCTGAACTCAATGATTGCGAGCATAAAAAATAAATATTAAATATTAAAAGCACGTGACTTTTAGGCCGAATTTTTAAATTTGTAAGTTAAAATATAGTTAAAATGTTTAAGTATTTCGGTAAAAATATTTATCCATGTGTTTTGGTCACAGTTTTATAAGCAAATAAAAATTCATATTTACTGTGACGTCACGGAAATATTGTCCATTGGGTTCATTTTATCATTAAGCATTATAACTTTGTTGATGCCATTTTTTCATTACAATTAAATGCAAAATATATTTTTATTTGTATGCATGGTGCTTAAGCATAAATGTACGTGTGAAAAGTTTGTACCGGTGAAAATGACGTTATGCTTAGCTTGAAATGCATTTAACATTGATAAAACTAAAAAGAAAAATTTATATGATTGTGTCAACATGGCGTAATATTAACTGATATTTCAATTTTTAATTTTAAAGATTAGAACTGGAGCCTTTATTGGTTGCTTCATCTTGATTGCATACCTTGATTACATGTTACCAATTACTTTTTTTTAAATTATAGGATTAAGTTATAGGAATTATAGGATTTAAATTATTAAGATTTCCTTTTTTAATAAAAAAAATTCACAAAAGTAAAGAATTTCAGGGAAAAAAAAACCTTGAAATAATGATTGTATTGTTAGCTAGAATAAACAATGTAAGGCTAATATTTTATAGTAATTATTTTGGTAGGTTTGTTATAAGTTCATTTAACAGTTCCTTATTAGCGGCTAAGACTTATTTCTTTCCCTGTGAATTTTTCTTTCGATGTCAAAAAATGTAGTCTATTTTGGACGCCAACCAAAACACAGTGGCAATATTTAGAAATGTATAACGGTTGTGACAACAAACGGCACTATCGCTTTAGCTTTCATCGCGCTTACATCACTTCTAAATACTAAAAATTTAATTTTTTTACTACATTTTACAATTTTAATTCTTACATCCTCAATTAGAAAAAAAAATAGCTTTCGATTGAAATTTATTTGAAATCTGCCGCTTAATTTAACGACTTTTTAAATAATTTTCAAGCATGAAATATTTTACAATTCTATCTCAACAATGACCATCCGTTTGTTTTAATAATGTAAAATAGCCCCTTGGAAAGTTGCAACAATTGAAAATAGGTATCCCTAACCTTCATGAAAAGTGAAAAAAAAAAAAATAATAATAAAAACCTGATAAATCATAAGATCAGATTATCCATAAGATAGAGTATTTTGGCGCTAATATAAAATCTGTCAAAAGAAAAAAAAAACTATTTTTAGTTTATGATTAACGTAAAATTGATATGTTGAATTCGTTGATGTATATGTTGAATCAGAATATGCTAGGAACTGTTATTTATTATTTTTTTAAAGATCCATTGGATATTTAACTGTATAAGAGACCGACTGTGATGGAAAAGGAATAATCATCCTGATTATGTAAAGGGATAGAAGAAACCATACAATTAAATTACAATTGAAAACATTAAAATTCTCCCTCATCAGCATATTAATTTATTATTTTTAACAAAAATTCTTCATTTGTACATAAAAATTGATTATCTTAAAACAATGGATGCGTTTTAGAAGATATGGATTTGAAACGAACAATGATTAAAAAGGACATTTTAAAACTTTTAATTTAAACACATTTTAAACCGATTATCCGCCATTCGATCAACCGCCACCCTCGGTTAACCGCCACCCCCCTTTCCATTTTTTTTTCGATCAGAAACGAACAACAAAAACACGCATGTTCAGTAGTGAACCCGATTGAGGCGGCGCTATTCTGAGAAAAATTCTTGTCTGACGTCAGCTAAACTGCAGCTGGAAACGTGGAATTACCGCTGAAAAAATTATGCAGTGTGGGTGAGGGGAGGAAATAGGTTTGATTTTAGTTGGTTTAATGCTGAATTTTTGAGAGGACAAAATGGAGACAAATAGAAAACGAGTTGTTCTTAATTTGAATGATAAACTGACGATCATCAAACGTTTAAAAAAAATGTGAAACTGCTACTTATTTGTCTAAAGAGTATGGTATAGGGCGATCTACTGTAAATGATTTAAAGAAAAATTCAGAAAAAATTAAAAATTATGTCAGCAAGATGTAACCTCAGATGGTGGAGCGCGAAAAACAAAGAAAACTGCAGAGGATGAACAACGTGATTGCGCTATTTATCAATGGTTCATTCAAAAACGTACTCAAGGGATTCCAATTTCTGGACCTATGATTTGTGAAAAAGCCATAGAAATGAATAGAAAACTTGGTGGTGATACCTGCTTCAAAGCAAGTGACGGGTGGCTTACTAGGTTTAAATATCGGCATGGAATTCTACAATTGGCCATTACTGGGGAGAAACTCTGTGCTAATAGTACTGAATGCATTGAGGAATTTCGAAAGAAGTTTTTAGAGACAGTAGAAAACTTGGATTTAACACGAAATCAAGTTTATAATAGTGATGAGACTGGCTTGAACTGGAAAGCTCTTCCGACTAATACACTTGCATCAGGTTGTGAAAAAAATGCTGCTGTTTTAAACTTCAAAAAGATCATATTACTGTTTTGTTAATTTGCAATGCAGCAGGGAGCCATCGATTTCCGCCAACAGTGATCGGGAAATCTAAGAAACCCAGAGCTTTTAAGAATATTAACATGAAAGCACTGCCTGTCAATTATTACAATCAAAAAAGTTCCTGGGTGACGCAAGATATTTTTAAGAAGTGGTTTTTTGATATCTTTGTTCCCGGAGTTAAAGCACATTTAATAAAAAGTAATCTTCCACAGAAAGCAATCTTGCTGCTTGATAATGCAGGAGCACATCCGGAAAATGTAGAATCTATTGACGGTAACATCAAGTGCTTATTTCTTCCACCTAATACAACATCACTGAAACAACCGATGGACCAAAGTGCTATTGAATCGATGAAAAGACGTTATCGGAAAGCTTTTATTCAAAAGCTGCTACTCGCTGATAATGAATCAAATGTCTTCGATTTTTGGAAATCATACAGTATCAAAGATGCCATATACAACTTGGCTGATTCCTGGAATGATTTATGTGAACAGACTTTGCAGAGAAGCTGGAGAAAATTGTGGCCCCAAACTATTGATACACCGGAAGATGCTACCAATACTACTAGCACAGAAGATGTACCTGATGATGATACAGAGATATTGACCTTGGTATCAAACGTACCATGTTTAAAAGATATTTCTGCAGATGAAATGAAAGACTGGCTTAATTGTGATAACAATGATATTGGTTATGGAGAATTTACGGATGACGAAATTATCCAAAATATTTTGAATCCAGGGAAACCTGAAGCGGATTAATCTGAAAATCGGAAAATGATGACCCAGGAGTCAGTCATGCAGAAGTGGAGACAATGCTCTCCAAGTGCATTAATTGGTTTGAGATGCAAGATGAAGCCGATGCAACTCAAAGTACTTTTATTACGTAAAATTCGCAATCTTGCTGAAGTAAAAGCACAAGCAAACTGCAAACAAAAATTTTTAACGGATTATTTCGGATGAAAAGAGGTAACTATATATTTACTCTGTAAAATTTTTAATTTCTCTCATAAATTTATTTGTAATTATTAATTGTGTTTTCTAGTCATGAAATACACAGCGAATAAAAAAACAGGCGTTTAAATATTGTTATTTATAAACCAACAGATAGAAGTGTGATTTTAATAATGGTCTTTCGATTATCCGTCTATTTCGATTATCCGCCACCCCGTCGGTCCCGTGAGTGACGGATAATCGGAAGTTTACTGTATTTAGAAATGTATAACGGTTGTGACAACAAACGGCACTATCGCTTTAGCTTTCATCGCGCTTACATCACTTCTAAATACTAAAAATTTAATTTTTTTACTACATTTTACAATTTTAATTCTTACATCCTCAATTAGAAAAAAAAATAGCTTTCGATTGAAATTTATTTGAAATCTGCCGCTTAATTTAACGACTTTTTAAATAATTTTCAAGCATGAAATATTTTACAATTCTATCTCAACAATGACCATCCGTTTGTTTTAATAATGTAAAATAGCCCCTTGGAAAGTTGCAACAATTGAAAATAGGTATCCCTAACCTTCATGAAAAGTGAAAAAAAAAAAAATAATAATAAAAACCTGATAAATCATAAGATCAGATTATCCATAAGATAGAGTATTTTGGCGCTAATATAAAATCTGTCAAAAGAAAAAAAAAACTATTTTTAGTTTATGATTAACGTAAAATTGATATGTTGAATTCGTTGATGTATATGTTGAATCAGAATATGCTAGGAACTGTTATTTATTATTTTTTTAAAGATCCATTGGATATTTAACTGTATAAGAGACCGACTGTGATGGAAAAGGAATAATCATCCTGATTATGTAAAGGGATAGAAGAAACCATACAATTAAATTACAATTGAAAACATTAAAATTCTCCCTCATCAGCATATTAATTTATTATTTTTAACAAAAATTCTTCATTTGTACATAAAAATTGATTATCTTAAAACAATGGATGCGTTTTAGAAGATATGGATTTGAAACGAACAATGATTAAAAAGGACATTTTAAAACTTTTAATTTAAACACATTTTAAAACTTTTTTAACGTCGAATTTCAACGGTGCCTTTGGGCAGATGCAATACATATGCGCATAGGAGCACATTCGATTGCATTATCACAGGGGGGGGGGGTGCTTATACTATGTTCTTTTATTTACTGAATATGAGATGAAAGTAGGAAATTTGTATGATACTTTATGATAGGACTATTTGTATGATATTTTATAGGTCCATAAACCTTTTTTTTTCTTTTGTCGTGGGGAATATGGTGGTGATGTCAAACTGATTTGCATTACACATTTGTTTACGGAGTGTTCATTTGGAGTTTGCATCGGAAATAGCATTTCACTGGGGAGGGGGGGGGGGGGTTAAAATAAAATATTTGAAAGACTGTTTCATACGAAGCCCTACTTAAATAATAAAGAAGCTTATTTTACTGATATTGTTGTAGTATTTTTTTCCGTCACGTTTTGACGGGTTCCATCTAGTTTTATCTTAAATGTGTTATTAGAATAGAAATTGGGCACAGATGTCACATACGGACCACGTTGGCGCGATTTGTTTCCCCACCAATTTGGCGAAAACTTTGTTTTTGAATGTTAATTAAAAATAGCATGCAATAATAGCACGTGATTTTTTATTTCAATATAAAAATAAATTAACGTAACAAATGAAGTATCTTCTATTATTTCAACAACAAAGAAAAAAAAGAAAAGAAAAGAAATAAATGATAGTTCGATAAAAATAATATTGATATACACAATAAAAATAATTTATAGAATTAAAATAAAAAATAAAAGTAAATAAACAACAATTTACATAACAAAGTTTTCGCCAAATTGGCGGGGGGAAATCGCGCCAACGTGGTGCGTATATGTGACATCTGTGCCAGAAATTGCAGTCCCCTTCGGTTTTCTTTTTCCATTATATTTTGTCTATATTATACTTTATGAGAGAATACGATATCTGAACGGAAATATAACGGCATTAGGCCGTTCTGAAAAAAATCGAATTTTGGATTATGTAATTCTAATAGTGCGAGAAAGTTGCATTATTCCGTTAATATTAACTGCGAAAAATTTCGTTTTCATTTATTATTATCTTTTGCCTCATCTAGACGGCCAATATTTCCTAATACGGCCATTTTTTACCAAAATTAATAAACATTAGGAAAAAGGACAATCATTTTCTAATAAAAAGCAAATGGTCTACCAGTCCATCATAATTAACTGTAAAAAAATTATCCAGATCGCTTAATAACTTTTTCCTTCTCAAGTCCGCCAATGTTTCAAAAACTTCCAAAAAACGGATATTTTTTGCTAAAATTAATAAAAATTAGGTAAAAGTACAATTGTTTTCTAAAAACAGCCAAATGGTCTGCGACCCCATCATAATTAACTGTACAAAAATTTACCAGATAGGTTAATAACATTCCCCTCCTTACGACGGACAAAGTTTCTAAAAACTGAGAAAAAGGTAATTTTTACTAAAATAAATAAAAATTACGAAAAAATAGAATTGCTTTCTAAAAGCGGCCAAATGATTTACCATTTCATCATAATTAACTGTAGAAATGTAACCTGATCGGTTAATAACTTTATCCTACTCAAGACGTCTAAAATTTCGAAAAACAGCCAAAAACAGCCATTTTCTTGCTAAAATTAGTAAACATTAGGAAAAAGGACAATTATTGTTCTCTAAAAACGGCCAAATGGTCTAGTATTTCATCATAATTAAATGTGAAAAAATTAGCCAGATCGGTTAATAACGTCTCCTTCCTCAAGTAGGCCAAAGTTTTTCATAAAACCGCAAAACAAGATCTTTTTATACAATTTTATTATTAATTTAAAAATACATTCAGCTTATTAAACGGTAATGATTTGTAAAATTATTTTGGACGCGTTGGAAAGTGTTACATAATCTATGCTTGACGCATGATTTTTCGTTCTTGTTAACATTTCATAATAGTTTAAAACTCATATATTTACATTTTTGGGGGTAAAAACCCTATAAGAAAAAAAACCCTATATCTTTATAAAATTATGGAGTATTCACAATAACGAACAGGCTGAAATCGGTATATCAGACTCAGTACAGAATTTGGAAAATGCATAGCATATTTGAAAACCCAATTGCAGTAAATACCATTAATAATCGAAAAATATCCGATTTTTTTTCTGAAGCTCTGCATATTATCAATAGATTTGAATATATACTACATAGCAGTATGCTAAAATTTAATTCGGTTATTAACACGGTTGAAAATTCCTATTCGGGAATTTCCGTCTATAAACGTCAGTGTACTGGAGAACTTTTGTGCAGTCCTGTATATGATTTATAGAATTTATACAAACCAAGCAATATAAATAAATAGTTATATTCAAAATGCGTGCAACAACTGAAAAAAAACGTATTTCTAATTATTGTTCGTAGTCAGTACTGTAACCGAAATTTTTTTGTGTGTCTCTTGTAAATGAACGGTGAATGCTATGTACTCCATAATCTGTAGTAAACATCTTGTAATGCACCTCAGCGATATATATGAAATTCAATATGTTTGAAATACAGTATCATCATTAAAATACACCGCAAACGATTTTTCCTAATAGGCTGTAATGTAAAAAAATTATTTTGAGTGGCTCTGTACATTACATGCTACCCCCCCCCCCCCCATACTTCATTTTCTATACCAATCATACCCCATTAAACCTCAATAACATATATCAATTGTGTGGAAATCCGAGAATATTTACGCGCATTAGAGTACTGATAGACAGACAAACTAAATTCATAAACACTTTCAACTTTGTTGGAAAGTGTGACAAATGCAATTAGAATTAGCTCGTAATAGATTGCAGTTTAATTTAAATACATTTTACATAATTTAATGAAGATTCAGTTGCATTACAATACACGCTAACCAAATTGTATTCTGAACAAACATAACTGACATTAACTTGTAACACATTGCAATTTAATCTAAATTATATTCTTAAAAATGTAATTAGAATCCACCTATAATCCATTACAGATTAATTGGATTATACAATTAAAAACGTAATCGGAATCCTCCTATAATGCATTACAGGTTAATTGATTATACAATTAAAAACTTAATCGGAATCCACCTATAATCCATTACAGGTTAATTGGATTATACAACTAAAAACGTAATCGGAATCATCTTGTAATACATTACAGGTTAATTGGATTATACAATTGAAAACTTAATCGGAATTGTCTTGTAATCTAATTACAAATTAATAAAATTACAGATTAATCTAATTATAATTTAAAAGAGAAAATGAGAATTTTCTTGTAATCCATTACACGGTCATCAGATTATGCGATAATCAGATTATATTCAAATTACTTTGTAATGCATTACATGATAATCGATTGCATAGTGAGGAGATTATAATGTATTTTAATCTGTAATTTTATTACTTTGTAATCAGATTCTGCCCAACACTGGTTAAAAGAAATTTCCTTTTCTTAAAATTATGATGCGATTTTTAGCAGAAAACTCTCATCTGTATATAACGGATACTCATGCTTAATAATCAGTATCGATAGTAAAACATTTGAATTTTTCGTTATAAATATGGCGTGAAACTCATCTACTTTCTATACTTACTAATCCTTGTATTATTAATGTAAGGAATTGATTCACACTCATTTTAAAACATATTGGAAAATTCCCGTTTTATTTCAAATATGACGTCTCTTTTTTTCCCCAGAGAAATCCCTTTTTAATGACATAATTCTTGTTAATTTTCTTTTCCAGGCAATTAATTTCAATATTGGCATAAGGAAAATTAGGTTACTTTAATAACCTAATATTAAATTATATTAAATCTTTAGGTTTTATCAACAAAAATGGAACTATTAACATTCGTCATTTTTTTAGGTAATCGAGTTATTTCTTTTAGTTTTAAGAATGAAAAATCACTATTTCTCGCTATCCATGACATCATTTTCGACATGGATAATTTTGCGGAATATATTATTGACATTTGCTAACCATTTTCTTTTGAAACTTCTTTTTACTTTTTAAAAATTTAAATAAAAAATACGGTATAGTTATATTAGCCGTGCGCAGACGGTAAAACGGCAAGTATTGTTACCATACAAAAGGAAAAAAAAAAAAGGAAAAAAAGTGAAGAAAAAACCCAAGATCATTTTATTTCACCACTCAAATCATATCCGCTTTATTTTCGATAAATGGCGTCATATTCGCCTGGTTCCTATGGTTACGCATATTGAAACCTTGTATTATTATCAAAAACTAAAAAAAGTACGTTTTATTTCTAATAATATTATTTAAACTTGTTCTTAATTCTTTATTTTTTTTTAATTTCATTTTCATTTTTCCCGTGAAAATTTTTCATTTGAAACTGAATTGTTGAGTAAAAATTACTATTTCTGGTTTTGAATTAGTTTTGGCAGCGATAAAGTATTAGCAACGGTAAAGTAAATTTAACCATTTTGAAATGTTATAAAAAAAAATGTCCATTTATTCTCTATGAAAATAACGACATTTTGAATTATTAAGAAAAATATTTGAATAAAATAAACAAAAACCAGTCTATGTTCATTTGAGGGTTATAATCAGCCTATATACAAAGATACAGGATCATTAAATGCTCCATTTTGACGCTGGCTTTAGCCTAACATTTGCACACAATCAGATTTATAATATTACTAGCTGTTACCCGTGACTTCGTTCACGCAACATTAAAAGAAGAATAAATACATTAATTAAGCAAAATATTTTACTACCAATAATTAAAAACGTTAATAATTAACTAACTATTTATCACATTTCATAGGAGACAATACGGTATTTATTATTATAGGGACCTTGACATAACTCAGTCATAAAAAGTGAAATTTTGTGCCAAATAATCGCGAAAATGAAATTGCAACCAATGCAAAAAGGAGGGCCAAATAAAATCGTGGAAATAGACGAATTGGGTAAAAACAAATGTCAATTTTACCTGATAAACAATTTTACTTTTAACGCCTTTGTGAAACGTTTTAACAGCCATCCTTCAAAAAAAAAAAAAAACAATTAGAAATAGTATATGCTTTTTCTTCTTTGCCTTGGTTTAGTTGAAACAAATCTTGTTTTCTAAATGATAGTATATTGGCAGGCAATTTTTGCTCTCCAGAATAAATTGATTCATGAAGTTTGAATATGTGAAAATATGTTTGTATTTTTCGGATAATTTACTGAAATTAAGATTTTGTTTTCACCATCTATTCAAAGTGAAAATAAATTCTGTTTTTCAGTTTTAATGAGAAAATGATGTAAAAAATATACTGATCTGTTTTATTTCTCCTTTTTTATACACAAATATCGAGTAAGTTACTTTCCGTTTTTAGAAAAACTTCGTTAAAAAAATGGCATTTAATTTTATTTTTTTAATTCTGAGAATTTGTGTGACATCCTCGGATCAATTATAACCGATATTCGCTAAACCGGTAGTAAATCGCGTTGCGTTCGATAGTCTAGGAGTAGTTGCGAAATACAAATACACGGTCAGATTTTAATATAATAGATTAGTGTTCATTTTCCTTTTCTTAAAATTATGATGTGATTTTTAGCAGAAAACTCGGATACTCATGCGGAACGAAATAACGAAATAACGGATACCCATGCTTAATAATCAGTATAGATAACAAAACATTTAAAATTTTCGTTATAAATATGGCGTGAAACTTATCTAGTTACTATACTTATTGATCCTTGTATTATTAATGTAAGGAATTGATTCACACTCATTTTAAAATATATTGGAAAATTCCCGTTTTATTTCAAATAGGACATCTCCTTTTCCCCCAAAGAAATCCCTTTTTAATGACATCATTCTTGTTTTATTTTCAATAAATGACGGCATATTCGCCTGTTTCCTATGGTTACGCATATTGAAACCTTGTATTATTATCAAAAACTTTAAAAAGTACGTTTCATTTCTAATAATATTATTTAATCTTCTTCTTAATTCTTTAACTTTTTAAATTTCATTTTCATTTTTCCCGTGAAACTTTTTCAATTGAAACTAAATTGTTGAGTAAAAATTATTTTTTCGGGTGTTGAATTAGTTTTGGCAACGATAAAGTATTAGCAACGGTAAAGTAAATTTAACCATTTTAAAATGCTATACGAAAAAATGTCCATTTATTCTCAATGAAAATAACGAAATTTTGAATTATTAAGAAAAATATTTGAATAAAATAAACAAAACCCAGCCTATGTTCATATGAGGGTTATAATCAGCCTATATGCAAAGATACAGGATCATTAAATGCTCCATTTTGACACTGGCTTCAGCCTAACATTTGCACACAATCAGATTTATAATATTACTAGCTGTTACCCGTGACTTCGTTCACGTAACATTAAAAAAAGAATAAATGCATTAATTTAGCAAAACATTTCACTTGATAATTAACAACATATATAATTAACCAAAGCTTTATCACATTTTATAGGAGAACATACGGTATTTCTTTGCTATAGGGGCCTTGACATAACCCAGTCTTAAAAAAGTGAAATTTCATGCCAAATAATATATACAATCGCGAAAATGAAACTGCAACTAATGAAAAAAGGAGGACCAAGTAAAATCGTAAAAATCGAGGAATTCCTCTTCGTAAAACGAAAAACAACACTGGCAGAATTTTTCTGCACAACAGTGCATTTTAGGTGGTATTTGGTGTACAATTTTTTTATGTGTGCATTGCTAAATGGGCATTATTATATTGTTTATTTGCATAGACATATGTTATATATTTCTTACTACATTATCTTGTTTATGTATATATTAAATTAAGTGCTTCACGCTAAGTGGTGTAAATAGTGAACAAACTGCTTGTGGATTTTATACATTGATAAATATTGCACAAAGATATAACAATCTGAGGCGATTCTAAAATATAAATAAAGGTTGCTAGAACGTACTTTAAATTCTGCCCAATTTAACCTCGATATTTTCTCTATCGCGTCAAGAACACTATAAACAAATAAATACCGACGACACAAATATGATGATCTAAATTTACATATTTTTGTTAGTATATATAGGATTATTTTTATTTATTTCATGCGCTTGACATTTTTTACACTTTCTCTAGGGTTAGGTGTCGAATAAATGTACTTTCTTGTTATTTTATTTTGCCATTTGTATTTATTCTATTTTCCATTCATTCCATTTATGGAAACTGATTTAATTTACATATTCGTGTCAAAGAATATTCTGTAAAGTTATTATCAGTATTAGGATAGGATACGATTAGGGTTACGATTAGGAATAAAAATTGAACGACAATGGCATGACCAATTCAGGTTTAAAGTATGAACCAGGAAGTCTAGTTACATCATGAAGCAATAAGAAAATTAGAAAATTATCGTCTGATATTTTTTAATATGTTTTACAGTCATAGTTGACATCAAAGGTGAGCGGGTAAATGATCATCTAAAATACCATTAAGTGTTTACCACGCAAAAAACAAATCTGGTTACAACAATGTATTTAATTTTGCGCCAAATTTCACTTGATAAAAAAAAAAAAAAAAAAAAAAAAAAAAAAAAAAAAAAAAAAAAAAAAAAGCAGATTGACTATGGACCTAATTACAGACACCTAATCTTCCTATTCTCGGAACTGTTCTACCTATATGTAAAAAAAAAAAATCTACTATATAGACCACGCTTTCACGTTTATAATGTTATGAATTGGCACGATTGGCTTGTTCAAGTTTACACAATTCGGCTGGAAGAAAAGGTTCATTACTTTTTGATTTCCTCTTTGCTTTTGCATTACGCGAATTTGTTGGTAAAATCGATTTTCTATTCGATAATATTGTTGTTTTTTAAGTTAAAAAAAACATTGTAATTTTACTTAAACATTGGTTTAAAATCTATGCAATTTTTCTTATCCTACAAGACTTTACAAAAATCTATTATGAAACAACTTTAAAAAAAGCTATATTTAAAAAAGACAACAAAGTTTTTCCTATTTTAAAACTAAAAGAAATGTAAAATTAAATTCCGGTTCCAAACGACGATTTACAAATGTATTTCGATTGTGGGAAAATGATAGAGGAAAAATGCTGTTACTTCGACACAATCATATTAAATCTTTAGCTTTTATGAGAAAAGCAACTTTCTTTTAAAAAATATAGTTATTTTTATTAAGATTTTATGATTTTCGATACGGATAATTTTGCGATGCATATCATTGACATTTGCCATCCAATATATATATATATATATATTACTTTTTTAAATTTAAATTAAAAATATGGTATCTTTATGTTAGCCGTGTGCAGACGATAAATCGCCAACCTATCCCATCATTCGTATTGAATTCATTAAAAATATAAATCTTTCACTCATTTCATTTAAAACACAGAACTTTAATTTACAACACATACATTTAAAATAATTCCTTTCATGTGAAAAAGAAAAAGAAAAAAAAGAGAAATTAATCACAAATAATTTGATAACCCAAGATCACTTTATTTCAACATCAGAACAAATCTGTTTTATTTTTCTATATATGACATCATATTCGCTTGCTTTCCATACTTACTCGTATTTATGCACTTTGTATTATTATCAAATATTTGAAAACGCACGTTTTATGTCTAATATGACATCATTTCATATTCTGTTTAATTCTTAAATAATTCATTTCCTTTTCATTTTTCACGTGGAAAATTTTCACTTGAAAATAAATTGTTGATTAAAAATTAGTACTCAGGGGTTTATTTTATATTGCCAACGATAAAGTATTAGCAACGGTAAAATAAATTTAACCATTTTAAAAAAAGCTGCAAAACCGGGCCCTTTGGGCCAAACCAACCAAACCAACCAACCATTTTAAAATATACGAAAAAATGTCCATTTATTCTGTATAAAAATAATGAAATTTTTAATTTTTAAGAAAAATATTGATATAAAATAAACAAAAACCAGCCTATATTCATTTGAGGGTTATAATCAACTTATATGCAAAGATACAGGATAATTAAATGCTCCATTTTGACGCTGGCTTCAGCCTAACATTTGCACACAATCAGATTTATAATATTATTAGGATTAGGATAACGGAGGTGGGGGGGGAGGGCAATTGATTTATGCGTCAAAAAACACGTTTCATAATTCCCCTTCGATTGCTGATTATTTAGATTTTTTTCATTATTACACTAATAACGTGGTTTCCTGGCCAATTTTGTTTCTCAAGTTCGACTGATGCCAATATCTTATTTTTGCACTGCCTTTTCTCATCAAAATACAAAGAAGCATGACTGCGGCAAATAGAAAGACAAAAAAGCAGTTTAATACCCAAATAAGCGATATAACAGAGTATATTTATTAAATTCAGAAAGGATAAAAGACATGATGGCAAAAGCAATATGATTTGATACAATTTGTAAATATTATAACATGTTGCAAATGAAAAATAAACAAAAGCTATGAGATATATTAAAATTATATAAATCACTAAATACTTTCGTAATGAAACTGCTATCAGTAGGTAATGTTAATTTCCTGCGACGAGTTGTAACGTTGAGTGGCAACGCTTATTTTATGTTTGCTTTGATATAGCTCAAAGATAACCATAAATGATTTATTCCGTGAAGTAAATGTTTATTGTATAGCTGCCAACTTTTATGTTTTTTTCTCATCAATATTTTTGGACAAAAATTTTTTGTCTTATTTAATCATCGAAAATATTGCATTAAATAAGGCAATTTTTTTGTTCAAAAACCGTGGTAATAAAAAGACAAAATTCAACTTGTCAATATTTTACTTAATTCAACTGCGTATAAACGCAGAAATAACTTGACACGTTTTATGTTGGTGTCTTCGGACTAACGTGGTACATGAACAGTGAACAGTTTACAGTTTCAATAGGATTCCTTGTTTGAGATAACAACTCTCTGTTGATGAGTAAATGTCTAGCATATCTTAAGGAGCCATGTGAAAAAAAGTATAATTAATTTAAAGTAACAAAAAAGTGTAAAAAGATCGCATTAAAAAACGATATGCGACAGTCTAGAACAGTGGTTCCCAAACTTTTGGGCTCGCGGAGCCCTTTTTGGGAAGCTCATTTACGAAAAGTCTAAGCAAGGGGTGGAGCTGAGCAAATGTTTAAATTGTTAGTGTGATGACAAATGTAAAGAACCAACATATATTTTTTAAATTGCTACAGCCTTATTTCTGATAGGAAACTGTGGCATTATAACATAAGAATCTTAGCCAATGCCGAGACCAATTAAAACAAAATTTTAAAAAGGGGTTGTTAAGTGATACAAGATGTTAAAAAAATGCGTTTTCAGCAACATACATTGCTTTAAAAATTAAGTACAATTATGTAAAACAGCATAGAAATTTTAAATAAGAATTAATAAAAATAAAATAAACAGATTAAAGGAATTAAAGTTACAAAAAGCAAAAAGAAAACCATTTACACAACGTATACAAATACTAAATGAATCTAATGAGGGGTTTGTTAAATGATACAAGATGTTACAAAAAAGAGGCGTTTTAATCCACAAACATTGTTTTACTATGAAAAACAGTATAGAAAATTTAAATATACAAAAACATAAACAGATCAAAAATAAAGTTATAAAAAAGAAGAAATATATCTATACACAATATACACAAATATAAAATGAATCTAATGAGGGGTTTTAAATAATACACGTTACTATAAAAAAGATGTTTTAAGCGACAAACATTATTTTACTATGAAAAACAGCATAAAAAATTTAAATAACTAAAAATTAATGCAAATATCGTAAACGGATTAAAGAAATTAAATTTATAAAAAGAAAAATATATTGTTGTGAGCTCGGGGTTCGAAAGGACTGATGCCAATATATAAGAACAATCAAAAGGCTTTATTCACTATAAACAGTGCAATACGATCACAAATATCTTCTGAAAATTACAAGATATTCAGTAATCTTCAAATCCAATAAAAGCGCAGCAAAATTTCACACAGAAACAGTGCGTTCAATACGACGTATCAACGACAAAATCGATCCGAGTAACACAGTTCTCAATGCAAAGCCTCTCGTATGAATTCAATCGCAGTTGACAGACAACTAACTAACTGAACTGGTGGAGGTCCCTTATATAGGCTTTAAAGATAACTGTAGAATTTTCCAGAGCCTTCAGATGCTAGAAATTACCAGAAAGTGCTTTAACTTTCGATAGAGAACCTAAGCGAGAAAGGATCCCAATGTACAGGTATAAGGGGGGGTTGCACAAAAAGTCGTCAAATCCGTCGCCAACTTGGCGACATTTGGCGACAAAAATAAGTCGCCAAAACCATCGCCAACTTGGCGATAAACCCATTCCTTGGCGATTTTTCTATAGACTTTCATTATAAAGATGAGGGTGTAAGGTTGTTTTCCTTGCAAACCATCTGAGGCCTTTAGCATTGAGTTACATGATGCTCAATAGGAAATACATTAATAATACTGCAATTTTCACAATAATAAAATAAAATAAATTTAAACAAATGGAATATTTACAGATATATAAAAAATTCATAACATTGCCCCCCTCTCAAGGACTGCACGTCCCGGGCAATTCAACCTTTGATCGGAAAGCAAACCCGTTGCCAACAAATGCTATACTATTCAAAACACTTAAAGCAAACATGCAAAATAACCATTAAACACATTCATAATGCTGAATTATACAAAATATACCCTTATTTTAAAAAAAATTAAATTAAATTAAAGCATAGACATCATTACATACAAGTATTTAAATAATAATAACATTAATAATGATAATGATAATGCTAAGCAAAATAAATAATTACATTAATTTATATACAAGACCATTGTCATACTAATTTACATTATTTACATTACACTATTTACAATAAATGAACTAAGTACTATGGCCATAGTATGGAGCCAGCCTATCGTAATGAACGACTCTAGGCTTCGAACTTGGTGACTTTCGGATCCGAATTACGACATCGTTTAGTCTGTTTAGGACTGTATAAGAACCGTCCCAGTGCGATTGCAGTTTGGGAGAAAGTCCTTTACGTCGAGTCGGATTATAAAACCAAACCTTGTCACCTTCTTTGAATTGATGTCCCGTGGCTTTCGTGTCGTACCTGGTCTTCATCTTCTCCGTCTGTATATTGATCCGCTCTCGAGCCAAGTTGTGGACGTCTTCAAATCGTGCCTGGAGATTCTGCACGCATCCCTCTGGCGATGAAGGCGCATCTGGAGGGCGACCAAAAATCAGATCACAAGGTACACGAAGATCATGACCGAAAAGCATCTGAGACGGGGAATAGCCGGTTGTTTCATGGACGGCGCTGCGATAGGCGAGAAGAAACAAGGGAAGTTTTTGGTCCCAGTCTTGTTGGTTTCTTGAGACTAGCAGTGAGAGATTGTTGAGGATGGTACGATTAAATCTCTCAACCATGCCATCCGATTGTGGATGTAAAGGCGTCGTCCTAGTTTTGTCCATTCCAAGAAGTTGACAGAGACCCTCAATCACAGCAGAGATGAAATTTCTCCCCTGGTCAGAATGCATTTGAAGGGGGACTCCATACCTTGATATCCACTGGTGTACCAAGGCATCCGCAACCGTAGAAGCTTCTTGATCAGGGATGGCATAGACTTCAGGCCATTTCGTGAAATAGTCCATGACAACAAGGAGGTATTTGTTGCCATCAGCACTTCTTGGCAGAGGACCTAGGATGTCAAGGGCGATGCGTTCGAAAGGTGCTCCTACATTGTAGAGATGTAGTCTTCCTCGGCTACGTTTCTTTGGTCCTTTCCGAGCTGCACATGCATCGCAAGATCTGCACCATTGTTCGACGTCAGCTCTCGTTTTTCCCCAGAAGAAGCGCTCTCGGACTCTGTGTAATGTTTTCATGACTCCAAAATGGCCTCCGGTGGTACTGCCATGTAATTCTTCGAGGACCTCTGGGATTCGAGATCGAGGAAGTACCAACTGCCACCGAGATGTCTTCCCATCTTCCGATTCGAATTTTCGGTACAGGACACCATTCCTGACGTGGAGGGAGTTCCAAAGAGCCCAATATTGCTTCGTCGTAGGACTACAAGTCGAGATGTCTTTCCAACTGGGCTTCGTGCTAGAAGATTCTAATAACTCCAAGATTGGTTTGATGTCAGAGTCTGCCATTTGATCTTCTCGAATCTTCTCATCACTCCAGGGATCTGGTGGCGTTGATAGTGAAGTCTTCGTCTGGCGTATGACATGTTCGGGATTATACTTGTTCACCGCTCTGGAACAATAGCGACAACTTTCGGGACACGGTCTTCTTGATAAGGCATCAGCATTTCCATACGATGAACCTTTACGATGCCTGATGTCAAAGTCGTATTCCTGGAGTCGTTGTATCCATCTGGCTACTTGGCCCTCTGGGTTCTTAAAATTCATCAGCCATGTTAAGGATGCGTGATCAGTACGAAGGAGAAATTTCCTGCCTTAGAGATAGTGATGGAAGTGTTCTATGGCTTTCACTATAGCTAATAACTCCTTACGAGTGACGCAATAATTCCGCTCCGGTTTCGATAAACATTTGCTCCAGTATGCTACGACTCGTTCTTGGCCATCTATTTCTTGGGAAAGTACAGCGCCGACACTTTCCTGACTGGCATCCGTGTCCACAATGAATTGTTTGTCGGGGTCTGGATAGGTAAGGACTGGAGAGGATGTGAGAGTTTCTTTCAGCCGCTGGAAGGAATTGTCGCATTCTTGTGTCCATAGAAACTTCTGTTTGGTTTCAGTGAGCCTATGCAAGGGTCTTGCCATGTTGGAGAACCCCTGTACAAACTTTCTGTAATAAGTACATAGTCCCAGAAAGCTTCGCAACTGATGGACATTTTCCGGACGTTTCCAGTGCTTTACAGCAGACACTTTTTCAGGATCTGTTCGAACACCTTCAGCTGAGATGATGTGTCCTAAATAGTTTACTTCTCGTTGGAAGAACTTGCATTTCAAAGGGTTCAGCTTTAAATTCGCCGCTCTTAGTTTCGTTAACACTTTCCGAATATTCTCTAGATGTTCTTCAAACGTGCGGCCACCAATGATGACGTCATCTAGGTAGATGAGACAAGCTTCAAAAGTCAGGCCTTTTAACACTGTCTCCATGAGGCGGTCGAACGTTGCTGGGGCATTGCAGAGCCCGAACGGCATAACTTTAAATTGCCAAAGTCCTTGTCCAGTAGTAAATGCGGTCTTCTCTTTGTCATCAGGATGGATCTCTACTTGCCAATATCCACTCTTCAAATCCAGTGTGGAAAACCATTTATGTCCTGAAAGAGTATCTAGCGTGTCGTCTATTCTTGGTAGAGGATAGCTGTCTTTCTCCGTGATATCGTTAAGTTTACAATAATCCACACAAAATCTTGTGGAGCCATCTTTCTTTCGGACCAACACGATGGGAGAGGCCCACGGACTTGATGACGGTTCGATGATGTCACTATCCTGCATCTGTTGTAAGAGCTTAGACACCTCTGCTTGTTTATCGAACGGCAAACGTCTGGGATGCTGTTTAATCGGTGGATGGCCGGCAGTATCAATTCTATGCCGTGTCAGTGAAGTGCGACCAATATCACTCTCGTTTTGAGAAAACACATCCTTAAATTCCTGGAACAGTCTTTCTGCGGCATGTCTCTGTTCAGGAGATAAATTTTCATTTCTTCCAATTTCAGGTGTTAAACTTGTAGGCGGCTCCGACAACATCAAGCTCGGGTCTTTGCATACACAGGTGACTGGAGCACAGGTTGCAAGCACTTCACCCTTCTGGATAATTCTAGACTTTTCACTTACGTTTGCAATTCTCACGGGTATCACATCTCTCGACAGATCTACCAGCGCTGATGCTATTAGCACTCCCTTTGGGCTCTTCTCAGGATATCCAGTCAAGCCATACTGGAAAATTCTTTCGTTTCCAGTTAATCCAGGTATCATCATTTCGGTCCGTGGAGGGATGATAACATCTGCCTTGGCTGTGATCCGTTGAATAGACTCGGACTCATTTCCAAGTTTGAAAATAGTGACATCTTCTTGAGCAGAGCGTAACTCATTATTCTTAAAATCCAGTGTAAATCCATGCTCCTTTAAAAAGTCCAGTCCGAGTATGAAAGGGTCTGAAATATCGGCCGCATAGACTGTATGGTGGTAAGCGGCGTTCCCAAACTTTATTTTCAGTGTCATTCTTCCATGTATGTCGATCTTATCTCCGGTCACAGTTTGAAGAATAACATGCGGCGGGGTCCAGAAGAGTTTTTCTTTCAGCCGCTGAGCTAGATCTTTCCGAATGATGGTCACATTGGCTTCTGTATCGATGATCATATTACAGGGCAAATCATTAACGCTTCCGACTAGAAAAACTCCGTTCTCGCCGCTACTTCTTGCAGAAATTTTACTTACTTGAAAATGGGGCTTCTCAAAATCTGGCAACCTCCGCCCCGCAAGATGGCCTTTAATCAGTTTTCCAGCTCCTCCGTTAGCGGGTGAGATATTACCTTCGGTGCTGGGTCGTCTTGGGCAGTCGATTTGGATATGGCCTTCTCCACCACATTTCCAGCACTTGATCTTCCTGTAAGATTTGTTGGCCATTAAAGAGTTCATCTGTCTCATCATGTCCTTCACCTGCTGCTGTAAACGCTCCACAGCTCTATCCGACGTCTCAGGCATGTTGGCTACTCGTACAAAGTGCCGATCTTTCCTTGTAACTTGCTGGGCGGCTTCGAATTTCAGGGCATAAACTGAAGCCCCTTTTAAGTCACTGAGATCTGCAATTCGGAGTGCTGTCTGGATCTCAAAGTCACGCACACCATCGATGAAATGTTGCAGAGCTAAACTTTCTCTAGTTTCAGTCGGGCAGTCAGGATAAGCAAGATGGGAAAGTCTCTCGACATCCGTAGCAAGCTCTTGCAGGGATTCAGTGGATTTCTGCTGTCGAGATTTGAGCTGGAGTCTGCTATATTCCTTCAGGCATTTCTCGCCAAAGCGTAATTCTAAGGCACTGACGAGCGTTTCAAAATCCAGCGGTTCATTTGCAGGCAAAGTCTGTAGGACGTCGGCAGCATCAGCTCGTAGCGAAGCAGCTAACTGGCAAGCCTTTGTCTGGGAATCCCATCCATTGGCGTCCGCTACGATCCCAAATTGTGTCTTAAAAACTGGCCATGAGGATTTTCCGTCATAGGTCGAGAGTTTAATAGAAGCCCGAGGAAGCATAGCTTGATACTTCACATCTTCGGGATAGTTTTTGGCAGTTATCCTTTGTTTCTTCACATTTTCCAACTCCTTTTCTACACTCTCTATCCTTTCTTCTACGGTTTTGGAGATCTTTTGAACTTCTTCTACGGTTTTGGCTGTCATTTGAACATTTTCTTCTATTTCCTGAAATCTTCCTTCAAATTTGTTTTCCACGCTGTCGATTTTTTCATTTAAAGATGTTATTTTATTATCTACTAGATGGAACCCGTCAAAATTTGACGGCAAACAACTTGATAGTACCATAAAAATAAAATTTATAGTTGCTTTAACTTGACAAATTTCATAGTGGGGAGGATAATATGATTAAGTGGTCACAGACCTTTCCAATGATATATAACATGAGGGTTGTGTGCAAAATTTAGAAAGTACCCCTTGGGGGGGGCAAAGTGGGGAGATGGGCATCGGAGATGCATAATATGATATAAGTGGTCACAGGCCTTTACAATGATATATAACATGAGGGTTGTGTGCAAAATTTAGAAAGTACCCCTTGGGGAGGGGGGGGGCAAAGTGGGGAGATGAACATCGGAGATGCATAATATGATTAAGCAGTCACAGACCTTTCCAACAATATATGACATGAGGGGTGTCAACAAAATTTAGAAAAGTATCCCTTGGGGGGGTGGGGGGGGCAAAGTGGGGAGTCGGACATTTGAGATGCATAATATGATTAAGTGGTCACAGACCTTGCCAATGATATATAACATGAGGGTTGTGTGCAAAATTTATAAAGTACCCTTTGGGGGGGTGGGGGGGGCAAAGTGGGGAGATGGACATCAGAGATGCATAATATGATTAAGCAGTCACAGACCTTTCCAACAATATATAACATGAGGGGTGTCAACAAAATTTATAAAAGTGCCTCCCTTAGGGGGAGGGGCGGTGGCGGGATGAACCCCAGAGATGCATAACAGGAATAAGCGGTCAAAGACTTTTCCAGCGATATATCACATGAGAGGTGTCTGCAAAATTTAGAAAAGTGTCCCACTTGGGGGGGGGGGATAGACCCGAGATGCATAATATGATTAAGCAGTCACAGACCTTTCCAATGATATATAACATGAGGGTTGTGTGCAAAATTTATAAAGTACCCTTTGGGGGGGGGGGGGAGGGGGGTGGCGGGATGGACCCCGGAGATGCATAACATGAATAAGCGGTCAAAGACTTTTCCAGCGATATATCACATGAGAGGTGTCTGCAAAATTTAGAAAAGTGTCCCACTTGGGGGGATAGACCCGAGATGCATAACATGAAAAAGAGGTCACAGGCGTTCCAACTTGCAACTTTTTCTCGAAGGCATTTGACAATATTAAATTTTTTTTTACCCAAGACAAATTAACGATATTCTTAATTTTTTTGCGTAATTCGTGAAACGTTCATGGAAAAAATCATGAAATTCGCTAATCAATAGTTGATAAATTATAAAATTCAACAATCGATAGCAGTAAAATTGGTCAATCGATAATGGAAAAATCACAAAATTCATCAAATGGTTCACGTAAAAAAAATTGTCCTGCACACTGATGATATGATCAAAAGGGTTTTGAAGTATAGGACAAAATTAGCACTTGCCAAACAGCGAGTAATGCTGAAAATTTGGCAATGGACTTTATTGCCACCACTGGTCAAACATAATAGTCACACTCACCAATTGCGATGATTGAATGGAAAAAGATTTTTTTCTCCGCTGTCGCTCGACAAATTTCGAAACCATTTGGCGAATTTCACGATTTTCTCTCCGAAATTCACGGATTGTGATTTTTTTTTCTCGAAGCCATTTGACGATATTCGAAAACTTTTTCCCCCGAAACCAGTTGATGAATTTTGCGATTTTTCCACTGTCGATTAATGAATTTTGCGATTTTTCCGCTATCGATTGACGAATTTATCAACTATCGATTAATGAATTTCATGATTTTATCCATGAACGAACAAATTGCGCACTTTCTTTCCGCTAATGTTTGACACATTTCGCCCTTTACAATTCAGTCAATGAGTTGAACGTTGTTTCTTTCCAGAAATGTCAAGAATGAAACAATGATTCTTTAGGATGAATTTTCTTCGTTCGATGCACCATGGAAGAATGTGTGCAATGCAGCAACGGGCGTCACAGACTTTTTAGGGCACCTGCAGACTAAAAACATCTAACCAATCTTCGCGGGGGGGGGGGGAAATCACAGATTTCGTGAAATGATTGAGGAAAAAACACTAAATTCATCAAAGGATCATGGGGAAACATGACTTTCGTTAAAAGACATCAGAAAAAACATTAATTATGCAAAAGGATCGTGAAAGATAAGCAAATTTTGTCAAAGAATCGCAAAAAAGGAAAGTTCACCAAAAGGTCACGCTTTTTTACTAAATTTCGTCTAAAAATTGCGGAATAAAATGTATTTTATCAAAGAATCGCTGGAAAATGCGAATTTCGTTAAGGATCACGAGAAAAATGCGAAATTCTTCAAAGGATCGCTGAAAAAACATGAATTTCGTCAAAGAATTGCTGAAAAAACATGAATCTCGCCCAATAATAGAAAAATCATGGTTCATAATCATTATATCTAGTAGTATATGTAAATACAGTTTGTGATATAAGACAAAATTAACACTCACCAATCGGCGAGTAATACTGAAAATTGGTAATTGATGTTATTGCCAGTACTGGCTAAACTTAATAGTCACACTCGCCAATTGCGATGATTGAATGTAAAACGAAATTTTTTTCCCGCTGTCACTCAAAGAATTTTTAAACCATTTGGTGAAGTTTTTCCCGAAACCATTTTGTGAATTTCCCGATTTTTTCTTCAAAATCATTTTTCAACAATATTCGACCAAATACGCATGCGTCAAAAAAATCGCCGGCCAATGAGGTGAGAGTCTATTACTGTCTCTATTAACGTGTTTGGGATCATCTCCTGTTTTTTTTTTCTTGCACATTGCATTAAACCTAGGAAGGTATTTATATAGAACTCACTGTGGAGTGTTTAGAAGGTATTTATTTTATTTATTATAATTTGTATGAATACTTAGGTGTCCATTTCGGATTTACTGTTTAAAAATGAATTTAGGCTCATTTAACATTCGCGAAATCAATCCCGATGGAAATTGTGTTTTTAGATCTCTATCATTTTGTATATATAGTACAGAAAATAATTATTCAAACGTACGTAAAAATATCGTAGAACACGTAATACAAAATTGGACCACTTATAGTCCGTTTATTATCGGGGATGAATCTTATGGTGTTCCGATTGCTAATGAAAACGATTATGTAAATATATGGTTCTTCATAGAAGTATGTGCTTCTTCACACTTCAATAGAAGCATTGTTTAAATTAATATAATTCTACAAATATGATGCAGTTTTAAAATATTGAGTAATGATTAATATAGTCAAGGAATCTACTCATATACGTAATTAAGTTTTGGTACTTCTCTATTATCTCATCGACCACTTTTCATAACAAAAAACTATCGCCAAACTGTAACGCCAAATAAACGGGAGAACGTTGTCATTAATACGCGCAAATGTTGAATTAAAAACCACTTGACGACATAACAAACACGTATAATGCTTCCGACATCAAGTAAATGGGATTGCATTTTTGGCATTTAATCATACATTTTGGCAATAGTATTTTGTTATGAAAAGTGGACGATGGGATAATAGAGAAGTACCTAAGTTTTTTATACCAATTTTGAAAATTTATCTTTTTTTGACATTTAAAAAAAATAACAGAAAAAACATTACAAATTTGCCCATTTGCTCAGCAGTCAAAGGATTAAGAAAATATTAATGATTAGCGGAACTGGTTCTAGCTATGAAGTAATATTATTTTGCTCAAAAACCCCCAGCAAAAAAATAATTACAAAGAATAAGTAATCGTCTTTAAATATACAAAAAACAATGTGATTAATGGCCAGGATTTTTTTACATATAACATTTTTTATATACAAAATAAAAACCGAAATAACCTCATTCATTTCACCCGATGTCAAAAATAGTTTTTTTTCCACATTCTTGGGCAAAGCACTAAATCAATAAAATCACCAATTTGCGACAAATTATGAGTTTCATATGAATCGCCCATGAACGGACATGCAAACTGGTAAAAAATGAATGTAATAAATTAAAACATTCAAGATTTGTATACATACAAACAATACAATGTAAATATTAATATTGTTTGTATATATACTTCTTTGTATACATATATTGTTTGTATACATACAAACAAATATAATGTAAACATTATTCAAATATTAAGAGTTTGCAAATCAAAACATTCTAAACATTTGTATACATACAAACAATATAATGCATACATACTCTTTACAAATAAAATAGCACACTTATGTAATGACAAAACTTTTAAATCGAATAGAGATAATATATTTCTGTTAAAAAATAATGCTAAAGTTCAGACTTACATATATTATACATTCACATAAAGCTAGTCACATTCCTGCATATTAAATATTTAGTTGCTAAATATAGAAATAATATTTTATAATTTATATTCAGGCGCTCAGATTCGCTTTTTTCGAACACATAATAATAAAAATATTACTACCGTGCGTACTGTCTTTTGACATTATATTTACATAATAGTTTTCATTAGCAATCGGAACACCATAAGATTCATACCCGATCATAAACGGAATATAAGTGGTCCAATTTTGTATTACATGTTCTACTATATTTTTATTTACGATTGAATAAATATTTTCTGTACTATATAAACAAAATGATTTGATTTCGCGAACGTTAAATGAACCTAAATTCATGTTACACAGTAAATCCGAAATGGATACCTAAGTATTCATACAAATTACAATAAATACAACAATAAATACCTTCTAAACACTCCAGAGTTTTTTATATAAATATATTCCTATGTTTAACGCAACGTGGAGGAAGCCATCAAAGATCAAAACAACAGGAGTTGATCTTGATCCCAAATACGTTTGGAGACAGGAATATACCCTCGTCTCATTGGCCGGTCTTTTTTTGACGCATGCGTACTCGGTCGAAATTCGATGGAATATTTGACATTATTAGCAATCTGCTTTAAATAGATGGATTAATTCTTTCAACTCACCAAGGTTGGTTGACATATCCTTCTTCATTTCTTCCGACATCTCCTTCATTTCAGCCTGGTTTGCAGTCATTTTCTCATCCATCGCTGACATTTCCTTCTTCATTTCAGCCTGATTCGCAGTCATTTTCTCATCCATCGCTGACATTTCCTTCTTCATTTCAGCCTGATTCGCAGTCATTTTCTCATCCATCTCTCCCAATTTCTCCAATAATTTAGTCAGTTGCGCCTCCATTGCTCTGGTAATCGGCATTCAACCCCACTCCTGACACCAAATGTTGTGAGCTCGGGGTTCGAAAGGACTGATGCCAATATATAGGAACAATAAAAAGGCTTTATTCACTATAAACAGTGCAATACGATCACAAATATCTTCTGAAAATTACAAGATATTCAGTAATCTTCAAATCCAATAAAAGCGCAGCAAAATTTCACACAGAAACAGTGCGTTCAATACGACGTATCAACGACAAAATCGATCCGAGTAACACAGTTCTCAATGCAAAGCCTCTCGTATGAATTCAATCGCAGTTGACAGACAACTAACTAACTGAACTGGTGGAGGTCCCTTATATAGGCTTTAAAGATAACTGTAGAATTTTCCAGAGCCTTCAGATGCTAGAAATTACCAGAAAGTGCTTTAACTTTCGATAGAGAACCTAAGCGAGAAAGGATCCCAATGTACAGGTATAAGGGGGGGTTGCACAAAAAGTCGCCAAATCCGTCGCCAACTTGGCGACATTTGGCGACAAAAATAAGTCGCCAAAACCATCGCCAACTTGGCGATAAACCCATTCCTTGGCGATTTTTCTATAGACTTTCATTATAAAGATGAGGATGTAAGGTTGTTTTCCTTGCAAACCATCTGAGGCCTTTAGCATTGAGTTACATGATGCTCAATAGGAAATACATTAATAATACTGCAATTTTCACAATAATAAAATAAAATAAATTTAAACAAATGGAATATTTACAGATATATACAAAATTCATAACAATATATATACACAATATACACAAATGCAAAATGAATCTAGTGAGGGGCTTTAAATTATACAACATCTTATAAAAAAGTCGTTTTAAGCGACAAACATTGTTTAAAATTTAAATACAATTATGAAAAATTGGATAGAAGATTTAAACAACTAAAATGTAATAAAAGGTAAAATAAACAGTTTACAGAAATGAAAATTCCAAAAATAAAAATAATACAACATACAATATATACAAATATTAAATGCCGATAGATTTTTTTTATTATTCTGCACAAAGTGTGACGAGCAATAACGCATAAATGTTTAATGTGAAAAATATGGCTGAATTGTTTGGCACTGATTACTAAGCAAAAAAGAACTAAGTATAAACATATGAATAGGCGGAGCTCCAAAGAGTAAAACTGTTCTCCCTTTTGTTTCGCAAGCAGAGATAACAGCACTGCCGTGCCCTTGCTCTTTCGATGCACGTTGTGCATTCGATTCAGAATTATATTTCTTGTAGCTTATTTTGAATCGATTTTTTAAAACACATTGAATACAGAAACATAAAATAAAGTAGTTCAAACGAAAAATATTATATAGAAAATGGATAAATCTAGAATGCAAATTTTCATATGATTAAAATATATATATATTATAGTACTTTTCAACCTAAGTGATAGATGTATTTATTTTTGACACACACAATCACAAATTCCTACATACTTTTGAAAACTTTTCCCTTGCAATATACTAATTTCTTTCATGTTTTGTTTATTTTCCTGGAACGCCGCGGAGCCCCTGAAAAGTATAGGCGGAGCCCCAAGGGCTCCGCGGAGCACACTTTTGGAACCTCTGGTCTAGAACAATAAGCGTAGCTTTAAAGTTGAAATAAGTCAAATGAGCGGAAATAAGTCAATAGATGACGCAACGTGTCCAGTCGAGAGGATAAAACGTAAAATAAATATATTTAAAGAGTGTGGATGAGCTGGTATTTACGCCAGCAAGTCAAATGATAGAATTTTGAGAAGGGTGTGAATGAAAGATGAAGCTTTACGAATAATAGTGAATGTATGTTAAATATAGAAAAGAGAAAAGGAAAAAAAGAGAAAAATGGTTTAACTGTTTAGAACAACAATTCGATTGCAATGTATTTTGTATGGTAAAGTGAATACTCTATAAAAAAAGGCGGATTTCAGGTGCTATACATTTTAAGATTATAGTGAATATAAAGTATATGTGTATTAACGAAGAATACATAAGGTATAAATATAGTTTTTTTTTAATGTATTAAAATACATAAGTTTATTTTTTTTTAAAGTTAAAAAAGATAAATAATAGTGTTAGCCCAAATAAATAGGACTACACAGTAGAATAGTAGTGAACCGGGGTCAAGGGGATGCGAATGCCGTAATTAGGTAAATCGAACGAGAGTTTAATGGGGATAGGAAGAAGACAAAAACGGAGGATGTTACATTTTGACTATGGGGATTACGGTACCAGGAAAGAATAAGAAGAGAGGAAAAAAAGGATGTTGAATTAATAATGGTGAGTTAAATTAAGTTCAGTAGCGAAATTGTCTAATTCGTTAATAATAATAATGATTTTTTCGAAAGGGTTTTTACATTTTTTAGTTTCTGACGATATTTTTTGATGCATTTGAGCAATTTAGTTATTTGAAGGAGTTCCTTCATAGCTTTAAATATGTCGAATATGTTGTTAAAGGAATCGACATATTCAGTGGAGGGTGCTGTGGAAGTAGAGGGGGGGGGGAGTTAGTGTTGTCAGTAGATGTGGAAGGTACAGCGGTTGGATTTTCCTGAGTACTTTCCGTTTTTGAAATAGTAGTAGAATCAGTGTTAGTGGTGTCGGGAGAATTTTGTTTGGCTTTTTCTACGTAGTTGAATTCTTTCATGATCTCGTAGAGATCATGAGCGTTTTTAGATGTGGTATGTTTAGGGATATTACTTTTGAGAGTAGATTTTTTTTAATCATTTTTAGGGTTAGGAGGAACATTTTTGTTTAGTTTTGGGGTTTTTTGGGGTAGCCGCCATACGAAGCCGGGTGCTCAGCATCACAATTGGAACTGGTAGGCGTAATCCTACCAGGGGTTGGACAGTTAACGGTGAAGTGGAGGCCAGCACATTTACAGCATTCAGGATCGAAATTGCAGATTTCACTTGCGTGACCAAACACCTGTAGCACTGTTTAGGGTTATTGGTGCTACGGAAATGTTCGATTTCCACTTTTATGTAGCATAATTCATGAATAGAGTAAATTTTGTCAAAATTTTTGCAAGGCAGGACATTTACCGTATATAATGGCATGCCCCTTCCGGTTTTTTGTTTTTAAGCATAGCTGCCCATGTGGCGGTAAAACCATGGAGGGCTAGATCGTCAATAATGAGTTGAGGGTCGATGGGGATTCCCCTAACGCAGATTTTTTTTAGGAAGCTGATCTTTGGGGTAAATGGTCGTGAATTTGAGGGATTTTTCGCTCAAGTATTTTTGTGTAGCACGGAAATGAGCTTCCGATTTGCAGTGTATTTTAAGTAATTCGCCTTTAATGCAGACAGTAGGGGGATTTTCTGAGTCTAATTCTTTTATTTGTTGTGCGATTAACCGCCAATCGATTTCGTGGAATTCCACTTAAAATGGATGAATTTCTGCTTTATTTGAAGTACCTGAAACGGCATTCGCATTGGGGTCAGTGGGGGAATTACCTTGTTCCATAGCATCAAGATTTTCACCAGGAGACATAAGATTCTTTTTTTGATTTTAAGCTCTTTTTGGAGGTCATTCACTGGTTTTCGACTGGCTGTCCCTATTATTTGCATGTACCAAAATTTGAAGCTGTAGTTTCGTTTGCAAAGTCCTGTAGATAAAAAGGAGTTTCAGGCTCATAGGAAAGTACTAAGTTACGGAGGGGGAAGTCAAAAGTACTCTCGACTGCTTCCAGGAAAAGTTCTATTCATCTGAGATAATACTTGCAGTCTTAGATGCTTGATATTTAGCATAAAAGTGCTATTTAGGATAAAAAGAAAGACAAAATTTAATTTTAATGAAATTCCAATAGGTCAAACTATATTCGATTTTTCGATGGGTTTTTTTTTTCGTTTTTTTAATTCTTTTTTTCCAGATTTATTTTTTTTTTTTACTTTGTATCCCAAACCCTACCTTTGTGAAAAATGTCAAGCTACTAGGACTACAAAGACGAATTATTTTCAAATTCATTTTTTTTCGACAATTTTTAGATTTTTCGATTTTATTTCTAAGATTGCTGATTATCATGTCAATATAATAATTCTTTGATCCGTCTTCTTAGGATCATTTTGGTTAAATTTAGAGGTAAATCAATAGATTATTAGAGTCACCATGATTTTATTTAGTAAAGATTATCAAGACATTACCTGCCAGTAATGTCGGGAGTGGAGGTGAACTGTGAAAATTTTTGTGGGGCTAACATCATTTAACAATGCATATTTCATGTCCAAATTAAATAGAGTATAATATGTGAAAGAAAATTAACCTGTCTATAAAGAAACCGCACATAACGTAGCCAGTCTACAGCGGAACTTTTCTATAACACATTCGTAAACGAAAGAAAAAAAACAACATAATACTGGAAAATAACATAAACAGTTAGGGGGTGGTATACTAGTTAACAGGACAATTATCTTAAATTCATTAAAAAATCGAATTGTTTTCGAATTTTCAAGCTTTTACTGATATGTCGATTTTTTTATTTTTTTTTTCGAATTCTACGAATTTTTTAATTGTTCTATTTATTGAATCGTAAAAATTAACTTTACGCCAAATTTTAAGATTCTAAGACTACAAGATCAAACTATTTTAATTATTTTATTTTTTTTTTCGATTTTTTTTTATTTTCCGGATTTTTAAATTTTTTCCTTATTTTGTATCCTACATAGTACCTTTATTCCAAAAAGTTTCTAGCGCTACAAAATCAAATTAATTTCAAATTTTCGTTTTTTTTTTCAATTTTTTCCATTTAAAAAAAAATTTATTTTCGATTTTTGTTGTGTTTTTAATTTTTTTTTTCTTATTCTGAATCCTAAGCACTATCTTTACACCAAATTTTAAGTTTCTAAGACTACTAGTTCGAATTATTTTCATTTTTTAATTTTTCTTTTAAATTTTTCGAATTTTCGAATTTTTTTTTTCGGATGTTTTAAATTTTTCTTATTTAGTACCCTAAATATTACATTTATTCTAAATTTCAAGTTTCTAGCGCTGTAAAAACAAAAAATTTCAAAATTTTCTCATTTTTCGATTTAAAAAAAAATTTCAAATTTTAATGTGTTTTTAAGTTTACCTTATTCTGAATCCTAAACACTACCTTTACGCCGAATTTAAAATTTCTAAGACTAAAAGATCAAATTATTTTCATTTTTTCCATTTTTTCGACTTTTTTAACTTTTTGATTTTTTTTTAATTTTCCGGATTTTTTAATTTTTCCTTATTTTGTATCCTATATACTACCTTTATTCCGAATTCCAAGTTTCTAGCGCAACAAAATCGAATTATTTTCAAATTTCCTTTCTTTTGGATTTTTAAACTTTTTTCTTTTTATTTTCGATTTTTGTTGTGTTTTTATTTTTTTTCTTATTCTGAATTCTAAACACTACCTTTGCACCAAATTTTAAGTTTCTAAGAGGGCGAGATCGAATTATTTTCAATTTTTCATTTTTTTAAATAAATTTTTCGTATTTTCGAAATTTTTTTTCGAATTTTCCGGATTTTTTTTTTAATTTTTCCTTATTTTGTATCCTATATACTATCTTTATTCCGAATTCCAAGTTTCTAGCGCAACAAAATCGAATTATTTTCAAATTTTCAATTTTTTTCGATTTTTTGATTTTTTTAAATTTTATTTTCGATTTTTATTGTGTTTTTATTGTTTTCTTTTTCTGAATTCTAAACACCACCTTCACAACAAATTTTAAGTTTCTAATTATTTTCAATTTTCAATTTTATCGGAATTTTTGGAATTTTTTTTCGAATTTTAAGAATTTTTTAATTTTTCTTGCTTTGTATCCTAAACACTACCTTTATTCCAAATTTCAAGTTTCTAAGGCTACGGGATGTACCTTATCTTTTTGATGACGGGTGAGTGAGTGACTGACTGACAAAAAATCGAAACTTTGAGTTCATATATCATCTAAACTAGAAGAGACAGAAACATGAAAATTTAAATTTTGATCCTATATGCCACATACTCTAGATAAACGAAGTTTTAGGTTTCAGGGAAACTGCACCGCAGAAATATGGGGGAGTCAAATGTACCCTCAGTTGCTTCAGAAAAGGATGCTTAAGGCTGTGCTTTCTGGACTTGGCAGAGGCACTGCCGTGCCTACAGATAGCTAAATTTGGCTTTACATGATTTCAGAACATTTTAGTGTTAAAGTGTCACTAGACTTGGCTGCATTTTTTACATGTGACGTTTTTGATGAGATTTCACTTCTTTTTGTAAGTATTCCTTCTTTTCTTGACTGTTCGCTAAGCACACACTCTGTCCCTATTATTTGGAGGTATAAAAAATTTGAAGCTTTAGTTCCGTTTTCAAAGATCTGTAAATAACAAGTAATATAATTTTTTTAAAAGTCAATTCCTACTTTTTAATCATAAATATATAAAATAAACCCGTACAGCATTAATGTCCCACGTTATCTTTATTGAACATTATTTTATAATCATCGTTGCGGTATTTTATTTTTTGTTGGCATCACTCATTTGAGATAAATCTTTCTTTTCATTTATGAAAACAATGGGAGAAATTTTTTTCTCCCATATAAAAATTAAAATTAATTAATTAAATTTAATTAAATTTAATTAATTAATTCATATTTGAAAAAACTGTATTAACATCAATTGTCATCCAGTTCAAGTTTTAAAAAATTTATTTGAACTTGAATGGATGAATAGAAAATATTTTATTAACGATTGAAAATTCCAACAAGATATATATAGAGAGAGTGTGAGCTAATAGTAGGAATTTAAAAAGAAGTTTCAGGCTTCTAGGTAAGCTCTTAGTTAAGGGCAGGGGGAGGGGGAATCTGAGGAATTACTCGTAGCCCTAGATACTTGATATTCGCCATAAAAGTGCTTTTTAGGTTACAAATTGGGATACAAAATTAAATATTCCAACAAATAGAACTATTTTCGGTTTTACGATTTTTTTCGAATGTTTCAATTATTTTCTTCGATTTTTCCAGATATTTTAATTTTTCCTTTTTTTTTTTGTCTCCTAAAGCCTACTTTTATACCAAATTTCAAGTTTCTGGGAATATAAAATAGAATTATTTTCGAATTTTTGATTTTTTACAAATATTTCGACTTTTTTAATTTTATTTTTTAATTTTTGAAAATGTTACTCTTTTTTAGTACTAAACACTACCTTTACAGCACATTTTAAGTTTCTAAGACTACAAGACCGAATTAATTTCAATTTTAAATTTTTTTTAGAAATTTTGAATTTTGTATTTTTTTTTTCGAATTTTTCGGATTTTTTTTTTTGTTGTATCTTAGTCACTACCTTTATTTGAAATTTCAAGTATCTAGGGCTATGGGAGGTACGAAATCTTTTTGATGATCTGTGAGTGAGTGAGTGTAAAAAAATCGAACTTTAGATTTCATGTATCGTCTGAACTAGAAAGGAAAGAAACGTGAAATTTTAAATTTTGGTCCTGTGTGCAACATATTCTAGATAAACGAAGTTTCAGTTTTTTGAGAAACTTCAGTGCAAAGATATGGGGGGGGGGGGGGGTTCAAAAGTGTTCTCAGTTGCTAAAAGAAAAGTGTGCTTACGGCTGTGCTTTCTCGACTTGGCTGAGACACTGTTTTGCTCCAGATAACTAAAAATTATTGTTTTCCTTCGTTTAATTACATTACATTCAATAACAAATATCTAAATAGTTAGATTAAAGACACAAGTTCTTACCTGAGAAATTTAGAGTGTTTGTCCTTTGCTAAGTATATTTATTTTATTTTTATGTATACGTTTCGCTGACGCGGTTATGTTGATTTATATATCTGATTACTCTAAATTCATATAGTTTAACTAGAAAATATTTTAGGTTTCTGGGCGTTTCTTTCACAAAGATATGGACGAGGGGGGGGGGGGGGAGTATCAAAAGTACACTGAGTCGCTTCCAGGAAAGGTGCTGTCGAACTGAGGTATTTCTCGTAGCCCCAGATACATAATTTTTGTCATAAAAGTAATTCTTAGGATAAAAAGAACAAAAAAATTAAAAATTACGAAAAATTGAAACAAATCAAACTTTTTTAGATTTTTTTTTCGAATTTTTTATGTTTAATTGTTTTTCGAAATTTCCAGATTTTTAAAAAAATTTTCTTTACTTAAATCCTAAACATTACCTTTATGCCAAACTTCAAGTTTCTAGGACAAAAAATCGAATTACTTTCGAATTTTCAATTTTTTACAAATATTTCAATGTTTCGATTTCATTTTCGAATTTTCCGATTTTTTTTCTTTCATTGAAGCGTAAACACTAAATTTAAACCAAATTTAAACTTTCGAAGACTACAAAATCTAATAATTTTCAATTTTTCGATTTTTTGATTTCTTTTCCGAATATTACTAACTTTTGTAAACCGCGCTCAAATTGTTCATGTATCCGCTCACAAGGACATATTTGGCAACGAGTTAGCGGATACTCTACCAAAAGAAGCCACAAAAACCTAACATAGATCACACATCCACTCCCACCAAGCTACATCAAACGAACATTAAAAAAATATTCTAAAAAGACTGGCAAGTACATTGGACCACCTCCACAACAGGCCGACATACTCATACGCTAATCCCCAAAGTTTCATACACACTATTTTACATCACCCTTCACACTACAGCTTTTCTTATTGGTCATGGACCCTTCCGTCAGTACCTACACAAATTCAAATGAGCATCTGCAGACATATGAGTGTGCCGTGAACAAGGTACAACGTCACACCCATACTTTCACTACACACTGACAAGCCAATGACATCTGAGGTATACCCAAAACCCTTCTAAAAATTGGCTAACAAATATTCTCACACGCCCACTTCTTAAGAGGAAACTAAAAAACAAATATCACCACTTAAACTTACCTCTCAAATTTAACTTAGGGAATCCTTCTGTCGGTTCTATCGCCTGTCGAGTTTTAGCAAAATTGCGCGCTTGTCACGAGGGCGTTTCTCCAGCATGCCCAAAAGCTTCCACCACCTACTGATGACCCTCACTGCCCAGTGTCGTGAGGGAAAATCTGTTTTCCTTCAGTGATGGACGAGTCCTGTTAAAGCCTCGATCAGTCCCTGTGACTTGCTCGGTACTGGAGTATTTACGACAGGGCTGGCCGTAGGCCGATTTTTTTCATACTTGTATTTATGGAATTGGTGCTCATTGTTGCGTTTTCCACTTTATATTTTTAAGACGTTAATAAAGGAACCGGGAGGAATACACTGCTCTACAGACTTTTGTTCTTTGTCTCAGCAGTCACTCTTAGGCAATCAAATCATATCAAATAAGTTCAGGAAAATGACGTCATTTTTATTTCACCAATTGAGAAATTGGAACCCAAATTTTAAAAGAACTACTATACAGATTTGACAAATAAAGTTTTGCATTAAAAATCAAGCTTTATGCAAAATGTAATTTTCACAAATTCTATCTAACCTACATTCATAATATTGTAATTTTGTAATTAATAAAATCGGTGTTATACTTTTTTTTCTAAATGTACAGTGACATCGGATTTCTTTCTCCCTGAAGAAATTGGAATCAAATGATCTCATGCAATTTAAATACAACGCATCGGATTGCCATGAAGCTAGTTGAATATAAAACCTATAAATCCATTACCAATATTGCTTATAAATTAGATATTATTTATCTGAAAACTAGCTCGATATTATATTTAAGATGTGATAGAAAATTATTGAAAAGTATTCCATGTGACCAATTTTTTGTTATCTTCACTAAGGTTTTGCTATTACGTTTGTTTTTAAATGTCTATATTATTTCAGAATTAATCACATAATTAAAAAAAAAGGATTTTTAAAATCATCTTTCAGCATAAAAATGACAATATTATTTTTTCCTATTACAAAAATTTCTTATTGTTACACATAAAATATATTCTTTAACTGCAGACGATTTTTTAGAATACTAGAGAAGAAATGTAGTAATTGACACAGATTAAAAGTGAGAAATATTTAAATATTAAAACATAATAAGAGACATTTACTCTTTTAATATAAGAAAGAATTTATGGAAATATGTTTTTTTAAGATGGAATAAATTTAAGAGATGTGATATTTTAGCATTTAAATAAAAAAATTTATAGCGGTTTAACTACACGGGAATAATAATGAATTTTAATAGTGGATTAAAAATAAAGGTGTTCTATTTAAAGAATAAATTTAAATAGTTATCGCCATTTATTTTTTAGATCTAACTACTTTGGAATAAATATTATTAAATGGATTAGGCTGAAATGGCTTTACATATGGATAGTTAAGGACTATTTTAAGAATAAGAATTATTTTAATAAGCCGGGGTTATATACGGAACATTATTAAATGGAAAAAAAATTATAGAATAATTTAGAAGCTTGCGGAAAAAAATTAATATATATATATATATATATTCATTTTATGCTACAAATAACCAAAATTCCCTCTCTGTATTTTTTTATTGCCACTTTTATCATAAACGAAGCCTCAAAAACCTGATGTTGTTATATTCATATTTGTTTTGTAATGGTTTTTTTATGATGATATGTTTAGCACTCTCTTATCATAAATAGGGCTTTGCACCTTATTTAAGACCAACAATTCCTATTTCTCAGCGTTTATAGTTTCCTGTGTATGAAAAAAAAGATATTTACGGATATAAAAATAGTATATAAAGATAAATATATTTGATAACTTTATTTTCTAAAAGAAAATAGATACAAAAGGCGTCACGTAGATTTGCATTTTTTCACAATCACTTAGCTTGAGGTTATAATTTTAGCTTACTATACCTTTTACTATTTATGAAAAACAGGCACACTATTCTTGAATTAATGGAAAGTAAACCACGAATGTAAATGCATTGATAATGTGTAATAAAGTTAAGAGATGTATACATTTTTTATTATATATAATAAGGCATCGAATGCTTAACCATGTTTTTACTAACATGCTTATAATTTTTCTTTCACATATAATACACATCTCAGTATGCATCGTACAAATAGCGTGTTATATGCTATCAACGCAAAAGAAAAAAAAAACCTTGTTAGTTACAAATAGCGTGGGTAATTTATATGATATTTTAACATGTTCCTTTAACGTATATAATACACACAATATAACACATATAATACACATCTCATTATGCCTCCTACAAATAGCGTGTATATATGTTATCAACATAAAAGCAAAAACTTTGTTAGTTACAAATAGCGCGGGTACCTTTTGCAGTGCAACTCTGAAGTTATTATAACTAAATTATTTAAATTTTAATTGCTTAAAAGGCGTATAGCTAACAGATTGAAAAAGTATCCAAGCCAGGACTCGAAACCGGGTCACCAGTATAGCGCACTGACGTTCTACCAACTGAACCATTTGGAACGATACCCAGCCTGGCACTTCTCACTATCACATGTTGGCAAGTTGTACAATCGCAGCACAAAAGAAATATTTTTCCGTGAGCCACCAACCCTGTGGTAAACACGAAACTAAAGAGAATCTAGCATCGGTAATTGAATAAATCTATTTTAATACTTGGAAATTTTTCCATAGAATATTTCTCACGCCTTGGATTCATAATATTTCAAATGTTAGTTGCTTAAAAGGCGTACAGCCAACATAGTAAAAAAGTATCCAAGCCGGGACTCGAACTCGGGACATCAGTATAGCGCACTGATGCTCTACCAACTGATCTACTTGGAACGATATCCAGCCTGGCACTTCTCATTATTACATTAATCTATTCATCTATCATTACATCTATTTAAAATTTATTATATTATATAAAATAAATTTTAAAATTTATTTCCTATAACTCTGTAAACTGAGTCAACCCTCCGCATTTGTGGGAGGTTTGAGAGTTTTGACCCATTAAGTCATAAAAATATTATAAAACTCGAATTTTTTAAGCAACTTTCTTTTTGGGGAAAAGGACCAGGGTCCATAAGCCGTGTTTTTGGCCCATGAAATAAGACTAAAATTCTATTTTGTTATACTGACTTAATTATTTCATTTTTTAATATTAGAAGGTTTATTCTGTACGATCTCAAGAATATTTTTTGCGTTTTGTTCGTTTTTATATAACTTCCATAAGCTCAAAGTTCGTATTGTTCGTAGTTTTTGATGAAAAATACGCAATTTCTTCTCATTTTACCTCAATTTTTAATATATTTTTTAATATTTTACTATGAGCACAGCTTTGCAACACTTTTATTTTTACATATATTGTACATTTTGATGTATTTTATAATATATGTATTGAAGAAAGTGTTGCACGATTGCGCTCATATAAATAATTGAGGTAAAATTAGGAAAAATTGCCGATTTTTCTTCAAAAACTACGAATAATACGAACTTTGAGCTTGTATAAGTCATATAAATCGGAAGAAACTGCAAGAAATATTGTTGAAATCGTACAGGATAAACCTTTTAATATTAAAAAGGGAAATAATTAAGTCAGTATAACAAAATTGAGTTTTGGTCTATTTCATGGGCCATTAACACGGCTTATGGACGCTGATCCTAACATAATATTTTAACATGTTCCTCTAACGTAGTCACCCAGTTAAACTTGAGATCCTGAATGAGTTAATATTTCGCATTCATAATTTTACAAATCAATGATGATTTTCATAAACACAGAAAGAAATTTAATTCCTGAGTTATTCCTGATTAGATATATTGTATATATAAAAGATCATCAGCAGAATATAACGCAATATATTTGACACGAGCGGTGACATATATGTATTATAGTATTAAGATGTGTGAAGTTCTATTCTGAATAATTGGTTTCAATCGTTAAACGCTTGTGGTTGAATTTATATTTTAAGTCATTTCTTAATTGTCATTTTTGAAGTCAGTTTGAATCTAACGATTGTGTTATTGCTTGTATATTATAAAATGATAAAAATAGATCTATTAACATTAAAAAATCACAGTTTTAATTTTTCGGAGGCTACAATAATTCAGAAATGCTCATCAATTTACGACCTCAATTTCTGGGAAACTTATCACATATGGAAGAATTCGGGCAGCTTAGTTAATGATCTGTCCAGTACACCAAATTTTTCAAATGTCTGGCTACCTTTCATTTAATTCATTCTCACTGTCCCCCCTTACTTTTTCTCCCCCGTACAAAGCGATTCAAACGTCTGGCTGCGTTTCACTTAATTCATTCTCTTCGACCCCTCCCCCCTTTATTCGCCTTCACACTTAAACTTTCCCGGTCGGGCGGAGCGTTCCTATTGATGTCTCCGTCACATGTGTTTCCCCGTCTCCGCTGTTGTTTTGAAGAGTTCGCTGTCCTTTCATCTGGGCGCGTGTGAAAGACGTCTGACATGGCTTAGGGGTGTTTAATTCGTTTTAATCTCTTGAATTGGTACTGATGATGGAGCTTAAGGGCTTTGAAAAAGCTGTTTGCCAGTATACATGTTTTTAATTTGTGCTATTTCAAGGTTGTACATTTATTTTTAATATAACAGCACAAAGTTTAATCCACCTTTTTAGATAGTTAGCTATTAACACGAAAAGCCTGATCATGGGATTTTTCTTCTATTGTAGAAATTTTATTGTTCGCTTAACATGTTTCAAAACAATTATCTACTTGATATAATTCTATTGCATATGTTAAGGTATCCGTACATCTTTGAAACGTCATTTTCGATGAAAATATCGATCTTTCATTTTTGCAAAAATATTAAAATCTTATCGAATTACTATCGATTTCTACTTTAATTGTGTCTGTATCTGAATTCGAACACAAGTTACAGCTTGCCAATTAATTTTACAACCGTAAATACCGTTCTGCAAACCGAAAATAAGCTGAAATGTATGTTTACATTATTCTTTTTTGAGATTTAGCATTTAAATTGAATTATATGTTCAAGAAAATACATGGAGTATATAATTAAACTTTTAAATAATAATTATGATTTTTAGTACAAGACCCGCCTTTAAAATTTATTTTTAGCTTTTTCTCAAAATGAAGTTTTTCAGATTTTTTACTGTACGCAAAACATCCTATAGCAAAATATTATGCATGGAATGCCTTGAAATTTTTTTTACTTATTTTTACTATTTTGCAAATGTTTATTGAGGAAATGTTTATTGAATCATGATGATGCATGAATTACAATCATGATGATATTTTAATTACCTTTATATTTACACTGGTATATAATATAAAAAGTTGCAAGAAATTTTACAAATTTTTCATTACATTAGTACTTCAAGTGTCATAGCTTCTGAGATAGAGATGCTATTATAATGCGGCTAGTCCTAGAGAAAATTATTCTCTTTATTACGCAATTTACAAAATGTCAATGTATTGATTTGAGTTTGAGTTGCACAAATGTCAATTTTTCCCATAATTCTGACTATTTTTCAATAAAAAAATATTTCTGTGTAAATTTTAAAATTTTTATATGTTCTTCAATGTTTTAACTCAAATGTCATTAGAAAAAATTGGTATAATGAGAACATTTCATAAATTTCAAAAAATCCGAAGGTGTGCAGATACCTTACAAAAAATTTCCCCGAGGATTATTGTTTGGAAAATTTAGGGGGAGCAATGTAATTCCCCCTTTTTGCTTCAAGCCCTCTTAATAGGTTAACCGTGCATAAAATGCTAACTAATAATAGCATAAGTATTTTATTATTTTATTATATTTAAATCTAGTTATTAAAAATTTACTTGCGATCTATTATATTACATGAGAAATGGGGAATTTGACCAAAGTTCAACCAATAGCAGATACAGAGTGTCAAATATATCAAAGCTGGCATTTAAAAAAATATATATATAAATAACAAATAAACGCTTGTTTATGTTTATAACACGCTGGGTTTTAAACCAAATTTTAACACCAATTTAGAAGATTTTGAAATGTATATTAAAATCACTGTATTGCAATTAAAAATGAATGTATGAAATATCACATATTCTAATGCGAGCAAATCTTGTATATGTGTGTATGTGGTTATATATATACAAACTTTATCTTAAAAACGTCTCTAACGATTTTGACGAAATTTTGCATCCTTTCGTTTTAGGGCACTAGAAAACCATTGGGATAGGTCACATGTTCGAGAAAATTCGATCACTGGGACATTTTGGGTCACCATGGGTCAGGGTTAAGCTAATTGTACCTAAAAAGCAGTTAAAACAATAGTGATTAATTTTGTATCCTACCATTTTCGATCACGGCCAGACTATTGGGCTGGGTCACATGTTCGAGAACTTTCGATTAGTGAGTCATTTTTGGGTCAACGCGGGGCAAGTTAATTTATCTAAAAACGTCTCTAACGATTTTGATTAAATTTTGTATACTACGAGTTTCAAAAACGAGGAAATCATTGGGCTATGTCATATGTCAGAGAAAATTTGATTAGTGGGTCAGTTTTGGGTCACTGTGGGTCAAGCTAATTTTATCTAAAAAACGGCTCAAACTATTTCGTCTAAATTTTATATCCTACGGGAATTGGGCTCGAGAAGACAATTTTAGGCTTGGTCACATGTTCAAGAAAATTTGAGTAGTAGGTCGTTTTGGTCATGGGGTCATAATATTCGAACTCAAATCTAAGTTTGACCGAGCATAGCTCGGTCTTTCCCGATCGTATTTGATAAAACAAGAATATTTGTATTAAATAATTTTTAGCTGAAATAATCGCATTTATTTCTTTTTTAATTTACTATTTAACTATACACTGTAAGTTATATAAAAGTTCATTGGCATATAAAGGAAATATCAATTAATCATATATCGATTACTCATATATCATGAAAATTCTGTAAGTTATCGGCGATGTTGTGAGTTAAATTTCTGTTGATTTCTAAATCAGATTCAACATTAAATGATTTACCACACATTTCCGATTTTCTTCAGAAAATACAAACAACTAACACTTTTTAACAATTTTAATTGCCAGTCTTTTTGAATAGTAGATGCCTTATAAAATTGGAGAAAGTTTGCGTTTACATAATAATAATAATAATATTATGATTTATTTGAGCTATCTCTTTCAGCTAATATTTAACTTCTTAGATAACTACTACATAAAATTATAGATTGTATATTTGTAGACACATTTGATACAAAATTAAGTGTAAAAATGTTAAATGATATAAAGCAGGAATTCCCGAAAATTTCTTCTTACTTACGAGTCATACGTAGTATACGGTCTCGAAAATAAAATCGATTTTTTTTTTTTGACGAATTTACACGTTTGAGACATTGGAGATTCCGAAAAACATATTTTTAGAAAAACAAATTGCCGTCTTAAAATTTGGTATGTACTTAGTATGTAATAATGGAAAGAATCTCATTGAATTTCAGTAACCTCAATTATCCGGAACTATTTTTTCCGGACTCTTGAAATATTTGTTCTTTTAAAAGGTATATAAAAATTTTCGAAATTGTTTTTTAAAGAGTGAATATACAAGATAATAAAAAACATAAAATTTGCATTATGAATAAAGTCGATCGGATAATGAGTTGCCGTGATACTTGTAATCACATTTTCCACACTCTTTGATTTTTCATGACCCTGTATTTCATTCAAATTTCAATTCAAATATATATTTTAATTAGTAAAGAGACGCTTAATCCAAGGCAGCAAACTGTTAATTAATAGGATTATCATTTTTAGAGTTATAAGGATGTTTCTCTTACGCAATTCAGTAATAGGTCATTTAAATTTATGACGTCATCAAGCCAGGATTTTATTCGAATTGCAATACATTTTATAAATTGTTTACACATGTTTTATTTTCATATTTTATATTATGCATATCCAAGATAGGTAAGTATTGCGGTAGCCCCCAACGACTAGTTTTTAGTTATGTATCGCTATTCTTAATTCAAAACGATTATATTATATAGCACATAATATTGTATTAAAACTAGCTGCACGTTCTTAAATGGCCTCTTAGAGATTCATTTACCTAATGAATAAATGAAGATTACAATCCCTATACTTATTACTAAGAAAATTTAAAAGATTCGTTTAATATTAAATTTTATATATTAGACAAACTTTCAATTTTACGGTCAAGTAGAATATAATTAGAAGCAATCTTGATTCCCGAATATCTTCTCATGGGATAATTCCATCTTTGCGTGTGGCTGATTATATCAGTAGATAATTATTTCTTGAAGCGTGGTAGCTAATTCCCCCTTTTAGCTCCTGTAACATATTATCTTCAATTGATAAACATATATTAAACAGGATTAATAAATGTGTCTACTATATGGAATTGCGGATTGCGTGTAAGTTTTTTTAATATAATATGAAAACGGTGCTGCATTTTTAAATTGTGAAATATCCCTCCACAATGTTTGTTGGAAGTAATTCCTAACGCTTTCGTACAAGTTTCGATCATTTTAATATTTAATAGTTAATGTATAAAAATATAAAATGAAACAAGAAATTCTTTCTAATAAAACACACCAAAAATTGAAAGTTCAATATGTTTTAGGTTTCAGTTTATATATTTTCTTGGTTTATTCTGAAATTTTCGTATTTTTAACTATTTCAACTAAATGCCATTCATAATTATTTAATTGGTATTATATTATGCTGATTTTTAATGTATTTTACGAAAACTTACGGATATGTAGACGAGAATAATCGCGAAACATTTAGAGGTGAATAAACATATTAACAAAACCACAAATGCAACGTCATTACGCTATGACCACAGAAATTGACCACCGTATTATAAGGCCAGTATTTTATACATATACTGTTTTATTATCATTATCACTCCGTTGTCTCGTTATATCAAGTGCTCAAATTCTGTGACTCCAAATATTGCGGGTGGGCTTAGGGCCTGATTATCATACGGGCACATTGGGCACATGTCCCGGTCCTCCAGTTATAAGGGCCCCCAAAATGCATTTTGAGTACCCTGTGTGAAATACACATTAATGAAAATTATTGTCTACAGTTGGCATTCAAAATGTATTTACCCTATTTGTCATCACTGTGTTTGCAAACAGATTAAAAAAGAAAGTACCAAATTCCTGAAAATTTAATTTACGCCATGCTTATGCGAATAACCTAAATCGGTATTAATATATTTAGCACCACAAACACAAATTAATGCATTCTGCTTAATGTAAAACAATAGTGTCAAATTTTAACTGCAGCATAAGATTGTATGTTATGGTTGCAATGTATTAATTTTGAAACTATAAGTTACTTTCAGAGGAGGGGGGAAGCTTAAAAACTATGTGTGCCCCGTCCCCCAAATTAAGTTGATCGGGATGTGGGTGTACGCTCACTTTACTTATCCTATTGCGGGAGTTGCCGACCCTTTGCGAAACGACTTTTCCGACTTTGCCGACTTTTCCGCTTAGTTATTTCTATGTAACAATGTTTTGAGATATTTTAACGCTTTGATTTTATTTTGGAGTCGTTTGTCTATTTTAATACTGCAAGGACATTGATGTCTGATGAAACATAATTTTCATTCATATTTTTTACCAAAGGTATATGTATTTGATATGTCAATAAAATACAATTCCAGATGTCTCTAAACTGACTTTTATGGTACAATTATTGTAATATAAATTACATGTATATTTTAATAAAGCAATGTTATGGAAACTAAGAGATTTAAAAACTATTCCCAAACTAGTACAGTTTGTTGAGTCATTGGTACAGTTTGTTGAAACCGTTTGAAAATGGTAGAAATGTGAATTGAAGTGTTGGCATATGGTTGATTTTGTAGGTGAAAAGATCCCTCTAATTTGGAGCGCATCTGAGGAGCGAAAAGTTGCACCACTGTTGGTCCTTTGCTAGCAAATAGTTCGTTGGCTAATAGTAAGGCTAGGCGTACATTTTTAACTGCGGGCTAATGTGCAATACCAATTACCTCACAATTAGCCAATGTTGTACCAGCCTTTTTACAGTACTTGGTTTGGATAGTGTTTCGGTAGCATTTAACGTGCCGTCATTCGGGCAAATAATAATATTTTGCTCAATGTTTTTGCCAAATTTGCTCATCTAAGCAAAAATTTGTCCGTGAGTAACGTAGACGTCATATGACGGTGTCAAGGATTTGAGCAATAAATGCTATTTTTTTTTTCAAATTAATTAACTTCAAAAATTCGCACAGTTTAAAATTTTATACCATCAAATATGAAAAAAAAACTATAAAAACTGTAGTACAATTTAATGTTATTTTATGTTTTAAAACTAATTTTCAGGCACGAAATATTTAAAAATCTGTCGCGTGCAGCTGAATTGCAGAAGTTTCAACCGCTTTTCCTGAAATCAATATATTAATGGTTTAGCAGTTGTTTATGGCTAATACTTTAAAGCGAATTTTAAACTTCGCCAAAGTAGATAAATTAATATAACACAAGTTTCAGAGATAAACAAAAACAGTTAAACTACGCGATTAAAGACTGAAATAATCAGAATTAAATACTCAATTGAATATAGGGAAACGTTTGGCGATTTCTTTTCCTACAAATCCCCGGTAATGTTTTAATAATTTTGAAGGTTTTAATATTTTTTAATATTTTTCGATTTTAATAATTTTCAAAACTTTATTTTAATACATAATTGATATTTTTATATAAAATTACTTTTTGGTAATGTTAGTGCACAATCTAAAAATATGCATTAAATATAAAAAATCCTTTGGAGTTTTTAATTAAAAATTATTTTCATCTATGTTCGGAACACTGAGCAGCATACTCTATCAGCCGGTGATCACAGGTTCGATCCCGTGGCTTGCAGCGATATCTTATAGACAAATATAACCACATATAACCACATAACACACGAAACAGCCAACAGGGATAGGTATTAAAAAATAAAAAAGGAAATACGGTAAAATGGAGTATAAATTAAGAAAAGTATTTTTTTATGTAATACTTCTAACATTTTTTTTTCTTTTTGGGCATTAAAATCATAATTAAAATTTTTCTTGTGTGATTTTTGTGGATTTCAAATGATTCAAGAAAGTTAAGTTTTAGTATATGTGTGTGCATTTTTCTATTCATATTTATATTTCATCATTTCATATTTATTTCATCATATATCTATTCATATTTCTGTGCATTTTTTCATTGTAATTTTCTATTCTTATAATTTAAGAAAATATAACTTTATATTTCGTCTTTCATATTTTACGATATCATATTTCTTTCTTTACAACTTTTCATTGAAGCTTTTAAAAGATCTTGTTGATGCAAATGAAAAAATGTATTGTGTAATTAATATTAAAAAGTGAATATTTAATAAAGTTTTAAAAATGGATTAATTTTAACTATTAAATGTTTAAACAGTGCATTTTTTAAAAAATAAACGAAATGACTATTTCATAGCATAATCTTATTTCTTACTTTTAGCGCATTTGAAGCTTACATTGTTTATATTTACATTATTTACTGTTTAAATTACTCCAACCAATAAAAAATTAATTTAGTTTTCTATATTTTTGGCTCACACTGTCTAAAAAATAATAAAAACAATGTATACAAAAATAATGTATAAAGAGATTTTATTTAGAAATACCCAAAAATCAAGCAAACGAAAATAACAAAAAATATAAGAATTACAAATACAAATGAAAATAACAATTATGTTTAAAAAATAATCATTTTATAATTTAAAAAATACAGATGATTCTATCTCGTATATCTACCATTTTTTAATAAATAAATTTTATCATATTATTAAATATTTTATCCAAGAACTTAATTCATTAGTAAAGTAAAAATTATTTTGGGGCTTCATTCAGAAGTGCAAGTGTAAAAACTAATTTTTTTTTTTTTTTTTTTTTTTTTAAAGATTTGCCCCTCTCATATGTGCAATTTAAAAATGTAATTTGATTATTATCTGTTTAATTACATCAAAATATTTTATTGATTATCAATTATGAAAATAATAGGAAAAATAACGCATTTCTATAACAAATTTGATATTCCCAAAGAAAAAAAAAGTTTAAGTATATAAGATTTTTAATAACTGTATCATTTTTAAACTGTCAGGTAAGCATGTTACCTTTTATATCTGTAAAATGACAAAAAAAAAATAAAAATACAAATACAAATGAAAATAACAATTAGGCATAAAAAATAATAATTTTATAAATTTAAAAAATACAGATGATTCTATCTCATATATCTACTATTTTTTAGAAAATAAATTTTATCATATTATTAAATATTTTATCCAAGAATTTAATTCATTTGTAAAGTAAAAAGTATTGTGGGGCTTCATTCAGAGGTGCAAGTGTAAGAACTAATTCTTTTAAAAAACGATTTACCCCTCTCATAAGTGCAATTTAAAAATGTAATTTGATTACTTAGCTGTTTAATTAAATCAAAAGATTTTATTGATTATCAGTTATGAAAATAATAGGAAAAAGAACTCATTTAAATAACAAATTTGATAATCCCAAAGAGAAAAGGTTTGAGTATGTAAGTTTTTAAATAACTGTATAATTTTCAAACTGTCAGGTAAGCATGTTACCTTTTACATCTATAAAATGCCAAAAAACATAAAAAAAAATTGAAAATGAAAATAACAATTAGGCATAAAAAATAGTCATTTTATAAATTTAAAAAATACAGATGATTGTATCTCATATATCTACCATTTTTTAGAAAATAAATCTTTTAATCCATCATAATTTGATGACCTTTAGGAATTACTCTGACTATCTAGCATTAACTTTAATTTTAACTTTAATCCCTAACGATTGCACGTAATTTGATTAAATGGATAAATGTACTTAAGCGATCATTTACCAACGGATAACAAACGAAAGCAATCAGCAATGGGATGTTTTAGAACTTTCCCAAGGGAAAATCTGTTTGAAATGAACACTGCCAGTAATTGCTTTAATTTCGGGCGAATAACCGTGTAATTTCTTTTGAGCGATGAGTGCTAAATTTATCTGACAGATAATTAGCGAAGAAATAGGACAGTATTATGCCCTGACTTGAAATTCTGGTGACACATTTTAACTTTTAGAATAACAGAGGAAAGAGATACGAGACATCAGTATTGAAGATGCCTGGGCAAACAGGCGAAAATATTCTACTTTTATGAAACTTTTAGTGTGTGGACTGGTTTTATGTGTTTTTAAATATGTTTTTAGAAACAAAAATACAAGAAGATATCTTTTAATCCATCATAATTTGATGACCTTTAGGAATTACTCTGACTATCTAGCATTAACTTTAATTTTAACTTTAATCCCTAACGATTGCACGTAATTTGATTAAATGGATGAATGTATTTAAGCGATCATTTACCAACGGATAACAAACGAAAGCAATCAGCTATGGGCTGTTTTAAATCTTTCCCAAGGGAAAATCTGTTTGAAATGAACACTGCCGGTAATTGCTTTGATTTCGGAAGAATAATCGTGTAATTTCTTTTGAGCGATGAGTGCTAAATTTATCTGACAAATGATTAGCGAAGAAACAGGACAGCATTCTCCCCTGACTTGAAATTCTGTTGGCACATTTTAACTTTCAGAATAGCAGAGGAAAGCGAATTGTTCTGCAGTTTCTAGAAATTTATTAAACAGAAATAAACTGCAAGACTTTTTATGAAAGACTAGACCTGCCTATCACAGCTTTCTAATTTTGGAATATCATTCTTTTCGAAAAAAAAAAAAATCTTATTTATCGGAAATAACTGCCATTATGAGAAGGAATATGGATTAATTCTAACTATTAAATATTTAAACTACGCAATTTTTAAAAAATAAATTAAATGACTATTTCATAGCATGATCTTATATTTGGAAGTAGAGATATTAAATAATCCTAAGGTTTGTTAACTATGGAATAAACCAATTAAAGTTTTACATAGTCGTACAATTTTCATAAATTCTGATGTTAACCCCTTCGCGACGAGCGTCCTTTACATAATTTTTAATCTTTTACCACCAGTTTTTCAAAACAGAAATTTCCGCCTAATTGAATCGCAGAAATGCTGTCATTAAATAAGGCAAAGCTTACAATAAAAAATAACTGGTGGGAATAATCGAGGATTCTGAGCATCTTATGCGTCACGTATACGTGTTGCTCATCCCCAAGGGGTTAAGCGAACTTCTTTTTAATTAAGATTCTGAAATATTCCCTTTTAAGGAAGTACGATACATCTTTCAAAATTATTTTTTTAATTTATCGTATATGTTTATAGTTAGCTGAAATTTCATTTCACTAAAATAAGTCTATATATTCACATAATTTAAAATACAAAGTCATTTCAGCTAACGCAGGATCTTCCTTTATATATTTTTTAGTTGAGGCACATTATATTCACTAACTAATAACAGTCCACCACGACGATTCATTATTTAATAACATGATATTCATTCAGTTATATATTTTTTTTGCAACAGAGCATTTCATGTTAAACACGAACTTATTTTTAATTAAGATTCTTAAATATTCCCTTTTATGAAAATACGATACATCTTTCAAAATTATTTTTTAACATTTATCGTATATATTTACAGGTAGCTGAAATTTCATCAAAGTAAAATAAGTATATATATTCACATAATTTAAAATACAAAGTCATTTCAGTTAACGTGCGATCTTTCTTCATACATTTTTTAGTTGAGGCACATAACATTCACTAATTACAGTCCACCACGACAATTCTTAGTTTAATAACATGATATTCATCCAGTTATAACATTTTTTTGCAATTACTGTCAGTTACATGTTTTATTTAATAATTCAACTTAGCAATATAACGATGCTTATATGAGATTGTGTTATTTTATTTAATAAAAGAAAAACTATTTTTATTGTAAAAAACTTCAGTCAAGAAAACAAAAATTTACTCACTGTAACGAAGTATTTTCTAATTACAGGGTTCGTACGGGTCCTGGAATTTTAAGACCAGAAAAATATTCGGTACCAGTATTTTCTTATAGATAATATCTTCTTAAATAAGGTGAAATTTCGCATGTTAGAATTTGATGTATTTTTTTTTAAAATATAGTGGTATGTCATCTGTAAAAGTAACGGTACCCGTACGAACCCTGTAATTATTCTCAATCACAAATAATTTCACTTTAATGTTTTTAAATATGTTTGCTGTATTTTTAACCCTTTCACGCTCAAGGGAAATATTTTTCCCTTCTACAAAAATCGTTATCGATTGTTCAATTATTATTAAATCGATATTTTTTTTTACTGAATGTCAAAATAAAACGTATGTCCAAGGCGGCAAATGTGTTTCTGAACGAATAAAAAAAAAAGAACTGTCAAACTTTATTGCGCCAAAACCAAAACATTCGCGGGCTGAACTAATAATATCTTGAAAGTGTTTTGGACTTGAGAAAATTAGAATACCATAACTAACTACTTATTTTACTTTTCTGATAATTTTTATTATGTTTTTTGTATTACAAAGCAATAAATAAAATACCGATATAATAAACCTAACTCTTCGTTTATTTACTTTTATGGTCCATAGGGAAAATTATTTCCCATGAAATTATAGGAAACCTATACACCTATGTTTTTCTGGTGATATTCTCTTACTTTACACCCACAATAGCTAAAATATTGTGTTTTTCGGCATATTTAGTCTTGGACATCTTATGGTCCTGTCAGGGTTAAACAAAGATAGATAATTATATTTTGTGTCTAAAATTTTATTATGTTGTCTCTTTTAAAATATCATTAATATCTTAATAGTATGAGAAAGGATAATAATATGGAACCCCAATTTCTTTTCAGTCACCAATATCCAAATTAACAATTTTTTCCCTTCTATTGTGGGTATAGATGTATTCAGTACCGTGTGTCTTATGACGTTTTTTTCAATTTTTGTTAGGAGATAATAAAATATTTATTTTATAAAACGTGTAAAACTTACACAAATTATCTAAAATATTAAATATTTTACTTTGCGCCGCTAATTTTGACGAATAACTGTAGAAATAGCATATTAAATAGAGTTTAACGAAAAACGTATAGATTTAATTTGATTTGTGTAAAAAAAAGTAACAAACAAATTCTTCGATTACATGCTATAATTCATACACATAATTTAAAACATGTCTATAATTTGGTAAAGTATGAAAAATAATATTTATTTTAATAAAATATTAGATAATGAAGAGTAAATTAATAATATATATATATTCATTATTTGGCCAAACTATCAAAGTGAATATATTCTATTTTCGATTGAAAGTCTGTTAATTAAAGTATAAATTACAGTGTGATAAATACAGAAGCTGTACATGTAACAAAAATGCAGAGTTTTCGAAAAATATTTAATAAAATTTTAATTAAAACAATATAACTTGTTTATGACAGTTTTTTTATCATAACATGTTTTGATGTCATTAACATGTATAAACTACTAAATTGATAAGACTGAATATGTTTTACAGTTTCACAATAAATAATTAGTTTTAAAAGATAACTCAATAATATGATAATAATTTTTCAGTATTTAAAGCTCATTATAAATGACGTAAAAGTCTTTAATGTTTTTATGGTCTACAAAACAAGTTAATTTTCATTTAGAATAATACAATTTTTAATATACATAACGATTTTGTTACAAGGAAAATTAAATTACAGCAGATTAATCATTTGCATTTTGAAAATTAAATAAACAATCTTTTTTAAGAGCCAGGTATGTATTTCAAGGAATGGCTCTATTTTAAATTTAAAAAATCGTCACAACTTTTAATCATCGTTAACACATAGTATTCATACACTACAGATATCAATAGTTACTTATATGGATATTTATGCAAGGAAATTAGTAAATTAGTTTACAAAAATGAATGAAGTGTATATCTTGTAGGGAATGGACAGTCGTCTACCACAAACACAAGTCGGATTTTATTATTTGCTATTTCCAAATCAAGTAACATAAATTAGTCGAACAGAAAACCATAAATTTTTATAAAGTTGCGCAAGCAATTGCGTGTTTTTCAAGCATAATATAATAACTTGAAGTTAGACCATGCATGTATAATGGAATTATGTATAAAGTATCAATTCATATTTGCATTCAAACCTTTTGGAATCAAATATTTAAAAAATTTTCTTTTCCATTTATAAGAACACAATATGGATGATGTTTTCTGTTGGACGGAAAAGTAAGAGGGGGGGATTCCAACATTTACGAGGGGGATGTATAGTGGATACGAGAAGAACTTTACATTTCAGCGGCGTTGTGAATCACTGTTAATAAAGGTAAAGGGGGTTTGGATCGTTTTACTGATTAAACACTTTGAATTAAATAATTGCCCTTATTTTTTTTAATCTAAAATTAAGAATACAATACACACTTTGATAAAGAAAATAGAGAGATAAAATTATTAAGAAAAAAACATTTTATTTAATTATATAATGAGATAATAAATAAAATTATAGAAAAATAGGAACACATTGATTTCTCCAAAATTATCCATTCATAGCAAATCAAATCCAACACATTTATTTCTCAAAATTATCACTTTATAAAATAAAATTTTCAACACTAACTCTTTTTAATTTAAAGCACTTAATTATAAAAACATCATTATTTTACAGCACAGCATTGTATCGTTGTAAAATTAGAGGCAAATATGCCAAACATTTAAATTTATAAATAAACATATGAGTCTATGTTAATTCAACAATTTTTCTTTCGATCTTCGAAATTTTAGTATTCTTTTATATTATTCACTTTGGCTAGCCAGGGAAAAATGTATTGGAAGTATCTCACCAATTGTCCTTTTATTGAAGTTCATCTCTAGTAATGATGTAGGCCTTGTTCATCCTCGCTCGTTATTAACCAGGGGAACTAATAGATGTATCGTTCTTGACAGTTTGGAAAAAGCCGGGATCCTTCTCGGTGATGACTCTTGGCTCGGCCGCTAGATCTGCCACCCAAGGGGGGATTCAGGAAAATTCATCGTGCGGCGCTGGGTCGGATCGACGAAGGCACTTCTGTTTCAGCGGGCCACCGGCAGTCTCCTCAAGACACCCTTCCGTGGAGATGGCTGGAACTCGAAGAACGTACGGGCTGGAAGAACTTAGCAAAAAAAAAAAAGCTACTTGCACCGATGGAGTTATTTTGTGAAGTGTCATAGAACCAAAAAAATGTCTCTTCTTCTTCTTATTATTATTTTTACTATGTCTCGTCCTGGGCGTTGATATAGAAAAAAGGTCTATTTCTATTGGATGCCCTTTATGACCTTATGCAAATTTTAGTTCAGGAAAATCCCGTTGGTCAACTCTTTGACCCAATGATAATGTGTTTTGGGGATGGGTTAATTTTGCAGCTGCACATTTTCCCATGCGGGGCAGTTCTTTGGAAAATGGGTGCGCCCAACATGCGAGTATTCCTAGAAATACGATATAAGCTTCCTGTTTCCCTAGCTAGCGTATCCGTGAACTTAAACCCCTAACACTCGTTTGGTTGATGATCACATTGTGTATATAGGAATAATACATACATATAAAGGAAAACAATGTAACATGCATAAATATAATATAACATCTAAACCATAAAAAAAATAAGTACAAAGTTCATGTTCTTTATTTATTTACTAAAAATGAGGGAACAAAAGTTCCCACATTTATCGCCCCTGAAAAAAGGGAAAAGTAGAGTCCCACGGGTTGGTGAGAGCATTGTGCTTAAATTCCTCTGAGAGACTTTTTCCTTGTGTGTATGGTGCTTCTCAGGTTTCTGTATTATTGTCCTTCAGAAATCTGTGCACAGAGTTTTTCACATTTTTCGTGGCTAGTATAGTATTATAAAGAATACCAAAAAAATATCCGCGGAAGTAAAAACAAAAAAAAAAAACATTTACATGCAGAAAAAGATGATCTGTAGAGAGTAAAAGATAACTATTAAAGATAAAAGTTCAATCTCCTGGATTAAAATAGGCACCAGAAAAAGAGTAAATGTTGGACGGAAAAGTAAGAGGGGGGGATTCCAACATTTACGAGGGGGATGTATAGTGGATACGAGAAGAACTTTACCTTTCAGCGGCGTTGTGAATCACTGTTAATAAAGGTAAAGGGGGTTCGGATAGTTTTACTGATTGAACTCTTTGAATTAAATAATTGCCCTTATTATTTTTAATCTAAAATTAAGAATACAATACACACTTTGATAAAGAAAATAGAGAGATAAAATTATTAAGAAAAAAACATTTTATTTAATTATATAATGAGATAATAAATAAAATTATAGAAAAATAGGAACACATTGATTTCTCCAAAATTATCCATTCATAACAAATCAAATCCAACACATTTATTTCTCAAAATTATCACTTTATAAAATAAAATTTTCAACACTAACTCTTTTTAATTTAAAGCACTTAATTATAAAAGCATCATTATTTTACAGCACAGCATTGTATCGTTGTAAAATTAGAGGCAAATATGCCAAACATTTAAATTTATAAATAAACATATGAGTCTATGTTAATTCAACAATTTTTCTTTCGATCAATCAATACGTAAAATTTTAGTATTCTTTTATATTATTCACTTTGGCTAGCCAGGGAAAAATGTATTGGAAGTATCTCACCAATTGTCCTTTTATTGAAGTTCATCTCTAGTAATGATGTAGGCCTTGTTCATCCTCGCTCGTTATTAACCAGGGGAACTAATAGATGTATCGTTCTTGACAGTTTGGAAAAAGCCGGGATCCTTCTCGGTGATGACTCTTGGCTCGGCCGCTAGATCTGCCACCCAAGGGGGGATTCAGGAAAATTCATCGTGCGGCGCTGGGTCGGATCGACGAAGGCACTTCTGTTTCAGCGGGCCACCGGCAGTCTCCTCAAGACACCCTTCCGTGGAGATGGCTGGAACTCGAAGAACGTACGGGCTGGAAGAACTTAGCAAAAAAAAAAGCTACTTGCACCGATGGAGTTATTTTCTGAAGTGTCATAGAACCAAAAAAATGTCTCTTCTTCTTATTATTATTATTTTTACTATGTCTCGTCCTGGGCGTTGATATAGAAAAAAGGTCTATTTCTATTGGATGCCCTTTATGACCTTATGCAAATTTTAGTTCAGGAAAATCCCGTTGGTCAACTCTTTGACCCAATGATAATGTGTTTTGGGGATGGGTTAATTTTGCAGCTGCACATTTTCCCATGCGGGGCAGTTCTTTGGAAAATGGGTGCGCCCAACATGCGAGTATTCCTAGAAATACGATATAAGCTTCCTGTTTCCCTAGCTAGCGTATCCGTGAACTTAAACCCCTAACACTCGTTTGGTTGATGATCACATTGTGTATATAGGAATAATACATACATATAAAGGAAAACAATGTAACATGCATAAATATAATATAACATCTAAACCATAAAAAAAATAAGTACAAAGTTCATGTTCTTTATTTATTTACTAAAAATGAGGGAACAAAAGTTCCCACATTTATCGCCCCTGAAAAAAGGGAAAAGTAGAGTCCCACGGGTTGGTGAGAGCATTGTGCTTAAATTCCTCTTAGAGACTTTTTCCTTGTGTGTATGGTGCTTCTCAGGTTTCTGTATTATTGTCCTTCAGAAATTTGTGCACAGAGTTTTTCACATTTTTCGTGGCTAGTATAGTATTATAAAGATTACCAAAAAAATATCCGCGGAAGGAAAAACCAAAAAAACATTTACATGCCGAAAAAGATGATCTGTAGAGAGTAAAAGATAGCTATTAAAGATAAAAGTTCAATCTCCTGGATTAAAATAGGCACCAGAAAAAGAGTAAATGTTGGACGGAAAAGTAAGAGCGGGGGGAATTCCAACATTTACGAGGGGGATGTATAGTGGATACGAGAAGAACTTTACCTTTCAGAGGCGTTGTGAATCACTGTTAATAAAGGTAAAGGGGGTTCGGATAGTTTTACTGATTGAACTCTTTGAATTAAATAATTGCCCTTATTATTTTTAATCTAAAATTAAGAATATAATACACACTTTGATAAAGAAAATAGAGAGATAAAATTATTAAGAAAAAAACATTTTATTTAATTATATAATGAGATAATAAATAAAATTATAGAAAAATAGGAACACATTGATTTCTCCAAAATTATCTATTCATAACAAATCAAATCCAACACATTTATTTCTCAAAATTATCACTTTATAAAATAAAATTTTCAACACTAACTCTTTTTAATTTAAAGCACTTAATTATAAAAACATCATTATTTTACAGCACAGCATTGTATCGTTGTAAAATTAGAGGCAAATATGCCAAACATTTAAATTTATAAATAAACATATGAGTCTATGTTAATTCAACAATTTTTCTTTCGATCAATCAATACGTAAAATTTTAGTATTCTTTTATATTATTCACTTTGGCTAGCCAGGGAAAAATGTATTGGAAGTATCTCACCAATTGTCCTTTTATTGAAGTTCATCTCTAGTAATGATGTAGGCCTTGTTCATCCTCGCTCGTTATTAACCAGGGGAACTCATAGATGAATCGTTCTTGACAGTTTGGAAAAAGCCGGGATCCTTCTCGGTGATGACTCTTGGCTCGGCCGCTAGATCTGCCACCCAAGAGGGGGTTCAGGAAAATTCATCGTGCGTCACTGGGTTGGATCGACGAAGGCACTTCTGTTTCAGCGGGCTACCGGCAGTCTCCTCAAGACACCCTTCCGTGGAGATGTCTGGAACTCGAAGAACGTACGGGCTGGAAGAACTTAGCAAAAAAAAAAGCTACTTGCACCGATGGAGTTATTTTCTGAAGTGTCATAGAACCAAAAAAATGTCTCTTCTTCTTATTATTATTTTTACTATGTCTCGTCCTGGGCGTTGATGTAGAAAAAAAAGTCTATTTCTATTGCATGCCCTTTATGACCTTATGCAAATTTTATTTCAGGAAAATGCCGTTGGTCAACTCTTTGACCCAATGATAATGTGTTTTTGGGATGGGTTAATTTTGCAGCTGCACATTTTCCCATGCGGGGCAGTTCTTTGGAAAATGGGTGCGCCCAACAGGCGAGTATTCCTAGAAATACGATATAAGCTTCCTGTTTCCCTAGCTAGCGTATCCGTGAACTTAAACCTCTAACACTCGTTTGGTTGATGATCACATTGTGTATATAGGAATAATACATACATATAAAGGAAAACAATGTAACATGCCTAAATATAATATAACATCTAAACCATAAAAAAAAATAAGTACAAAGTTCATGTTCTTTATTTAATTACTAAAAATCTGTGAACAATAGTTCCCACATTTATATCAATTTCACTGCTACTATTAACTGACAAAACGTCTAATTTATTGAAGTACTAACATTGGTTTTAAAACCCATTAGCAATTTATACACGTGCAAAAAAATGTGTCCTGTTGCAGATAAGTTAGTTTTGAAAGGAAATAAATTACGGACAAATATTGTAACATGTTGAGAAAATATCTCCTAATATAAGAAATACAGATCTGATTTTATGTTTTGTAATTTCAGGAATAAAATCAAATAACATAAATCAATCATACTCGTACATGAAACCCTTGAGCACTAGACATTTTCAGAAGCAATTACTTGTTACTCTAGTGCCGAGCAATAAAAGTGCGATTTAAAAGTGACGTCAGATGAAATACGCTTATTTTTTAAACATTGGAAAGTTATTCGCAGGTGATTAGAAAGGGAAGGGGGATAAATAAAATTTATAACAAAATGATAAAAACAATATCTCCGGACTGCATTGATATCTCAAGAGTATCATGTAGCAAATAAGTTTGATACAATAAGAATCGAAAACATATATATAAATACACTGTTAACACTGTAATACGTAAGCAGATAAAAGTTAATAAATTGGAAATGTTGATAAAATAAGACAAATATGACAAGCAACATCTTGAAGCTTTAGTCTTAAAAATGGAAATATTTTTTTTCTACAGAATCACAATTTGTATCAAACTTTTATTAGCTTCTTTCAAGAATTATTTTAATTTATTCAAGTACTTAAATAACCCGTTACTCAATAATTTACTAAAAAAAAAAATACTTTTTTTCAAATTAATAGACTACAGTGGTGGCCAAAAGTGTGGACATTTTTTGAAAGTTTCGTGTTTTTCAATTTTGTGTGCTTGTAGAATATATTAATTTTCACTTAAATACAAACGTTTATATATCAAATTGAAGGTAATTTAATGTAGAATTTAATAATAAAAAAGTATTACAATATCTGTATTACAAAAAAAGTTATGCAACTAATAGTAAGATCTATCTTAGAGTTGCATTTTTTTAAAGTCATACTTACACAATCAATACCTAGTAGGATAACCCTTATTTTTTAAGACAGCTTCACAGCGTCTTTTCATCGAGTGAACGAGTGTTTGGAGTTCATCTTTCGTAATCACATGGTGCCAAGAATCAATTATAGCTTCAATAAGTTGTCTTTTATTGGATGGACGTTTTTTTCGTACACGAATTTTCAAACGTTGCCACAAATTTTCAATTGGATTGAGATCTGGGCTGCTTCCTGGCCATGGTAATATATCTATACCTTTATTTTGAAACCATGTTTTGCATACTTTTGCTGTGTGGCATGGATCTGAATCCTGCTGAAAAATAAATGGTGCGTTGTTGGGGAAGAGATCCCTGATGGAAGGTATCAATTTTGGTTCCAGGACAGTTTCGATGTATTTTTTCGCATTCAGGATGCCATCAATCACTTAAATTCGACCCACACCATCTGCAGACATACATGCCCAAATCATGACATTTGTTGGGGTTTTTGTAGTTGCTTCAATGCAATCAGGATGAAGTGCCTCTCCTACTCTACGTCTCACGTATTTTCTACCATCACTACCAAAGAGCGATATTTTACTCTCATCGCTTCAGATTACTTGCTTCCATTGATTTTCTGACCATTTAATGTGTTCTTTTGCACACTTAACTCGTTTTTTGCGTTACTTTTGATTTAAATATGGTTTTTTCCTTGGAATTCTAGCTTATAGTCCAAATCCTGATAACCTTCTTCTTATTGTTCTGGAACTTACTGCAATACCCGCTGTATTCATTTCACATTTAATGGCATCTGATGCAATGTTTCTATCTTGAAGGCATAGCCGTTTAACTTTTCTATCGGCAGTAGCACTTGTGCATTTTTTTCGGCCGTATTTGGCCTTATTTTCTACTGATTTCTTTTTTTTTCATAATGTAAACAGAAATTTCGTACACCAGAACAACTCACTGAACCACCAACTTGTCTTGCAATTTCAGCATAAGAGAGGCCATTTTCTCTCAGTATGACAATTCGGCTTCTTTTTTTAGATGTCCAATTAGTTCTTCTTGTTGATGACATTTTTTTAAATTAGTTTAATTAAAAAAAAAGACTTTAAATATTCAAAAATAGCAATATTCTATTTAATTGTACTAGTATGCATCATTCCGCAAAATATTTCCACAACAATAACTCTTTTACCATCGAAATAACCTAAACTATAGTTACAGACATTTGATTGGTCCTCAGAACAGTGTTTGTGATTGGCTAGTACGCTTTTATTACAAAACACGTCCTTATTCAAAACGATTTGTGTTTGTTTATTCTACTAAAATGAGCATAAATTTTTTGGAATACAGATATTGTAATACTGTTTTTATTATTAAATTCTACATTAAATTACCTTCAATTTGAAATATAAACGTTTGTATTTAAGTGAAAATCAATATACTCTACAAGCACACAAAGTTGAAAAACATGAAACTTTCAAAAAATGTCCAAACTTTTGGCCACCACTGTATATAACATAATATCATATAATAAAATCTTTCTTTCAAATAACCTGCCCACTACTGAAATGGGTGTCTGGCGAGGATCAAAAAGAAGTCAAGGATAGGTAAAGTTAAAAATTAAAGAATACGTGAAATTATGGAACTCAAACAAAATGCGTTACAGACGATAAAACTTAATATGCTTATATATACTGGTGTCCAGAAATAAAAGGGCAGTGACCAATTTCAGATGTTTCGTCGAATAACTTACTGAAACTCGTGAGGAAATGCCCGGAATGCCTGTTGAACTTTAAAGGGTGTAAAGAACATGTTTGACTTCATGTTTTACAGTGAATATTTTGTCGCGAGGACAATTAGGGGTGGGGCAATAACAATTTTAATAATAAAATAATATTTTCGATCCCCCAAGTAACAGAAAATACTAAAAATGATCTCTCACTGTAGCAAATGACTATGTAGGTCCTGTTCAACATTTGTGTAAGCATAGCACGTATATTTGTGAAGATGTTAACGTTTCTGTGAAAACTTCAAAAGGATTTTTTTTATTATTATTATTTTAAGCATGCAGAGTTTTTAGCCGAATTTAACACCGCAAAAAATCGTAGAAATAGTATACTGTGATTAAAATATTAATATATTGAATATTTGATGAGATATAGATATTTTTAAGAAATAAATTATGACTTCTTCTCATCTAAAATTAAGTCTTAAGTTCATAAACGTAGTTCAAAAATAACTTTTTTATATTACTGTTGAAAAAAGTATTATTTATGAAACATTACTTTAGCAAAAAATATAAAAACAATATGCTATCTCAAATTTAAATATTTAAGAAGTTTTTATGCATCTTAGAAAATAAAATTCAATGAAATAGGAAATAATAGAACATTCCTTATATTCTAAAATCCATTTGATTTGCATTTCTGAGTAATTGACATTCAGAAAATCAACTTTTTCTTAAATTGACTTATCGATTTGATTTTGAAATGAATTTTTGCGAAGAGAAATATATCTAGAACTAAACGAAAAATAATTGAGATATTCAAGTAAAATTACGGTACTTCTCTGTGATCTCGTCGACCACTTTTCATTTTAAAAAAACTATCGCCAAACTATAGGATTTAACACCAAAAATGCCTGATCACATTCAGTTGATGTCAAATGTGTTACACGTGCTTGTTATCTCATCAAGTGATTTTTTCGACGTTTAGTGTAATTTTAATGATGTTTTACTGTTTTTCAGTTATTTCATCAACTAAAATAAAAATTACGTTCTTCAACACCATGATATTAAGAAAAAAAACATAGAAAAGATGCTGCGATGCGTAATTACGTAAAACGATAAATCTCAACTGACGTCACAAACATTTATCCAACATTCGAGAGAGATAATTAAGAAAAATAATGTAAATAAATAAATATCAAAGAATATTTTTGTTTCTGTTTACATTAATATAATGTAAATTTTATTATTTAAAGTTATTGATAAATGATAGTTTAATGAATGGGGCTTTTCGTAATTTCTTTTTTCATTTTCTTTTTCTTTTTCTTTTTCTTTTTCTTTTCCTTTTTATTACTTTATTTCTTGAATTTTTTTTAGATTCTAATGGCAACATTCTTCCATTTGTTTGTTGGGCGCTACAGTTTAGTGAATAATTTTAAGATTTTTTTTAATGGAAAGTAGTCGACGGGATAATAGAGAAGTACAAAACTTACAAATGTACCGCACTAGTTTTCTTTTTCTATCATATTATACGTAAGGGTATTTAAAAATTTTTTTGAATGAAATAAGAACAGTTCTAAACGAAAACAGTTTAAAAACGTCGTTTACTTTAAAATGTGTATTTAAAAACTAAAATAAGTAAGTAATAAATAAAGTACTTGATCGTGTAATCTAGAATGCATATTAAAGAATCCAGAAACTCAAACTGTATATTGAAGATTGTGTGCATAAGTAATTTTTATTTATATTTTTACAGGCAATGAAATTTTATATTGTTGTTGAATGAAAAATCGTTAACAGTTAAACAAAAGCAAAATTTATATGCAGTTATTTCAATTGTTAAAAATATTTTCAATATTTTCTAAACGCTTAAACAATGTTTATGACTCTGCTTAGTGTATGCATGTTGTTTTTATACGAATTTAGTAGAAACAAAATTTAAATATTTGAGATATTCGATAATGATTTTTTTCTCTCTCTGTGTCTCTATGTAAAATATTTACTACTTTCTTCTATCTATAACAGAAGAAAGTATTGTAATCGAAATTACTTCCGGTTTTCAACGGATTTACAAGTTTTAGGAGTCAAAGATTCCAAAAAACCTGTTTTTACAAAATGTCTGTCTGTCCTGATTGTATCATCGAAAAGTATATGAAGTTATCCTTCAAATTGAACCAAATTTTTTCTATGTTTTTCGCTACGGTCAGGAGGTTCCACTTGAATTTGTGGATATTCCGACGAAAGGGGGAGCTGCGATAGCAATTTTTGTTCCATTTTCTCTGTTGTATCTTCGAAAAGTGTATGAAGTAATGCCGCTAATCGAACCAGAATTTTTTACTATTGCCTGTAGGTCACAGTTGAATTTGGTTCGGCACATTTTCTTTCATTGTTGTAACCATCGTTTCAACCATTACGTGCTAGACGCTACATATTTATATTCGCCAACGTGAAATTCTTGCCAACCGTGGCAACAATTGGTAAAATATCGCCAAATTTGGTGATAAAAATACGTTACCATATATGAAGCAAACTTGGCTATGTCTGGTTAATTTGGCGATATTCTCATTCAAATTCAATGTTGACGAAAACTGGGAATGACTCGGTTTCCACGCATTTTAGCTTCGTGTTTTTCAGTAAAATTAGCTAAAGTCTTAAAACCAACCAATAGGGAGACTATCCTTTCCTACCGGTACAGGTCAGAAGAACTTTTCGTAGTTTTGTATAATACTTCGGCTGATCGCATCTAAGTAACTCGACGATTCGCAAGAAGCTGACGTACAACCGAAGCTAACGAAAAGACAGGCTACTGCGGTGCATTCTACTTATATTTTTTTACAGACCACTAGAAAGACGTGATGCTCTTTGGTACACCTGTATTGGTGGATTCGAACACCACGTGACTCCCGCGGTCTGTAAAAAAAAAGATACGCGTAAAGCACCGTGGTAGCCTTTCTTTTTCGTTAGCCTCGCGTACAACAGAATGACGAAAAATATTGATTTTTTTGTCTGTGTAATTGCGAATTTCGAAGTATTAAAATGTATGAGATAGACAAATATTTTGGGATTGGCATATCCGGCTAGTTTTTATTTTGTGATTGTTTAATTTTACAAGACAACGTAAGCGCTTTATAATATATTAATGGCTTATACGAATGTATACAGTTTCATATGAATTTTATATTAAACTTTTTTTTAAATACGTAAATATGATATTTATTTATCCCTCTGAGCGTTTTGAATAAGGGTAAATTTGTAATGTTGTTTTCTCGGCATTTTGTTTTAAATACTAAAAAATATGATTCTTTTAGCATTATAAATAAAACTTAATTACAAATATGAATGTAACCCTTGAGAGTATTAATCATTCTTCAATATTTTGAAAATTCAATAAATCTATAGAATTATATTATCTTACACTCTAAAATTGGAAGGAGTGAGAAGTTGACTCTTTGGAAGAGTGAGAGGCATTTTCACTCTTTTAGGAGTGAATTTTATAAATATGCACTCTTTAAAGAGTGGAATTTTCCACTCTCTAGAAAGGAGTGAAATATCTCACTCCGTTGTCGAGAGTGACAGTTTCACTCCGTTGACAAGAGTGAATAGTTCACTCCGTTGAGAGTGAAAAAAAACAGTTTTTTCCAACAAAACCACAAGATGGCGCCAGCTCTCAGATCCCCCGTTATCGAAACGAAACCTAAAATGAAATCCTTTATATATAGTAGCACGATTTAAAAAAAACTGAAAAAAGCATTGAAATAATAAATGAATCGATAGAATTATGGACAGGAAATATATTTTATGCTTTACAAATTGCAGGATTTGCCAGTGCTAAGAACAGGGCAGGGAAAACAAATATTTGAAGTAAATTTATGCTTAACTGCAACACAATTTCGCTTCTATTTTATAAACAGAAATTTAATATCTCTGAATGCTAATTATTTTTCTCTTTATTTAAATAACCTATTCTACATATTTTATATCATTTCTAACCTCTTTATGAATATAAGCAAAATATAATTATACAGATTAAATTTTCTGTAATTTTTAGCACGTTTGAAATTAAAATGTAAAACATTCTTATGTTGAAAATGGAAAATGTTATGCATGAAATGAAAAACGTTGCATTTAATCACTGATTTTATACCATTTATTATAGCTAGCAAAAAAAAAATAGTATAAATGTGTCGGTAATAGTTTTAGAAAAAAATTAACAGCTATAATTTGAGGGAAAAAAATACGTTTTTTACCCTGACTGAAATTTCACCCCTAAAAATTAGTTTTGAAAAGTAAATTTGGGGGCACCTTTGTATTTCAGTGGGTAAGCTTCGGCTTCACGGGCCTATTTGATAAACAGGCCCTGGGCCTCGGACAATCTTAATCGGGCTCTAATTATGGAAACGTTATTAGCAAGAAAAAAATGAATGAATAAATAAATAACTGCTTTGTTGTAAAGGAATTTTTGTCATAGCGGAAATGTACAGACGAGTGTTCGACATTTTTTAGACGATTTCGGCGTTGTTGTTTTTAACGTTTAAAATATGAATATTGCTTTCTAAAATAATCTGTATGATAATCTTGTTTCTTGATTCTAATTCTGCGTAATGCTTTCGATGGTAGAAGGTTTTTTGTAAAATTTACAGGGTTATTGCTTCCCATGCCTCTTTAAAAACTTTCCAGATTCGATCAATCGTGGTGGTGTTGCTCTTTGAAAGAGCTCTTTTCAGCAGACCAAATGCACAATAAACTATAAGAGAAACGTCAGGTGACTGGAGGAATATGTTGAAAGTTATAAATACAATACCTGTGTGAGTTTTAATGTTTTCAACGAATACAGCGGTAGTGTTTGAAGTATGAGCAGTAGCTTTGCTTTGATGCAGTTTCACCCTTTAAAAATCATTGTAATAAAGAAAATGGTATTTTTTCTGTAAATATCGGATGTAACACATTCTCTTAATAATATAATGAATTGATTGTAACATTTTTGTCCAATATTCTTATTTTTATTTTCCCATTGTAAGATAAATTTGCGATAGTCATAAATCCTTAGCTGAAACTTCGTTTTCCGCCTTGAAATGGCCCTTTTTTTCCCTGTTTTTTTTTTCCATCTGGTATCTTTATACTATGTATATGTACTGATTTTTGGAATAGCACTTTCCAATCAATTGTTATGTTTATTTCGCACTAAAAAGTTTTTATATTATGCACTTTGCAATCATTTTAGACTGTCAATTAGCATACTTCTGTTCGGAAGAAAAAAACGCATCTTCCCATTCACAGCTGTTTTGCACTGCGCAATCTTGAAATAAGAATAAATTTGAAAGTATCAGACGATAATATAAATTACACATAATAAGTTGTTGTCAGATTTTTTTCATCTAAAATAATTCCATTTTTTAAAATCATTTATCAAATTTGTCTAAAAAATGTGCGAACAGTCTCTGTATTATATGATACAAAAAGAAAGTTTCAGTTTTCTTATTTACACAGTTGAGAAACACCGTAAATATTTGTGATTTCTACACAAATTTAATAAGTGTACTCGAATATCACAAAAGAAACAAAGCTAAAATAATGTAATAAGAGCTTTTTTTTATCGTTAGCGGCTGTAGCATGCTGTAGGTACCAGCTCTCGTCTGAGCGCAGAAGTCAAGCCGCAACGAGCTCGGTTACTACTTGGGAGGGTGACCGCCTGCGAACAAGCGTGTGTGTGTGTAAAATGAGTTTCTCTTTTTTTATTCAAGAATTTTAGTCACTCCTAAGCGAGTGACTATTCACTCCTATCAGGGGTGAAAAAACTCACTCCTTTTGCAAGAGTGGATAGTCACTCTTCTGAAAGAGTGAGTATCCACTCCTGTTCAGAGTGAATATTCACTTCTCAGGAGTGAGTATTCACTCTTTCAGAGAGTCAAGAATTTCAATTTTTCCTAGAGTGAATAGTCACTCTAAAGAGGTTGGGCAAATTTTGACTCTGCGATAGAGTGAATATCCACTCCTCCGGAGTGAATAGTCACTCTTTCTTATTTAGAGTGTAAACATTGCATATATTGCAGTGAAACCTGGAGCTTAGTGAACTGAATATTACGTTCCACACGCTTAGAGGTTAATATTTCTTTTGTCTGGTCATCCACTTAAAATGAATCATAATGCAGGGTTGATAGTTTGTCTTATTTTTTTATTCATAAATTTCTAATTTGTACTAGAAATTCCGAAAAAGACTTTTTGCTTTATTTAATGACAGGCATTTCGTGATTACATAAAGTAAAAAAAAAATTATTTTGAAATTTCGGGTATGAAGTCGAAATTTCTGAATAAAAAAAGGGGGAAAACAGACAGCCATGCTTTAATGTTTTTGTTTTTGTCTACGTAATTTTTTAGATTGCTGTTTATATTTTTTAATTGGGGAAATATTTAGGATGGTAAAAAAAACGAAACATCTGATGGATCTGTTTACGAAAGCATGTTTTCTACCAAAATGATGAAGATATCATTACTAATGTAATTTTCGCGGCATAAAATAATTCCAACACTTTGTACTTCATGTAAACTTAATAATGCTGATATAAATGTAAACAGTTTTTTGTTTTAATCCAAATACGATTTAAGTTATGATTAGTGATATGTGAGTACTGCTAGCCATTCCGATTACTTTTACGCTCTACTATTACTACACTCTTTATCAGCGCTTAAATTCTATTAAAAAAAAGAAAAAAAACTGTTTGAAACTATTTTATTTTAATTTAAAATTGACACCAACACATTACTTATTGAAAATTGTGCCTTTTTGTGTTTTTGTTTCTTTAAACAAATGTGAAATTTTAAAATATCTTAAATAAATTTATTAGTAAAACCCCGAAAAATCAATCCAAAAATTATTAAAGTTTTATTTAGTTTTAATTTTTATAAAATAAATAATTGGTAATTGAGTTACATACTGAAATATTTAAGAAATATTGGCATCACAAAAATATTCTTAAAAATGTAACATTTATACGTATAGTAGTTTTTATTACACACTCTGAAACATTTTGAACCAACGACGTATGTATTCTGATTCAATTATTACAACGAACGACATACTTAAAATATATTAAAACTGCGATAATAATAATACAACTTTCATCTAATTTGCATGTCACCGAAATATAAACTGATTTCTTTAGAGAATTTCTGAAATATTTTTTAAGAAAAATATTTTTCAGAAACTTCTCCGTTTAAATATTTCAAGCAACATTAATTATGGCAGTACCAGCTTTTGCTAATACGCGCAGCTGTTAAATTCAGACACAATTTTCTCTGGACTCCGTCTTAAAATAATTTAGAGGTTTAAAGATGATACATGCGAAATAATGGTAATTAGTATAATGCAAAACTTTTAACTTTATAACGCAGAAAAGAAGATAACATTAATTTAAAATACTCGCAAAAACTTATCATGCCTCTCATTTGTATCCGGCCGTAGAATATTGAATGTTATTCACAAGTGTTAAATTTCAAAAGGAATTTTCGTTTATTATAAATTAAATCTTTTTGGAATAAAATATTTTTCCGTAAATATCTCATGAATTATTCTGAATAAAATCGTGGAGTGAAAAACGTCAAAATCTTTATGCAGCTTGTAATAAAAAAGATTTAATAAAACGAATTTTGGTATATGTTCTGCTTTTTTAGCTCACAGGCTATCAAAGCCTGAGAGCTAATGTGGCCGCCCGTTCTGTATGTATGTACTTCTGTACGTATGTACGTAACGCGATAACTCTTGATAGAACTAACCGTTTTGCTTTCAATTTTGTTTATTCAATCCTTGTGATAAGGCGCTTCCCTGATTAGTTTTTGGGGTTCATTGGTTAAGTATAAAGAGGGGGGAACGGGGTGGGATTAACCCCCTTAATTTATATAAATGTGTTTTTCATGCAGAATTATCCGATTTTCTTCAAATTTTGTATATAGGTTCATTGTGATAAGGTGCTTTCCTGATTAGTTTTGGGTGTTCATGAGTTAAGAATAAAGGGGGAAAGGGGGGGTCTAAACCTCCCCTGAATTTAGATAAATGGGTTTTTCATGCAGAATTATGCGATTTTCTTCAAATTTTGTATATATGTTCATTTTAATAAGGTGCTTCAAGAGTGTAATATACAATTAGTGTGAATAGTCTGTGAGCTCAATGCCCTCAGTTTAACTGGGCAGTTTTCTCATTTTTTTCTTTCGGTTACCGGGTACGGTGCCAGGATGCCTATATGTGTTGGATTCACATAACAATATCATGATTTAAAAAATTAACCCTTTTAAACAAGAATTTCACGTCAACGTTTCGTATACGTATCGTGAATTGAAATATTTTAACATAATGGTGAAGATTAAAATAATGTTTGTTTTCACAAATAATAATAGATCCTTTATCTGTAGATTTTAAAGGGTTTTGTGGGATAAGATAACATTGTCAGATCAGGTCAATAAAATCATTGAAGCATGTTTCACATTCAAAGTTCCAGAGGAAATACAATTTCGATTCCTTAATTACCTTAGAATCTAAATAAAGTATTATAAAACATAACTACGTGTAGCAGAATGTAAAAAGCATACACTTTTATTTCGGAGATTTTTTTTTTAAATAAGTGAATTTTACCAAAAGTTACTTCTATCTTATCGCATAGAATTTTATTTCTAATCAATAAAAATAATTAATGAATAGAAACACATGGTAAACTAATTTCCGATTTACAGATAAAATTCCTTTCTTTGCGATAGAAAATAAAATTATTTCTTTAAATATGAATTAATTATATCAAATTTGATCTCTGACAATAGTTCAAGTGTACATAAAAAAAAAAAAATCTATATAGTAATTAGATTTTATCTGCTGGATTAGTAACTATTGAACTGAATAGATGCTCTAAAAATACATTTCTTTACATGTTCTCTCTTCTCTCTCTGCATTTGAAGCCGATAAGAAATTTAAAGATATTTTCTGCAATTATCCTTTAAAATAAAATAAGCTTTTACATTACCCCCCCCCCCCGCCCACTTCCCAAGCACTTTATTTTTAAGAAGTTTTAATGTTTTTTAGTAGTTCCATAAAAATCATAGTCATTTAACTCGAAGATCTAAATGATAATTAAAGATATATTTTTAATTTAGTCTTTTAAAATTAAACAATAGACATGAATTATCACGTTGGAAAACGATGATTGTTATAGATTGCTAGATGATATATAATCATATTCCGTTCTTTTATGGGAATATAATTTCATTATTATTCTACCTTTTTACCAATTTCCAATTGTATTTTTTCAAAGGACTTTCATCAGTCTTCCTTATTTTAACCATTCTTTAGCAATGTTATCCAAAGGTTCGTTGGTTGGTTGATTTTCTGACGGCTGATTATCTACATGAGGGATATAGGCCCTAGGTGTGTTCTGCAAAAGATTGTCATGGATTTTGCCACGATTACAGATTGCTTAACGATAGTAGAATACTCTAAAAACGACATTTTCAAAACTGAGCAAAAGATACTCAAATCTGAGTATGTCGCCTAGTCAAAATGGCTCCGAATCAAAATTACTCAAGTTGGAACATGTATATGATCATTTCTGAAACCATTCACACACTCAAGAATAAAGCATCATGTGCTTCTATTTGAGTATGTCCATGTTTCAAAAATGAGTATGAACTGACTTTTATGTGGTCATTTTTGAGTATGTCCCTGTTTCAAAAATGAGTATGAACTGACCACTACGTGCTCAATTTTGAGTATGTGTTTGTTTCAATATTCTGAGTATTTCTGGTATTTCAGAATTGAAAGCATTGGATCGCCCTATTTGAAACAAAAAGTTTCATAACAAAATAAAAACATCGATTTACTCAGATTTGAAAGTGACATTTTCCTTAGTGAACGTTTAAGCTAACAGAGCATCAAAAATTTCACAAAAGAGGTGGAAATAGGTTTGCTCATTGTTCTTCATTTTTTATGTATATAAACAATTTCTTAAAAAAATTTATTTTTCAAAAAATTATTTTTGCATTATATAGACAAGGACTACATTTTATAAATTCACCTAAGATCAAGGCATATTTTAATTTAAGGATGCATATTTCGCTTTATAGAATAGATTTGAAGTACACAAGAAAACTATCAACTCATATTCTGTATTATGTCCGAAGTCATTCTTTCGATCATTGTTTACATCGAAATTACTAACATTTCTAATCAGGACAATCATTCTGACTCTCCCTGTATAGAACAGGAACAGAGTAAGCACAAATATATCTTTTTATATTTTCTCTATTGTTTTTCAATTTATTCTTCGTATTGTTGTGTAGAACGATGTTATTGTCATTCATATTCTATATATATAGGGCGCTTCTTAAGTCATTTAAAAAAATCGCATTTTTTTTTTTTTTTTAATTGCCACATAGGAATGCGTCATCATAAAACTTCTTAAAGTGTCCAATTTTTTATGGAAAATGCGAGTTTTCATGCATCTTCAAAACCTACTTTCTCTACAAGGAAAAGATATTTGAAGAGGAGCAGCAATGAAACACGTACAATGAGAATAACTTATTTTTTGCCGTCAGAATACACATACACTTCTAAAATTCTCTGGAATGCAAAAAATGACAAAAAGTTTGTTTAAAAAAAAAAAAAAAAAAAAAACAAGAACGTAAAATCAGGGATCAGGGCATCGATTATGAAACACTTTCCTATACTAGCAGAATATTGTTAAATCTTTTCCTTTTTGTTCATACAATGAAATGAGATATCTAAATAAACATTAAACACGCAAGAAAAAATTTAAAATTTGTTTCAGCAGTTGCTGTTCAAAGCCAGTAATGTGTGCGATTATTTCATGCAGCCCCGTTTATTATCATTATACACATTGTAATGCACAATGAATATGTTAGTTTTGAAATGCATATCACAGCTGAAAACGCATATCCAACAGTTGTGGCTCCTAGTCAGTCCTGTTCCTACATTGGTTTGAGTTTCTCTGTAAATAAACGATTATTTACACGTATTCAATAATCTATAAAAAACATGTTGCACTGCACCTCGGTAATGTATATCAATTTCATTATGTTTAAAATAGTCTAATATCTATTTTAATACTTGGAAATTTTTTCATGCCTTGCATTCATAATATTTCAATTTTTAATTGCTTAAAAGGCGTATAGACAACATAGTGAAAAAGTATTCGAGCCGGGACACGATCCCGGGTCATCAGTATAGCGCACTGACGTTCTAACAATTGAACTACTTGGAACGATACTCAGGACTAGCACTTTCCCACTATAACATGTTGGCAAGGCGACAAACGCAACACAAGATGAAATATTCTCCGTGAGCCACCACCCTTGGGGCAAACACGAAACCAAAGAAAATTCAGAATCGATAAATGAATAAATCTATTTAGTACTTGGAAATTGTTCCATAGAAAATTTCTCACGCCTTGCATTCATAATATTTCAAATTTTAATTGCTTAAAAATAAATATATTATAATATCATTAAAATACGCTGCAAACCATAGTCACCGTAGATCAAAATATAATGGAATTATTTTGTACAACCCTGTAAACGAACTATAATTCCTACTTACTAGCTACACTATAAAAAATATTGCCTCAACCTCAGTGAAACAGATCAATTACCTTATGTATGAAACAGTGTAGCATTATTAAAATGCACTAAAAACTATTTTCCCCATTGACTGCAATATAACGGAATACTTTTGAGTGTTCCTGAAAAACAAAATATAATTGCTACTTATTCCATTCTCCACAGATAACACGTTGTTCTCCAACTCAATATGCATATCAATTTTATTATATTTGAACTAGTGTAACGATATTATACTGAACCGAATAAATATCATCCCCATTGTGCGAAAAGTAATGGAAAATTTTTTGAGTGTCCGTCTAAATTAAACATAAATGGTGCAAACTTTCTTTTCAAAAGCGAACATGATTTTTTAACCTCAAAAGCATATATCATTTACATGGCGATCCGAGTATATTTACGCGAGTTAGAGCACGGACAGACCGACATACAGACTGACAGAATGAATGACAAACAGGCTGACAGAGATACATACACCAGACCTACGGATAAACCGTATTCATAAAAACTTTTCAAATCTATAAGACTTCTTAAATAGTATAAATTTTTGTGGCAAAAAACTGTTCAAAAAATATTTGAAATAGTTTTTGTTTTGTTATAATATTTTGTTTGAATTGTCAAAAACCACAATTTTACAAATCTTATAATGCAAACCGCCCTTGGATACGAATATTAGTCACAATAGCCGCCGCAGAATTCGTGGAGCGCGGCGTTTCGCGTGATAGTCCTTTGCTACATCCCTTTTATACCAAGACTCTTGCGGAAGCCAGGTAGAAAGGAAAAAAAAATCTGAAAATTGAAACCGGACATATTTAAAAGAAAAATGAACTAATTAAACACCGCGAAAATCTCGAAGAGTTGGGATCGGGGTCTGAAGCTACCCACGAACCCCTGTGGTTTCGAGTTCTATGTTCACTGTTAAAAATTTGCAGCAAACTGTCCAGTCATTTGACCATTTTTACAGAAAATGGTTACATAACCGTAATTTAACTCTATTCTGACCATAATATGGGCAATAATATGGTCAGATTAGAGTTAAATGACGGTTATGTAACCGTTTTCTATAAAAACGGTCAAATGACTGGACAGTTTGTTGCAAATTTTTAACAGTGTTCTTTTGCGACTGTCTCCCAGCAATAATTAACAATCAGAAAAAACAATTTTTGTTTTCTCTGAAAGCTAGTAATCTTTTCTTTATAAGACACCTGATGGTAATATGGGCAATGCAATTAATATGACCAACTCGTAATAATGTTATTAGTCAAGAAGTTATGTTTTTTAAATTAATTTTTGAAATGCAGACTTACTTAAAGGCACACATTATAAATTAAAAAAAAACAAAGAAAATTATTTACATTACTTAACAGGAAGTAGCATATTGTTAACTACAATAGATGTATTGGTTTAGAAAATAACTTTTATATCCAACATTAATGTTAATTATGAGTGGATTCCTTAAAATAATTTTCAGTTCTGTCAGTTATTTGTCAAATTACAAAACATGAATTTATTCACTCCCAGAAGATTTTATCAAAATTGAATGAAATTTCGAAAATATAGTTCATTTATACAATTTTTAGTATCTATTTGTTAATGCATTAGATGATTATTCAACTTAATTTCCCATTACTTGCATATTATATAATGCCTCTCACACTAACAGGATTGTTTAATAATTTACTAGTGTTAATTAATTGTACCCAACTATCGAAATGCGAACTAAATGTGTGCACCAAACAGATAAGAGAGGCGTTTGTCCATGCATCTGTCAACGAACTGGAACGTAATTGGCTTAAACGGTGTCCAGGTTTGACGAGCAGCTATTGTTAAATGCATTGAAATTAACAAGAAGATCTAAAAAAATGAGTTTAGCCTCACGAAACATTAGTTTTAAAGAAATATTTATTGAAATAATGGATTATTTTATGGTTTTCACATTGTTACGGAATGAATAGCACACAACAAATCAAATTTATGTTATACTAGCGGCCCTCCCTCGCTTTGCTTCGGGTTAACCTTGAAAACCTTCATCTCTTTGTGTTTTCTGTAGACCTTTTTAATGTGTACAATAATTAGTACATTATTTTGATAAATCTTGTAGGGTTCAGCCTGCGTTTGCAATGTATAAGCGGAAAAAATGAAATTATTTACGACATCACATTAAAAACCTCAAAAATAACAGTATTTCTCCACTATTTAATGGATGTTATTATACATATAAACCTTCCTCTTGAATCACTCTATCTATTAAAAAAACCGCATCAAAATCCGTTGCGTAGTTTTAAAGATTTAAGCGTACATAGGGATATAGGGACAGAAAAAGCGACTTTGTTTTATACTATGTTAAGATTTACTGATTTTGCTGTTAGTTGTATTTTTAATCTTTAGTTTGTATACTATTATTCCCCATAATAAGCCTCCACTCACACCAGTTAAATGTGATTTACTACGCAATTCGAAATGTGAATTCCTTTTTCAAATAACAAAAATAGCAGACAGGCGTAATATTAATCATCCTTAGTTAATACTTCACCAACAAAATATCGAATAGGTTGATGTCACCTATGTCGAAACATGGCATAGGTTCGAAGAAACAAAAGTTCTCTTCACGAAAATGAAATCAGAGTCGCTATCCATTTAGAAAATGTATTTATTGTCTCAGTGGCAGTTCACCAAAACAGAGCGCTTCCACAACTAAGAGTAATTGAAGTTGCAGTGTTATTTAGAATTTACGGTATTAATCAATCAGATTTTACATAATTACACGATAATAAACGAGTAATTCATGTTATTAAAAGACAGATTTTTCTTCTTAGTGTCATACGAAAGTGTTCACAAGTCAAAAAGCAATGTTTTATCACAATAGCCATGAGTAATTAATGACTTTAATAAATGTATGTATACACTAATCACAATAGCTTTTAAAACAGTATTTAATCAGTTTGTTCATCATGATATTCTATGACTCCCTTTGTCAATTTATTAATTTTTTTTGTCCCATTTAAGGAACCTAAAGAATTACTCTTAAAATAGCATATATGAAATACTATCAGTTATAGGTTCCCCTAATATGAAAGTTTTTAATTTATTTATTTTTTTGTCCCATTTAAGCAGCCTAAAGAATTGCTCTTAAAATATTATATATGAAATACTATCAGTTATAGGTTCCCCTAATATGAAAGTTTTTAATTAATTTATTTTTTTGTCCCATTTAAGCAGCCTAAAGGATTGCTCTTAAAATATTATATATGAAACTACTATCATTTATAGGTTCCCCTAATATGTAAGTTTTTAATTTATTAATTTTTTTTTGTCCCATTTAAGCAACCTAAAGAATTGCTCTTAAAATATTATATATGAAAATACTATCAGTTATAGGTTCCCCTAATATGTAAGTTTTTAATTTATTAATTTTTTTGTCTCATTTAAGCAACCTAAAGAATTGCTCTTAAAATATTATATATGAAAATACTATCATTTATAGGTTCCCCTAATATGTACGTTTTTAATTTATTAATTTTTTTGTCCCATTTAAGCAACCTAAAGAATTGTTCTTAAAATATTATATATGAAAATACTATCAGTTATAGGTACCTCTAATATGTAAGTTTTTAATTAATTTATTTTTTTACGTTTTATATGTTGATATTTTACTTGCATTTATCATTTTCATTCTATTAATTGCATTTTTTTTTTCACAATGTTAGAAAGTGTAGTGTAATATACTATATATTAATTTTCTTTTATTTTTAATTTTTCAGAATAGACCAATACATGACACTTTTTTTGACAGGCATAGCTTTAAACTAAAGAGAAAAATAATTAATATAAAAATAAAAGGCTAAATCAATTACTAGATTTTAATTGAATGCTTCTGTTTGAACAAACCTCTTTAAAAGGTTTTTATCAAATTAGTAAAAAATATATGAAGAATATAAAATAAGGAAATATTTTACAAAATTGCCACTAAAAAAATCTATTATCTGTTAAACAGAACTGAAGAATTAAAACATTTTATGCTGAAAGCTTAGCTAATTTCTTACACACATTAGTTTAATACAAAGAGATTACAAAAAAAATGATTACCTGTTAATTGTAACATTATTTTATATTATTTTTATCCATTGTTCCGGTAAAAATAATGACTTTAAGAAAAATTATATTGTAAAAATTCAATTTTTATTGTTGTATTTATTTTTTATTATTTTTGTGAATGAAATACAGTAATCCCTTAACATTCACGAGGGTTACGTTCGAGAAAAACCGCGAGAGTCTATCGCGAGAGCGTTGAGTCTATCTATTTGTACTAAAAAAGGAGTTATGTTCTATAAAATTTTAATCAGAGTGACATAACATTCCAAAGAACAAAAGAATATATGTATTAACAATACATAACATATATGTAGAAGGTGAATGTACACACATATTCATAAATGTAAAATTTAAACACGATATTTAAATACAGCAAATGCTTCAGAAATGCTTTTATTTTCTATCTAAGTGCAGCTTCAGCTCTATCTCTACACTGTAAAAAATGACCAATGTTTCTTATTTTATGAAAATAAGCTATAATCACGAACGAAAATATAATATAATCTTCTGAGTTATCCGAAATTTCAAATAGCTTGTTACATTGTTTTTTGAATCCCCAGAAACGAATACATTTTCAAAATTTTAAGAATTATTTATAAAAACAAATTATTTTTAGCTGCCCGTATTTTTCCGACACGTTTCCGAAGGGTTTTTATAGTGTATTAATGAGTGTCCTCAGCCTGGAATACCTGTTTTTCGAATGCTATCAATTCTGAAGTAAACATTTTCATGCTAAAAAAAATGTTTAACAGACAAACATGCAAAATTAACAGCGTTAACAATAACATTAAAATTAAGATTATTTCTTTACTCATTCATGTATAAATTAACTTATGCGGCTGAAAACGTGTACTTGAGAATGGATAACATTCGAAAAACAGGTATTCCAGGCTAAGGACACTCATTAATACACTATAAAAACCCTTCGGAAGCGTTTCTGAAAAATTCGGGCAGCTAAAAATAATTTGTTTTTATAAATTATTCTTTAAATTTTGAAAATGCATTCGTTTCTGGGGATTCAAAAGACAATGCAACATGCTATTTGAAATTTCGGATAACGCAGAAGATTATATTATATTTTCGTTCGTGGTTATAGCATATTTTCATAAAATAAGAAACATTGGTCATTTTTTACAGTGTAAGAGAACCTGCACCTGTTATTTTATCATTTCTAATATGCCCATTGCAATGACTAATCTGCTGCTGTTATTATATTGCTTTCCTGAAACATTCGCTCCTTTTTCAGTTCACAACTGAATGTTGATTTGTAAATAGATACTAAGAAAACACAGGGAAAATAATCTTTAACTACTATAAATTCTGAAAACAAAAGAAACAAACAAAAAAAAAATTGCGAATAATTAAGTCAGATTCTTGCGAAAGTTAAGTTTTTCCGCATTTTTATATTCGCGAATAATCAAAACTCGCGAATATTAAAACCGCGAATGTTAAGGTATTACTGTATTACATTTTTATTATTCGCTATACAATGGTATGTTTTTAATAATTTATATCGTGATTGGTGAAATTTATTTGAATTAAATTAACCATTAAAAATATGAAAAGAATTAATAATTGAAAATTTGTTTTAAAAATATGATTTCGATAATACATTATCTTAATACAACAAGTTAAAGTTACTTTAGCATAAAATAAAGTATTTTTTCTTTTTTAATATATATAATAGAGATGAATGGGAAGTAATTTTCAGTTTTTTATTTTATTAAAAAAAACTTACCATATTATTGTTATTTTTTAAACTAAAACACTAAAACGAATATATATACTTATGATACCTTGTAACCATTTCAACATTAAATTAAAGGAAAATTTAATATCTAAACGAACGAAATCATCTTTGATAGACATGAATAAAAAATAACAGAAAATAATGTCGATAAGAAATAATAATTTACTAGATTTTAAATAATAGGGAACTTTATCAAATACAGAAAAAAGAACACATTCCTTTAATGTTGCAATTTAAAATATGTTTTGTAGTATTGAAAATTTTTTTGTTCTCAAAATCAATTTGAGAATAGAATTTACTCTACTTATATTTGACCTATAAATATTTTAAATCATACTACTGCAAAATCGTTTAAAATACAAAACAATAACTAAAGCGAAATCGTGGTTTTAATTTAACACAGATCTGTGAAAATATGTTATCTACTAAAATAAAAATTCCACATACCTATATTTTACATGTGTGTACCCCGCAGCCCACACGTGATGAGGATTTGGGGGATTTTTTTTTTTTTTCATAATCTTCAATTGGTCATTAAATTAAATTTTTGAAATATTTCGAGCTATCTTATATATTGTTTAGTTTCCGATAAAATATACTAGCATACTTACAATTAATATACATAATACAACTGTAGCGAAAGCGGGAAATAAAATATTGAGTATTATTTTTGTATTGAAACTGCCTCATTCCTGTTATTCCTTACCGTATATAAAGAAAAGAAAAAGCCGAGACGGAAAGAGGGATGGAGAGAAACCAAGAAATGAATCTTTCAGCAATTTTTAAAATACTATGCATTCTAACATATACAAGAACAATATTATATCGTTTAATATTCAACTATTCTTTTTCTTGTTACAAAATAATCTTACAGAAAAAATCCTATTTTTGTAATTAACGAATTTTTCTCTCATCTATGTAACAAAGGGTTTTAATTTAAAAAGAAAAGGATATTTTAATTAGTCTTCGCTTTGGAAACAAAAAAAAATCGCTAACGAAGGATAAAATTCAAGGTAAAATCACCTCATGCAGCAAAATAAAACTTGAAAATTAAACCCTATTAAAAAGATCTTCCGCTGCAAAACGAGGTATAAACTTTAAATGTATTTAATGCCTTAATTTTACTCCATGTTTAAATTCTTATGTGTAAGCATTTAAAAAAATTTCTCTCATTTTATCACTTCATTTCAGTTATTTTTTCTCTTGTGTTAAAGAATGGAATGGAGATATGAAAAAACAATATATATAATTTAAAAAATAAATCAGGATTAAGATATGTTTTCTTATTTTAGTGCGAATGAGATTTAGTGATTTTTTTCAAGCAAAACATGTTAATGCTTAGAATGTTATTTGAAACTTATGAGATTTAATAAAAGAAAAAAAAATGATAATGAATAAAAATATTTTTTGGTTATATTATATATTACATTCTTACTTTAAAAAACGCTCACAATTACTAACATTGAGTAATAAGAAAAAAGAAAAAAGAATGTGGATTAAATAAACATTAACCCACTAAAAAAAATTAAAAAAAAACTACTGTAGTTTTGGAAAATTAATCTTGCAATCAAACGTATTCCGGAATTTGGTTTCACTTATCTTTTTTTATGTGTCAAGGAAAAATTAAAAAAAGTATTTGCCATTAATTTGCTATTTATTGTTTTGGTTTTTTATTAAAAAAATAATAAACAACAGAGAGAAAACATAAAGAATACGCAATTTTGTTAAAATGAGAAAAACAGGCAGAGTCTTAACTTATATTTTCAAAATCAACTAATTAATTATAAACATTTTTTTTTTATTTAAACAAAATATTTTATGCTTAAAACGGTTATTAAAATATATATTTAAAAGAAAGTAGATTTATTCTATCATTTTTCAAATAAAAGCATTTTGCTTATTAGAATTTGTTTTCAAATTTATATTTAATGTACATAAAGAATGGTGATCGAATGGCATTTTCTCTTACACATAGTTAAAGTTGATTCTTTACATTAAAATGATTACCTATAATTACTATAAACAAAAGAGAACAAAAAATCAAAATAATAATTAACTCCATTAACACTAAACATACCGTAAATGAAGTTTTATAAAAATATTTCACACCAGAATTTTTATTTAACCCTCTTGGTACCAGATTTTAATATTTGATAAGTGATTTTAGTTTTGCATGATTGGAACCAGAAATTTAATTCTATTAAATGCAGCTTCTTCACACGCTGTCTCTATTTAATTTATTAATTTTTTTTCAGTTTCGGAAGACAAAAACATCAAAACAATGGGATAAAAATAAACAAGCAATGGTACTATGAGGGTTAAAATAGTTTAACCTTTTCATTTAACTTATTTTTGTGCGATTTATATTTTCTTTATTTCCTGAAGGAAATTCTAGTTGAAATCGAATTACTTTCATTTGGTACCGGTTAAATGAACGTTTTGTTGCATATTTAGAGTTAAAAAAACACACGTATTGTACGCATTGAAAAATGAATCAAACAGTCAAATTTTAGTCAGTTGTTAAGTTTAATTTCCGTTTCGTCAGGAAACGTAAGGTATACAAAATTGTTCATTAATTCGTTATTAATGTTATTAATTTATTTACAGTTAAAAAAAAATAATATTCTCTTTTTAAATGCATGAAAACAAACAAACATGCAATACTAAATAATCTAAACAAAATATATTAACCATTATTTTTTCTCTTTTGTATGAAATGTATTTTTATAAATTTTCTGAACTTAAAAAATGAAAATCTTACTACAAATTTATACATTTTATTGTATAAATTTAAAATAAAGATGAAACGCTATCACTATCAGGTAACATTGACTTTAGATAAATATATATAGATAAATATTTATAGATAAATATTTATCTCAATTGAAAAGGTCATTAACAAAAGAATAAATATTAAACATGACATAAATAAGGCAGAAAGAAGAATGATATTTCTGATTAAAACCTATTTATTATACGTTTGAGTAATGAAACGTAGAATTAATGTTTTTTTTTTATTGTTTAACTTTTATTTACTTCCAATTTTAAAATAAAAAAAACAGAAGTGTTTTAGTTTAGAGACAATAGGATGTTCTATTACGTTTTCAATTAAAAGTTCCAACACTAGAAAAAAGCCAGTAATTTATAATGGTGAGCAGTTAGGCAAAAAGATAGATGAACATTTTATTTATTTATATTTTATATGGCAGATGGATAGATTTCTTTGTTTCTTTAAGGAGGAAAATGTTTTAAATTTAAAGCAAGGAAACCTCCTCGCTATGCAAAAGCAGTCGTTCTATTCAGTGCTAGTGAAGAGTGGAAGTCGTCTATAAAGGACTATAAATTCACCAAGTGATAAAGACAACTAACAACACAGAGTTTAACAGTACCATCAATGTAAAAAAAGTGAAAAGCAAATTGTACACCTGCTTCCAAAAGTGACCATAAAAAAATCAATGTTTCATCGAGTGCCTCATAGGCAAAAGACGGACTAACAGCCAAGGAACAAGCCCCCCCCCCCCCCTCCATTAGTGCGACAAGCTTCTCAAATAGCTAATCAACCAAGTTGCACATAACAAGAAAATTAAGTAGAGATAACAGCAATTTGGTTTCAATGGAATGGTCGCATGAAACCTTTTCACGAAGCTACAAATATAATAAGTACACCAAAGCAATATAAGCAAGGCAGGAAACAAGATAATGTGGAAAAGTAATTTAAAGTGCAATAACAAGAAATGTGACAAATACCAGAGACAAAAGTCGTAATGTGACAAACCCAATAAATGTGACAAATAACCAGCAAAAACATCGCAAGTGACTAACACTCAAGAAAGTGACAAACATCACAAGCAACAAACTAGTGACAAAAGACAACTAATCCAGAGACAAGACATAAATGACCAAGAAAATGTCAGAAATAACACAGTAGGGATGAGCCCATAAAAGCGAAAACTATCCCTAACAGAACGTAATAAACACAAAAATTAGACCAGCCCATAAAAGCGGCGATAAACAAAATAGTGACAAAAACACATGACAGAGACAAACTAATCCAATACAGATGAGCCGATAAATGCGGCAAAAACGCAACAGAGACAAATAAGCACAACAAAGAGACCAGCCCATAATAGAGGCGATGAACATAACAGCGACAAGCCACCATCAAAGAGTCAAACCAACCAAGTGGAGTGCCGCTACGCAACGATCATGGACGTTAATGGAGCCCTGTGCATATAAAATCCTACATCCTGGGTGCAAAGTTCTCCAAGTTCCCTGTGAATTATACCTATGGTCAGATGAAAGTCTCGTCACCTGATCAAGGTTCTAAATTACGAGACCAACTCGCGCGGCGATACGATGACATAACGTAGGGGTGTGCCATGCAGCGTGAAATTAGAAATACTCCAGCATCTCACATCCGTCCAGTATGACTTCGCTACACTGTGCAGTGCTGAATTGACTCATCCAAACATCAATTAGCAACTAGACAACTAAGGAAAAGCAACTTAGACAACAAGATGCACTGAAGCCACGATGCACTGAAGCCACGATGCACTGAAGCCTAGACGCTTATCAAACAGATCTTCGTAATGGGGATCCTCGCCCCCATTGCCAAGCATCAACACGTTAAGCTTGGCAAAAGTCCGGCATGGAAAAAGCTCAGTCTGCGGTCTAATAAAAAGCCACAATTACACATGAATAGCAGTAGTGTTACTGCTCGACGCTCTACAAAATGTCTGATAGCTATTTTTACATGTGGAATCCATAAAACTGAAAATTTGTAATCTAGTTCCATTTTGAACTCACCGCCGTACAAATTTCTCACACAATTGGAAGGATTTGTTAGGAGTATTTATGTACATTTCTGAGAAAACTCAACGTGTTTACTGTCTGTACATTTCGAGTTTTTGAAATTTTACTTATTCCTCCACTTTTCAATTTCTCGGTTAAAAATTACTTAACAGTAAAAATTTATTTCCGAAGAGAGTATGCATATAAACGCTTAAATTAAAATATTAACAAAACTTATCTGTCTTTAAATCAAATAAATATTTTCACATATTTGTATAAATAATAAATATATCCCATAAATATAATTTAATTCTGGTACAATTATATTTATCTTTCATAGCACTCGAAGTGATTAAAACAAGGCAATGTAAACATTAAAACCAAAAACGATGTTAACATACTAAACAGTTTTCTCTCTTAATAAATTAATATTCGGAAAAAGTCTTTGTCCCAAAGGCTTTTCAATGACAAATCTTTATGAGATTGAAACATTTAATCATTTCGAATTAAATTTACTTTATGCAAATGAACGGAAGTTTGGATGAATAAATAGCGTTATTAGAAACTATTTTCTCAAAAAGCAAAAATACTGAATGAAAGTTTATAAATGTAATAAACAAAGTATTTGGCAATTCTGAAATCTAATTATAATAAAACTCATATAAGACTTGATTTTATTTCCTTCTGTATATATATCTATAAGTTTTTGTTCAAAAAACTTTCTTCTTCTTTTTTTTCAAAAAACTTTTCTTTTTAATATGCTAAAACTTATACATTTATCGTGTTATAAATATTTAATTAAACATTTTTCTTCAGCCTTTTCCAAAATATAATGATAATTACCCAAAAAAGTCTACAAAAAGTCATAATATAACGCTTAATTAAAAATCACAATTACTTAGTATTATTTAGAAGCAATTATGACATTAATTACTTTATTTCTTTAGTTGTTTTTTGTGTATGATAGAAATGGTTTTTGTATGATGAATGTTTGTATTTTGGAAAATATTTGAATCAGTACAATGGATCAGAAACATCTTTAAAATTTTTATAAATGACACAGTAACAATATTATTTTAATATTATCACAACAAGAGTATTTTTTCACTATTTAAAATACTTACAATATTTATTTTATATTTACAATACTTAAAGCTTCTACATAACTAGAAGTTTAGCATAGAAAATGTAGAATATCTAGAGTGTTCTGGCGGAAATTATTACAATATATTTGTGAAAATTTGCTCATCCAAATATTTGTATTGCCGATTATGAATAACCGATTTTAAAAGTAATATTCCGTGGCATTTTCATGTGAAATATGTAAAATATATTGTAGAATGAATAATTATTATATAAAAATTCATATGAGATTGAAACACTAAATCAAGTAAAATCATATGTGAATGTGTTTAAAGTGATGTTGATATCAACTAGAGAAAATGTCAAGTCTAGTATCTTAAATCTTAAATCTGTTTAAAATTAACTTGTATGTGACCACGAGTATTCTATTGTTAGAATAGGTGATGACTTAACGGGGGCGACAGGAGCAAATCAGGTAAACTTCAACTACTAAATTTAAAATGTTACTTTTTTTAATTAATCGCAGTGATTAAATAGGACAAAAAACATTTTTAAATGAGTGATAGAAGTATTCCTTATTGCCAATTTCTTTCCCGTGAAGTCGGCGTCTGTGATTGTCAGATGAAACTGAAAGTTTAGTTAATCACATCCGAATATGAAAGGTTTCAAAATATATACTTTATAAAATATTTCTTTCAAGTGTAATATGAATTAGTTTAATTGATTTTTAATTAAAACCTGCTGGATTAGGTGGAATCTGAAGAAAACTTTGACATTTCTAAATTTTCATTTTCGCATCACAAAATTTGTCAAATTTATCCGACATTTTGTATATGCAGATATGTATTATTGTATAAAATGAAAATACTTTGAATCATCAACAGAATCATATACAGAAACTTTAAAATTAAAAATAAGTATTAACAGGAAACTTTGTCTGTTGAAATTATTTGAAAGGAATTTTTTTATGATTTTGTTTTCCATTTTTTATGTAAATGAACCATAGTCAAATGGTTTCTTTAACAGGTATTACGAAAACATAATTTACCTAATTTTTTATGATTTTGTTTTCCATTTTTTACGTAAATGAACCATAATCAAATGGTTTCTGTAACAGGTATTACAAAAACATATTTTACCTAATTTTTTTATGATTTTGTTTCACATTTTTTACGTAAATGAACCATAATGAAATGGTTTCTTTAAGAGGTATTACAAAAACATAGTTTACTTAATTTTTTTATGATTTTGTTTTTCATTTTTTACGTAAATGAACCAACCATAATCAAATGGTTTCTTTAACAGGTATTACAAAATTTAATTTGCCTACGTTGTATTGTACAAAACGTCTTACGAACGCAACTAAAAGTTATGACTCGAGGGTTTGAAGTATATTGTTACAATCAAGACACGTACGTTTGTAAATCGTTGTTTGGTAACCGGATTTTAATTCCAAATTTATTTTAGCTTTAAAAGAGCGAAAAGTTTCTCGTCATTTTTAAAAATAGCTTTTATATTGTACTTTTTAAAATATATTTTTGTAAAGTCTTATAGGATGGGAAAAATAGCATAGCTTCTAATGTAATATTTAGGTAATTTGACAATATTTTAAAAAAAATGTTAAAACAAAAATGTTATCGAAACAAAAGTCAAATTTATTGAGAAATTCGCGTAATGCAAGATCAAAGGAAAAATAGAAAAACAATGAAACTTTTTCTCAATTTGAATTGCGTAGACGCGAAGCGTGAATAATTTTAAATAAGGCAATCGCGAAAATTCCTAAAATTAAGCTAATTCCTTACGTTATAAATGTGAAAGAATGATGTATATCACAGGTTTTTTCATATATAAGCAGAAAATAGCCGAGAATAGGGAGGCTAGGCTGTGTAATCGGGTCTATACGCAATGTGTTTTTCTAGCGAGCGAAATTTGGAACTAAATTACGAGGGAAAGTCACGAGGGATAAATAAAAATAGTTTTGAAGTGAATATCATTGTAAGTTATTATTTAATTATCTTTTGTGACTTACTTAATAACTTACCCTCGTAAATACATTTTTGTATGCAGGTTTTTTTTAAAAAAAGGTAATCACTTAATAGCATTCTAGATGATTAATTCCTCGCTCATTTCTGACTCCATTTTTTTCACTGGTTGCATTTTCCTTTTAGCATATTTATATTACTTGACATAAAATTTCACTTTTTTAAGACTGTGTTATGTCAAGACCCCTATAACGAAGAAATTATTGTCTCCTATAAAAGGTGATAAAGATTTGGTTAATTAAATATGTTTTTAATTATTAGGAGTAAAATGTTTTGCTTAATTAATTCATTTCTTCTTCTCTTAATTTTACTTGAACGACATCACAAGCAACAGCATGTTAGATATAAATTTAATGTATTTTAGAATGTACGAAGGAAAGTCATTAAGTAAGTCACTAAAGATAATTAAGTAATAACTTACAATGCTATTTAATTCAAAACTATTTTTTATTTCTCAACATATTCTCCACCAATATTTATGCACTTATATCACCGTTTTATCAGTGCCCCAACCCCAGCTGCATAACATTCTTTGGGTTGCTGTCTGAGCCATATTACGACTTCAAGTTGAACCTTTTCATTATCTGTGAACATTATCTTGCTTCCATGATGGTTTTTTAGCGGTCTAAACAGATGAAAATCGCTTTGGGCTAAGTCGAAGCTGTATGGTGGATGTTGAAGAAGTTGCCAACCAAACTTTTGAATTGCTTCCTGTGTTCAACTTGAAGTCCTAATGTGGCTGAGAGAGCAACCCAAAAAACGTTATGCAGCTGGTGTTGGGGCACTGATAAAATGGTGATATAAGTGCATAAATATTGGTGGAGAATATGTTGTGAAATAAAAATAGTTCTGAAGTGAATATCATTGTAAGTTATTATTTAATTCTCTGTTGTGACTTTCTTAATAACTAACCCTCGTATTTGTTTATTTGTTTATTTATATTTTAAGGTGGTAAAACATTTCGTTAATAATTCATGTCACTTTTTTATTGATTTTCTTTTAACTTTCAGAATAAAACATTGCACATCTTTTGAGACACATAATTGAAAATTAATGTGAAGATAATGAAGGTAAAAAGTAAAACGGATAGCAATTACTAGATTTTAATTTCGTGACTCAACAAACAAGTTTCATAGATTTATCAAATTATAAGAAGTTAAAAAAATACAGTAATAAATATATAAAAATAAAGATTCTACCATTAATTAACCTTAAGAAAAAAAGTAAAGAAATTTTATACTGAAAGCTTTGTTACTTTGTTACTTAAATTCTTCAAAGGAAAAAAAATTACTTTTTCTGATAATTAAAATTTTATTTTATGTGATACTTTGTAACTATCGTTCGGGTAAAGAGAATTGCGAGAGGAAAATAGTTTTGTAAAAAATTACGTTTTCATGTTACATTTATTTTTAATTATATTTATTATCGAAATATAAAATTTTTCATTCGTTTTTTTATTGTATATATTATTAATTTGTACCGTTATGAGTAAAATTTGTTTAATAATGCAAATAATAAAATTTTATTCGAAAAGACATGAATGAAATTAATAATTATAAAAATATTACTATGACATTAAATTACCTTTATTAATGTATTTAACGACAATTTAGTATGGAATAATTATTTTTTCTACTTCAACATATAAAATGGAGATGAGCGAGTAATAAAAAAAAACACAATCTACCATTAATTATCCTTAAGGAAACAGCAAAGAAATTTTATACTGAAAGCTTTGTTACTTTGTTACTTACATTCTTCAAACAAAAAAAAAAAACTTTTTCTCATAATTGTAATTTTATTTTATGTGATACTTTGTATCCATTGCTCTGGTAAAAAGAATTGCGACGAGAAAAATAGTTTTGCAAAAATTTGCATTTTCTTGTTACTTATTTTATTTTTAATTATATTTATTATCGAAATGTAACACTTTTTTCTCTTTTTTGTTGTATATTTTATTAATTTGTATCGTGATGATTAAAATTTGTTTAATGCTGCAAATAGTAACATTTTCTTTCAAAAAACATGAATGAAATTAATAATTATAAATATATTCTTATGACATTAAATTACCTTTATTTATGTATTTAACGACAATTCAGTATGATAGAATTATTTTTTCTACTTCAACATATAAAATGGAGATGAACAAGTAATAAAAAAAATCTACTTTTAATTAATCTTAAGGAAACAGTAAAGCAATTTTATACTGAAAGCTTTGTTACTTTGTGACTTACATTCTTCAAAGGAAAATATAAACTTTCTCTGATAATTGTAATTTTATTTTATGTGATACTTTGTATCCATTGCTCTGGTAAAAAGAATTCCGAGGAGAAAAATAGTTTTGCAAAAATTTGCATTTTCCTGTTACTTTTATTTTTAATTATATTTATTATCGAAATATAACATTTTTTTTTCGCTTTTTGTTGTATATTTTATTAATTGTAATGTAATGTGTGTATAAATTGTAATGTATCGTGATGATTAAAATTTGTTCAATAATGCAAACGGTAAAAATTTCTTTCAAAAAACATAAATGAAATTAATAATTATAAATATATTCTTATGACATTAAATTATTTTTATTTATGTATTTAACGAGAGTTTAGTATGAAAGAATTATTTTTTCAACTTCAACATATAAAATGGAGATGAACAAGTAATAAAAAAAACAATCTATTATTAATTAACCTTAAGGAAACAGTAAAGAAATTTTATACTGAAAGCTTTGTTACTTTGTTACTTACATTCTTCAAAGGAAAAAATAAACTTTTTCTGATAATTGAAATTTTATTTTATGTGATACTTTGTATCCATTGTTCCAGCATAATCCTATTTCAAGCCACCATTTGGCGCTTTTTAAAAATGATGCCACATTGGCGATTTCTAAAGTGTTTACTTACATTTATCATATTGTAACCCACAATAAGCAATTGGTAAAATGTTGCCATTCTTAATTTTTAAATAGTTACACATAGGAAAAGTAATGGATTTAGCGATAAAAAGTCACTGAAAAATTTTCTCTGATAATTGTAATGTTATTTTATGTGATACTTTGTATCCATTGCTCTGGTAAAAAGAATTGCTAGGAGAAAAATAGTTTTGTAAAAATTTGCATTTTCCTGTTATTTTTATTTTTAATTATATTTATTATCGAAATATAACACTTTTTCACTTTTTTGTTGTATATTTTATTAATTTGTATCGTGATGATTAAAATTTGTTTAATAATGCAAATAATAAAATTGTCTTCGAAAAGACATGAATGAAAAGAACAATTATAAAAATATTAGGTACTTCTCTATTGTCCCGACGACCACGTTTCATAACAAAAAACTATCGCCAAACAGTAAGATTAAACGCCAAAAATGCAGTCCTATTTACTTGATATCAGAAGCATTATACGTGTTTGTTATGTCATCAATTGGTTCTTAATTTGACATTTGCGGGTATTTTTCATTATGTTTTACTAATTTATTAGTTATTTCATTAATTAAAATAACAATTGTGTCCTTAAATTCTTATATTTTATTTATTTATTTATTTTGATGTTCCAATGGCAATGTTCTCCCGTCTATTTGGCATTACACTTTGGCGATAGTTTTTTGCTATGAAAAGTGGTCGACGGGATAATAGAGAAATACCAAATATTATTATGGCATTAAATTACAGGGCTCCAAATGGTCCGCTTTTTGAATACCGGTATTTTGTTAGAAAATTTTTATTTTTGGATTTTTATTGCAAATTTTGCAAAAACCAGCTTCGGAGGTAAATTTTCGCTGAAATGTTGTCGAAACCTACCATGAAGTAGTCTGTTAAAAAAAGTATTGGTATTCAGTTGGTGGACCATTTGGGAGCACTGATTTAACTTTATTAAGGGGACAGTGGACATTAAAAAGCAAATCCCAGAATAATTTTGAATGGATTCATTTGAAAAGTGGCCGACTAGTTAATAACATGCACAAATAGTCATATTCAAAATTTGGTGTTAAAATAATAAAAAGTTTTTAAATTATTCTGTTTTTAAATTTAAAATTAACAAAAAAATATGGTATTTTAAAATTCCCCATGCGCATTTCTTTTGCATAAAATAAGACAATATTTATTTATGAGGTACTTTTTATATATTATAATAGAAGTTGGCATTAATTGTCAATGTTCGCTGAATGTATAATCAGAAAAAAATATATATATTTATAATTATGCCTGGTTTTTTTCTAAAAAAATAGCTATTTTTTTTTCATATGCGCACATATTTGAACGTTAAAATACTTTTGAGATACTTTTTTCTGCTAACATTTATTCATTAATACATAGAGGATATACAGAATAAATTTCAAAAGAATCTGATAATTAGGAATGCGCATGGGGTTAGAAATGTGCAAAATTTTCACTTTTGATAAAACAGCATTTTAATTTTTAAAAAACTGTATAACGTTTTAACAAAAATAAAATATCATATCTGTGCAAAGAAGCCTCATAATTGAAAAATTCTTTTTGCATCAGATAAATTTTAGCATCTAGTTTCATAATTCTTCAAATACAAAATATCAATTTTTCAGTCAAATTTCATGATTTTGAATGTCCACTGTCCCCTTAATGTATTTAAAGACCAATTATTATGGGAGAATTTTTTTCTCCTTCAACATATAAAATAAAGATGAATGAATGTGTTTTTGAATTACGATTTATTAAAATTAATCGACTGTATTATTTTTTTCTGTGAAGAGCATTAAGTTATGCATACGTTTGACATAATGTAAACATTTCGAAATTGAAAGAAGAAACGAAATATTTTAATGTTTAAAAGAAATAAAATCTTCTTTTGAGAAAGATAAATGAAAACTAATAGGTAAATCATGAGGATAAGGAATATAAATAATATTACTAAAACATTTAACAAATTTTCATGGCGTGCTCCTGTTTAAACGATCCATTTTAAAAGGTTTTTATCAGATTATTAAAAAAAAAATGAAGAAATTAACACAGTACAAAAATTCCCCAAATTGAAAAAAAAAATAAAACGAATACATTTTAACCATTACGGAAGAGGAAGAAAAATACTGAAACAGTGTGCAAATTTATTTCATATATTCTACAAATTTAAGGAAATAAGAAAAATGTCGGCTGATTGAAAATGTATTTTACGATATTTTTTTTAACTTGTTCTCTTAAGAAAAATTACCAGAGGAAAACTCATTTTGTAAAATTCCAATTGTATTGTTATGTTTATTTTTAATTATCTTTGTCAGCGAAATACTACATAACTTTTTGTTATGCTGTTGAATATTTTATTAATTCTTTATTAATTAACGAAATTGATTTGATTTCATGGAAATAATTAAATTACGCTACTAAAAACACATAAAAAATAATTGATTAAAAAAAATAAACAAATTCTGATACATTATCATTATTTATTGATATGAATCAAGTTATTAAAGCATGAAGATTTACCTTCTTTTTTATTTGATATAATAGAGCTCGATGAATTTTTTTAAATTTATATCCTATGAAATCAATCAGTTGTATTATTAAATTTTTTTCAAATAAAATCATTAAGGTAAATATTTATATATTTGATACCCAGTAACAATTTCAATATACAAATAAAGAGCAAAATAATCTTCATTTCTAAATATTATTCGCTGAATTATGGTTATTAAAGTTCATGTTTTAATTTTCTTAAGATATATTAACATTTTGAAATAAAAAGCATCCTCTACTGTTTCGTTGAAGATTCACATGTTTGGTAAAGTTATTTTTGTACACTTATTAATAGCAAACGAAGTGATTAGGGACTTTATTTTATCTGTTAGATTTGTGTTTGAAATTCCAAATTTCGCATATTTTCAATTTTCCGAGTCTAATGTATTAAAATATCTATCTGGAAGAACGTTTATACAATTTTCTTTTGAAAGAAGGTCGGCATTTTTCATTTCTGTATTGAAAAGTAGAATTGACTAAAATAATAAGTAACACGCAAAGCATGTTCGTATTGTTCATTTTTAAGGTATCCGAACACCTTTAAAAGCCGATTTTCGGCCAAAATATCTATTTTTAAATTTGGTATAATATAATAGCCGGACTCTTTATCTTTCTAAATCTGTTTGAATTATGTTTATATCTTATTTTGAAGTCAAGTTATTGCCTTTTTAAAATTACTAAGTATCAGTATTTTGAAACCGGAAGTATCGTTCTGCTCACCGGAAGTCAGCACGTTTTTCAATGCTATGTAAACCCAAAAGTAAAGAAGCAGAGAAAATTTTAAAAGAATTTGAAAAAGAAAAACAGCAATTGTTTTAAACAAAATAGATAATATAGTGTATAAATCGAGTAACATATTAAGGTTTGCTTTTCAAAATAAAGGTAAGATTTTGAATTAAATTTTGTTTTTGCGTTTTCTGAAAATCAATTTTTTAACATTTTATGTTTACGCAAAACATCATAAAGGAAAAAAATATGGATGAATCTCTTTCAAATTTTTTTTGTATGCTTTGCAAAGTGCAATAAATGGAATGAACTACACTCGTAACAGTAAGTGTATTAGTTTTTTTTTAAATTATTGATAAAGTTTCCAATTTGCAATAAATTTTTAGTAATTTTTGCTTCATCACTAATTAACTTTCTATATAGTTTTAAATATTTGACTCACAAATATGAGAGTAGTTCATTCCCCAGAAAAAGGTTTAATAATTATAATAATGCTTACAAAATAAAAATATCTTTATTTAAAGTTGAGTTATGATGTTTTGCGGAAGTGATTATTTTCGCTGTTTTTTGCTTATTTTTTCCCCAAAATATAAAAAAATAATTTGAAATGTATAACTTTTTCTGTTTTATTTTACTTTTTTAATCACATCATGATATACAATGCAAAAAAAAGTCATATTTTAAAATAATTTTAAAAAAGGCCCTCCGAAGGTATTCGGATAACTTAATCAGGATTCGTACACATATCTTCGCTATTTTTCATTATCAGACAAACTTTAACATGCGTTGTCTTTCTTGATCTTTTTATGACAAAAAAAGTTGTAATGAGAATGGAATAATACGAATAGTTATTTAACGTTCAAGTTCTGTCTGAAAAAAATGTAATTTTTTTATACTTCGTATAGATTTTCCAGAATCGTTTCACTTTAAATTTACTGAACCTGTAGCAAATTGTAGGCGGTTTTCTATCAGTCATTTCATGTACGCAGATAGTGTTATTATTATGGATTATATACATATTTATATGCAATATCATATAGCGTGTCAATAAGTTCGTGTAAATATTTTTTATTTATCTTCTAAATATCTTAAGTCTCCCAAACAGCATTTTATACCCACTAATAGAACAGCCAGCGTGACTTCACAATCGTCACAAATGGTAAAAGTCACGATAACGACCAATGGATGATATTTTTATATCTACACAGTGCTAGTCTAAAGTAACTGTTACTTCATGACTCCGATATATATATATATACATTTTTAGCAATTTTCTATTCATGACAAAACGGTACATTTCGAAGTCATAGTGACGAGAAATAGATAAGACTAACCTAGAGGTACGATAGCTTTCCCTATGACGGCAGAATAACATAATAATTAGATTTGCATTTTGGTCATGATGCATTCGTATTTCGATTATATTCTCGTTACGATATCATTAAGTACATACTAATAACTTCGATTTAATTAATAAATAAAACTTCGATAATATTTTACATTTTATTTCTTACGGGCATGTTTGTTATTTAACTTCATCTTCAAATTAATTGAAATTGCTTCTAATCTAGACGTATGTGAAATCTTCTTAAAAAACAAGTTTATGCAAGGATGTGCATACGTGAGAGAGAGATTTCAGCAATTTTTCGAAAAATATACATTCTAACAAATATTACAACATATATTATACCAATATTTTAACAGGTAACTAAATATTCCTTTTTTATATATGAAAAATATTCTTACAGAAACACTGCCGTTTCTAAAATTGGCAAATGTTTAAACATAAAAAAAGGAAAGTGTATAACTTTATAAAAGAAGATATTTTAATTAGTCTTCGTTCTGCATTCTAAAACGTCCCCAACGAAGCACAAAATTCGAGGGAAAAAATCAAAACAGATATATATATTTTTTTTTAAATGCATGTAGAAAAAAAAAATAATGGTCGTCTGAGAAATGAGACAAAAATATGACAAAATTAAACGTCTGACTTTAATACTTTCATATTATTTCAGTTTTGAATTATTACGTGTTAATTAGGAACGTAATATTTTCCACTCATATTCTGTTTCAATTTTTTTTTCTCTTATGTTAACGATAGTATTTAATTCTCGAAACATAAAAACAAAAAGCAAAAAACAGAATAGATCAGGGGAAAAAAATTAAGGACAGGATTAAGTTTTGATTTCTTAATTTCGTACCAAAGAGATATTATAAATGATTTTCAACGAAAGCATTTTAATTTTTAGAAATCCCTTATTTGAAATTTGCATGATTTAATATAAGAAACAATGCATGAGAGTAATTTTTGTTGCTCATAATGAATATTATATTCACATTTCATAAAACATTTACAGTTTTAAACAAACCAACTATAATAAACAAGTGTGTGGGTTAAACGGTAATTAAGCAAATTAAAAAATATATTATATGTTTTGAAATTAATCAAGCACTCAAAAATCTTTTAACCGTTAAGTTTAATTTAAATTAGTGTTTTGAGTGATGAAAAATTAAGATATATAATATTTTCCATTAAATTGTTGCTTTTTATTTTGTTTATTATCAAAGAATCAGCGAAACATAAAACATAAAATATTCATTATTTAGTAGGGTAATATTATGCAAGATGGTAACATTATCAAAGGTAATTAAGCCTTATTTGCATTTATAATGTCAAGTAAATAATCATAATTATTTTAAAACTAAAAAAATCATCAAAGGTGATTATGCTTTATTTGCATGTATAATGTCAAGTAAATAATCATAAGTATTTTAAAACTACAAAAAATTATCTTGATGTTTAAAATGTTGATTGGAATGTATGTGTTTTAATGTAAGAAGATACATTGAATAATTTTTTAAATAGAAATATTTCACTCTTTATAATATTATTTATATGATTAACTTTATATGATAATCTAACTTTATATGATTAAAAATATGATGATGAACTTTATATGATGAATAACTTTACATGATTAAAAAATAAAACAAAATGAATGCAATGCACTTTTTGATGTTTATAATACTTTGTACTTTAAAATGAATTTCGCACTTTAGAATAAATAATAATTATTCACTCCATTAATACTCCATCGTTTACAAACGGAAAAAATAAATTAAGCAATTTAATTTTATTGAGTAAGTTTAATTTAAATGATTTATACGTTTAGTTAACAAAAAGTATGAAATATTTACCACTAATTTGTAATTACCTTTATTTATCACTAAAAGCTAATGCTTCCTTAGTAATGTTTAACTTCAAAGTATAATAATAATAATTCATCAATAAGTAAAGTATTCAAAGGTGACCTAACTGTATTTTATTTTTTACATGGAAGAGATTGATTATAAATTTATTGAAACTAGTCAATTAAAATGTTAATTGAAATTTGCCGATTTAATATACGAATATAAAATCAGAATAAAAGTGATGTGATAAATGTATCAGCTGACATTGCTGTAACATGAATGTTTAGCTCTGTTAAAAAAAGGACAGTAAAAAATAAGTTAAGAAAAAAAAAACATGACATAAATAAGAGAGAAAAAGAAAAAAGCCACTTTCATGAAAAACTATTTATTGTGCGCTTGTGTGTTGAAGCGTAAAATCGAAATTTATTTATTGTTTAGTTAAATTTTTGTTTTAGTTTTTTATTCGCCAATAAAAGCAAGTTATATTTTATTGTTAGAGTCATTTGGGAATTCTTTTCAACGCTAGAGAAAAACATTAATCAATAGTGCAGAGCAATTAAGCTAGAACATTAAGATGTTTTTTTATATTTATTTTATTATTATATCATCTGGATTAATTACTCTAATTTTTACAGTGAATTATTTTTAAATGTCATAGTTATTTGAAATTTATACATAATTTATCGGCACAATACTTAGTCACCTCTCAGATAAAGAAAAATTTCAATACCATGGATTTTATATGCACACATATAACGTGTATCTGCGTATGGCAAAGCTTTCGGTATAAATGCGAAGCCTTCTGGAATCAAAAATGATACTCTAAGCATTTACTTACTGCAGTCAAATATTAATATTACGCAAGCATTGCTTTTGATATTCTAGTGGTAGCACTTTTTTTTTCTCTCTAAATTTATTAAAAATAATCGGAAATCTATAATTTCAAATTATTAAATCTCATATTTCATAATAGAAAATTTTATAATCCTACAGATTTTTTTGACAGCTGAAAGAAACTTAGTGTGTAAACACGTATTTTAAATTTATTATCTAAATTTTTGATCTGCAGAAAAACAAGTGATTAATCATTTTCAAAGACATTTTATTAAGAATTTTCAAAAACATATTTCTCGTGCGTAATGAAAATTGAAAACTTTCAGCAAATTTTTTGCTTTTTAATGTTTTATATGTATATTTGTTTTTCATCAACGAAGACACTCGACGTGCTATTTAGAATTTTTATATGAGAGAAAAGAATAAAAACATTTCCAGATTTAAGAATATAAACATTTTCATATCGACTACTTTAAAAAAATTCATGCATGGGTGATTCATACATATAGGGAGATGACGTTACAAAACGCATGTGATTAAAATTTAAAACAATATATTTGAAATTTCTTGAAATAGATAATAAGAAGTATAGTATTTTTAATTACTCTACCAAGTAGAATGGAGAATAATTCTCTTGCTTTATATGCATAAAAGGAGAAGGTCGTTAATTTTAGTTTATGTTAATGTAAATATCAGCAACTCTCTGTATAAGGAATATACGAAGGTGAAGTCTGCATACCTGCCAACTTTTACGCATTTTTGTTACCACTAAAATTTAATGGATATTTTTGCCTTATACAATTGCGGATTTCATGGTTATATAAAGCAACATTTACTATTAATTTTAGTGGTGGTTAATAGTTGGACGCTACGAGTCTGGTAGAATGACAATGTTCACTTTTACTTTCTTTTCATAAAATGATTTATAGATGAAATAAAATAGTCTCAATCCTATAAGAATCAAATTCTTGTTGTAAAAAATCTAAAACCTTACGAAAGAAAATTAAAAATAAAAACACTGGCATATTTAAAATTTTCATGATTAAAAAATAAATAATAATTTACTAATTAATTTGTTTAGCTAATTAAGAACTATTTTTATTTATCAGTAAAACTTATTATAAATAATTGTTCTCGCTTTTAATTTTGTCTCAAACGAATGGTGTACAACACATAAGAACAATACTTACGAAACACCAATACATAAGAAGCAAATCTTCTAAAACTAGTTTAACAAAATAAAAACACAAAAGAAACTACTTAAATTCGCCATAAAATTTGATGGAAGCACAAAATATTTCAATATATCTTATATTTTATGCACACTAATACAATTGTTGCATCCTTTAATTAATTAGAAGCATTTTTATGCATTTATCTGTCGACATTTTGTTTCATTTCTTAGTGCTACGACGTTTTAACGCTTGAAGAACAATGGTAAGCGCTTTGAGAACGCCATATGCTTTCATCATATTTTACGATGTATTTCGGATGTTTCCGTCAATAATAGACACATGCGTAATACTAAATTAATATATAATCTAATTTCAAACATATATTTTTGCGATATAAAATAACATTTAAAAAATACAGTTTTTCACACGAAATGCTAAATATGGTTAACAAGATTCTTAATGTCAATAGTACACTTTAAAAACGACATTTTTAAAAATGAGCAAAAAATACTCAAATCTGAGTATGTCGCATAGTCAAAATGGCTCCGAATCAAAATGACTCAAGTTTGAAACATGTATATATACTCATTTCTGAAAGCATGCACACACTCAAGAATAAAACATCATGTGGTCATATTTGAGTATGTTCATGTTTCAAAAATGAGTATGAACTGACTACTATGTGCTCATTTTTGAGTATTTCCATGTTTAAAAAATGAGTTTGGACTGATTTTAATCATTTTTGAGTATGTCCATGTTTCAAAAATGAGTTTGAACTGATTTTAATCATTTTTGAGTATGTCCATGTTTCAAAAATGAGTATGAACTGACCTCTATGGGCTCAGTTTTGAACATGTCCGTGATTCAGTATTCTGAGTATTTCTAGTATTAAAGAATTGAAAGTTTTGGGTCTTAATATTTGAAATAAAAAGTTTCATAACATAATGAAAACATCGATTTACTCAGATTTGAAAATGTCATTTTTCTCCGTGTAATCAAGTTTCATACTCAAAATAAATGCTACTTAAAGGGATCGAAAAAGTAACTTATTCGAGATTTAAGTATAATGTTTCTACTTTATTCCACAGTTGTTACAAAACATAATTCTTAGTAACTTTCGAGATGATAAAAAAATGTATAGTATTAATCCCTTTATAATTAAACTTTTGAAAGAAATTTTGTGGGTATCTGCACAGTAAAAAAATAAAAATATTCGTCATCTAGCAAGAAGTTTTACGCATATACAATATAATCTCTTCCTACTTACCCACGATTCCGGAAACCGTTTTTTTTTACCTTTAGAAGAAAATAGATTCCTGAGATTTAAAAACGCCTTTCTGAAACAAAAGTATTCTTTTCTGCACATAACATACCAAAACATTACAAAATAGAGTCTACAGTGATGATTATCCAATCACAGATCATCCAGGTTACAGTTAATCGCTATCCAGTCGGTACAAGAGCAAAATATCGGTTTTTACGGATGATATCAAATGTCAAGAAAACATTCTAATTCTCAACAGATAAACATGCTAAATTAACATTGGAAAATAAATATTATTTTATAACTACATTTGACAGTTGCTGCTCAATGACAAAAAAAAAAGGAATTATCGGAGTCAAAAATAAATATGTAGTAAAAAATGCATAAGTATCATTACAACAGTGCAATTATATTTTATTAAAAAAAAATATTTATATATCCTCATCAGGCATACACTCTTGAACTAGCTACGGAATCTTGCAAATGTTGCTTTAATTCTTCAGATCATAGCGTCTTTGCGATGCTAGCGTTGCAATTGATTAAATTCTGAACCACGCCACTCTATTATTATTCTATGGGATTTCTATAAGAATTAAAAGATAAGACGTTGGAATCAGGACATCTCTTTAAAAAAGGGCGACTTCCAAGTTCTTGTCAGAAAATCGTTTAACACCACAAATTCGGAAAAGTAATCTTCATATTTAATCTCAAAGTATCACAATTTGCACCTCTTCATAGCACTTCGCTTCTTCTTTCCAGTGTTCAGAAAGCACTAAGTAGCTCCCGGCAAGAAACGTCCAATATTCTAATAGCTTCCATTCTTCCTTCCCTCTACATTATTCTTGACTTAAAGGGTGCATATATCACCAAAAAGTATAAAGGTATGTAGAATATGACACATTTTCACAACAACCCATAATTTTATCCTATTTACAAAACTTTCAATTTTAGCTCGAACATCCGGTGAAACATCTGTTACGCAGCTGAAAATGTTCAATTGAAAATTCATATTATCCGAAAAAAATACTGATATTTCGAGTTGATACCGGTTTGAAAAACCTTTTCGATGCACTGTAAAAACTACTTTGAAACGTTTTCGGATATTGCATGAAACAAGAGAAACATTTTTTTTTTTCAGAAATGCTTTTTAAATCTCTAAAAACTATGGTTACTGAAGTTTACTTGAGGATAGGTTAAGATAAAAAAACAAGATTTTCGGAATAACGAGTAATTCAGAGATTACAATATGTTTTAGTAAATCTACTTGCAATATGAAGAAGCATTTTATGACATTGTATTTATTTATTTTGTTGGTTTTTATTTACCTATTCAAGGGAGAAATATACAGCGTTTTACGTGCATATATTACTAATTTGTGTCTCTAAAATGATGTAAATTTATGAATAATCTACTCTACTGTAGAAAATAATAACGAGTTTACATTTTTCTTCTAGGATTTTCTGAATGTTCTAGTATCTCTTAACTATATTATTGTTTTGAGAAATTAAAAAAGGCACCTTCTAATTGTTAAACTATATATTGCTATAATCCATGTAAAATTTCAAGAAATCTGCAAAACTTAAATAAAAAAGTGTACCCAAAATTGATAAAATCAAATAATTGGTCAAAATATAAAAATTAGATAGACATACTTAAAAATATATACATGCAACAAATGCGATTATGTGTTATATGTAATCTAAAATGAATTAATTCTTGATGATAATCAAAAATAATTACAAAATCTGTATATAAGCATATTGCATAATAATAATGATAATGCAAAATCTGCTTCTTTCATGTCATCGAAATATAAGATATGCTATAAATATTATTCTAAATTACCCTTAAAAGGTATATGCAGGTAATATGGCCCACCCTAAGGTTAGACGTTTTTAAACAGTAGTAATAACTGATTAAAAATGAAAATAATAATTTACTATGAAAATGGGCCATTTTTAGCACTGGAAAAATATTTTAAAATTTAAGTTAGTCAAAACTTTTACACCTGTTGCAGTTTGTTAAAAACTTCTAGTTGATGAAGGTAATATGCCCATAAGTGTCATGAAATGGAAAGGTCTATATTTAACGCAGAAAAAAAACACCAATTAGTCAAAAAATTATATTTTGAAAATTTATAAAAATATTAGAAAAAATAATATAAAGTAAATTTAGATTTTTTTTTTAAATTAAAATAAATTTAAGGAAAAAAGTTTTTTTTTATTTTGTTTTTCTAACGCGTAGAGCAAATGAAAACTTTTGTATCATAACTGGTAAGGCCGACACATTTCTCATGTACTTATTTACGACAAACAACACATAATCTCATACCTATAGCTTTTTCGCGTATTTGGCCATATTGCCAACAAAAAACAATTTTATAAAAGTGTTCGTAATTCTGTCTGCGGACTCTGATATTGAAATCTGTATATACAGTTAAAAAGAGCATTAAACCAGCTAAAATGTTATGTATAACGACAAATACAAATATTTTGTTTAAATAGGAAAAATAACAAACTTTCCCGAGAAAAATTTGTAATATGCCAACGCAACTAACAACGAACTAACAAATACTGCCCTACCGGGCACGTGATCAAGGATTGCTGGCAACCCAGAACTAAAATATGTTCTTCTGACTTCCAGCGACTAGATTCAAGCGCTATATTTTGGATGCCACTGAAAATAATAACATTATTAATGGTTGGCCATATTACTAGCACTGGCCATATTATCAGCACTGGCCATATTATCAGCACTGGGCATATTATCATCAGATACTTTACATATTTCAAACATAATTTATCTCAATTGACTATTTCCAGAGCATACTTTAAATCAAGTTTTAAGAAAATTTTAAAATTCCATAATAGTGCTTGAAATGTACCTGGATCTGTATATAAAATAAGATAAATTGTAAAATGTCCCCCAAACTTATGTATTTGATTTCGATAACTTGAAATTGCTACGATTAAAGAAACAAATGTAAAGGAAAATTTAAGGGTTTTCAATTAGGTTTTTTTTTCCAGATTTAGATAAACTATTGTGTATTACTTGGATTAAAGTTTTGTGGCGATCAAACAATTTTCATTATTTTTTAATATGCTGGAAGATTGAAAATATTATTTTTTTGACTTGCTCTGAGAGTTACTTGTGTATGTTAAATTTATTTTTATCTTAAGATATTTGCCTAAGTATGATAAACATTTAATTTTATAAAGCACAGTAATTTCGCGTTTATTTGTTTGACCCAACTTATATAAAAAATGAAAGAAGATAACTACTGCTCTGTTGCACGTAAAATCTTTTGCACGTGTTCTGGATTACATTCTATCAAAATTGGGAGTGTAAGCAATTTTACGCTTGAATTCGAACGAGTTTTTTTTATAGATTTAATGGAATGTTTTACTTAGCTATGAAAAAGGTACTTCCTGTCTCATATTTTTACAATTTTTCTTATTATATGAGTTTAAAAATAAAATAAAATAATACAATTTGATAGTTTTCATCTTATTTATGAAGAGATTTAAGAAAAGCGGGGTATTTACAGGAACAGAGAATTTTTAAATTACCGTGGTTAATGTACCGTGTGAAGGACTGCACCTTTTCAAAAATAAATATGAAATAATTTTGTGGATATATTAATTGGAGTCTTTTTTTAAAATATTGCTCATCCAAATGACTACGCTTTTGAAATTTTTATTTCTGAGTGACGAAAAAAAAAAAAAAAAAAAAAAAAAAGAAGATTGTAAATATTGAAGTATGCAAGTATGAAATGTTAAACACTTTTAGGTTAGTTTAAAGATTTCATTTTATTATAAGAACTTTCCTTAAATTTTTAATATTATTTCATTTTGTGTTATTAAATGTAACTACTTCTTCCACATGATATACTACATTTTTTATCTCTTTTGGATCTATAAGTCAAAATATATATTGTTTACTAGCAGCGAATAATTTACAAGCTCAGTTTTTGCTCCAGCTTAAAATTCTAATTATTTTTTCGCACACTGTGCATGTATTTCTGAAACGACAACATTACCAAAGATGTTCATAACTTCACCTTACTGCAATATTTGATGTTAATATCATGGTTTGCTGGGTGAATTGAGATGTTCTCAATTTATATTCTTTTTACCATTCTTAGCATAACACCAGGAATAATTCAACGGCAAAAAACTAGCTTTGAAAAACATTCACACCATCCTAATTAGGCAATTGTATTCCTAAAGTGAAATGCAATTTATTTATTGCGTAACGCATTTTATGCTCTCTTTTACATTTTTTTTTTTTACCGTAAAGTATTTTAAACTTAAATCATATGGCTCTCTTAAGATATGATATACATTTTACTCATCTACTGGGAGTTGTAGTTGTCAACAACTGGGTATCCCATTGAAGCAATAAACTGTTTAACTGTTTTTGCGTGGTTTCTATAACTGGGATCGTTTTACATGTGAGATATTTAACTCCTGTGATTTTTTACATAATCCGCATTTGCACCAATTTTGTTATCTTCACAGTGCTGCATAAAAGTTTAATCTAATACAGCAATATAAATACTGCAACATAAAATAGTGCATATAGAAGTCATAGTCACTAGGATTAGATATGAATACACACACAAAAATATCCCTGTAAAATTATGGGCAGAGGTCAACAGCAGAAATTCCAGTCATGCCCGGTTAAAAAAAGTCCATGCCCATCATTTTGTGTAGCCCGTAATTTTACGGGGCAAAGTAGGGGAGACCGGGGCAAGATGACTATGTTAACAATTTTTGTTGTTTATTAATTTATTTTGAAGTAATAGTAAAATTAATTTTACATGAACTGATAGAGTATACCTTTGTAGTATTAAATACATTACCATTTAATTTTTCAAATAAAAAACTAAAGGATAATTTTATTTTTTCATAACAGTAACAAATCGTCATCTTGCCCCAGTACTGGGGCAAGATGACTTTGGCCTTGGGGAAAGATGACAACACTGAAAAAGATTGAACATATTTTATCATTTGAATATGTTACATGGTTTAACAAATAATAACTGTGTTTTTACATCTTACAAAGTATCAAACTAAGCATCATGCATTGATTGTAACGTAATTCTGAAGTGTTTAGTTGTGCAGCTAACAATAGCCACAAATAAAAATGCCATTTCCATAATTGGAACATTCCTCATGCCACCACTCTTGACATTTACAGCACTGGATCCATTCTTCTGTTGGTGGGTCATAATGCCGGAAGTTGGCTTTAAACGCTTTTTGAATTTTTTTGGGAGGAGGGGGACCAGCGGGGGAGGGAGGAGGTCTTGACCCCATCGAACGGTACTCTCCTCGTACCGATCGGACGCTTGGAAGTGGAGATACGGACCCCGATAGGATTTTCTTTCGGGAGGCTAGGGGGGCTTAGCGGATGGCAAAAATGTCTTCCTCTGGTCGCCCCCTTTTGAAGGATACCTCCCCCGATCCCATGCGCCCCTTAGCCCCAGAGGAGATAGAAGCGCAAGGTCGTGCGAACAAACACACAGACAAACAAGCGTTTACAGGATTTAAATGGAATGGACAACATAGTTAGTTTAATAAATTCCGAAACACAGAGCCAGATGACGAGCTTGTCATCTTGCCCCGGACTGCCTGTTTAAAAATATTCGTTTTCATTGCCATGAAGGAAGGCGATTAATTGACATTTATTCATGGTAATAGGTAGTATTTAAACTAAGTTACTCATAAATATTAAAGAGAAACCATATATCTTAGCTGTATCTGTAGCAGAGCTTATTTACACATGCATAAAAGTTATAACGTGGCAGCGGAAAACAATCAAAGCTTCACAACTGACACAAAAATGGCGATTTCAGCGTCTCTATAGTATTGTTTAACGAACGGCCGATAGGAGAGCCAGTAGTGTCGGGTTGATGCTGCCACCTAGCCGAAAACGGAAAAATTAAGACATTCGTCATCTTGCCCCACTCTTCATCTTGCCCCGGTCTCCCCTAATATAGCTTTAAAATACACAGGATATAATGCACTTTAAAACACAATAACACTTTACTTACTGTTCCGTAGCACGTAGCGCGTTAGATAATCCTCACATAATCGCTTTTTTGGCGGGTTAAAATTTTCCAAACACGAGTAAAATGAAGGGTTACAGCCTAGCGGAGAACAATGTATGGGGTCGTACCTTATTTTTGCTAACAGATGGGCTAGAACTGTAAGAATACGTGGATTGCCCTTAATTTTCCAAGTATCTAAGGGATAAAGCCGCTTATTTAGTGGATCAGACCGTTTTTTATCAAATAAGGCTGTTGCCCGCGAAAATTGAAGGGCAAACGCTCATAAATTTACAGTTTTTTCTGAGAGTGCAGCCTAGAGATACGAATAGCTTTCCCCGTCACGCGTTATGTTACAATAGTGACAATAGTAAAAGATGCATTTTGGTCACAGTGCATTTATATTGTGATTATATTCTCGCTATGATGCTAGTAGGAACATACTAATAACTTATATTAAAATCATTAAAATTACAGACATTACAATACACTTTCATAAAATATTAAAAACATATTAAAATTGGACGTTTCGGATTTACATGGAAAATCCCTCTTCAACAAACATTTTTCTTAGCGTAAGTCATAGTTCAAAAATATCAACAAATAGAAAATGCAACTTATTAAAATTTCGAAGTCAAAGTTGCAGTTATAATAACACGGAGTATTCATTCGGGATTGCACCTGCTTCATTAAGAGGTAAATCTGTAAGTTTCGTATATCATGCTTCTAAGAAAGTACGAGTTCTGTAGTTGTTGCACTTCAATCTGATTAAAAAGATTTAGAAAAATCTGGAAAATGGTAAGTTTTTATTGCATGATCTACTATTTTGGAATTTAAATTTTTATTTTGAAATGCACATGTGTGCTCCTTTAGTCTTGTCTCAAGTGTTCGACTTGTCTCTCCTATATATATCGCATTGCATTGTTGGCATGGAATACCATAAACTACATCTTTAAACTGAGAACTGGGATATTTATGTTTGAAGTTGTTTAAAAAACTATTTAAAGGTTTCTGTGAGATGAAAACTGTATGGTTACCGAGTGGTTTCAACAGTGATACGTTGCATTTTCTATTTGTTGATAATAATAACGAAAGAAGCACGTTAAAAAAAATCACTTTTATATTATCTGCCTTCCGTTTTTTAAGTAAAAAATAAATTAGCACACGCATTAACCCTCAAAATATTTGCATATTCATTTCATTGCGAATGTAAACAAACAAACACTACCCCTCCCCCTCCATCCTACCTTCAAAACTTACGCATGCGCAAAAATAAGTCACTTCTCCTTACGCCAAATTCTTAAAACGCAATTTTTTCTACTCTTGGACCTGAAAATAAACTAGATTTTTAATTCGAGATTATACTTGATTATACTATGATTATATCGATTACAATCGATTATATGTGATTATATTAAGATTTCTTTGATTATATGTGATGACATTATTAAGAATTGATTACAATACGATTACACTGATTACAGGAGGGGTTCTACGAGATTACACTCAATTTAGAGACCCCTTGGATTTACGTCTTAATGAAGCAGGTGCAATCCCGAATGAATACTCCGTGTTATTATAACTGCAACTTTGACTTCGAAATTTTGATACGTTGCATTTTCTATTTGTTGATATTTTTGAACTATGACTTACGCTAAGAAAAATGTTTGTTGAAGAGGGATTTTCCATGTAAATCCGAAACGTCCAATTTTAATATGTTTTTAATATTTTATGAAAATGTATTGTTATGTCTGTAATTTTAATGATTTTAATATAAATATATATATGTTCAGACGTAATATTTTTGTTTACTTCAAATACTAATAACTTTCATTAAATTAATAAGTAAGGCTTCCATAATTTTTCCTATTCTTTATTTTCTTACTGACATGTTTGTTATTAAATATGTTCTTCAAATTCCTTCAACTTTCTTCAGATCTGAGACGTATTTGAAATGTTCTTTAGAGGCAAAGTTATACAATGGTGTGTGTCAGTGAAAGAGAGATTTCAGCATTTTAAAAATTATATACATTCTAATAAATGTTACAACATATATTATATCTATGTTTTAACAGCTAGCTAACCTAAAATAAATATAAACCTTAAATAATCTAAATCGATAATTGAAAGCTAATATTATAAGCTAAATTTTCCCTTTTTTATATAAAAAATTGTATTACAGAAACAGTCCCATTTCTATAACTGGCGAATGTTTTAAAGGTACAAACAACAAATCGGTATAAATTTTTAAAATAAGGTGATTTTATTAGTTTTAAATTTGCATTCTAAAATGTCGCTAACGAAAAATAAAATACAAGGAAATAAACAACAAAGAAAAAAAAAATAATGAAATACAACACGATAAATAATGTTCAACAGAGCAATGAGACGTAAAATAAAACTGTACTTGATACTTTAATTTTATTTCAGGTATAAATTCTTACGCGTTAATGAATATAAAGGAATGTAATATTTTCCACTTATATTCTGATTTAATATATTTTTCTTTTATGTTAAAGAATGTATTTAATTCCTGAGAAACGAAAAATTACAAGAGAAAAAATCAGAGAGAGGATTAAGCTATGTTATCTTATTTCAGTACCAAAGAGATTATTTTTAAATGATTTTCAACGCAAAACATTTTAATCCTTAGAAATACCTTATTTGAAATGTTTACGATTTTATATAAAATAAAAGAAATAATGATTGAAAATAATTTGTTGTTGTTTTTAGTAAAGGTTATAGTCGCACTGGATGAAAAAAAAAAACATTTATAGGTTTTAAAAAAAAACTATGAGAAAGAAAAGTACGTGGGTTAAAGAATAATTAACTGACAAAAAAAACTTATTATATGATGTTTTGAAAGTAATCAAACACTCAAAAATTATTTAAATAGCTTTTTTATGTTTTTTTGAATAATTGAAAAAAAAGATAATATTTTCCAATAATTTGTTTGCTAGTTATTTTATTTATTATTAAAGAATCATTAAAATATAAAGAATAAAATACGAGAGAGAGAAAATATTTTTTTTTAAATACTATGCATTCTATGAAATATTACAAGAGTATTATATTTTTGGTTTAACGCATAACTAAACATTTCGTTTTTATATATATGTAAAATAATCTTACAGAAACATTCTCATTTTTATAATTGGTTTTTGTTTTTAAAGTACAAACGACAAATTAGTGTAACTTTTTTTTTAAAGGATGGTTTATTTATTCTACGCTGTACACTCTAAAACGTCGCTCACTAAGGATGAAATTTGATTAAAAAAAAAAAAATAGCAATGAAAATTAATTAAAAAAAAAAAAGAAAAAAAAAGAAAATTAAACCCCATTTACAATTATAATGCTTAACTGAAAAATAAGACATAAAATTGAAATTTATTTAATACTTTAATAGGTTTGAAATTTTACGTTTCAACGAAGAAGAAGCGTGTGTAATTCTTTTCAAAATATTTTCTTTCTTTTTTTGTTAAATAATGCATTGAAGTAATGAAAAACGTAAAACAACTCAAGGAAACGAAAAAAAAAAAAACAGAACAGGATTAAGCTGTGTTTTCTCATTTTCGTACCAAAGATTTTTTTTAAACGATTTTCAACACAAAACATAGAACTTTTCTGAATAAATAAACAAAAAGAAAGATATTTAATTAGAATTAAATTACTGTTCATATTTAAGGTTATATTGACACTTGAAAACAACATATATTTACAGTTACTAAACCAGAAAAATTACAATAAAATAATGCATAGTTTAAAGAATAATTAAATTAATTAAAAAAAGTGTACATTTTAAAATTAATCAGGCACTCAAAAATCATTTAACTGTTACGTTTTTTTTCTTTACGTTTTGAAAAATTAAGGTTTAAAATACTTTTTTTTTTAAATTTCTTTACTACATTTTTTAATTATTATTAAAAAAATTACAAGAATTCATTATTCATTGTTTAGTAAGCTATAGTAAAGACATTATGCCTTATTTTTATTTTAATATAATGTAAATAATTATAAGTATTTTAAAGCTAATTTTAAAACGAAAAAAAAATATGTTTGCAATATTGACTGAGTTGTATATGTTTTAATGTAAATAGATATATCGCATCATTTTTTTCAATCGATATATTTTAATCATTAGAATCTTATTTAAAATTTATATGATTAAAAAGAAGAATAATGAACGAAATTTCGTTGCATATAATTACTGTAATTTTCCTACTTCAAAATGAATAGCTTTAAATTATAAAAGAGCAGAAAATAAATAAAATACATAAAATAAATAATATTAAATAACCCCACTAAAAATGTCTGTTTTACAAATTGAAAAAATACAGTAAGTAATTTAATTTCATTGAGCACGCTTAATTTAATTTGTTGTATATGTTCAGTTAACATAAAGAATAAATTATTTTCTACAGCTTTGTAAATACATTTAATGAATTATTTATTATTAAAAACTAATGTTTTCTTATTAGCACGTAAATTTAAAAGAATAATAACAATTCATTGCTAGGTAAACTATACAAATATATTAAGCTTTATGTTTTTCATTTTTTGCATTCGAGGAAGTGATTATAAGCTTATTGAACCTACTCATTTACAATGATAATTAACATTTATCCGTTTTAATACATAACTTCCAAATAAAAGTAAAATTATATCAGTACCAGCTAACATTGTTTCATACTTGTAGATAAGTGTGATGCTGCATTGAAAAAGGTCATTGAAAAAATTATTTTAAAAAATGTCATAAAAACAGAAAAAGACAGTAAAGAAGCTTTTAGAAACAAGTGGGTAAGTGTGATCGAAAATCGCTCAAAGGGTTTCGTTTAATATTCCTTTCAAAACACTTTATCCTTTCTTCTTTAATAAATCCAAATAGATTTAATTTAGAAAAAAAAAAAAAAAAAAAAAAAAAAAAAAAACATGTTTTTTTGTTTTTATAAAGTAAAAATTTACCGGTTAATCTTTTTTACAATTGGTGAAACTTTTTATTTCATTTTCATTTTTCACGTGGAAATCGTCTGATGGAAAATTAATTATTGTAGAAAGAATTTCATCGTGGATTTTTAATTTTTGGCATCTGCTATAACGAAAAATGTTTAAATTTAATAGGGAAAGGCTGTTAGAATTTTGGTTTTTTATCTCTATTTATTAAAATAATACGAATTTTTCAAATTTTAATATTTTCAGCTCTTCATAGTTGGTATTCAGATATATACACAACGTTTCAACTCTGTAAGTTATATAGTTTCTAAGAATGGCTCTGTGACGGACAGACAACGGAGCGTAAGTAATAGGGTTTCGTGAGATGAACGAAACCCTAAAAAACTATTTATTGAACAATTGAATAATCAAGTATAGAATCTCCCAATTTATTTACTGTTTAAATAATTTTTTTGCAGTAGTTTTTTTTTTTTTTTTTTTTTTTTTTAAATAAAAGTAAGAGATGTTTTATTTTTAGAAACTTTTGTAAATTCACACTTTTCAACACTAAAGAAAGTCAGTAATTTATTGTGAAGAAGAAATAAACAACAAGGTTAAGCTACTTTTTTTTTACTGATTTGCTTTCTTAAATGGATTAATTACTTTAATTTCAATAGTAATTTTTTTTAAGTTAACGGCTTTTTCAAATTTATAGAATTCATTGCAGAATCAAAAAAACTGCTCTGTGTCACGTTAATAACGTTAATAACCGCAACTGAATGTTTACATACACAAAGATAAACACTACAAATAAATAAAAAAAATATGAATTAAAACACTAATCCTATTAAAATAGTTATTACACATTTTCCAATACAAATCAGGATAAATAAAAATATTCATTAATTTTATCTTATATTATCCACAGAGGGGATTGATTTGGAACCGCGAAAGTTAACACACACACACACACACACACACACACACACACATATATATATATATATATATATATATATATATATATGAAAGTTTTTATCTGGATGAATTAAAATTCATGCGATACTGGCAGCTTGCTAAAGGTGATGAAATGCAGTCGATAGATCGATATTCATGGTGAGAAGTATAGTAGGCAATGTATGTACCCATTTAGTAATTTCTCCATAAAGAACAAACCAGTTTTCCCAATAAGGAGTTTATTTAAGCACAGGGAAACTGAAGAAACAATTACCACATCTTAAAACAACTTCCATGCACATGACAAGATGTTTCTAAAGCCTCCGGGCTTAACTATAAATCGTTATATCATTTAGTTGATTTTAAACAGCTGAATTAGAAATCTACAAATTATAAAACACCACATGACCGTTTGATCAGCACTTGAAAACTAGACAAAATTCTGCGTTTCGAAGTCTTGCCTTTGCTTTTTGCTAGTTGCGCGGATAACTACATATCTCGAAGTAATACGGACACGAACCAACAGGTAAAAGATCGCTCGAGAGTTGAGCGGCTATGCTAATGAACACGAGAGGGAATGGTTTAAAAAGAAAGAATCCTTGTCAATGGAGCAGAGGGTTTTTGATGTAAACAGGATTTTTACTATTGTAATTGAATACGACGAATATTTCTCACTCCAAAACAGTGACTTTTTGCAAAGGACCAACCACGCTTCCGAAAGAGGTCGCAGAGTTGTTCACGAGACGTCACTTGTCACTCAAATTTGACGTATTGGTAGACATATTTAAGACGATTAAAAAAAAAGAAAATACGCTGAACAAAGCAAAACTTTCTGACTGATTTTTAAACATAAAAACAGGATACTTGCAGACATGATTATTGAAGAAAATCAAAAAGTTTTTCATTGTAAATAAATTATATTTTGAGTTATAAGCGATTGTTATATCGAAACTACTGAATTTTGATGTTTTGGAATTATTATATAAATTATTTTTCAATAATTGATTTCAATTGGAAGAAGAAACGTTCACTAATTATCACCATGTTTATCTTTAAAACCGCACTTTAACACCTTACCTAACACAAAGTCCTTTACACTAGGCATTGTTCCAAGTGGGCTTCGAAAGGAGGTCGCAAAGTTCCAACGACGCCTTGTCCATTCCGCATTTTTCTCGAAGGGTTTTTAATTAACCTTTAAAGACACGGGTGGCGTATTCAGTGTGCCACGCAATGAAAATCAGTTGTGGATCCCAAAGTAATTACGTAATTAATTGTAATTAAATTAGTTTTTCTTTTAAACAATTTAATGTTTATTGCTTTTATACCACTACTGCGTATTTCATTATACAAATACATCATTAATTGTTGTTATTTAAGCTTCAAAAGTCGAGGGCGCATAGAGTGCGACTCCCGTGTAGTGCAAACCGTCCGTGTCTTTAACAGTTAATATCTCAGCTAATTACAGACATTTTTTTTCGCAAATCATTATCAATATACTATGCCTAATTCCACGTCTATTGGTACTTCGAATGTCTCTCTACTCTCCGCTGATTGCCTGCAAAGTAAAGTTTGTGTGTAACGGAAAAATGCGATTTTCTAGACACTATGTGACCCAGGACAATTGCTATAGTTTTTCTAGAAGGTTTGAATAAACTCCTACTACCCCAATTTTTTTTCTTAATTTTAGTTTAGTAGTTTTGGAAATATCGTAGGAGAAACATATCTTCGCAGTAAATTTTCGACGATAATTCTACAAGTATAACACATTTAAAATTAAAACAAAAATATGTTTGAGTTCTGTGTTACGAGACCATTCGAACCATACCCGACACGATATACAACAAGAACGAAAAATCATGCGTCAAGTATAGATTATGTAACACTTTCCAACGCTTCCAAAATAATTTTACAAATCATTACCATTTAATAAGCTGAAAGATAACATCGAAGTAAACAATTTGGAAAACGCATAACATATTTAGAAACGTAATTTCAGGAATTTCCAGCATATATTTCCAACATATACAATATTCGGAAAAATATCCGATTACTTTTATTCATCCCTGTATATGATCTATAGATTTGTATATATACTACATAGGATGCTAAATTTTAGTTTAGTTAGGAAACGCGTAGCACAGTTTAAAATTCTCCTTCTGGAGTTTCTGTCAATAAACGGAAATGTGTTCGCGGACTTTTGTGCTGCCCTGTATAGGATCTACAGAATTTATACGCATCAAGTAATAGACAAAAAGTGAGTTAAATTTAAAATCGAGTTCAGCAACTTAAAACGCACTTCCAGGAATTATTGTTAACAGACAGTAGAGATTTCTTTTGTGTGTCCCTGTAAATGAACGATGACTGCTATACACACACTATTCTGTAGTAAGCCTCTTGTATTGCACCTTAGTGATATATATAAATTTCAATGCGTTTAAAATAGTGAAACATTATTTAATTAAACAGCAAACGATTTTTCTCCATAGACGTAATGTAACGGAATTCTTTTGACTGTCCCTGTAAAGTAACTATAAGTGCTATGCACACCATATTCTAGATTAAGCTTTTTGTAATGTACCTTAGTGATATATATCAATTATAATGTGTTTGAAATTGTGTAACATCATTAAAATAAAACACAAATGATTTTTCTCCATAGACCGTAATGTAACAGAATTCTTTTGAGTGTATCTGTAAAAAACTATAAGTGCTACACACTTCAGTTGAAATAGGGAACATGCTATAGATAACGCCAATAACATATAAAAATTGCAGGGTAATCCGAGCATATTTACGGGAGTTAGAGCACGGACAGACGGCAGACGGCCAGACAAAAAGAAGTCATAAACACTTTTCAATTAGGTTGGAAAGTGTTAAAAAGGAAAGAGTTTTTTTCAAGTAACTTAATTCGCCCTTTACATTTTTCCAAAATATACTTGTGAATGGCTGATAATCCATACATATGTGGGTCCCCAATAGACGTTTTAACTTTACCAAGTTGAAACTTTCCACGTTTTCGAGAAAAACGACTAGGACAGACGGACAGACACAAGAGTGATTTTATAATCGTTCCGTGTTTACTTTTTAAGTACGGATCACTAATATATAAAACAGCAGGAGAGTGGTCTCTGTCCTGTGTGGAGAACATATATGAACACATAAGAAAAAATTCCTCCTATAGATTTTTCTACATTTAGTGTATTTTCTTCCATTCCAACAATTACACCAAAACGCATCTTTGATACCTGCGTGTTTAGCTGATTGTCAGTGGCCAATTGCGAAACGTTTCATTATTCATAGCAACGTTAGTTATTTTGATTACTTCGATGTTTAAGCGCGTAATTCGATTATATATCTGTTAAAGTCATGTTTTATTTATTTATTTGGCTGTTTAGTGTCGGAATATAACACGGAAATAAAAAAAATGCTGAATTATTTACACCGTTTTAAATGCAAACATGTTAGTTTTCCACAATTTGGTTGTGTGCAGATTTAAATACATTCACACTGGAAAATAATTTTAAAATCCATAAAACATCAGTACCTGTTTAAACAAATTGTAATTTTTCTATTCGACAGAGCACAAATCGAGATTTTGTGATGTTTAGAAGCTAAGAAATTGTAGTAAAAGCATATTTATTTCTCATTTTGTTACCATTGTCAATATGACGTTAGAGTTTCTCAAGTATATTTATTTGCATGGAAATACAGATAACTCACTTAATTTTAAATTATTTAAACGTTTATAAATTATAATATAATGTCTTATAAGTCATTGATTTCCTAAATTATTTAAGATCATTTAAAATCATATGCGAAAGTATATTCTTGACTTGGAAAAATGCACTTATACTTTTTATTATATTAACGTATATTTTCCGTCTGAGTGATACGTTAAAGACAAAAATGATAGGCAAATAACTAAATTTCTGTTTTATTTATCAAACTCAGTTATCATTTCATTAAAGTTATTAAAATTATATCTAAAATTGTTTACATTATAAGATATAAATACATACAAAAACGTCTTATTCATACAAAAAGACTTCATTTTAATTATTTAGTATAAGAATACATTTTAAATTAATGAGATATTTAAAGTTGGATACTTTAAAAATGAATTTTATATTATGTAGTTCATTTACAAACTAGACATTAAAAATGAAACACCCGTTAGACCAATATCATCAGAAGCGCAGTAATTTATAATTTTTTTTTAAATTTTAGAAGCAAATTCTAATGTCGAATGATGCTTTTATTTTTAAACGTATATGTGAGAATATTTTTAAACTCGTATTTTAATTACCAAAACTTCCCCCCTTCCTCCGAATTTCTATATTAGAAAAACACAGTTTACAAAAATATCAGGTGACCTTAAATAATAATGATTTCGATGTAAACCATTATCTTTTACATTTATTAATAAAAGTATCGTCTTCCATAATTTAAAATACAGTGTTTTTATCAAAACAATATTTATTGAATGTGGTAATTAGAAAAAAAATTCTATATTTTTGTCTAATTATTCAGTGAAAATTTGTGCTTTAAATAATCATGTTCTCAGAGAAGAGTATTAATTAAAATGTTTAGAAATTATAATGTTGAATATGATATGAAAGTTTTTCTAAAGAAACTTTAATTTGTTATTTAAATTAAATTAATGAGAATATAAATTATGAAGTAATACAGGTTACAAAAAATGTTATAATTGTTTTTTATAAATATTAAACATGTTATATAGATTGTTATTATAGATATTAATATTTTATATTAATATAAATAACTCATTTATTTAACACCGCAAATATGTCTTACATAATCTCATTTTATAGTTTTACATGCTTTGCATAATTACTATAACATTATTAATATAGATAGTTTTAATTATATATACAACCTGTGGCCAGAAAGTTCAGTGAATGAATTTTTAATTCAAATACAGTATTGTACAGCATCAAATACAATTTACTGTCCTTCAAAATAATCTCCATGGATGGTAATGCACTGTTGGGAACGAGTATATAAGTCCTGGAAACAGTTTTTACGGAATGGCTTTCAGCTCGGCCGTCACGTTGCGTTAAAAGTCGGTGATGTCCGTAAATCTCTTTCCCTTCAGGGCTGACTTCAATCTGGGGAAGAGGAAGAAGTCTGCGGGTGCCAAATCAGGTGAATAAGGGGGTTGATCAAGTGTCACAACTCCATTTGCGGCCAGGAACTGCCATACAACCAAGGCGGTGTGTGGCCGGCCATTATCTTCCAGGCTGGTCCGCCCTTCCCAGAAACGCTTAAACCATTCATAAACACTCTTTGATGTGACGGCTTCATCTTTATAAACTTCTTTGAGCATTTGGTGAGTTTCTTTTGCCAATTTTCCAAGTTTGAAACAAAACAACATGTTTATTCTCTGATCCATTTTGTTTACCGCGACAATCCATAATAAACCTTTCGCGCTCGGCGTTAAACGTAACAGAGAATAAACGCACTTGGAACCTTGCCAAACGTTCAAACAGATATTGACCTTCACCACGCGCGGCGCGGTGATATTCTACTAGTACAGCAGCGACCTCTACAGGCTCCTTCACCGAACTTTCTGGCCACAGGTTGTATTTTCAAATTTATAAGATAACCACAAGATAACAGCTTTCTTTTTTTCTTTTCTTTTCTTTTTTTCTTTTTTTTTTTTAAATTTTTTACAATGGAACCCACTTTTGGTGCAGCTCGCATCTAGCATCGAGAACTGGTGCATTTTGAAGCCCTATACATAAAAGTTAGAGAACGGATCAAATTTCTCTGTTAAAATCGTATTTTATATATTTTTTATACTTTTAATTTATATTTGTTAATTTTACACCGAAAATGAGTTAAGTAGCCATATATGGTGCTACGAATCCAAACAACTACCCACACACAGTAGACGACAATGGCATTTTTCAAAGGTTGGCGAGAAAAATTCTAAAGCCAATTTCACACCTCCAAAAATTTAATTATTGTGCTGTATTTTTTTTTACAAAATCAAATTTGTAGGTTCTTAAAGGAATTTTCAATATTTTATACTTATTAATGATATAATATAATTTATTTTAAACAGCTTTTTTTTTTTTTTTTTTTTTTTTTTTTTGTCTATATTAAAGTGATCTCGAAAATTGCATTTTTAGAAAGTAAAATTTAAAAAAATATATGATTTTAACAGAAAATTTTTATCGTTTCTCAAATTTCTTAATATATGGCTTTAAATATAGGGCTTCAAATTTCTTAATATACGGCTACCAGGTCTCAATGCTAGGTGTGAGCTGCACCAAAAGTGGTTTCCTTGCTAGTACATAATGCATTTTTATTATTAAAAGAATACAAAACGTTACATATCTTAAAATATTCAACAATCAAGTCTCAAACTTCAAAGCTTACTAAACTAAAATATGTATTAAAGTTATAAGACCAACGTTGCCAGTGGGCTGCTTTTTTTCAATTCAGCTTTCTTGATTGACACCAGTTTTTTGAGAAAGTAAAATTCGCCTTCTTTAATGACAGATTAAATAAGGCGGTCGCAAGGGGAAATATATAATTTAAAAAAAGTGGTGCCAAACAACCAATCTGAATTATAAAAAAGTAGCCTACTGGCAACACTATATAAAACCACTCAGATGACCACTCTCTTTTATAATTTCACTTTCCTGCAATGTTAAGAAAAGTTCCTTGAACAGTTTTACTACCAAACGAATTTAAGCACACAATGTTTTTTTTAACTGTAATCTTACTAATAATGAAACAATTTTCATACTCTGGAAACATTTTCTCCTAAATAGTATGTCAGAATATAATCTCATTCAAACTTTTTCTATGAAATATTTCATTAGTAAAATCTCTAAGCTATTAACTGCTTCAAAAATTATGAAATACTAAATAATCCATGTTTTTAATTATATTTGCAATTTATGAATTTAAGCATCTTCTGTCACTGTTATAGTTTTAACAAAATGATGTATATTGAACGCGGTAATTAGAAAATTATAATTTTCATATACATAGTTTTTTTTTTAATTATTGAAGTAAAAAAGTGTTTAGAAATTGAGAATATTATCATTATCAAAAGTTTATAAAGGAGTTTTAAATTAAAATTTATATTAAATTAATTAAAGATGAACTAAGTTTGAGGAAATTTTAAAATATTCTGTGTAAAAGAAAAGCTTAGAACTTAGTTATATATATTAGTTACAGACTTTCATTTCATTTTATATTTTATATTTTAAAATATTAAAACTAATCATAAAACATGAGAAGATATTAATAACTCATTTTCATTAAACTAATGTTCATCCTAATCATTCTTTAACTCCAAAAAAATCATATTTATTTTTATGTTATTAGAATTTAAGGTATTTGTCAAAAAATTATCAAATACTAAATAATCTAGATTTCTAAATAAATCATTATATGTGCAATTTATGAATTTAAGCATCTTGTGTCACTGTTTTAGTTTTAACAAAATAATGTATATTGAACGCAGTTATTGGAAAATTAAAATTTCCCTATACTTTGTTTTTTTAAATATTCAAGGAAAACAATATCTTAACATTAAAGTATTCATAAAGGAGAGTTTTAATTAAAGTGTTCCGAAACTAGAAATAATATCATTACCAAAAATTTTTAACGAAGCTTTTAATTAAAATTTATATTAAATTAATTAAAGGATCAGCTAATTTTGAAGAAAATTTAACAGAATTTTATTTTTTATATTTTTAAATATTAAAACTACCCATGAAACATGAAAATAATATTAATAACTCGTTTTCATTAAACTGATTTACATCTTAATCATTCTTTAACTCCAAAAAATCACATTTATTTTTATGTTATTAGAACTCAAGGTACTTGTCAACAGGCTTGTCAACCACTTTCTATAAAACATAACTCTAGCCAAACAATGGGATTTCCCGCCAAAAATGCATAAATTTGGCGTCACATTCATTATATGATCTCGTGTTTTGGCCAATAACCGTACACGAATTCCTCATCCGGAAGAATGTCAGGAATGTAACCCGCGAAAAATGAAAAAAAAAAATACTAGCCATGACTCCCACCCTAAAACTTGCAGGATAAAGCTGTTGGCGGAAAATTCCTTATTTCTGCTTTTTTATACTAGTGATAATGTTGAGTTTTATGTTGAGACGTAACAAACGCCAATAATAACTTAAAATTGGAAGGAATAGATTGTTCTTTATTTGGTCGTAAATTTTAAGCAGATATAACGCGTACAACAATCATAAATAATAAGATATAACATACAATGCAAACTGAAATGCCTGAAATTTAGACGGTTATGTGTCTGAAATTCAAATACTTATGTGTCTGAAACGGAGTGTTTAATTTAAGCCTTTTTAAGAAGTCTTAATTTTTTTCAGACACTTTTTGCGCCTGAATTTCAGATATTTGAAATGTTTCACTCGCGGCCATTATTTTAAGCTTCATACGCAGTCTTGTTTGACCACATTGAATCGTTCTTGATAAATGGAAAAATATTTTACCATAAAGCAGGATTAGATTTCTCTTTCGAACCCCAAGCATCTGCGATTTGCAGGTTTGGCGAACAGAAACATCTCATGCGCACGTAGAGTTTGCATGATTATGCATGTGTTTTCAAGTAATTTTTGAATAACTTTATTTTTGTGAAAAGCATTAATTACTAATTGTATCAAAAATAACTTAGTTCCAAAACTTCGTAAGCGGACATTTACAGATTTGGCAGACGTCCTATGATGTATTCCAGTTACTTCTTTTATAAAGTAATACCCAAAGAATGGAAAATTATTTTAAACATATTTCATCCATTCGAACAATATCCTTATGATTCAGGCATATATATAGCGATACAATTATGTACTGGCATCACACATATGATACAATATATCATATTCAAACACTTAGAAATCCAAATTTCTAATTGTCTTAATTTCAGACATATCATTATTCCGACATTTTTCTGAGTTCATTCTTACCATGATCAACGTAAGACACCTTTCTGTATTAAATTCAGATATCTATGATGACTGAAATATCATATTCAGACACTTAAGTGTCTGAATTTAAGACTCCTCTAATATATACATATATATATATTTGAAGCAATCATTCTGACAAGCAAAAAGCTCTAATGCTATTCAAAATAGCAATAAAATAGTCATCATTTTTAAGAATTGGTCACCACATACATTCCCGTAAATATACATCGATGATCTTAATAACGAATATAAATATCAGGAGTTTATAATTTGTTTTAAATGCGAGAGAAAACAGAGAAATAGCAGTTAAATAAAATAAAAGTTCATTCGGAAAAACAAACTCACTTGTTCAGAAAGTAAATAAAAATGAATTAGGTATATCACGTACAAACGCTGCATTGAAAGTCAAACGTGACCTCAAAATTCTGTATCATTAACGCTTTTATGTCATTTATGGAATTAAAAATAATCTAATAATAACACATGTGTTTTTTTTTAATAATTTATATTTTACGATTTTTTTTAAAAACATAACAGAATTAGAATGTTTCTTTTTTCAATTGACCCAGATAGTCTAAAATTTTAAATTACTCTAATAATTTCAATTTAAAAATAATTGCAACTATCCTTTCTCTATAATTTACATTTAAAAATTATCTTTTCAAGTGACATTTAAAAAAAAATTTGGCTTGTGTTATTATGAAGAAAGGCAGTTTTTTTAAAAATAAGAAATCATCTTATAAAGTTGTATATATATATAAAAAAAGGGTGAATTTTAAAGTGTAAATATGCTATCTCACTAATCTGTAGCGTCATTTTGTAGTTACATGTAATCATATCACGTATTTAAAAAAGCTGCAAAATTTAGAATATTTATAAATCAAAAGTTAAATAGAAAAAATCGGTAAATTCTCTTTTATATAGTAATATTTCAAATTTTATAATTTGTAATAGTTTTTATTTCGAAAAACGTGATTATAAATGAACAAATCAAAATTTCTGTAAAAAATATTTTAACTCATTACTCAACATAGGTTCTTGAAACAAATCTGAAATATATTGAAGAAAAAATAAAATTTAAAAACATTTAACAGATTACAAATGTCTTAAAAAAATTTATAATAAATTTATTTATAATTATAAAAATAGGTTTACTGATAATTATTTAAAACTTAAATTCTGAAAAAGTTACAAAAGTAATTATTGTAAAATGATTAGTTCTATTTAAAAAGTAATTGACTCATGTTAGACGCATGTACCCTTCAGGAAGTAGCGAAAGTTTTAGATTTTCCTACGTTAAAAAATATTAAAGAGAATTTTAAAAGATTTTGTAAGAATATACAGAATCAGCAATATTATCGTAACAAGCTTCATATATTACTGCTGAGGAAAATTTTTATTGCTTAGTAATTGCAAAACAGATATACACAATATGTTTTAGTGCATTGTACAAACGTTCGACATAGAACAATTCGTAAAAAATAAACCAATAAAATTTTAGTACATTTTTTAATGTTATTTTTCTGTAACAACAATTTTGGACAAAATTATTATTTGTTTTTATATCTGTGGTACTATATTGCTTAACTAAAGTATAGTTCGCACCTCATTCTATATTCAACAAAATATAAAACATTTTATTTAGACTAAAAATTAAAACATTATATTTATTATTATATGAAATAGAATTTAACCAAAAAAAACATGTATTATTATTTCATAATTAAATTTAGTTAGTTTGTAATGTTATAACAACAAACATACTAAAATTTTCGATTCAGAAATTATCAAAAATAATTTCGGTAATACGCCAAAATAAATAAGTAGTAGGTCATTTTAATTAGAAAATATATTTCCAATTATTTAAAAAAAATAGTTCATTCGGTTTAATTATATAAGCACGTTTTTTTCGCACCGAGCACAAAGACGTGAGAAAATGCATGTATTTATAACTCAAAATTAATAGAAAGATGTATATTTAATTTCGTTAAGAGCAAATAATAAAAGAGCAGGATTTTTAAATATCCTACAAACATTTCAACAAGCGGGATTAATATATAATATTGCTTAGCAAGTTGTAAAACTTTCGCTAATATTTGGAAAATACCTTTATTAGTATTCTTTAAACAAGTAACTTTTAAGTAAAACTTGCCAATTCAATCATAACAATTTGAATTCAGAAATGTGACGCACATTAAAAATATCATCATTCCTTAAATCTGATGCCTAAAGTACGTCATATGTCTGTTTTCGGCGATTCATTATACAATTTATTTGCCTTATGAAACGATTTTATAAGAAAATTCTATATAAATAAACTAATACATTCATTAGTGTAAAATATAATAAATGTGATTTCCAAATATGGTAATTTTCCAAAAAAAAAATTATAAATCAAACTTTTACATTCAAGAAATGAAATGCAATCGTGTTTCTAAATCTTTAATAAAAGCCATTGGGATACCTGTGATGACATGACTTGGTGAGTAAACGTGGTGACTTAAGTTAGTAAAAGATCAATAACACTTACATATAAATTCAAAGGAAACACTGCAGCGGATCAGACTTGAAATTTCTTTTTATACTGTCTATTGAATTAATTCCCGTCTAAAATCTTTAGCGCTTGATTTCAAGCAAATGCCTAATTTGCGATGTTTGTGCATTCAGGATATCCTTTCCTTTTAAAAAGGGACTTATTCTCCCTAATGAAAACTCCCTTGTCTATTTCAACATAAGTTCCATTCTACTTGACTGTGTAAATGTTTCTTTTGAATATTATTCCAGACGGAAAATTATGATAAAAATGAATCTGAGATGTCGTGATTTCAACTATAATAATATATTCCGGAAAAATAAAAACGATAAATTGAATAATTTAACCGTTTATTTCTTATTTTCAAATTTTACACTTTAAAATTGAGAGTGAATCAAAGATTGTTTTAGAAAAGTAATCTCAAGTCTTTAGATCTTTGTAGAAGTTTTGTGAGGCATGTTAAGGATATATTTAGCAAATAAAATAATAGTAGTGATATACAGGGTGTTTTTTTTTTTAACTGACGCTATTCAGAGCCACCTGTAGCTCGTTCTAATAACTGGATTTATACAAAATTTTGTGAGTGGACTAAGAAAACCATGGGAAAAAAGATTCCAACAAGGAAAATAGTTCCAATCACCGCCGATAGGGGGAAATGTGGCGCTGTACATTGAAAAAAAAAACATCAGAGACAGACAAAATTAATAATTTTGATAAAATGCCATGTTTTATTCATCATATACACTTTCCCTTTCGTTGATTGTAGTTGAAACATCCATTATCACTTTTTCTGCCACCGGTTTACGTCCTCTGCCTGACCGAACTGCTGTTTCTTCGAATTTCAGAATCATTGCTTTCAATACATTAACGGATAAAGGTCCTTTGCGCAGTTTATGGCGTGTTCTAAGTAAACGAAGAGCGGCTGGTGCATTGCACTGGTTACAATAATAGAACTTCACAAGTAACGCGCGCTGCGGTAACGGGAGATTCATTTTCAATTTGAGCTGAAATTGTTTCTCGGTGTTTTTCGCATGCATTTATAACTTAAACTATTGGCGCTACTGTCGCTTGCGTAAATAAAAATTTGCATTTTCATTTATTGCCCGTATTTTATGCTAATTCTCAGTTGCATAAATTACCACAGCGCCACATTTCCTCCTATCGGTGGTGATTGGTACTAATTTTTTTTTGTTAGGATCTTTTTTCCCATGGTTTTCTTAGTCCATTCACAAAATTTTTGTATCATTCCAGTTATTAGAACGAGCTACAGGCGGCTCTGAATAGCGTTAATTTAAAAAAAAAAAAACATGTATATTAACGTAAAAATGTAAAAAAAAAAAAAAAAAAAATAGATTTTTTATCGTAAAAGTGGGAATTAAAAGGGTATTTTGTTAATTATAATGTTAAATAAAGTATTAATAACTTAATAAAAAATTAATTACTTTGTTTCTTTAAAAATTCAAGTATATTCTCCATATTCTCTAATTTCAAATAACTTAAAAAATAGGCTGCAAACGAATATATTTTAATATAATTATCATTTAAGGTTTATTGTATATGTGCGAAGTATTTTACCACCAAACCATGAAAGACAATTTAAACTAACTTAGGTTTATAAGACTTAAAAGAAGATACAGCGGCCTGGTGGTCGTTGTCTAAACTTGATCCTACATTAGTAATTTTAGTCTAGTGTCATATCGGTTACCGGAGGGAGTATTGTTCCAAGTAGTTAAAATTTTATTGATTTTTTAATTAAAAAATAATTTTTAACGTTATCTTCAGAATATTATAACTAAACAAAGGGAGTAATAAAAGTTTTGAATTATTATGGAAAAGTTGATATTGATTCAAATTTTGATTTTTTATGTTTTGATTGACATATTATTTCCTTGATGTTGACAAATATGTATAAATTTATATGTTTTTTTCTATGTTCCTAATATCGCACCTACTAACTATTTCAAACACCCCACTGTGCATTATTAGGATTAATGTTGTATATCATTGATTTTTTTTTCAGATGATGCCAAAAAATGAGAAACTGTAGAAGGAAGAGAATATGATTAAAGCGATTCAGGCAGTACTATCCAAGAAAATGGTTTTGGAACAAGCTTCAAAACTTTATGAAGTCCAAAATAGACACTGAAGGACAAAGTAAATAGTGATGAAGTAACGCTACAACTCATATTTCTTACAAAACATTTTGAAAAGAGTGAATTTTATTGTGGTTCTAATATCGCAGGGGGTGCGATATAAGGAACAATTTTTGAAAGATGGAACTAAGGCGCACTGTAAAAACTTTTCGTAAAATTTGAGTAGATGCACCGTAAATTAACGGTACTTGTACCGTTTTCAATCATTTGGAAAGTTTCCAAATTTTTTAAACAAGTAATCTTTTAAGTAAAACTTACCATTTCAATCATAACAATTTGAATTCAGAAATCTGACATACATTACAAATCGCACCATTGCATAAATCTGATGGTTAAACTACGTCATACGTCTGTTTTTGGCGATTCACCATTCAGTTTGTTTGCCGTATGAAACGATTGATTTTACAAGAAAATTCTATATAAATCAACTAATACATTCATTAATGTAAAATATAATAAAGGTAATTTCCAAATATTGTAATTTTCTAAAAAGAACTCTGTTATAAATCAAACTTTTACACTAAACAAATGAAATGCAATCGTGTTTCTAAATCTTAATATTTGATTAATTATTCAATTCGATTAATTTTTAATTCTTAATTTTGGATTAATTTTGTATAACATTGATTTTTTTCTCAGATGATGCCAAAAAATAAGAAGCTGGGAAAGAAAGAGAATATGATTAAAGCAATTCAGGCAGTACAGTCAAAGGAAATGGGTTTGGGATGAACTTCAAAACTTTATGACGTTCCAAAATAGACACAGAAGACAAAGTAAATAGTGATGAAGTAACGTTACAATTCATATTTCTTACAAATCGCATGGGGCTGCTATATTAGGAACACTTTTTGATAATTGGTACTAAGGCGTTTTAATATTTACTTGAAAAATATATATATATATAATTATTATTAAAGTTTATTTTATTGGAAACCTTTATAAGCAAAAAATGTTTTATGAGAATATTATATGAACTCATACCGTAAATCAGTTTCAATTTGTTGTTCAGTCAAGCCGAATTAGATCAAAATTTCAAAATGAGTGCGATGTTAGGTACACTTCCCCAATCATAATATAAGTTTGTGGAATATAAATGAATTCACATAAAGAACTACCCAAATAGCAAGATACATTTTTACGTTCATGGTTGGTAATTGCTGAAAATGCGTTTTAAGTTGTGTCATCGGTTTTTTACATGAATTAAGTTTTAGCTTAATGTGTGGTGCGTACAAAAGTTTTTAGATAATATACAGCGCTGTACAAATGAATTCGAGTGAATTTTTATTTAATGGCAAAAATTGCTAAATGTGAATTTTCTGACTGAACTAAATTTTAGCACGCTAATTAGTATATATGTAAATCTATAGATCATATACGGGATTTCACAAAATAATTCGACTACATTTTTTTTTTACTATGGAATGTAATGAATAAAACTAGATTTTTAAATTTGTTAAATGTTTGATAAACTGTTTTCTTGCATATCTTCTTTCATTACTTGCATATCTTCTTTCATTACTTGCATATCTTCTTAATTTATTTAGTGGTGGAGTTTCGTTACAGTTTTCTGGATGCGTTGGAAAATGCTTCATAATCTAAGCTTGACATATGATGTTTCCGTTCTCTTTTTGTTTTGTAGTGGTTATTTATATATTCTTAGATATGTTTTTTATGCTTTAAGTATCAGAATTCCTAACAGTTATCTAGGTTGAGAGAAACAATATCCATGTATATGTGAAAATACAATAAAACCATTTAAACGACATTTTTATTTAAAAGAAATACGTTGGAACTTTTCCTATTATTCGAATATTTAATCCCTTTACTTTAAATAACGCATCATAAGGAATGCCCATGAAAAATCAACCACCCCACTAAGAAATCTTGGAATTTATCGTTTTGAACTGACTTAACCTATATATTAAAACGAAAGGGGATTTTCGTCAAATCCACTTTTCACACGAAAATGACCCATTTGCGCATGCGTAAATTTAAATCTAGAACCTTACCAGTTTTAGAGTACACTCGAACGAGAAAGGGATAACCGAGTGGTATAAGGCGCGGTGCATATATGTTCCGGTCAGCCCGTCGGTTCGATACCCACTCTGAACAGAATGATTTTTCTTATTCAGGAGGAAAAGTTATATAATTTGTAATTTTCGAATGTTTTATAATTCAGTAAAATTTAACATCCAAGAATATTTTGTTTTAATTACTAAATTTATATTAACATTATTTTAATTGAAAGATCGTGCATGTAATTATCGATTGAATAAACTGAACTGGTCTACAATTTTTATTATATTTGGTATGAACATTATTAAGATATCATATATATAATAAGATTAGCATGTGATTATTTTTCGTAAAAAAGGAAAAATAAACGGAGAGAAAACAAAAAGAAGGAAAAATATTCATACAGGAACTCTAAATTGTCTTGATATCCTTCAGGATTTAACAAATAAAGTGTGAAAATGTAAAATAAAAATTCAAGTAATTAAAAAATATCTATTGGAAATTGTTAGCTGCAAATAGCAAACTTAAATTCAAGGTTTAGAATCAGACTGATAAAAATTACTTTAATGAAAAATTTTAAAATTCGTGCAGTTAAAAAAAAAAAAAAAAAAGTAAAAAAATCTTGTTATTTTTTTTAAATACTGGGACTACGGTAAATAAAATTTAACAACCGGTAACATTTTTTAATTACTTATTTTATATTATAAATATTTAAATTAAAAGATTTTGCGTGTAGTTATCGATTAAATAAAGTGATTTAAACTTTTATTTATATTTTGTATGGTCATTATCAATAAGATATATTTGTATAACAAATAAATATGATTATTGTCCTTTAAAAAAAAGAAAAGAAAATAAGAAAGAAGCAAAATTATCCATATAAGAATTACAAAAGAAATCACCTTGGTATTCATGATTTACCTGGGTTTTAGAATTAGGCTGATAAAAATAAAATTAATGAAAATTTTTAAAGGTCGCGTAATTTAAAAAAAAAATGGAAAGCACTAATTATTTATATATATTTTTTAATTTTTAAGAATGTAGTAAGTAAAAATAAATCATTCAATTAATATTTTTAGTTAAATTCTTGCTAAATTAATACAAGTAAGACGACTGACAACACAATCTATCGTTTTATATCTATAGAAATCTTTTACACATTATAACAAGTCATAAAATTTACAATACTTAATTAATATATATAAAAGCAGCTAATTGAAAATAAAAGCATATTTCTAAATGAACTTTCAAATTATTGACCGTCAAATCTTAACGGGCACTATCTAGTATGTTATTAAAATACAAACTGTCGAAACTAAGTTTAAAGATTTTAACTGTGAGACATTTAAATTGGCATGGACGTACAAAAGGCCACTTTCATACACTTATAGTCATCAGATCTTTACTTAATTTGATCAGAGTACACTAGTCATATCTGAATACATTTTAATAAAAAAAATTGTAAATCGATATTTTTCCCATTTTTCAGCAAATGAAGGGTATTGACTACCCTTAATATTTTTCTAAATTAAATGATTAACCTTAATCAAGAAAGTACAGATTCGTTCGTTTGCTCTACACCCAACAGAAACTCAGATTGTCGTAATTAAGCTAAATTATTCTAATGCTACTTCAAGGATATAATCACGTCGTTAAAATTTTAATTGCAGACGCAGAACATAAATGAGTGCCGAATGTTTTAATTATGGATAACTTCTTTTATTCACTTAGGGTTCATAATATTAGCGATTAATAATGTGATAATAAAGGAAAATATTTCACGAAATTATTACCTTCTGTATGTATTTTAAACTGGTGACGAAAGATGTAATTTATTTCTTATGTTATGAATGTATCTTATGAGAAAACGAGCAGGGAAGACCGAGCTATGCTCGGTCAAAATTAAATTTGAGGTCAAATATCACCCATGACCAAAATGACCCACTAATTGAATTTTCTCGAACATGAGACTTAGCCCAACAGTTTTCTCGCGTCCAAAAATCATAGGATGCAAAATTTAGTGTAAATTGAGCCGCCTTTTAGATCTTGACCCACAATGACCCAGAAATGACCCACTAATCGAATTTTCTAGAACATGTGACCTAGCCCAATGACTTTCGCGTGCCCGAAACTCGTAGGATACAAAATTTAATCAAAATCGTTAGAGTCTTTCTTTAGATAAAATTAATTTGACCCACTTTAACCCAAAAATGACCCACTAATCGAAAGTTCTCGAACATGTGACCCAGCCCAATAGTCTTCTCGTGTCCGAAAATAGTCGGATACAAAATTTCGTCAAAATCGTTAGAACCGTTTTTTAGATACAATTAGCTTGACCATGACCCAAAATGACCCACTAATTGAATTTTTGCGAACATGTGACCTAGCCCAACAGTCTTCTCGTGCCCGAAAACCATTGGATGCAAAATTTAGTGTAAATTGAGCCGCTTTTTAGATCTTGACCCACAATGACCCAGAAATGACCCACTAATCGAAGTTTCTCGGACTTGTGACATATCCCAATGATTTTATCGTGCTCGAAACTCGTAGGACACAAAGTTTAATCAAAATCGTTAGAGCCGTTTTTAGATAAAATTAATTTGACCCGCTTTGACCCAAAAATGACCCACTAATCGAAAGTTCTCGAACATGTGACCTGGCCCAATAGTCTTCTCGTGCCCGAAAATAGTCGGATACAAAATTTCGTCAAAATCGGTTGAACCGTTTTTTAGATACAATTAGCTTGACCATGACCCAAAATGACCCAAAATGACCCACTAATTGAATTTTCTCGAACATGTGACCTAGCCCAACAGTCTTCTCATGCTCGAAAACCATTGGATGCAAAATTTAGTGTAAATTGAGCCGCTTTTTAGATCTTGACCCACAATGACCCAGAAATGACCCACTAATCGAATTTTCCCGGACATGTGACCTAGCCCAATGATTCTCTCTCCCGAAACTCATAAGATACAAAATTTAATCAAAATCGTTAGAGCCGTTTTTTAGAAAAAAATAATTTGACCCGCGTTGACCCAAAAATGACCCACTAATCGAAAGTTCTCGAACATGTGACCCAGCCCAATAGTCTTCTCGTGCCCGAAAATGGTCGGATACAAAATTTCGTCAAAATCGTTTCAACCGTTTTTTAGATACAATTAGCTAGACCATGAACCACTAATCGAATTTTCTCGAACATGTAGCCCAATGGTTTTCAGGTGCCCCAAAACGGTAGGATACGAAATTTCGTCAAAATCGTTAGAGCCGTTTTTAAGATAAAATTTGCATATATATATATATATATATATATATATGAAACAAATTTTAAAAAAAATTTCGCGTTGACCTCATTAAAACTATAATTCTGTGTAAATCCCATTATTCTAAATTATTTTCTCGCTCCAGTATTTCGATTGTCAAAATTACATCTAGCAAAATATAGTTTATTCCAAATTCATTCTCTTAAAAAAATTGCGCTGATAGATGCTCTATTAAAATTACGCACTTTTATTTCTTTAAATAAAATGCATCCTAGAATTTAATTCTTCTAAAAAACACCAACCTCCCAGCTAAAAATATTTTACTCTTTTGAAATAGCAACCTATTAATTTCTTTTCTTTATTTTTTATTTCCCTACGATTCCTGACAAAATATTACTTCTCAAATTATGAAAGACTTTAGTCTCAATGTAAAAATTATTTTGGCATATTGCCATACTTGATAAAACATATGTATTTATTTTCTCTTTGATCTTATTTATTCGAAGGAATTAGATTTCGAGTTTGTTCTAGAACATTGGTTTGGCGCGCTTTTTTCCAGCTTACGATAAGATTACTTCTATATTAACGCGCCGAAGGAATTAAGCCGTGAGCGTTGATTGGTCGAGAGACTTCTTAGTAAAAATGTATTCTGGAGCGCTCAGAAAATGCTATACGGCGTTTTCTCGCGTTTTGCGGCAGAAGGTTCCGGGATTCGGCGGTGTATGCGGCCCCGACATGCCTGCCTGATCATAGAATGTTCTCCTTGGCCGCCGGTAAATTCGAAAAACAACTGTCTTCTGTTTTAAGATCCAAGATGTCTTCTTATATTTAAAATTTAATCATCAAGTAATGCCACGATATTAAAATTAGCAAGTATGGAGTGAGATTCAAATAGAGTAAAGCCTAATCGATTCATCTTTGACTTTTCGAATAAAAGTAAAAAGGAAATGGACTGCTTCTTATCTGCCTTCTTTTACATACACATGAAGTAAGACGGTGCTCGACTGAAAATTTCCTGAGGTGGAAACCAGTGCCTGAAGTATGAATCAAGTGAAATCGTGACATATATATATATATATATATATATATATATATATATATATATATATATATATATAACCACACACAAGATTTGCTCGTATTAGAATATATGATATTTTTTTTCTAAAAAATGTAATTACTTATTTTGTATTTAGGTACCAAATATTGGGAAAAGTACTTAAATAAAGCATTATAATGCATTTGCCATTTAGATCGAATTCCTTCCAATATTTCGCATGACATAGGAAAGAGACTATTAGTTACATTTTGGCTACTACAGTTCTTTCAGACGTCTTATTTTATTATCAAGATTCGTTTCAGTTCTGTGATTAGAGTAATATTTTTTTCATTTTCTGCGAACAGTTATATAATTAAATAAATTCACCCTTAATTATATCAAGAAAATACTGTACCCCCTTAATAATTTACGTGTCTTAATAATTTAAGCATTTATTTAACAGAATTCGTAAAATTTACAGTTAAAAGGATAATAAGCTAATGTTACCAATACGCAGCATTATTAATGAATAAGTTAATGAAAACTTATACAGTCGTTTCACATGAAACTATATTTGCAGATTTTAATATACTTATGACGTCTTTCAAGATAGTTCAACGCTATTTGCTTTTTCCGAAGTATATGTAGGAAATGGAAATGAAAATGAAACAATATATTCAAAAACAGGAAAACAATAAATCCTCAATTGCCAAACATTGTTGGTAGATGAATCACACTGATAACTTTAATTCGGCTAAAATATTTTCTAAACCTACTTCTATGCACGAACTTCATTTTCATGAAGGATTTCATATTTTTAAATTTTTTTGTGATATTGTTAATTGTGAACTCACTATTCCCCCATTATCTGATTGTTGGAAAAATTACATAAAAACCTCTTTTTCCAAGTTTTTTCAGGATTTTCCATTTTAATAATCACCGCATTAATGAATACGCCCCAAACTCAGGTTTAGGCTGTCGAAGACTGTGTTGTCTGCAATGCTAATTTATTCTCGATAAACTGAAAAGCGAAGCGGGCGAAACCACGTTTGTAGTTCTTAAATTAGCATAATACTTTTACGTATTAAATTAATGTTTAGAAAATACTCATAGTGTATATGTATGTAAAACAAGTTTTTAAAGGAACATATGTTATCCGAATATACAAAAATTGTGTTGTTTGAATAAGACATTATCAATATTATCTATAATGTATTACTTCAAAGGTATTTATTGTAAGCATGCTGAATATAAGCTCTTTTGCACATACAAATTTGCACATCCCCTTGAAACGCAAAGCTGAAAACTAACACCTGTAAATCTCTTCTACTTAAATATTTATGGCAAAGGGTTTAAAGTGTTATTGGCAAGGGATTTTAACTAGATAAATTTGATCCGCTATACTATATTAATCTCATTAAACAACAGGCTTATGTTTCGGGTTTATATAAACAAACAATAACTGTAGTAATGTAATACGATGATATGAAAATGCATTAATGTAGAATTATACATTTGTATGAACCAACATTTACAAATTATGAAACACACTAAAGAGAAATCATTGTTAGGACTTTACAAAATACATACAAACCAATCAAAATTGCAGTTATTCTATTAATTTCCATAAAAATTAGAAACGAAAATAATTACAGAGTGTGAGAGATAATCTGCTGAAACACCTTTGAAAAAATTAAAAGACGGAAGACATACTAAATTTCCTTATTTTCGTTGATAATTTATAAATACTTATGATAAAAGAAATATAATCAAAAATCTAATCAAAAAACTTTTTATTTCATAAAATTCTAATCTAGACTTTTAAAATATACCAGTTTGCAGAATGTTGTGATATCCTGGATTATCTTAAAAGTCTGTGGAAATTGCTGCTGAAATAGAAAAGCCGAATTTTACTGCCAGCAACGGGTGGTTACAAAGGTTTAACTTACGGCACAATCTTATATTTATACAAATGTATGGTGAAACTGCTGATGTTTATTATAGTGCATATGTAAAAGAGTGGAAGAAATCATTGTTAAGTGGCATTCTCAATAGATGCAAACCTTGTGATGTTTCTAATTTTGATGAATGCGGACTGTTGTTGTGGGAGTTGTCGGACGAAACTGTTAATTTTAAGGGCGTAAAATGTAGTGGTGGGACGAAAAGCTAATAAAGATTGACAGTTTTATTAGCAGCAAATATGGATGGCTGAGAGAAATTGACTCCATTAGTTAGTAGTAAATTTCTCAATCCTCGCTATTTGAAAATCTTATGATGCGAACCGAAAATTCTGGATGACAACAAGCATTTGGGAAAAATAAATAATTTGAATAGCATTTGAATAGAAGTTGGGCATAAGTCGGTAAGTGTGATCGAAGATCACTCAAAGGGTTTCGTTTAATATTGCTTTCAAAAGACTTTATCCTTTTTTTAATACATTCAAATAAATTTCATTTAGCAACCAAAAAAACAGTCATGTTTTTTATAAAGTAAAAATTTACCGGTGTATTTTTCAAGTATTTTCGAATATGTAAACCAGCCCGATAGCGGGTGAAGCCCGCTATTATATTCTGTCATAATAATATCTGTCATGTGGACTAAATGCGATACTTAAAAAAATTAATTTCAAAACTAAACATGTTGCACACCTTCAAAATGTTAAAATATGCAAATATTTCCATAATCTGGTTTTTATCATGATTCAACACGTTCCTCAAACTCATATATTTACTATTGTCTATTACTCATATTGATACTCGCTTTGTATTATTCTGAAACATTTGAAAAATCCGTTAAACTTCCGAAATGATGCTAGATTTTCTTTTTAATTCTCTAATGACGTGGTATTAATCTGCTTTGTGTACATACACATACTCATACTCCTTGTATTATTGAGAAATCTTTCCGTTTTATTACCACTATGACGTCAATCAATTTTATTTCATATTAATCTTTTTTTCAATTGGTAAAACTTTTTATTTCATATTCATTTTTCACGTGGAAATCGTCTGATAGAAAATTAATTATTGTAGAAAGAATTTCATCGTTGATTTTTAATTTTTGGCATCTGCTATAACGAAAAATGTTTAAATTTAATAGGAAAAGGCTGTTAGAATTTTGGTTTTTTATCTCTATTTATTAAAATAATACGATTTTTTTAAATTTTAATATTTTTAGCTCTTTATAGCTTGTATTTATGTATATAAACAAAGTTTCAACTCTGTAAGTTACATAGTTTTTGAGAATGGCTCTGTGACAGACAGACAACGAAGCGGGAGTAAGAGGTTTTCGTGAGATGAACGAAACCCTAAAAAGAAGTATCTATCATTGCAGACAACTGTACTGCCCATTGCATAATTCGCAATTTAAATTAGATTGAACTTGTTATCTTGCTTCCAAACTACACTATATTTGGACAACCCTTAGATCAAGGAATTACTAAAGTTTTTAAGATAATCGAAATCTGCTTTTAAAAGAGTTCATTACTGCAACTGATGAAAAAAAGAAGTTTCACCTGTCTGTGTTAGATGCCATGTGTTGCATAGACAAGAGTTGGAATATTGCCTCAGAGTTGATTATTAACAATTGTTTTAGAAATACTTGGCTTCCAGAATGTGAAGAATCATCGTTCAAAGACGACGACAAAGATGATGATTATAAAAATTATGTGCCTGCCCATATTTGAACTTGCACTAAAACTACAGAATGCCGTTTGTGCAATACAAAACTAACCAACATATGCAGTTATTGAAATTGAGGTCGCTACTAATGAAAAAGCTGCCATACCGGAAACCATTTCGAATGTTTTAAATATAAAAACTGGTGGAAGCAATGATAATGAGAGTGAATCTGAAGCTAAATCGACAACGGAAGCAAAAACTCTCACTAACTAAAGCACTAAATATCCTCAGTCTCAAAAGCACTAAATATGCTCAGGTATTTTTTTAGCAATTCGGAAGCAACAGAAGAATAGTTTAAAGCTGTTCGTGAATTAGAAAAATCAGTCTTAACAACTACAATAAAAGAAAAATTCTGCATCAAAGATTAATTTAAAAAAAGAGGTAAGATTTACTGCTATACTATATTACTCATCAATTTGAAAATAGTATAAAAAATCTTGTTTATACCTCCTCTTTTATAAAGTATGTATTCATTGCTTGTTTGTACACTATTTTCTAATATAACTAACATATACTTAATTTTTTACTGTCTAAAATATAATTCCTGTTTACACCGCATATGATGTCACCCCGCTTATATGGTAATTTTTTAGGAACGCAGGTGTGACCATATAACCCATACACACTGTACACACTGTAATTGTTTCTAAATATACCAGAATATTAAAATTGATGCTTTATTTAATAAATTCGATTAAATAACAATTGATAATTAAATAACAATAAATTGTTGCTGTATATAAATTAAATTTATACTTTTAGAAATCCTTTCAAAATTTACTTACTCAACAATTAAAAAATATATATTACTATTAAAAAAATGAGTTCTAACAACTTATTTATTTTATTAAAGTTATTCGATTAACAAGTGCCTGTCTTTAAAAGTTTACTAAGGACAATATAATTAATACTTTCATAATTAGAATTATTTTTGATTTGAGACGTATGTCTCCTTAATAAGATACTTAAAGGGTTTAGAGAGTGAAATAATGGATAAAACTATCTCTTTATAATAGTTTGTTGTTTACATCATTATTTAAATTCTCAGTTTTATACACTTGAATCAAGTACTTTAAAAGTTAAGATACTTAAGCGAGCTATTACAGAGCATATGTTTTCTAAAATGTTTCACTTAAAAGTTGTGTAATTGTTGATTCATTATGTTAATTCTATAGACTTAATATTAACACTCAAGTATCATAATATTTTTACTGTTAAAAAAATATTATATAGTGATTCAAATAAACGGTAAATGACGTAATACAATAAACAGTTTATTAAAATAACTAATTGCTATACAGCTTTGATTCATATAAACGGCTTTTCATAACAAACGCTGATAATATAGATCTTTGATTCAAGTAAACGGAAATATAACGGGTGATTCAATTAACTGTTCATTCGGAGAAACAGCTATTCATATAAATCGCTGATTCGAATAAACACTAATTCAACATGATCCGGATAGCATGCATGGTCGCAGTGACGTCACTGCAAGTCACAGTTGCCACGACACATCTATGACCGAAATTCAGTGAGGTCAAATTGTGACTAAAATGTAAACTTCTGTACAAATTCTAAAAAAAACATACAAAACTATTTCAAACATGTTATTCATCGTAAAAAATACTTTTTTGGTCAGTTTTTAAATTTTTGTGACATCAATTTGACGTCATTGTGAGTCACGCATGTCACGTCACAACTGCGACCAAAATACATCATATTGTGAAATCACACTCTGACAAAAATGTGAATTTTAAAAATCTTTGAAAATGAGAAGAAACATTATACATAGTGCAATCTGTATGCATTTCAGAGCCTTAATAATATTTTATGACCCTTGGAAATTAATCTATACAAACAATCTGTAACACTCGTATTTATGAACCGATTTGAGAGCAACTGATCTTGTGAACAGAACATACCAAGGTCTCGAAAGAATTCGCTGGCCAGCTTCATGCGCCATCTTGTTTCAAAATGGAGGCAAGTTAATTTTTTTAATAAAAAAAAATCAAAAACATGTATAAAAAACTATAAATTTGAAAAGTTGTTTCCGTTAAGTGTTAGACCGTGATACAACGATTCCGGAACATTTTTTGTTTTGGCTTTATCTTAAAAATTGACAGAGGTATGGCAGTTTGAAATTCTAGGTTGGCTGACATTGTGAAACAATCTGATTTTTGTTATGCTGTAACTCTCATGCTGAAATTCGCATTGAAATTCAGTATTAACGAAAACCGGGATTGAATCTTCTATAATCTGGTTCCAAGCAATTTAGCTTAGGGTGTTTGAGTAAAATGGGTTGAATTTTTAAAAACATGGACTATGAAAGCTGCCTTTTCCTCCCGGTACAGGCCGGAAGGAATTTTTTTTTTATTTTAACACATTATGAAAAATAATTTAAAAATGAAATTTTACTCGAAGGCGAAATTTTGTCGGCTTTGTTTCTAAATTATACGACAATTTATTCTTTTACTGTTTCTGGAATAAAATTAGTGGAATTACATGTGTTTGTATCAGTTTTTATGCCAAAATAAATTTTATAAACACATTTTATTAAAACTTTTTCATGCATAAGATAGCTTGAATTGAATATATCAGACACTCAAGCACATGTTTCTTTCATTCATATAATTATTAAGATTAATAAAACAAAATTAAAAGTTATTAAAAAGGCTATTGTGTCAGAAAGTTATTATACTAACATTGAAAACTAGTCGTTGGGGGCCACCGTAATATTTACCCATCATGGATATGCATAATATAAAATATGAAAATAAAACATGCGTAAACAATTTATAAAATGCATTGCAATTCGAATAAAATTGTATATGATGACGTCATAAAATTTAAATGCTATATTACTCCAAAATTGATAATCATATTAACTAACGGTTTACTGCGTCGCATTAAGCTTCTTATTTCCAATTAAAATATATCTTTGAATTGTAATTTGAATGAAATACAGGGTCAGGAAAAATCGAAGAGTGTGGATAATAGGATTACAAATATCTCGGCAACTCATTATCGATCGACTTTATTCTTTATGTAAAATTTATGTTTTTTTATTGTCTTTTATATTCCCTCCTTAAAATAAACAATTTCGAAAAAATTTATATACCGTTTATCAGAACGAATATTTCGAGAGTCCGAAAAAAATAGTTCCGGATAATCGAGGTTACTGAAATTCAATAAGCTTCTTCTCATTATTACATACTAAGTACACACCAAATTTCAAGTCTCTATATCAATTTGTTCGGAAAATAGAGCGTTTACAGACACACAAACACACAGACAGACGGACGGCAAATTTTTTTTTCTAAAAGTATGTTTTTCGGAATCTCCAATGTCTGAAACGTGTAAATCCGTCAATTTTTTTTTTTTCGATTTTCAAAACGATTACAAGACCTACCCTATACTACGTATTAAGGGTAACTAATATAGTTCGGTGGGTGTAGCGATAGCTCACAAACAATTATCTTTATCCATTCAAATTTTGACAGTGTTTTTGTTTTCTTTTTGTCATTATATCATTAGATATTCAGGATGATTAAGCTCAGCGAAGTGAATCAGTAACAAGATTATCTGGTACTACATTTTCAAAAAAGTAGTAGGATGTCATTATGTTTCGTTAATGAACCATGGATAGCTTGTTTAAAATAAATTATATATTGCAAACTATGCATTTCGAATGTAAAAAGACAAGCATTTTTTCATTTAAATTCATTTAGAAGTATTTAAATATATATATTTTTAATTTTAGAACATTATGAAAAATAATGCATTGATTAAAAATGAAATTTTACTCGAAAGCGAATTATATAGTTTCTATCAACTGGGCTTTGTTTCTAAATTATACAGCAATTTATACTTTTACTGTTTATGAAATAAAAATAGTGGAATTGCAGGTGTTTGTATCAATTTTTATGCCAAAATGATTTTTCACAGCATAATTTTTTTTAAACTTTTTCATGTGTAAGATAGCTTGCATATATGAGACACTCAAGTACTTTTTTTTTTTCATTCATATAATCATTAAGAATAACAAAACAAAAATAAAAGCCATTAAAAAGGCTAATATTACAGAAAGGTTTTATAAAAACTCTGAAAAACTAGTTTACTGGGTGTAACGATTGCTCATAAACAAGTATCTATCTATTCAAATTTTGACATGCTTTATTAAATTTTTTTCATGTTTATGATAGCTTGTATATATGAGACACTCAAGTATTCTTTTTTCATTCGTATAATCATTCGAATATTAAAACAAAAATAAAAGCCATTAAAAAGGCTAATATTACAGAAAAGTATCAAGCAGGGCGGTCGCTCTGCCAAGCCAAGCTTAAAAAAAAAAAAAGCCACACAAACAACGCCAAGAACTGGCCTAAAGAGCGCTACTGCTTACTTACAGAAAGCAACTTCGCAATGTTAAATCGACAAAACATGCCAGATTAAAATATCAGATATCAAATAAACCAAGCGTCATATTTAAAAAAAAATAAAACTTCATAATTATAAGAACACACATTTTATCAGACAATTAAATATGACTGCAAACTGTGACAGATTATTATTTCAAATATGAATAAGTATGAGAAATTGCCTATCAAAGGTATCGATCTGGGTGGCCAAGTCGCAGAGCGTCAGCACGGCCACTGATTCCACGCATAAGGTCCACGCATAAGGTCCCAGGTTCGAATCCTGGTCCAGGTCAATTTTTCACTCATGTTTGTTTAGTGTAATTAATTGTCAGATAAAATGCGTGTTCTTATAATAATGTAAAATAAAGTAATCAGACGTAGTGTTTATGCTTTAAAAAATATTTGAAATATATAATTTACCTTTTTAGAAAGATCTTTAAAAATAAATTAGTTTTTGATGGAAGATGTACCTTCTAAAATGTATACATTAAGAATTATCGGCATTTAAAATTTATTTCCAAACATAAACAAAATTTTTGAAATGAATTAAATGTGATTCATTTATTTCTAAAAAAAAAAAGAAAAAAAAAAAAACATACACGGTAAAGGACAGGCATTTCGTTCGCAGGAATACCTTTCACGTCATTTTCCTATAAATTATTGAAATCCAGTTGTTAAATTATTTTTGTTTTAGAAGTGAATTTTCCATTTAAATTTTTTGTAACAGTACAATGTTTAATTGAATAAAATAATGTAAATCTAAGAAATTGCTAAAAAATTCCAAACATGCACAGGGCAACGCAAAAAATAAATAAATAAATAAATAAACAAAAAATAAATTAATAGATAAATAAAAAAATAAATAAAAAAAAATCAGCTTTCAGAAATTCTAAAAATTGTTCATATATCTTAATTACAAGCTAAAGGAGTGTTTATTTCTTTATTATTCTATATATAATAGTAATTTCAGCAAATGTATTAAATTCCAATGCGATCTGTTTTAAACTTTAAGATAATTTATAACACATGATAAAAAATATATAAAAAAGAATGCCGCGTCACATATCGGGGAGGTGATGGGGAGGGGCGTGAACAAAATTATGAAGTATAATAAGGCTATCTGTTTGAAACTTTACGATATTTTATAACACATAACAATAATTTTAAAAATAAAGCCGCGTCAAAAATTATAGGGAGAAGCGGAGAACGTGTTGCCTACACAAGGAGGGGGGGGGGACACTTTTCTAAATTTTAACGGTATCCGTCATGTCACATATCGTTACACTTTTCTAAATTTCTATCGTTTTTCTTTTCAACCCTACAACCCCCCTTTACCGTTTTCGTTTATCATTTCTCTTTTTATCTATCGTTACACTTTTCTAAATTTTAACGATATCCGTCATGTCACATATCGTTACAAAGGGCTATGACCACTTATTCATGTTATGCACCACAGATGTCAGCCCACATTTTGCGCCCCCGACACTACTCATGTGCTATAGTGTTCGAAAGGCCTGTGACCGCTTATTCATATTATGTATCTTCGGAGTCCATCCTCCCGATTTCACCCCCTCCCCAAAGGGGGCACTTTTCTAAATTTTGCCGACACCTCTCATGTGATATATCGTTGGAAAGGTCTGTGAACGCTTAATCATATTATGCAGGGGGGAGTTTCTAAATTTTGCACATACCCCTCATGTGATACATTGTTGGAAAGGTCTGTGACCGCTTAATCCTATTATGCATCTCCGGTGTTCATCCCCCCAATTTGTCCCTCAAACGCGATTAGCTTTCACCACCAGGGGTAGCTTTCCTATCTCTGTTTCTATGGCTCGGATCACGACGGGGTATGGCTCATTCGACTCGACATCGATAGAGCTTTCCGATTTTATCTCGTTTTTTCACCACCAGGGGAACTTTCCTATCTCTGGTCCTATGGGCTGGATCACGACGGGGTATAGCTCATTCGACTCGACATCTGTAGCCTTAACGATTTCAGTGCCCGAGGTTCATATAGAACAGATTGCGCTACTTGGTGGTGGAAGATGGAACTTGAGCGTGCGCAGCATGACTGCTATACGGTGCCGAAGGCAGCGGGGACCCGTGTCGGAGGTTCGTTTGGTTAGAGGTTTATACTTTTCGATGTGCAAATTAAAGGATTATCCGGTGCCGAAGCCAGCGGGGAACCAGGTGGGAGTTTCGAAGTTTATCATATTCGTGGTTTTACAAGATTCGAGACTGCGATGTAAATTAGGGGCCCGCTAGCGGGCGAAGCCAGCTAGTGCTAATAATAAAAGAGTGTGATATCACGTTTGATTTCAAATGCAGCGCTGACATGCTATGTACGTATTTCATTTTTATTCATTTCATGGATATGTCAGTGATATTTTTTAACGGAGGATAACAAGTATTATAACAAGCCACATTTAGTATGTTGTTTTCAAGAGTGCAATTAGTTTAATTGAAAAATCTACTGGTATTTCTAGTTAACCTTTTAAACAATGACTGAAAGTAAAATGTAATTTTAAATTATTTCTCATGTTTAGATTATTTAAATTATGTTTAATCTATTTTTAAAAAAAGAAATGATATCTACAAAAGCAACTTTTCAAAAGTAAAAAAAGCCAAGCGTAAAAAAAAAAAAAAGTTGTGGCTAAAAAAGGGTGTGATATCAAATTTCCAAGCTATTATATTACTTATTTAACTTTTTCCCATTAAATAAGTTATCATATATATAAGTCGAGTGCCTACGTATATGTTAATAGAAATCGTTTTCTCCTGTACTAAATACATCCTAACGAGTTTCTGAAAATTCAATTTTTTTCAAATTATGCATGATGGGCTTGGCGGCCATCTTTCCATATTTCTAAGCCCCAAAATTTCTAAAGTAAAAGCGTAATACGTTTGCAATGTAATATGTTTTTAACAATTTCAAACTTCAGCTTTTAACTACGGACAGATAAATTAGATAAGACTGATATTTTGATAAATTGATTTTACTAGTTTGAAATTATTAATTACTCTAAAAAATAAATCATAAGATGAATCTTTAAGATAAGTCATCATTATCTTAAGACACAATTTTCAGAGCATACAAGTCTATAAATGAAACGCATAAAATATTTGCTTAAATAACAATTTTGAACTTCGGATTTTAACTACGGATTTGGGTGCTTAGAATTTTGTGAATAATATGCAAAGATGGCCGCCAAGCCCATCATGCATAATTTAAAAAAATTGAATTTTCAGAAACTCGTTAGGATGTATTTAGTACAGGAGAAAACGATTTCTATTAACATATACGTAAGCACTCGACTTATATATATGATAACTTATTTAATGGAAAAAAGTTAAATAAGTAATATAATAGCTTGGAAATTTGATATCGCACCATTTTTTAGCCACAACTTTCTTTTTTTTACGCTTGGCTTTTTTTACTTTTGAAAGGTTGTTTTTGTAGATTATAAATACTCTGAAAAATAGTTTAGTGGGTGTAATGAGAGCTCACCAACAATTATCTTTATCCATTCAAATTTTGACAGTGTATTTTTTTTCTTTTCGTCATTATATCATTAGATATTCAGGATGATTACGCGCAGCGAAGTGCATGAGTAACAAGATTATCTGGTGCTACACTTTCAAAAAAGTAGTAGGGTGTCATTATGTTTCGTTAATGAACCATGGATAGATTGAGATTCTTGCATTCGAGCGAAATTAAGTTGTTGTTAGAGCATACAAAAGAAATGGGCTGAATAATATTGATAAACTAAAACTAAAGAATTAAATTTTACTCGAAGGTGAAGGTTTCTATCAAGTCGGCTTTGTTTCTAAATTATGCAAAAATTTATCCTTTGACTGTTTATAAAATAAAAATAGTAAAATTACAGGTGTTTGTATCAGTTTTTATGCAAAAATGAATTTTATAAGCACATTTTATTAAAACTTTTTGATGCTTAAGATAGCTTGAATATATGAGACACTCAAGTTTTTTTTTCATTCATATAATCATTAAGAGTAATAAAACAAAATTAAAAGTCATTATAAAAGCTATTATGTCCGAAAGGTATTATACATACATTGAAAAAATAGTTTTGTGGGTGTAACGAGAGCTCACAAACAATTATCTTTATCCATTCAAATTTTGACAGTGTGTTTTTACTTACCCATCATACGTAGTATAGGGTAAGTCTTGTAATCGTTTTGAAAATCGAAATTTTTTTTTTGACGTTTTACACGTTTCAGACACTGGAGATTCCGAAAAACATATTTTTAGAAAAAAAAAATTGCCGTCCGTCTGTGTATCTGTGTGTGTGTCTGTGTGTCTGTAAACGCTCTATCTCCCGAAAAAATTGAGATAGAGACTTGCAATTTGGTTTGTACTTAGTATGTAATAATGGGAAGAAGCCTATTTCATTTCAATAACCTCGATTAACCGGAACTATTTTTTTCGGACTCTCGAAATATTCTTTCTGATAAAAGGTATATAAAAATTTTCGAAATTGGTTATGTTAAGAAATTAATGTAAAAGACAATAAAAAAACATAAATTTTGCATAAAGCATGAAGTCGATCGGATAATGAGTTGCCGAGATATTTGGAATCCTATTTACCACACTCTTCGATTTTTCATGACCCTGTATTTCATCCAAATTTCACTTCAAAGATATATTATTATTGGAAATTTTACGCTTAATCAGATGCAATAAACCGCTTGTTAAAAGGATTATTATTTTTTGAGTTATAAGGATGTTTCTTTCAAGCAATTCAGTAATCGAGCTTTGAAAGTTTGTGACGTCATCAAGCCTCGATTTTATTTGAATTGCAATGCATTTTATAAGTAGTTTACACATTTTTTATTTTAATATTTTACATTATGCATATCCATGATGGGTAAGTATTACGGTGGCCCCCAACGACTAGTTTCTTTTTGGTCATTATATCATTAGATATACAAGATGATTAAGCGCGGCGAAGTGAATGAGTAACAAGATTATCTGGTACTGCATTTTCAAAACAATAGTAGGATGTCATTATGTTTCGTTAATGAACGATGGATAGATTGAGATTCATGTATTCGAGCGAAATTAAGTTGCTATTAGAACATACAAAAGACATGGGCTGAATAATATTGATAAACTAAAACTTAAGCATTAAGGGGACCGTGGACCTTTATTTGATCAAAAATCGGCCCAAAAATCTGAATTTATTTTTATGTGTATTATTATTCTTCAGTTTGTACTGAACCATTTGAGAAAAACTTCATGCAGCTGCGATAATTTTTCGCATAGTTACAAGCGTTTGATTTTTGTACACAATGAATTTTTCGGTGCTTTAGTAAACTTTATACATGTTTTTTTTTTTTTCAATACAGATTTTACACGTTCTTTAAATTTTTGAAATGCTCCATGTGTCTTAATTTTTGTTCAAAATTCATGAAATTGATAAGAACGAATCCTGATACTGTTTACAAAGAAACTTTGTAGGCATTTTATAATTAGACTTCTTTAAGATAATTAAATTTGATTTATAACTTATTAAAATGCTAAACTTTGATGAAAATCGGAATGGAATTTAGAAAAAATCTCTCAAAAATTAACTATTCGGGGGATTAAAAAACTGATACACAGATTTGTTTGTAATATAGTTTTAAGTGATCCAAATGCTAAATCGGGGATATATCTTAAAAATTAATACGCAAGGAGCATTTTAAAATTTGGTTTATAAATTAAAAATTTCTTTTAAATCTTAAAATTATATTAAGATTAGGAAATTTCCTTAAGGTATTCTATATACTTATGGTGAAATATATATATGGACAAAATTTCATATATCTATGATGAAAAATAATTAATTCAATTTTAACGTCCACCGTCCCTTTAACATACAGTTACCGTGATATATAATATTGGATTTGGAAAGTTAGATAGCATTTTTTTGTGCACAAGAAAGACGCTTAATTAGTGTTTAGCATTTTAGGGTGAAATTACATTTTATCTAAGCCACGTACGTAAAAAAGTCCTTCCGGACTGTACCGGTAGAAAAAGGTAACTTTCATAGACGCTGTTTTTAACACTTTCCAACCTAGTTGAAAAGTGTTAATGACTTCGGTTTATCTGGCCGTATGGCCGTCTGCCGTCTGGCCGTCTGTCCGTGCTCTAACTCCCGTAAATATGCTCGGATTGCTCTGCAATTTTTATATGTTGTTGTCGTTATCTATAGCATGATCCCTATTTCAACGGAAGTGTGTAGCACTTATAGTTTTATTACAGGGACACTCAAAAGAATTCCGTTAAATTGCGGTCTATGGGGAAAAATCATTTGCGGTTTATTTAAATAATGTTTCACTATTTTAAACGCATTGAAATTTATATACATCACTAAGGTGCATCAGAAGAAGCTTAATATGGAATAGGGTGTGCATAGCACTTATAGTTACTTTACAGGGACGGTCAAAAGAATTCCGTTACATTACGTCTATGGAGAAAAATCGTCTGCGGTTTATTTAAATAATGTTTCACTATTTTAAACGCATTGAAATTTATATATTACAAGAGGCTTACTACATAATATTGTGTGTATAGCAGTCATCGTTCATTTACAGGGACACACAAAAGAATTCTCTACTGTCTGTTAACAATAATTCCTGGAAGTGCGTTTTAAGTTACTGAAAGCAATTTTAATTTTAACTCGCTTTTTGTATATTACGTGGTGTGTATAAATTCTGTAGATCCTATACAAGGAAGCACAAAAGTTCGTGAACACATTTCCGTTTATGGACAGAAACTCCAGAAAGAGAATTTTAAACTGTGCTACGCGTTTCCTAACTAAACTAAAATTTAGCATCCTATGTAGTATATATACAAATCTATAGATCCTACACAGGGCTGAATAAAAGTATTCGGATATTTTTCCGAATATTGTATATGTTGAAAATTCCTGAAATTATGTTTTTAAATATGTTATGCGTTTTCCAAATTGTTTACTTAGATGTTATCTTTTAGCTTATTAAACGGTATGATTTGTAAAATTATTTTGGAAGCGTTGGAAAGTGTTACATAATCTATGCTTGACGCATGATTTTTCGTTCTTGTTTAAGATAAAGCCAAAACAAAAAATGTTCTGGAATCCTTGTATCATGTTATAACACTTAATGGAAACAATTTTTTTTTCAATTTATAATGTTCCGTACATCGTTTTGAATTTTTAAAAATTTTAAATTTATGTAACTGACCGCTATTTTGAAACAAAATGGTGGATGAAGCTTACCAACGAACTCGGATGAAACCTTGGTATGTTTTATACACATGATTAGTCACATTCATATCGTTCCATAAATACGAGGGTTACAGCCTAACAAATATCAGATTACTTCAAAATGTCAGCCACCCTAGAATTTCAAACTGCCCTATCTCAGCCATTGTTTAAAATATAGCCAAAAAAAAAAAAAAATCCAGAATTTTCGTGTCACGTTCTTACACATAACGGAAACAATCTTTTCAATTTATAATTTTTGTACATCTTTTTGAACTTTAAAATTTATTAAAAAATTAACTGCCCGCTATTTTGAAACAAAAAGGCGGATGAAGCTGGCCAACGAACACGGTCGAGAACTTGGTATGTCCTATACACATACTCAGTCACATTTAAAACGGTTCATAAATAAGAGAATTACAGGATATATATATATATATATATATATATATATATATATATATATATTAGGGTGGTCCTTATTTTCGAAGTTTTAAAATAAATTGTTCTCACCCTCTAAATTTGTTCCATTATGTCTAAAAATAATTCTTGTAAAATTTAATCACTAAAAACTAATATTTATAGGTAGCTCAAGGAAGCATAAGTTTTATAATTTGGGATCATTTTGTTATCTTTTTCTCCTTTTACTTGAAAAAATATATCTAATCCCAGTATTATAAAATTATTTCAATACATTAAAAAGTCACTTATGTACGCTATCAAATCCATAAAAGCAACATTAAAGAAGTGAGTATAAAGCATCACATATTTTTACTGAATGGTGTATACAAATTTAAAATTATATACATACATTAATATTAAAAATATCTACGTTTCGACCACCATCTATGGTCATCTTCAGGAAAATTTTCTTATATTGCTTTTAAAGTATCAATTGCGAAAAACAATCCGTCCGTTGCCACAATATTGCCATTTGAAACTTTAAAAGCAATATAAGAAAATTTTCCTGAAGATGACTATAGATGGTGTTCGAAACGTAGATATTTTTCATATTAATGTATGTATATAATTTTAAATTTGTATACACCATTCAGTAAAAATATGTGATGTTTTATACTCACTTCTTTAATCTTGTAATATTTTATGGTGTAATGGTCCAGTATTTATATACATAAAAGCATTTGTAAATGTAATTATTAAGCTAATTATCCAAAAATAATTCATTGATATAAAGATAATAAATGTTTGGAATTATTTGAAGAATGAAGACTGGTTAAAGAAAAACAAAGAAAACTAAAAAGCATGCATCTTCTTCAATATTATAAAACTTTTTTCATATTGCTCATGTCAATGCATTAAAAATAATCAATATATCTGAAGATAGAAATTTATTGCTAGCACAGCGAGAAGATGGCAGACGAGCATCAATGATTGGTATTGACATAAATAAATCTCTTGCAGAAGGAATTGGTTGCTTATAAAAAAGAAGAATCTTCTGAAGAAATGATTAGAAAAAATGAAATGTCCACAGGAGAAACAAACAAACAAACAAAAAAAACAATACTTGAATCTTCTACAGACAGCTCGAATGAAGAGGATAGAAATGAATGAAAATGAACATCGCGATCAGGAAATAAAACTGTTAGAGGATGCAGCATAAGATCCTGGTCCACCCAAAGATAAGAGAGGGGAGGGCGTATGGATATTATGCCTCGATATTTAGAAACATCTTTAGACAGGACAAAAGTATCAGGTAGCATTTGTAGTTGCCGAAACTGCAGAGTTTAAGATATGTTTTAAAGAAGTTAGTCTCGTTGAAAAAGAATTGTCCATTGAATTAAACAATCACAAAAATTAAAAGAACGGCTACAAAGAAATATTCTTCTCATTGTCCATAGAAATGGGAAACTTTTATCAGAATTAACTTGTGAAGAGAAAATAGTCAAACTACCAATTATAATTTCCAGAAAAGGAGTTTCTCTGATGCTCTCAGTTTCTAAACTACTTTCTGCAACAGGCAAAGCATAAGACTTGCAATTTATAAAGTTCTGAATGAATGGGATATTGTAGATAAAGTGATTGGAATGAGCATTGATAGCACATAAGCAAATACTGGAAATGATAAAGGTGATTGCGTCCTTTTATAAGAAAAGCTTGGGAATAAACTTTTTTTGCCAGCCGTCATCATATTATGGAAATTATTGGAAAAGTATTTCATAATTATTTGTGAACTTTGTCATCAAGTCCAGAAGTACCTTTATTCAAACGTTTCCAAGGGTACTAAGGATTTCTAGATAGAGACAAATTGGAAACAGGTTTGAAAGATAATATTAGAGATCTTGTACAAAATGTAAAAGAGGAAATTTTGGAGTTTGCTACTAGAAAAGAATCATGATCAGCACCATGAGTACCTGGACCAAGAGATGATTATCAAGAATTTGCAGAACTTGTCATTATTTTCCTTGGAGGAATACCTGTCAGGGGAATTCGTTTCATGCTTCCCAGGGCAATGCATCATGCTCCTTGGATGTCTAACAAAGATATTCATCTTTAGGTCCCAATTCATGATTACCAAAAAGGAAGAAAGAGGTCTTTGTGATGTTTCTGTTTTTACAGTGTGTATTTTAAAGATTATGTTACTGCTTCAATAACAGAAACCTCACCAAGCAATGACTATCAGTTAATGAATAGTTTAGCAGAGTATTCAAGAATACATGAAGAAATTGCAAAAGCTGCATCTGAAAATTTTTCAGAGCATCTGTAATATTTGTGAGATTTTTCTGGATTGTCTTTTTTCGATAGTCATGTACCTGTATTAGAATCCTGAGAAGAAGATAACTCTTTCCTTTAAACATTCTCATGGAAAGGAGTTTGAAGATTTTGTTACCAAAGAATCTTTCAAACTGTTCAAAGAAATGAATTTACCCCAAGGAATCTTTGAAGTAGACACAGAACATTGGAACACTAATTCTTATTATAGGATTGCATTAGAAATGGTGCAATCTGTGAAAGTGGTAAATGATCATGCTGAGAGAGGTATTGCTTTCACCAAAGAATACACTAGAATCCTTGCACGAAATGAACTTGAGTTTCAGCTATTATTGAATTTTGTGGAGGAACACTGGAAAGCTTATCCTTACTGCAGAAAAATGGACTTAACAAATTATTGTTATTACTAATACTTTCATATTTTAAACTTTTTATATGCTTAATATTATGCTTTTATGTTATAAAAATATGAACATAATTTACTATCGTAATAAAAATTATCATTGTGGCTTAGTTTTCTCTTGTCAATAACACAATGTTTTTAAGTGTAATCGTCAAACTTCAGCAATCTTGAGCTACCTCTAAATATATTTCTTTTTCATTCAAACTTTTCCTACTTTGTTTTTTACTGTATTGGAACAAAATTTGAGGGTGAGACAGAAGAAATTTTTTAAAAAGTTAAAATCGAACATATAAGGACCACCATAATATTTATATATATAATATATATATATATATATATATATATATATATATACAAATCAACATTTGAACGGATGGTGGTTTTGGGGTAAAGGGGGTCGTGATCAGTGAAAATATACCAAAAATTCTTGGAACTGCTTTCCTTCGAACGGCTGCAATAGGAAACTTTTTGTAATGAAAGCTACCTAATATTGTAACAATATTGAGGGAAAGCGTAATGATTTAAATGAATAAAATAAAACGCTATACACGGAGCTATTTAGTTATTTTTGTTGTTTTAAATTAATATACTTTTGAATTAAGTTAATATCACAAGCATTTAGTACTAATTGAGGAATATAAAGTCAAAGCGATGAAAAAGGGGTGGGTGTCTAGACAGTTTTAAAAACTCTAAAATAGGTATATTTTTCAATGTATCCATGGAAATAAACATCCAAATAAAAATAAAAAAATAATGCGGGTAAGTTTGAAAATCACGTGAAAAATTAAATGATGGCGTTTCAAATAATAACTTCATAAACCCTGCAATTGTAGAATATTCTTATGTGTTTTGAAAATGGCTCCGATAGAGACGAAACATGTCAACAGTCCAATAAAAATTATTTTACTGTTTATAAAGTTTTATTTTACGCCTTTTAGCAATTAAAAGATGTATATTGTTGTAAGGTGTTATAATCTATACTAATAAAAGAAAGTTTCGCTCTGTGTGTGTGTGTGTCTGTCTGTCTGTGTGTGTGTCTGTCTGTGTGTGTGTGTGTGTGTCTGTCTGTTGGTGATGGCTAGGAAAATCTAGCCCACCTAGAAGGCTGGAAATTTAGGTGTACATAGTCCAAGGTCTGGCCATGTGCACCTGAGTCTCAGAATTTTAATATTTTGATAATTAGCCTAGATATTAATTAGATTCTCATTAACCATCGCTTCTAAAATGTCATCTTTTAAATCAAAATGGCGAAAGAAACGGATTGGCGCATTGGATTTGTAACCGGAAATGAACGAATTCAAAATTATTTAACTAATTAGCGAATTTTAAGAAAACTAATTGAGATATCAATTTGAAAATTTCTGCGAGCATATGTAAAAAAAAATATTCTGTATCTGACTATGTAATTTTTGAAAAATTCGGTTGGTAATTTTTTTTAATTTACGCAAATAACTGCCAAATATATGCAGGTACCAGTGAAAACGATCCCAGAAAGTTTCAGACAGGGATCGGCTTTCATTAAAAACTGAACTACAAAGAGATCTGTTTATCAGGAAAATCCCTCCATTTAGTTTTCGAAAATGAAAGGAAATAATTGCCAATTTTTACTAATGAACAAAAATTTAGGTAACTAATTAAGATATAGATTTGAAATTGACATCGGGAAGGGGTGTCATCTGCCGGCTATTTTAACGTAGCGTCTTCGTTATGTTCTAATTATCAGAAAAATGTAATTCTTTTTTTAATGATCGCGTTAATGTATAGGTGACGGTGGTTCTCTTGAACAAATTATTCATTATATATGCAGGTATGGGGAGGGCGGGGGTGAACGCCTTTCTCTGAGATTGTAATTATCTCCGGACCGCGCAACGCCGGGCGGGTTAGCTAGTTTGTTACATTTTTGTACTGCCATATTTTATGTTTTTAAATCCACACATAATATTCCATATTTAATAGTTTATTTGCATACCTATGTTACATTTTTACTCATATACATATTCTTAGGTACAACATAAATGTTAACATACAAAATATTGAACATGCTTAAAATTTATACTACAAACAGTACCCGTACGGACAGCTTTTAAGCAAATTAAAGTAATAATGATCAAAAATAGGAATCGTCAAATTTCTAAAGTTTTTAAAATCAAAGACATTGAACGACTCTGCGTTACACATTTCTCAAAGAATCTGGATTTCATACTTTAACTTTTTTTTAAAAAACCTGTCCGTGCTTTTGTATGAATTATAACGTTCGCTTGATTTTATTCAATGAAGAATAAGTTTATACTAAAAATATCAACGTTTGACACACAATAACATCGTGTAATAAACAGACGCACGTTTCATGAGTATCCTGGACTCATTTCCTCAGTGTAAATAAACTTAAACCCTATTGTATCCCCCCAAAGACATGAAAATGAATCTAAAAACCCAAATGAAAAACAACAACACACCGAGAAACTCCTCCAATCTGATTAAGTCGGTTGGTTGGTTGTAGAGGATTCACTATGACAAAGTAACTCAACCCAGAAAGGTGAGATGTACGGTACACTTGAAAAATCATTAACCAGGGAGTTACCAAATTTATGAATATAAACTGCCTCAAAGAAGTCTAAATCTAATGGAGTGTTACATTTCTTAATAATAGTGGCTGAATCGAAGTTAAAATTATGTCCCTCACTCCAACAGTGACAGGCAATAGAGGACTTTTGTAATTATTTTTTCTTAATGTAATTTCTGTGTTCATTGAGTCTGAAACGGAGTTGTCGTTTAGTCTGTCCTATATAGGACAAACCACATTGACATTGGATATTGTAAATGCCCCAAAAGTTTTGATGTGAAATTTTATCCTTTAAATGTGAAAAATTTAGTTTATTAACTGGCTTAAAAACAACCTTAAAATCATATTGCCTTAAAATATTAGCTATTTTATAGCTAATGCTATTGTGAAATGGTAAAATAATGAGGTTAGAAAAAGATTCTGGGACATCAGAAGGAACAAGATTACTATTTTTATTTAGACAACGAAAAATTAAACGGTTGATATAAGTCAAACTAAAACCACGATTAATAGCAACAGATCTAATATAATTCAATTCTGTACCAAGGGAAACATTATCAGAACAAATGGAAATTGCTCTATTAATAAAGAAATGAAAAGCCGAGGCTTTCTGAGAGGGGGGGTGACACGAATTAAAATGAGGAGGGAGTGAGACTGCAAAAGGTTTCCGGTATACACAGGTATCAAATGTATTAGGCTGACGTGTGACTAACACATCAAGAAAGGACAATTTATTTTCAACTTCAACTTCATATGTAAACTGAATAACAGGATCTATTGAGCTTAGAATAGTTAAGACGTTATCAATGGATGAAATAGACAGGTCCAAGAGTGCAACTATCACTCTTGCTAATATAATATAATTCATACTATATGCACTCTTGGACCTGTCTATTTCATCCATTGATAACGTCTTAACTATTCTAAACTCAATAGATCCTGTTATTCAGTTTACATATGAAGTTGAAGTTGAAAATAAATTGTCCTTTCTTGATGTGTTAGTCACACGTCAGCCTAATACATTTGATACCTGTGTATACCGGAAACCTTTTGCAGTCTCACTCCCTCCTCATTTTAATTCGTGTCACCCCCCTTCTCAGAAAGCCTCGGCTTTTCATTTCTTTATTAATAGAGCAATTTCCATTTGTTCTGATAATGTTTCCCTTGGTACAGAATTGAATTATATTAGATCTGTTGCTATTAATCGTGGTTTTAGTTTGACTTATATCAACCGTTTAATTTTTCGTTATCTAAATAAAAATAGTAATCTTGTTCCTTCTGATGTCCCAGAATCTTTTTCTAACCTCATTATTTTACCATTTCACAATAGCATTAGCTATAAAATAGCTAATATTTTAAGGCAATATGATTTTAATGTTGTTTTTAAGCCAGTTAATAAACTAAATTTTTCACAGTTAAAGGATAAAATTTCACATCAAAACTTTTGGGGCATTTACAATATCCAATGTCAATGTGGTTTGTCCTATATAGGACAGACTAAACGACAACTCCGTTTCAGACTCAATGAACACAGAAATTGTCGGCGGCGCAGTTTATTTAATATGTAAAATAGTTTATTTAATTGTATAAAACCAATACTTCATAAATAGAGTTAAGTAAGCATGCATTCGCTTACCTGATTGTAAGTTCAAACCTTCCTTAAGTTTATCCATTGGGTTATATCGTAGCACATTGTGAGTTTCCATATTCAAAATGTAATCCAAATGATTATCGATGATGATCAGCACATTACTCATTTCTGAAACTTTATTACTTTGCTGAAATTAAAATGTTTATTAACATGTGTTTCAATTAAATTAAGCACTCTTCACCTTTATATTTATATTATATTTAAACATTTAACGGTATCTTGATTACAAGTTAACAGAGCATTTACATCGCTCTGACATTTTCACACGCTACATTTTAAAAGAAATTCACACAACAACTGACTAAAGTCTAAATAGTTTTCAGTTCTTGATAGCCTTGGATGACGTCACTGGGAAAAAGCACATGATAGCACGTGATAATCATTCTTTCACGTGGGCGTTTATTCCATGTACTTAGCTGAGTTGAAAACAGTTTATGAATGGGTTTTTCCGACGAGCTAATTAAAGTTGTTTACTGCAATTTTAAAGTACTTTATTATTATCTGACGATTGAAGAGTAGTTGATTCCGAATAGAAGATTACCCTTTAATTGCAATTTCCGTCACTCCCCCTTAATCTTCTATGTAGGATAAGGAAGTAAGTTCAGATTGTTTCGGTGTTTAATGAATTCAGGTTTGGGGTTGGGCTTGGTGAGTGAATCTGCGGTCATAAATTCTGTGGGACAATACTTTAAATCTATTATTCCATCTTCCTTGAGTTGTCTTATCGCGTGGAATCTGATATCTATATGTTTACTTTTTCGAGTATGTTTTTCACTTTCAACCATTTTTATACATGGCTGATTGTCCTCGTATATTGTTATGGGTTTCTGTTGTGGTAATTTTAAATCTTCCAGGAGTTTTATCATCCATAGTATTTCCTGTGCTGCGTTACTTACAGAAATGTATTCAGCTTCTGCTGATGACAGAGCAACGCATGTCTGTCTTTTCGTTGTCCAATGTATGGGACATTTTCCTAACATAAATATATTTCCGCTGGTGGATCGTCTAGTTTCTGGATCACCTCCCCAATCTGCATCTGCGTAAACTTCGAGAATAGGCTTATTTTTCGAACTTAGCGTCAGGTTGAGGTGTTTTGTGTTGTTTAAGTATGTTACGATTCTTTTGACTGCTTTCCAGTCTTTTTCTAGAGGGGTTTCATTTCTACGGCTGAGTATGTTGACCGCTGCTGAAATATCTGGCCTGGTTAATGTTGAGATGTAGAGTAATGTTCCCGTTGCTTGTCTGAATTTAATATTGTTAGGTAATAGATTTTCATCATCGTTGAGTCGATTGTAACCTGCTTCCATAGGTGTGCAGTAAGGTTTTGCGTTTTGAAGATTGAGTTTATCTACCAATTCTTCAATTTTTGAATTTTGGTTTAAGTAGAAATTTTTATCGTCTCTTTTTATATTTATTCCGAGATAGTTATTGACTTCTCCCAAATCTTTCAATTCATATTCCCTTTTGAGATTGTTTATTAATTCAATTATATCTTCGTTTTTTCCGGCGATTAACAAATCATCCACATATACTATAATGTATGTCGAGTTTTCACCATTTTCGCGTATAAAAAGACATGAGTCAGATGTACTTTGTACAAAATTTAATGCTTTAAGACTCTCGGAGATTTTCGTGTGCCATGCTCTGGCGGCTTGCTTGAGCCCGTATATTGCTTTTTGTAATTTACATACATTGTTTTGTTGATTTGGAGCTATATAGCCTTCCGGCTGTTTCATGTATACCTCTTCTTGTAGGTTTCCGTGTAAAAACGCTGTATTCACGTCGATATGATTAACTTTAAGGTTATGATTTAATGCTGCTATGAGAAATGCACGGATTGTGGTATGAGAGACAACTGGAGCAAAGGTCTCGTCATAATCTACTCCGAATTTCTGACTGTATCCCTGTGCCACGAGTCGTGCTTTATAGGTTTGCACTTGGTTTAGGTTGTCGCGTTTTAATTTAAAAGTCCATTTTGAACCTATCACTTTCTTTCCTGGTGGCGGATCGACTAATGTCCAAGTTTTATTTTTAGCTAGGCACTTGATTTCATTTTCGGTGGCTTTGAGCCAATTTTCCTTATCGTGTGGATTTTTCATTTCCATGATATCGTTCCAATTCTTTGGTTCATTTGATTGTGTGTCTTTAACTAAACAGACAAATCTATCTGGTGGTACTCCTCTGTTAGATCTATTTGACCTTCTTGGTTCTATTTGTGTTTGTTTGGACTCGCATGGTTGTTTTTCATTATCATTAATGTCAATTTCAATGTAATTTTTATTCTTCTCTTCTTGATTTCTATCATCAGTGGAGATTTCTTCGAGATTTGAATCTTCCTCAATGTTGTTTGAGTGTTTTATTTCATGTTCTATGAATTTTACAGTCCTGGCAATTATTATTTGTTTGTCTTTTGTGTGTATGCGATATCCTTTGGAACGTGTGTCGTAACCTAGAAAAATACCTTCTTGCGCTCTATTATCTAGTTTTCCTCGATGTATTTTATTAATGTAAACAAATGCTTTACATCCAAAGGTTCTTAAGTGTTTGAGATCAGGTTTGATACCTTTCCATAGTTCGTATGGAGTTTTGTCGTTCGCTCTTGTTGGTAATCTGTTTTGTAAATATGTCGCTGTGTGTATTGCCTCTCCCCAAAATTGTTTATTTAAATTTGCTTCTAAAAGCATGCTACGTGTCATATCGAGTAGGCTTTTATTCTTCCTTTCTGCCACGCCGTTCTGGCTCGGGTTGTGTGGAATTGTGAATTGGTGTAATATCCCGTTTTCCTTTAGATAATTGTCTATTTCGTTGCTATTATATTCTCCTCCATTATCTGATCTTATTTCTTTTGGTTTTCTACCGAATTGATTATTTACCATTGCAATGTATTCTTTTAATTTATCAATTACTTCGCTTTTCTTAGATAGTAAGTATATAGTTGTATATTTCGAGTAATCGTCGATGAATGTGAGAAAGTATTGTTTTTCTCCTAGTGTTGGTGTACTTATAGGTCCACAGACGTCGCTGTGTATTAAATCGAGAACTTTGTTTGCTCTATTTGTAGCCGATTTTGGATATGGCGCGTCGTTTAATTTAGATTTGATGCAGGTTTCGCATAATTTATTATTGTGTCTGCAGTTTTTAATTTTTATTCCGGTAGCTAGCTGTTTGTTTACAATTGTTTTGATTGCTTCATAATCACGGTGTCCTAGTCTTCGATGCCATACTTCTAAACATTCTTTATTATTATTACAGCTTAGTGTGACGTTTGCATAGTTTTCTGCATTTTCTGAGTGGTTTGTTTGTTCGATTATGTATAAATTATTTTTGTTCTTCGCTCTTATATAAATTTCACCGTCGAACGTTAAATCGCATTTGTCATTTTCAAAGATTAATTTGCATCCATTTTTAGTTGCTTTGCTTACGGATATTAAATTGGATTCTAGTTCTGGGACGTATAGGACTTCCTGTAGTCTTGTGCGTTTTATTTCTCCATTTGGGGATTTCGTTTTTATTAAAACGTCGCCTGAACCGAATGCTTCGAGTTTGCTGCCGTTTGCGATGGTGACTGATGATTTTTCAAAATTGTTAAATTTATCAAATAACCTTTTATCATTTGCAATGTGTGAGGTACTGCCACTGTCGAGTATCCAGTTCTGTTTTCCTAATTTTTCTGTTATTAGTACGCGATCTTCTGATTGATTAGTTTTTGAGTTAATTTTCTGATCATTCGCGTTATCGTGACAGTCAGTATTCTCTTTATAATTCTCTGTGTTTTCATAGCATAGTGATGATGAAAAAGGTTTAGCTTTATTTTTATTATTAAAGTTATTCACATTTTGATATGTGTGTTTGTTTTTGTTGTGCTGTGTGTATCTGCTCTTGAGGTGATAGCACTCGCTATTATTATGATTTGTCATCTTACAGTGACTGCAATATTTTGAATTTCTTTTGTAGTCGTTATAAGTGTGTTTTCTTTGTGTTTTAAATGCCTTTTCAGAGCTGTTGTTTTGTTCAGACATTCCTTGTCTGCGATTATACTCATCTATGAGTTTACTTCTGATAAAATCTGGGGATAATTCGGCTTCGGGCCTTGCCTCTAATGCTGTGATAAGCGTGTTGTAGCTGGGCGGTAATGAGCATAGAAATAGTGCAGATATGTGTGAGTCATTTATATTCTCGCCTATGGCGGATAATTTATTATCGATGATGATCAGCACATTACTCATTTCTGAAACTTTATTACTTTGCTGAAATTAAAATGTTTATTAACATGTGTTTTAATTAAATTAAGCACTCTTCACCTTTATATTTATATTATATTTAAACATTTAACGGTATCTTGATTACAAGTTAACAGAGCATTTACATCGCTCTGACATTTTCACACGCTACATTTTAAAAGAAATTCACACAACAACTGACTAAAGTCTAAATAGTTTTCAGTTCTTGATAGCCTTGGATGACGTCACTGGGAAAAAGCACATGATAGCACGTGATAATCATTCTTTCACGTGGGCGTTTATTCCATGTACTTAGCTGAGTTGAAAACAGTTTATGAATGGGTTTTTCCGACGAGCTAATTAAAGTTGTTTACTGCAATTTTAAAGTACTTTATTATTATCTGACGATTGAAGAGTAGTTGATTCCGAATAGAAGATTACCCTTTAATTGCAATTTCCGTCAGAAATTACATTAAGAAAAAATAATTACAAAAGTCCTCTATTGCCTGTCACTGTTGGAGTGAGGGACATAATTTTAACTTCGATTCAGCCACTATTATTAAGAAATGTAACACTCCATTAGATTTAGACTTCTTTGAGGCAGTTTATATTCATAAATTTGGTAACTCCCTGGTTAATGATTTTTCAAGTGTACCGTACATCTCACCTTTCTGGGTTGAGTTACTTTGTCATAGTGAATCCTCTACAACCAACCAACCGACTTAATCAGATTGGAGGAGTTTCTCGGTGTGTTGTTGTTTTTCATTTGGGTTTTTAGATTCATTTTCATGTCTTTGGGGGGATACAACAGGGTTTAAGTTTATTTACACTGAGGAAATGAGTCCAGGATACTCATGAAACGTGCGTCTGTTTATTACACGATGTTATTGTGTGTCAAACGTTGATATTTTTAGTATATTTATCCACACAAGATTTTTTTCATTAAGAATAAGTTTAGTTGATCAAATATGTATAACTAAATCAAAAAATAATTGTATAATTGTCATATAAGTATAATTGGTGCCATGTATGCATATGTATAAATTCCGTATATGTAAGTCATGTATGTATAATTGTCAATAACGCATTTAATAAAATGTACTGTAGGTAGGATAACCAATAACAGTACAATACATTAACCTCTTCCGAGTTACTAACGAATCCAAAACGACTTCATTATCTTTAAAAACTTCCAAAAGAAATATATGTTTTTAGATTTAAAGAAGAATTTATAAAAACATTGTTTCTTTTGCTGCCACTAATTTTTGAAACATTTGAGTGGCGTTTTTATAGTGTATTAATTTGTTCTCTGTACACGTAATAAAAGTGTTTCGGATGCTATCGGTTTTTAAGTAAACGTTTTCATGTTCAACAAACATATTTTACCGACACACATGATAAATTCACAGCATTAACTTTAACATAAATTTATTATTTTTTTTTTTGTTATTCTTGCATGATTAAATTCAGTTATGCAGCTGAAAATGCTTATTTGAGAAAACATAAATTCGTAAAAATAGACATTATTCTTTAAAAAAAAGATTAATACACCATAAAAACTTTTCTGAAAATTTTGAGATAATCGGTGGCAGCAAAATAAACTTTGTTTCTATAAATTATTCTTTAAATCTCGAAAAGATATTAGTTTCTGATTTTTATAATGATAAAGAATGATTTTCGAAATCACGGAGAACTCGGTAGAAGTTAGTGCTTGCTCGTTCATGGTTATATTCTGTTTTCGTAGATAAAGAAACATTCGCCTTTTTTTACTATGTAATAAATTACAGGACTTAAAAAATTATCGTTTATGAACTTATGAGATTAATATTTATGTTTAAAAGACTACTGATATTATATACAGACTAAAATAATAAACCAAAATAGAAGATGCGATTCTTTTGCGCAATTTAATAATTAAGTCATTATTTGTGCCCTACTTTAGATATAATAAATGGTACTCCATCTGATAATTATCAGCAACTATTCATATTTATACGTGGAGATATAAATGAAACTCATGAGCTCTTTATCCGTAGTTTACAAAATACCTTAAGAAGGTAAAAAACAATTTAGATAAAACAAATGAAAAGAAATGGTAAATGCCTCTGACTTATTTAATAATAACAGGTTTATGATAGTTAAATTTCAGTTTCCTAACTAGAAAATCCGATTTAATACTGTATGTATCCCAAAAATTTTTTCATTATTTAAGATTTACGACTGACATGATTTGCCAACTTAAGATGTGAAAGCTTTTTTGTTTTGTTTTGTTTTGAAAAAGGGAGAATGAGTTTTTTCATTTTTTTTTCTTTTCTTTTTTTTTTTTTTTTTTTTGAGTTTTTCGAATGTTACTGAATTTTTTTCTTTGCGCTCAGAATAGAAGTTGTTTTCAGCAATAAAAAAACTCGTGTTTTTTAATAAAGTTAATTAGACTGAAGGTCTGATCTAACGTTAATATTCTCTTGGTTAGGATTCATTTTACGTATCTTAAGATACTTATAAGATGTTGTTTATATTAAATGTTTTTACTTCTGAATAATTAATTTACGATCGTGTCTAATAAAATTATCCAATCTGCTATCTAAATAAACCTATTTTTATTAAACGTTAAGGATAATATTTTATTTTTTTTATATAAACGAATTATTGTTAATGTATACATATAGCGATATTGATTAAATATTTAAAAAAAAATCAGTAATTTCTAATAAAATACACATTTTTAGTATATGCATTTTTCAGCAATGTCATATTTTATTAACCATATTAATTAGTCAGTTTTATTTACCGTTGCAGCGTTAACCTGTGATTTACAGAAGAAACAATGCCAATGACAATATAATAAATTATAACACCTTGTAATAATATATTTCTTTTAAATGCTAAAACGTGTAAATTAGCAACATAATAAATACACAGTAAATAACTTTTATTAGACTGTTTGACATTTTTAGGCTCACTCTGAGCCATTTTCGAAAACGAATTAGAATTTAGGATGATTAAATTATCAAATTAAATGATAGCATTTTAAATAATAACTTCAAAGACCGTGCAGTTACAGAATATTCTAATTTGTTTTTGAAAATGGCTTGGAGTGAGCCGAAACATCTCAAACAACCTAATAAAAGATAGTCTATTGTGTATTTAATATTAGTCCAGGGGAATTGTACATGTTACCTTGCAAAAGGTCGGGTAGAAGATTTTATTTTTCCAACTTGTATATGATGAGACCAGCATGGAAAAACCGAATTATCCAACAAAATTTCTTAAGGGAGAATTTTCTGTGGCCAAAAAACAATAAATTTTTGGGACTTTTTTTGTTGTTTTTTAAATATCTCGAGATTCGTTGTCGTAGCGTATTATTTGTTAGTTACAATGTTAAAGAAGACAACATTCTCTACAACTTTCATATTTACAGCTTTTTAATACACTCAATAGCAAGCGCAGTACGGCATTTCAAAAATAAGACATTTTTTTCGATTTCCTTAAAAACCGTGAAAAACGTAGTTTTTCCCCGATGATTCCATGTTCCCCACGGATGTAATGATGTATGTCAACTTCTACATATTGACAGCAGAAAATTATCTATTATTTGTACACCCTCTTCATTTTCATCACAACAGACATATTTTATATTCAATAAATCTGTATAATTTAGCAAGTAGGGGAGAGTGTGGATGACTGAGACAATTTTCATATTTAGGCAGTAACTTTAAGTATATACAATTGTTAATTTTAAGGTATTGTTTAAAAGAATATTTCAGGATTTAGTAACTTATTGGCACGACAGTTTCAATAGAAAAGATCTTATTTCTTTTTAATAATTATTTTTATAATGCATACATATAGTTCATTTTATTCCATAAACATTTTATTCTATAGTACAATGGCCTATTACTATTGGTTTAATTTACCAATTATTGATGACAAATGTTTTAATGTTTTACTGTTTTAAGTATAGCAAACATTGAATTGTAGTTCCATATAAAAGGAAGGACTCAAAAAATAAATATATCTTATGTAACAAATACTTTTACCTTATAAAATATCTACAATAAAAATGACAACAGATTATTTCATTAACTAATATTATGGATTTATATCTATTGTAAAATTTAAAAATTCTATCAATAAAATATTTGAGATCACTATTTTCATAAAAATGTTCAAAATATTAGTTTTAGTAAATATTGTTAATGTTTTTCCAATTTTATTATATAAATATAGCAAGAAATTATAACATTTTAGCGTTTTAAGATTTTATATAGAGAAACTTACTTTGGCTGTTGAAAAATGCACTTTGTGGAATAGTCTAATCTTCTGTAATATGTACTGTTTTGAAACTATATCTGTTGAATGATCTCAGTGCTACCATTTATCAAATGAAATACCAAGTTATTTATGATTGTAGATCATATAAACATTTTTGTTGTTACATTCATCCCTTATTTCATTCAAGTCCACTTTCCCTACATAATAAAGTAAGGTACGCTATATGACTGCATAAGCTAAATGAAAAAATGTAGTTTAATAATAATAATTTATACGGGATATTTAACAATATTTTTGTCTCTTTTATGGGACTGTTGTAGGATTATTAGCATTCAGTTATCCTGAATAGAATATATATCAGGATCGTTTTCCTCTATAGCAGGGGTTCCCAAACTTTTAGACCGACGTACCACTAAATCGAAGTTCATACTTCCGCGTACCACCAAGTAACAAACGTAAAGCTAATATAGAAAAACCTATAAAAAGGAACCTGTCTGAAACGAAATGTATCCTCTGTCTTTCGTGTTTCCGTCATAGCAGGTTTTATTGTATATAAAAATTAATAATTGCATTACTAAATTGGTACTATGATAGACTGCTTCATAATAACATTCAAGTAAAAAGTAGTATCACCATTAAATTTTATGTATACAATATAAAAAAAGTGTTTTGGTTTAGGAAAAAAGCCCCAAAACTTAATGACATATTGGCGCACACTGATTTATATACTGTTACAGTAGGCTGATTACACTAATTTGCTTCTATCGCTAATGAAAAGGGTGGACTTGTTTTATCAAGCACAGCTTCCAGCACATCTAGCTCAATATTAGGTAGTTTTAATCATAAGTCAGATTCTATGTTTAGTTTATTCCTATATTTGTGTTTGATATAACGAAGGTGGGAAAGCACATCCACAGAGATGTGTTTTGCTAAACACAAGCAGACTTTGACGATATCACAGACAGTACTCTCACATTCTCGCCAATGAAAAATCTGTTACATTCATCCTTTTGAATGTAGACTCCAGTAATCCATCACAGGAGCGCTGAATAAGTTAACTTCTTTCCTCTATCGTAAGATACAGTGGCAGGGTGTCTCATATGATATGCTGCTTTCTGTGATGTCTCAAATGAGAAACTAATTTCTTATCGAAAGCTTAGTTAGCGCATTTAACTCGATTATTAGGCTCGATACAACTGTATTAATAATAAATGTGACAATAATATCAAGCATTAGCACTTGCAAGTTTCTTCATACATTTATGTATATACTACTTCAAAACATATGTACCTTTATGTAGCTATATGTGCCTATGTAGCTTTACCTCTTTACCTATATGTAGCTTTACCTCAAATCTGCACTGCATATGACCACAGTTTTTGTTTGATTTCAGATCACCCTTTTAAATAACTTTGCTCTGTTAAAAAACAATTTTCATGAAATAGAAAGGAATTATGCACATTTTATACAAGAAAAGAAAAAAATTCAATGAACAGAATGAATTAATTTGTGATATGTATTTGAAATAAAACTTTTATTTCAACACCTCCTTGAAGCTCTTCCAGTTCAAAGAGAACAATGTGTTATAAAATATGTCTGTTTTGATCAAAATGAAGAAGAGGGTGTACAAATAATAGATAATTTTCTGCTGTCAGTATGTAGAAGTTGACATACATCATTATATCCGTGGGGAACATTGAATCATCGGGGAAAAACTACGTTTTTCACGATTTTTAAGGAAATCGAAAAAAAATGTCTTATTTTTGAAATGTCCTACTGCGTTTGCTATTGAGTGTATTAAAAAGCTGTAAATATGAAAGTTGTAGAGAATTTTGTCTTCTTTAACATTGTAATTAACAAATAATACGCTACGACAACGAGTCTCGAAATATTTTAAAAACAATAAAAAAAAGTCCCAAAAATTTGTTGTTTTTTGGCCACAGAAAATTCTCCCTTAAGAAATTTTGTTGGATAATTCGGTTTTTCCATGCTGGAATCATTATATACAAGTCAGAAAAATAAAATCTTCTACCCGACCTTTTGCAAGGTAACGCCTTTTTTTGGTACATTTCCCTTGGACTATATGTTGTTAATTTATACATTTTTGCATTTAAAATAAATGCTAATAATTTAAGAATAAATGCCATCCCAAATAATTAAAACACAAACATTTCTGTTACGAGGAAGTGAAAACAAACTATTTAAAAAAATACTGCTCTGACTGGTTATTCTACCGTTATATATAGGTTAAACAATCTTTTATCCTTGAATTAAATAAATGCATATTTTTAAGGGGGTCCGGGACAAAAAAAAATCTTCAAAATTTTTAAAAATATTTTATTGTATTAAAAAAGTCTCTGTTTTTTCCGCTTAAAGTGACGTTTAAATTGTGTTTCTATCTTAAATAGAACATGATATATTAATTTTTTGTTTTAAATAGCTTTCAAGCAGCGGTTGTCATGGAAACGTTTTTGCGTTTTTCTGCATGATGGGTTCTTTCACGCACTCTCGTATTTAAATCGTTATAAGTCAAAAACAGTTAAAGATAAATGTTTCAAACTTAGAACATGTTTTTTTTCAGTTATTTGTAATTAATATTTTTCAAAATGTTGAATCAAAATTAAAATTTATATATTTCTGTTTATTTAAATGAAAAAAAAAATTCTACAAATAATATTTCGAGTTATAACGATTTTAAATTACCCCACTGTTTTAACAAATTTTAAATTTAAAACTTTTTTTTATAAAGTAGGCGTGTTACATACGCCCAGGTTTTCTATTTTTACAAACGAATCTCGAATTTGTATGCTTTTATAATTTTAAACAAAAATCTGACGAAAGGAACTAAGTGTTGGAACCTGTTTTATTATTGGATTTCCTTTACCTTTGACATTATTCAGTTGAGTTGACTACAGATGTCATCAGATGCTATTCGTAAAAGTTTATCTGAGTGAATTGTGTTAGACGGTTGTCGTTAGAGATAGCTCATATAAAAGTGCATAGGCAATTTAAACCAAAATATTTTGTGTTTGATTTCCAACCTGGACATTTTTTTTCACTCGTTAGGAATATTTTCAGACTGTATACTATTATTATTAGAATCAGTGTGATTGTGTTGAAAAAATAAATAAAAAGTAGTTTATTTAAGCTGGATAAATTGCCAAAGAAAAGACAAAGTATTTTTGTCGTTTCATTGGCAATATATCTCACAATATTTCTCGTAATATTTTTTGCAAATATTGCTTCGTTTTTTGAAAAGTTGCTGTTTCTAATATTGGTGCAAAATTTCATGCAAAAGTCAAAATAAAATCAATTGGATCAACGTTAGGCAATTATTGTTTTGCTACTAAGGTACGTTGTTTTGTAAAAAAAATGCTAGCTTTTACAGAATAACGGCGTGTCTTGATGCAGCTCCCGATAGTGAAGATGACTAGTTCAGGGGACCCAAGCACTTAATCAAGCTGATGATGAACATCTTCTGAGATAGCTACTAACTATTGCTTTATCAATTCCTATTGGAAAATGTCAGTTTTTCTCAAATAATTAATTACTAAGAAAGTACTGAGAAAAATGAGCCCTGTAAATATGGCCATTACCATTTCCCGCTTTACTGAAAATATATAATTATCTGTTTTTTTAATTCATATTATCTGTTACTTGTATTTATTATATTCTGGAAGAACATATGGTATTTTTATAAAACATTTTGTTAATATTTTGACACATTTGAGACAATTTACTGTATATTCTGGATATCCAATAAAAAATTGTCCTGTTTCTCCATAAACATTATCTTCTGCTAAAAATTTTAAAGTTTCTTCAAAAGACAGCCTATAAAAAATTATTGCAAACGATATATGCTTGTAGCATTACACAATATCTATGAAATTCGAAATGTTTGATTTCATGTTTTATATCAGAAAAATTCAAAATCAAACTATTTTTTTTTAATTGTAGTATTAAAAAAAAATAACTACTCTTAAAATGATTGATTTAGGGAAAATAAACTTTATTTTAAACATTTAAAATAGTAGAATTAAAATAATTAAAATTAAAGAATAGTGAAACTATTTTTTGGAAAACGAGGAATGCAATCTATCGCACTAAAGTGGCAATACTAACAATGAGCGAGATCATATGACTACATTACCATTCTTTGGTCTCAAAAAATATTTTATTATTTGTATTTCTAATCAGCAAAACATATTCGAATCTACAAGCTTCACAGATGTGTTAATAACCACCATTTAGATTGATTACATAAATTAAGAATAAAAATAATATAACTTATTTTCGACGAACAGACATTTTCTTCTGTTAGGAGAAAAATTTGATTTCTAAATTCGTTTGTCTGTGGAAAAAAAAAACCTCCAAAAAACCGGTATCTCTTTGCAGTGAACCTTCAGACAATGATTCATGAGTAGTTTTAAATCAATTCGCAAAAATATGATTTTAATAGCGTTATCTACGAGAAAACTAATTGCAGCTGTTTACTGTGTTAATGTGATTACACACGGCGCAAATGGGTTAAAGAAGACAATAATATAGCAGTCTACTTAATAAAAATTAAATAATAAAACTACGTAGCAGCCCACTTTAATAAGAGATTTAGTATAGTTAAATTCTAATTTACTAACCAGAAAAGAATACTTTAGGGTAAGCATTTCTCAAGGGAAAGTTTCATTATGTGAGATATGCTAATATATTCCCAATTTATTTAACTCTTTTTGGGATGCAGCAGCTGCGATATTAAAAAGCGAAAACATATTTAATGTTTTTCAAATGTTAATAGAATTTTTTTTCGTTTTGCTGCATAAAGTAACATTTTCAATATTAATCATTTCTACATAAATCATTTTCATTTTTGTATGTTCTACTAGACAGATAATATAATTCAGACATGTAGGGCTGGAGGTTAAATATGGTATGGACTATTTACTGATAAGCATAAATAATCTTTTGAATTTTAAGAAGTTTTTTCTTCTTACGCACGAAGCCAAATTATATGAAAAGTCTAATGAAATAAACTGAACAAATCCTAATGAACTAATTTTGTTCTTTGAGAATTACTGTACATTGAGAAATAAACTACTCTTCTACAGAATGTTTCTTGAATGCCGTCCTATACATTTGACTACTAAATTATGGAAAGAAAGTTTTGTTATCGTCAGCAGATGCGCAGTTAAAAAGTATTTCAGACAAATACTCATATGAAATTAAATATGTAATATATTTACATTCTATTTTTAGTATGGTATTTCTACTGTAATTTGCAAAACTTACCGAAAACGCTTTTTAATTTGGTTCAAGAGATGCACTCTAGTCCGTGTTTGTTGGTGTATAATAGTACTATTTAAATTAATATATTAGAATAATATAGAAGAAAGTTTTGAGATGGTAACCCCATACTATTTATGGAGTATAGATCTTACCATACTCGATAACCAACTCATACTGCATTACACCTATTTATTTTCAAATATATTCACACGTAGCTGTTATGCTTAACTTTTGGACATAACTATACGATAACTGTAATGTAAACATGCTTAAAATCGTACATTCCATTGCTATTCATAAAGTAATAAATTATTAAGAAAGTTTTTTTTTCAATTATGTGTTTAGTAACAACTCCGAACACTTAATTACTGCATGCTAATTAGTTTACTATATTATGAATTTAAATAAATAAATTTTAATGAATATACCATTTTAAAGTTATCCTGTTCCATCTCTCTTTTATATAAACTATAATATGAATTTTTGCGAAATTTATTTCGTTTAGTTAAACATTGTTCTTTATGTTCATTCATTTTTATGTTAGTGCACTTTATGGTAAGTTAATTCATTTTGCAGCAAAAATCTTTTAACTTTGCCTCAACAGACATTTTCTGATGTTTTTTTTTTTTTTTTTTTTTTAATAAAAAAAATCTATGTATAAATGTAGTTCCTTTGAGAAATTTGAAATATTCGAGAGTTTAAGATTTTTCCAATAGTTTCTGAAAGCCTAGTTTGAAAATTTAAATTTAAGCTTCTTCACTTCAAAATTAAATTTGACATCAGGATATATTTTTACATGCAGCAGCTAACAAAATTCTTGAATTTCTTGCATGTTTTTCTTTATTTTTTTTTCTTATAGATAAATGATTAGCTGTATTGTTCCGAACAAATCGTAATTATTTCTGCTTGTTGTAATGTATAGAAAAAATACACTGGTGGCATTACTGCACATATAAATTACACTTTTACAATTTAAAAAATGATAGTATCATTTGTACATCTTTTAAGTAATATTTTTCTATTTATGAGAATTTTCTGTGTATTGCATGAGTATTTGTATAATTTTATATATGATGCAACATTTATTCAGAAAAATAAATAAACATTTTATATGGTACAGTAATTTATTTTGTAAATACAGTTACTAAGATGGCATTTATCTTTTCTCTGCATAAAAAAAGCTATTGTTTAGTTTTTATTATACACTTTTACTGTTGTATTAACCTTTATATGTCTAATTAAAAATAATCAAATTTAAATTTATTTATGTTCTTATTCGGCACTAATGCATGTGGATGTTTGAGTTCGTTTAATAAGAAATTCACATCTACAATGTTTGTTAAAAAAATGTTTCGAAATTCAGTATTATTAAAAACCTACTTCAGATAACTAAACTGGGTGTGTTCCGAATGGTATGATCGTAAATTTAGAGTTTAATTTATCTATCCACTTTTATTAGCATTGATATAAATTTATATCATAATATTTCACAAAGGAACCCTAACTTTAAAAATCAATAACCCGGAAACGGTGATAGATAGAAGCATGAAACCAGTGTTATGGTTATTAAAAAAATCGTAAGAATCTTATACATAATCTCAAAATTTAGTTAAAAATAGCACCGATAGATGGCGCTGAGAGCGTTAAGAATCCTTCTAAAGAGAGTTCAGAAGCATAGAAAGACTAGCCGTAGAAGATTTCGCCATTGAAATCTGACCGCTATTAGCGTATAGCAAAAATAATTCGCATCGGACACGTTGCCTGTCTGTTGAACTTTTTTGAAAAGCTCACGAATTGTTTTCCCATCTGGGCCTTTTGCGACTTGAAATCGTGTTTGAAAACTCCTCCTTGTGGCAGTAGGACTCTGATTTAATCGGTGGTACTCCAACACAATAAACACACGTTCCACCACGGCATACACCACTTTCGGAATTATTTTCACTATATGCTAATAGCGGTCAGATTTCAATGGCGAAATCTTCGACGGCTAGTCTTTCTATGCTTCTGAACTCTCTTTAGAAGGATTATTTTTAAGACAAGTTTTGTTTGTCCAAACGAATTAATTTGAAAACTAAATTTATGAAGTATTTTTCAGATCCACAAAGTAATTTTTATATGTATGGAAAAAAAACGTAATTACAAACTAGTTCTTTTTTAAAATGTTATTATCCTTGTAAAAATAAATAAAATTTAAGTAGTTTTAAATAGCAATAATTCTGTAAAATATGCACTAAAAACTGAAAAATATCATCAGTTCCGAATACTTTCATTTTAAAAAGCTACTTAATTGCTAGCTTCCTTCTCCAAAGAATTTTCGTATCTAAAAGCTTTCAGAATACATTCAATAATATTATTGCATTTATTTTCTTTTAATTAAAAATATTTTGGAAATATAATTATAAAAGTATACTTCTAATAACTTGCAAGTGAATAATTTTTCCATAAATACAGATCCAATAATTAATATGCGTTTTATTATTGAAACAAATTTATTCCTAGTTAAAATATTCATGTTATATAAATTTTCTACTATGATTATTGCATCTGCAACAAGAATTTTAATACTGTATTAACTCGTATAAAAGAGCTAAATAAGACTTAAAACATGTTAAATAAATATTTCATTAATCTAAAATTGAATTTTCAGAAGATAAATTTTGCATAACTAACAGAATATGTACAATGTACAGTGAAGCATATAAGTGAATTAATTATAGCTGAAACAAAGGAATTATTATTAAATACAATGTTTTATTCGTTTGCACCTAAACAAAATGAAAACTTTTGTGTGTAAGAATATTTTATTTTGTTTCATGTATGAGAATATGTATGAGAATAGTTCTGAAAGAATTTTAATAATAGACTGTTTAGAACAATAATTGCATTATGACGATAGCAATTCCAGTGTTTCATGATAAAATATTCAAGCATTAATAATTTGTAAATGAGTCGTAGAAATTATTTATATTATTTTAATATTATGCAGTTATGTCGGCTATTTTAAATTAATTGTTGTACCTTTTTTAACCAATTATATAACATCGTGCTTGTTGTTCATTATTTCCCACATTCTTACATGCAAAAATCATACCTTCTTTCCCGCACATGTATAGATCGATTAAATGCATTCTTATGATTATTTGACAAATATGATTTCGGAGAGAAATTACGCTCGCACAGATTTATGGACTATTTTATAGACGACGATATACTCCTTGCATTAGGCTATAATGAATACTAACATTCCACATTTACTTGGAAAATAAATATAAATATTAAAGGGACAAAATGAACAATTAAAAAAAATAATTCAATTTAAAAGTTATTTTCATGCTAATTTATAATAAAAGAATATTATAAAATGAGGGTTCATTCTGAAAATTTTTAGACTGCAGATATATTCTTTTTCGCGAAATCATACTGTAGAAATAAATATATTCTTTATCAGGGTAAAAATTTTAATAATAAAAAAAATCTTCACTTTTCTCTTGAAAAGACAAATATTTCTTGTTTTTAAAATACATTGTAGCATTACTAAAATAAATTCTTCTTAATGGGAGTCGTATGATATGATAATGATGCTTTAATATAGTGTTAAACATAGACAACAAGACGTGCTCATTTTTATAATATTTACACTAATTTTTCGTACAATGTTAATTTACAATATTTTTTTCGCTTAGATTTCAAAATTGCGTGCTGAAAAAATAAATTACTGACTTTTTGCTGATATACCAAGCAATGATTTTTTTTTTACATTTCAACATCTGTAAGAGAAAGAGCTTTTCTTAGAACATATTGATATAAGTATTGATCAACGCAAATTTTATATGGAAGATTTGAAGCTGACTTGATTTCAATTTTCTGATATTAAATTCTGATACTGATTTTGAAGACGTTTTTGAAACCTTCTATTCTAAGAATGACAATGAATAAATATTAACTTTTAGTTGAGAAAATATTGTTTTATTCAAATACTAGTTTGATAAAAAATACACATAAAATAGAAGAAATTTCACTTTGCTTTGCTCACACTGAAGCAATGCTGATGTGAAAACTTCTACAGCTGCCGATTTTCTCTAGCAACAGCTTATGATAGAGTATTGAATTTCTATACATATACTTGTATATGTTGTAATAGATAGTACACAAAAATATCATATTATATGTCTATGTCTTCTTTAAAACTGTTTTATAATTCCAAAATTTAAAAACATAAAACTTCACCTTTTCTAAAACATATACTCAAATTAAAAACATCTTTTACTTAAGCCAGGTGTCAAATACATGTAAAATAAATTTTCCAAACTTGACATGTTTCGGTTTCAAAGTATAAAACCATAATCATAAGCAACCAAACATCGTTAAAAACCAAACGCGAGTGACCTCATTCGGGTTTGGTTTTTAACGATGTTTGGTTGCTTATGATTATGGTTTTATACTTTGAAACCGAAACATGTCAAATTTGGAAATTTTATTTTACATGTATTTTACACCTTGATTAAGTAAAAGATGTTTTTAATTTGTGTATATGTTTGTCCTCTTGTGCTAGAATTGGAGATGTTTAAGTAAATGGTATTCGTGGTAAATTAAATTCCCGCTGTCTTCTTATATGTGTGTGTGTGTGTGTGTGTGTGTGCGTGTGTGTGTTTTATTTGTTGTGATGAGGCATTTTATTTAAATTTACAAATAAATTAAAAATGATATGGTCATTCCATAAATTTTTATCAGCACAATTTAAGTATGTACAAAAAGTATAACTACACACACAAGTGGTTCGTCAAAAATATATCTATACATTTAAATGTTTCGAATATATAAAAAGAAAAGATAGAAATTCTTTAGTCTAGTGCAAACTACATTTTGTTTTTTTTAATCAGTATATCGACAACAATATTTATTTTCTTGACAATTTATCTGAAATTTCTGCTTAATAAATGTTGTTTGCATGAGATTTAAACAGAAAGAATATCAAACAAATGTGTATCATTCCAATTATTTCGCCGGTCATTGTACATAGAGAATTATTTTAATAAGTCTGCATATTAATCTTGAAAATAGTCACGCTATATCAAATTCTAAGATTTCATTATACTAAAGGGCATAAGGAATATATTTAAGATGGTGTATACTAAATTTCTTGTGAAAATAAATGATGAAGTGGAATTTTAATGTTGCATATTTTGTGTGTAGGGTTTAAATGTGATTCAAAATTTTATATAATTATTTCATTTTTAATAGATTTCACTACACACTTTTAAGAGTTATCAAATGATTATTTTAGCTCAAAAGATTTCTGTGACTGTTTTGCTTCGGTCTATTAAAGTTTAAATACGAGGGCTATCCAGAAAGTAGATTACGTTTTGGAATAAAAAATAAACAAAGTATAGGAAACAAATTTTATTATATACAGATGAAAGCCACACTCAAATACTACTTTTCTACATAGTCACCATACAAATTAAGGCATTTATCGTAGCGATGTACGAGCTTGGAAATGCCTTCGTCGAAAAATTCGGCCGCCTGCGCCTTCAACCAACAGTTCACGTGTTTCACCCATGTTTCGTCACCAGTAACGATGCGATCGAGTAAAGAGTCACCATCCTTATGGTAAGCGTCCAAAAAGTTCAACGCTGCAGCCATTCGCTGATTTTTGTGGTCCTCTGTCAAGATTTTTGGAATCCATCTTGCACAAAACTTGTGGTAACCAAGCTTTTCGCTGATGATTTCGTGCAACAAACTTCGCGAAATTTGTGGAAAACTCAAAGAAAGTTCCGTTATTGTGAACTTATTACTGCACGCACCTCGCAGCTCGCGGGATTTTCAATTAACGCAGACATTTCAAACCGTCACAGTATCTGAACGGAGCACAGCACGAACCTCTCACTAGCACGGGTAGATGCCGACTGAGCTGCGCAACGCTCTGACCCCAAGATGGCCGCGCTAGCCCCGCCCCTAGCGGACACAGACGAAAACGTAATCTACTTTCTGGCTAGCCCTCGTATAATCAGTATAGTTTGCACTAAAATGGAAAGCTGTGTATTTTATTCTCACAGGCACCTGGTAAATTCTTTTTTCAGTGTGCTCTAATACAGGGTTCCTACATTTCAGGAAATTTTCCAGGAAAATACCAACTTTTTTCTTATAGAAAGATTTGGCTTATTTAATCTCGCGAAACTTCGTCTTTTTTAACCTGAGTATTTCTATAAGAAAATACTGGTTCCGAAGCATTTTCTGGTCGGGATATTCCCTAACCTGTAGAAACCCTGTAATAGGATTTATTCAAATTCAAAATTCTATTTCAAGAAACGTATTCTTTCGTTGGCCATGTATTACGACCCTTTTAAAAAATTGCTCTTTCTTCTTTCATTTTTCCAATGAAACGACATATAGAATTCTTAAGTTTCATTTGGTCACACATTTGTTTCTTTCTCTATTTAAGGAAATTATTGAAACAAAATGGTTAGAAGAAAATTAAAATTTAAATTCTGCATATGTGAAAAACTATGCATATTTATAAGAATTTAAATGACGAAAAAACGTGTTTTCTTATTATTTTTTTTAATGTTTGAAACTTTGAAAATGTCGTACAATTGGTCTAAAATTCGTAAAATTACGCTAAAATTCGTAAAATTACAGTCATACAAACCGTAAATGTTGATCCACGCAGACCGGCGATACTGGCGAAGAGCAAAAGTTTAAATTCAATTATCTCGAATACGTTTTGTCAGTGGTTCTGCCACGATAACTTTTAAACAAATTAACGCATTTCCATTTTTTATTATAAAGGAAATTAAATTTTCTACAAACCATATGTGAGAAACAATATTTTTTTTTTTTTTTTTACGTTAAAACAAAAATAAAATATTACTAATTTTTTTATGGCTTTTGAAATTCATATTTTATATTTTATAATTTATTTGCTATGAATTATTTTTGTTTCAGGTGTAATTTATGAACGACGTAATAAACAGTATAAAGAAGAAATAACGACTAAAAAATATAAAACCTGGGCTTGAAAATCTGTTTTTTTTTGTTTTGTTTTTTTTATTTCGATGAAACATAGATAAATATATGTAAAAATAAGTAATAATCTAAATTTATCACATACTTCCAAATCAAACTTCAGTCAGTTTTCGCTATTTTAACTTTTTCTGATCCCCCTTAATACTAAAGTAACCAGTAATAAATTTCCTTAATTATCCGTTTAATGACATGTTTAATTTTTTTTTCATAATATTTAGTTATTTTATTATGCAATTACAAATTTAAGAAAACCAACTCTCAGTTATTGTTTCTTTATTTCATTCCCATTTTCCATTTTTTAAATAGAAATAAATCTTTTTTTTTTGTTACTTTCATTTTAAGAAAGATCTATAAAAATGCTTTCGCGATGGATACAATGTCCAACACAAGAGATACATTTGTTTCTTAATTAATACACTGATAAAAACCTTATCCGTTTGTACAGATATCTCGAAATTCTGTTGTAAAAATAGGATGGGCATTAAATGTTTAAAAAGAAGAAATTCAAATAATAGCCTGTCGCTTGTATTATATCACGTGACATTTCCGTGAGAGAATGTTTTTAATTATTTTAAAAAATTGATAAAAACATAAAAATTAGTATTTTTTTTAGAATTAATAAAGTCAACCCCATTTGTAAAACATGTCCACTAGCTGCAAATTAACATTTTAGAATGAAATGATATATTCAATGAACATTTCTTATACTGTCCATGGTAGGTCCACTACGAGAGGGAACCGTGCCTACCTCTGTAGGTTTTCACACCCCTCGAGTTCTGGTAGAGCAAGTACGGGTTGGAGCATCCCTACTTAAGGCCTAGGGCCTGGTTCCCTTCTGGGTTTCCAGCTTCGAAGCTGTTGGGGGACGCCGGCCAGTCTCCAAGTGTCTCGTGGTGACTCCCCGTGGTTTCACCACGTATCGCAACGGCTTACGTCGTCGACACGTGGGTTTAAGGTTAGAGGGTCCGCAGGTGGCGGTCCTCTGACAGGTCGAAGTGCCGCAGGGACACAAACCTGCTGGCGCGATAAAAGTCCCTCAGGATTTGGGTTCGGCGCTCCCTCAGGGAGCCTGCGGCGCAGCTTACTTTTATACCGTCCATGGTAATAGTCGACGCATTTTATACTTTAACTTCGTTATACATGGAAGTTTCAATGCATTTAACTATTACATGCAAATTACATTTTGTTTTTTAGAAATACTTAAAATAGATAAGTTCTCCGTCTTCTTAAATATATCTGCCCTCTAATGTTACGAGATATCTGGACATTTATTATTACCAAATATCGATGCATTGATTTGTTCAAGCGATAGCAGTGTAGCATCGCCAGTGGATGTAACTATAGGAAAGGAAGTTAATATCTCCATTGTACTAGAATCCTTATGTATTTTATACAGATGGTTATGTTTGAGTAAAACAAGGATATCACTGTTTGAGAGACATGAGATACAGGTACTGGCAAGGCTATCCGTTACCTCATGAAATCTATGTGTTTACTAATGTAAGGGAGTGGTTTGTTTTCTATTATAATGCAATGATTCAATCTTCTATAACAAAAATCATCTGCTTGTTCCGTTTGTTTGTCCGAAAATCGTCTGTATCAATTCTCTTGGTGTTTATTTATTTTGTTAGTAATTGAATAATTAGCAAAATCAACTACCAGTTATTATTTTATTTCATTATTATTTTTCCATTCTTAAAATGAAGAACATTATTATTATTATTATTCATTATTCATTATTATCATACTCAGTTAAATAACAATTGTGTGTGGGGGGGGAGGAGGGTAATAATCACAAAAGATCTGTATGAATTTGTTCCTGCGCTAGCAATAATGTCTAACACAAAGGACATTTTTCTTCCTTAATCAATATATCGACAACAATGTTTATTTGCACTTCAAGTTATCCCTAGTTTCGGCTGAATAAATCGGATGTACATGGAATATTAAGTTAAAAATACTTCAAATAACTGTACAGAGTTTACACTATACATAGACCATTAAACTCGGAGAATTATTTCAGCAAGTAGCCGGAAACACCTCCAGAAAAGTTGTAGCCTTTTTTGTATAAAGATTTTATAAATAAAATAAAGACGCAGAGTAATACATTTCTTATTACACTGTAAAAAATGACCATTGTTTCTTATTTTATGAAAATAACCACGAACTAATATATAATATAATCTTCTGAGTTATCCGAAATTTCAAATAGCATGTTGCATTGTCTTTTGAATCCCCAGAAACGGAATTAATCCCCAGAAAAAATTACAACATTAGATACATAATTCTTTACTCATGCAATGATTTTATATTTGATAAAAAATCCACTCAGCTTAAATGATTTTTTCTTATTCCTGAAACGGAAATAGCCCGTATTAAATAATCTGCAAAAATGGCGTTTTGTTTCCTTTAACATTGTAGATACGTGAGGATTTATTTTGCATTGTTTTATTCAAGTTCCAAATTCAATTTTAAGGAAAACATTCTCATGTACACTGTAAAAAATGACCAATGTTTCTTATTTTATGAAAATGTACTATAACCACGAACTAAAATATAATATAATCTTCTGAGTTATCCGAAATTCCGAATAGCGTGTTCCATTGTCTTTTGAATCACCAGAAACCAATACATTTCCAAAATTTAAAGAATTATTTTTAAAAACAAAGTATCTTTCGCTGCCCGTATTTTTCAGAAACGTTTCCGAAGGGTTTTTATAGTGGATTAATTAGTGTCCTCAGCCTGGGATACCTATTTTCGAATGCTATCCATTCTCAAGTAAACATTATCATGCTCAAAAAACATATTTAACAGACAAACATGCCAAATGAACAGAGTTAACAATGACATTAAAATTAAGATTAGTTATTTAGTCTTTCATGTATAAATTAACTTATGCGGCTGAAAACGTGTACTTGAGAATGGATAACATTCGAAAAACAGGTATTCCAGGCTGAGGACACTAATTAATACACTATAAAAACCCTTCGGAAACGTTTCTTAAAAATACGGACAGCGAAAAATAATTTGTTTTTATAAATTATTCTTTAAATTTTGAAAATTTATTCTTTTCTGGGGATTCAAAAGACAATGTAACATGGTATTTGAAATTTCGGATAACTCAGAAGATTATATTATATTTTCGTTCGTGGTTATAGCATATTTTCATAAAATAAGAAACATTGGTCATTTTTTACAGTGTACCTACAACGACTCAAGACTTATTTCAGTTAAAAGTTGTAGGTTAATTAAAAGTCACCCTGTATATTTTATTAGGGGGTTAATTGAATTATTATAAGCTACAAAAATATTTCAGTTTATCATTTTTCATATAGTCATTTATTCAGTATTGGAGATGTATTGGTTTCTGGGAAATCAAAAGACAAGGGAACACGCTATTCGGAATTTCGGTTAACTCAGAAGATTATATTATAGTTCGCTCGTTAGTGGATGACATTCGAAAAACAGGTATTCCAGGCTGAGGACACTAATTAATACACTATAAAAACCCTTCGGAAATGTTTCTGAAAAATACGGACAGCGAATAATACTTTTTTTTTATAAATAATTCTTTAAATTTTGGAGATGTGTTGGTTTCTGGGGATTCAAAAGACAATGGAACACGCTATTCGTAATTTCGGTTAACTCAAAAGATTATATTATATTTCTGTTTGCAGTTATAGTATATTTTCATAAAATAAGAAACAATAGTCATTTTTTACAGTAAGGCCATACGTTACAACTACTTTTATATATCGCCTTTTTTCTTTGTTTTCTGTTGTAAAAATGAGGAGCTTTTTTTTCTTGAATCTTTGTTTGTTGGTAATAAATAACGGAAAATAATTATAATTGCTATTTTTTCCCGTAGACAAAATACATAGCTGTCATATGTTTTATTTTCTTCAGTCAGTTCTACATTGAATTTGCATATTATTTCAACAACTATTATTCTACAAAAAATATGTAGATTATCTCCTGATATAGTAGCATTTTATTTCGCAAATTATGTATCGAAATGGCCCTTAAGTAATCTTAAAAATAAAGAATATCAAATGAGTATCTATCATCTCTATTATTCCATAGGCTATCGCACGCAGATAATTACTTTTTAACACTTTTCAACCTAGTTGAAAAGTGTTTATGACTTCGGTTTGTCTGCCGTCTGGCCGTGCTCTAACATATGCTCGGATTGCCCTGCGATTTTTACATGTTATTGTCGTTATATATAGCATGTTGCCTATTTCAACTGAAGTGTGTAGCACTTATAGTTTTCTTACAGGGACACTCAAAAGAATTCCAGTACATTACGGTCTATGGGGAAAAATCATTTGCGGTTTATTTTAATGATGTTACACAATTTCAAACACATTGTAATTGATATATATCACTAAGGTGCATTACAAAAAGCGTAATATGGAATAGGGTGTGCATAGCACTTATAGTTACTTTACAGGGACAGTCAAAAGAAATCCGTTACATTACGTCTATGGAGAAAAATCGTTTGCGGTTTAATTAAATAATGTTTCAGTATTTTAAACGCATTGAAATTTATATGTATAACTGAGGTGCATTACAAGAGGCTTACTACAGAATATTGTGTGTATAGCAGTCATCGTTCATTTACAGGGACACACAAAATAATTCTCTACTGTCTGTTAACAATAATTCCTGGAAGTGCATTTTAATTTGCTGAACTTTAAATTTAACTCACTTTTTGTCTAATACTTGGCGTGTATAAGTTCTGTAGATCATATACAGGGCAGCACACAATTTCGCGAACGCATTTCCATTTATTGACAGAAACTCCAGAAGGAGAATTTTAAACTGTGCTACGCGTTTCCTAACTAAACTAAAATATAGCATCCAATGTATACAAATCTATAGATCATATACAGGGCTGAATAAAAATATTCGAATATTTTTCCGAATATTGTATATGTTGTAAATATATGTTGGAAATTTCTGAAATTACGTTTTTAAATATGCTATGCGTTTTCCAAATTGTTTACTTAGATGTTATTTTTCAGCTTATTAAACGGCAATGATTTGTAAAATTATTTTGGAAGCGTTGGAAAGTGTTATATAACCTATGCTTGACGCGTGATTTTTATTTCTTGTTTTAATTTTTAAAAGAATCTCAAAATTATGAAGATTGATTTCAAAGATTTCGTAATAAAATAAAACTGAAATGTAATGTATGTTAGGGGAAAACAAAAAAAAATTAACAAAAATTATTTCAAAGTAGTTTATATGTGTGTGTAAATATCGTACCTAACTATTATGTGCCTTTTTAACTATGAATAAGATTTTTTAGAGTTCATTAAAATAAAGTTAACCTTAAAACAGGTTTTGAACATTTCTTGTTCGTTTCTCAAAAATATTATAGCCAGAATATTTTACCCAAGACTAAATTACTATTTTTAAAAAAATTATTTCAAACCCCTAAAATTTTTCTCAATGTAACTTGATGATTTTGTATTCCATGTTTAAATACAATATTCTTCATCCAAACCTTTTTCAAGATATAAATGCGTTAGAAACTTTTTCAAATATTGTTCCATTATTTTCTGTACATTCATTGCAAAAGAAAGAAGTATTATATGACTTTACTTGGTATCACATTTGTCAACTTTATTTTTTAATTTATTGTTTAAAAATAGTATGAAGAAAAATAAATAACAAGCTCTGTCCGAAAATCGCACAGGTCTTTGGAATGCTAGAACAACAAGCATTGGATGAAATTTTAAACCATTCAGAAATTAACAAGTAAGGAAAAATTTATTTCTTATTTTACTTTATATTTTTTAATACATAGTTTTTATTAAAATAATGACAATATACCGCATTAATAAAATTAAACTTTCAATTATTTTTTTAAAGGATATTTCTTAATTTTATAATTGTGAAATAAGAAAATATATCTAGTTTTTTTCTTTACAATAGGAAAAAAGAACAAAAATCATACATTTTTATGACTGTAAAGGAACAATAAGAAAATAAATCCGGCAGTTTAGCTTATACAAAAATTTAAAGATAAGGTAAAAAATTTAAACAGAAGATAGAAGTGTTTTTGTTAAACAGAAATGTATTTGCAGATTGCATAAAAATGCGCAATACTTGTCTTTGTGCCGGGCTATGGGCACCTTCAATAAAATATTTCCTAAAAAACAGTGAATCTAAATGCATTTTACAAAAATATAAAGTAAATTACATAACATTATACTAGGAAATAATTTTTAGTTATCACTTTTCAGTAGTTGGCATTTTTTAGTAGCCAGTTCTGGCAGTTAGTTATATTTTTCTTATTATCCATCTGCGGCCAATGCGAATATTTTCATATATATAGGTACAACGTACATAAATAACATTTAAAATCAGAAAAAGCAATGTACAGAAATTTTCTTGAAATTGTTTTTATAGAAAACAAACAATAAAAAAAGGTTTCAAAATTTTTGAAAATGAAAGGTTAAAGCTAATTTACAATAGTTACAAAGAGAGATTACAACTAGTTTTAACGTAATATGGAAAAAAAGTGATATATGCAGTGAAACTTCCATTTAACGAAGTCTCATTGTTACACATAAAAACTTCGTTATGAAGAAAATTCGTTAAATAGAAATCAACATAAATTCAGATATGACAAACAGGTACTGGATATAGAAGCATTTGATTCAGTTTCAAATATGAAGCCGTGTTTTACAAAACAGTTGTGTACGGTCGATGAAATCATGTCGTATTTCCAAACTTTGGCTCAAGCTTTCATCATCTCAGATACACAGGTTCTCAAACTAATAATTTTTCTACACTGTCTTTTTTTTGTCTTTTTCGATAATGTACTTCAGGATATTTTATTATTCCTTAGACTAATGACTGAAGTTTAGAAGGTGTATTGGCAGAAATAAAAATAACTTTGATGTTCTTCGATTTGAATTTTGAAGCACATTTCTGTGGATGTACAAAGCAATTGTCTATCAGCAATGGAGGGTCAGAATGGTAACTGTCTGACTCTAATTGATATTTTTTGCTTAAATGCATCTGACGCCATTGTGTCACTGCATCTTCTATATCATTGTATGTAAATAAGGGATTTTGACTTCCCGCAACTGTCAGAGCTGGAGTCTCGGTGTGGGAGAGTAATTATAACAAGTGTTGTAATTAGTGTAAAAAAATGTTTTATTTAGCACCAAGAAGAATGGAAATTATTTACAAATGTTCATTTTCATACAATCCACTGAAATAAAATCACATATCCATCGTAACAGCAACCTCTAATTTGAATTCTGCACACGTACAAAAGTGGCATGAACTTCGTTATATAGAATATATTTTTCGTAATATGGAGATTAATTTACATGCTAATGGTGTTCAGAGTCAAAGTTCTGCAGAAAATTTCGTTAAGTAGAAAACTTCGTTAAATAGGGACTTCGTTAAAAGGAAGTTCCACTGTATATATTTTTTTTAAATTTTAATAGTACTCAATAGCAAATCCTAATAATATGTATTTGTATCCGATTATTTTGAAGCATTATACGCAATCCAATTGAGATGGAATTTTTAAAAAATCATACATCCATTATATACATTATGTTCACTAACATCCCTTGCCACCCTCTTAACTTCAGAACGGCTGCTGCCATATTCATAAAAGTAGTGTCTAGGTATAGTAAAGTAGCCATGCGCTACTCAATGAAACTTCCTACGGCGCCACCCGATGGAATATTGCGGAGTTAGCACTCCTTTCTCGAAAACGGAAAGAGATAGAGGAAAAAAGTGATTTACAAAGTTGTAGAGCATCATCGATTTAGTACGAAAAGACACATTGTGGACATTAATGTGAAGAATAGGACGATTAAAACACGCATTTGTCTTTTTGTGATTTCCTACACTGTGACGTGACAAAACAATCTTAGAAAGAAAAAAACAAATCACTAATATTAAGCGCGGTAAACGTCTGTGTGTGTGTGTGTGTGTGTGTGTGTGTGTGTGTGTGTGTGTGTGTCTGTCTGTGCACTCCGCCTTTGTACCCGCAAAGGCTCCGGGACCAGGCGACGCACGGACGGCGGACGCGTACCGAAAAATTCGCAAAAAAGGCGCGACGCTCAAGTTTCGATCGGGTCGGGCCTCCGACCCGGACCCGGGGAGTTATTAATGAGCGAAAGTGTTTTAATTACCGACCGAAACCCAACTCGGAAAGGAAAGCAAAACAGCAAACATTTTCGCCTCCGAACAGGGTTGCCAGTCTCCGTCGGGTCCGGGAAGGAAAAGACGGCGGGGTTCCCAGGGAGCGATTTAAGCCCCAAACCGCAGTGCAGGTCCGACCCGTATCTCCGTAAGTCGGAGGGCCAGAAATTCGAAAGTCGTACGTACGGAACCGGGACGTCGTCAGGTTTGATAAATTCGAAAAATCTTTTCCGTACGACGATTAGAACCGAAAAAATCCTTTAAAAATCGATCGATAAAATGTAATTTTCGAATTCTTTTTCACCGCTGGGAATGTCAGACAGCAGACAGCCGGAGACACGGCTGCAAAACGATTTCATTCTCCGCCACCGCAGGTGTTCCGGAGGATTTTCACGTGACCGGCCTGTATTCATCGCTCCAGTGCGCTTTCGAAAAACAATGAAGTCGGGGGACCAGAAATTCGAAAATCGTACAGACAGATTCACGAGAGCATTTGCTTTCAGAAAATCGAAAAATCATTCCCGTACGACCATTAGAACCGAAAAAATTCTTTAAAAATCCATCTATAAAAAATTATTTTTCATTTCTTTGGGCGCTGCGAATGCCAGAAGGCAGACGATTGTCTGGTTCGATTTTCAAGAGGCAAGGAGGACGTGGTCACGTGACGTTCAACTGCGTTTTTTCAGAGGGGGGACTCATTTCCGAATCTAAGGGGCGCATTAATTTCAAACTTTGACAGGGCGACTCAAAATGGATTCTGCTTTCAGAATATCTAAAAATTATTCTCATATCTTCATTAGGAGCCGATATATTATTTTATTGTATAATTAATCATCCTTATTTGTATAATTAAAGCAAAAGAAAGATTTCTATTACAGTGCCGGCTAGATATTACGATTTTAAGAAGTAGGCCGCGTCTAAAAACTGCCATAACGAGTATCTTAAGTTTTTGTTTTAGAGTGGAAACCAGATATTATGATAGGAAAAAGCGGGCTTCGCCCGTTATCGATTTTTTTTTTAGTTTTAAGTTTTTCTACAGCTCACTGTCTTTGAACTAGAACACAGGTAGTCTACATAAGTTGTTTGAGGAAAAGCAGTGTCATCGCCAAACCCCCCCCCCCCCCCGCCCCCGCTTTTTTCTTTTAACTGTGGTCCGTTTCTATAACTAAGAAACTGTGTTACGGATGTCCACCAAACTGATTCCAAACATCATAATTAAAGTAATAAGGACCCCCTATCCAGATATTATGATAGGGAAAAGCGGGCTTCGCCCGTTATCGATTTTTTTTTTTTTTAAGTTTTTCTACAGGTCCCTGTCTTTGAACTAGAACTCAGGTAGTCTAAATAAATTCGACTCGACATCGATACAGCTTACCGATTTTATTTCGTTTTTCCACCACTAGGGGGCGCTTTCCTATCTTCGGTTCTACGGGCATGAAAACGACGGGGTATGGCTCATTCGACTCGACATCGAAAGTCTTAACGATTTCAGTTATGATCATATAAACAGATTGCGCCACCTGGTGGCGGAAGGTGGAACTAACGTATACTGCAGCGCGTGCGCAGCACGACTGCTATACGGTGCCGCAGGCAGCGGGGACCCGAGCCGCAGGTTTTCGTTCAGTTAGAGGTTTATACTATTCCATGTGCAATTTAAGGGATTATCCGGTGCATGCGTAGCACGACCGTCATACGGTGCCGAAGGCAGCGGGGACCAGGGTCGGAACGACTGCTATACGGTGCCGCAGGCAGCGGGGACCCGAGCCGGAGGTTCGTTCAGTTAGAGGTTTATACTATTCTATGTGCAATTTAAGGGATTATCCGGTGCGTGCGCAGCACGACCGGTATACGGTCGGAGGTTCGTTCGGTTAGAGGTTTGTACAATTCAATGTGCTAATTAAGGGATTACCCGGTGCGTGCGTAGCACGACCGGTATACGGTGCCGAAGGCAGCGGGGACCCGGGTCGGCGGTTCGTCATGTTTGAGGTTTTACAAGATTAGAGATTTTCTACAATTCGAGGCACCGATGTAAATTAGGGGCCCGCTGGCGGGCGAAGCCAGTGACAGGTTTATACTATTCTATGTGCAATTTAAGGGATTATCCGGTGCGTGCGTAGCACGACCGGTATACGGTGCCGAAGGCAGCGGGGACCAGGGTCGGAACGACTGCTATACGGTGCCGCAGGCAGCGGGGTCCAGAGCCGGAGGTTCGTTCACTGACAGGTTTATAGTATTCTATGTGCAATTTAAGGGATTATCCGGTGCGTGCGTAGCACGACCGGTATACGGTGCCGAAGGCAGCGGGGACCAGGGTCGGAGATTAGTTCAGTTAGAGGTTTATACTATTCGATGTGCAAATTAAGTGATTATGCAAATTATGGGATTATCCGGTGCGTGCGTAGCACGACCGGTGTACGGTGCCGAAGGCAGCGGGGACCCGGGTCGGAGGTTCGTTCGGTTCGAGGGGGATGCGAGCCGGAGAATACAAAAGTTTCGAGGCACCGATGTAAATTAGGGGCCCGCTGGCGGGCGAAGCCAGCTAGTAGTTATAATAATATACCTTTATTTTAGATGTTCAAACTTCTCACCGTCAGGTGCAATGCATATTTGGATGTTTGTTTGAATTTCACGTTGCACACGTTAGAGCATAGATGGTGACACGTTAACACAAGCGTCCGTAATAGCGTCGTTTAATATCCTACAATGTTTGTGGAGGGGTCACACACACCTGTTGTTTCATAACTGGTTGTTTCTTTCTTTCTAAGATCGTTTTGTCACATCACAGAGTAGGAAATAACAAAAAAAAAACAAATGCGCGTTTTAACCGTTCTATTCTTCGCATTAATGTCCACAAGGTGTCTTTTCGTACTAAATCGACGATACTCTATCACTTTGTAAATCCCTTTCTTTCTCTATCTCTTTCCGTTTTCGAGATAGGAATGCTAACTCCACAGCATTCCACCAGGTGGTGCTGTAGGCGGTTTCATTGTGTAGCGCATGGCTACTTTACTATACCTATACACCACTTTTATGAATATAGCACAAGCCGTTCCGAAGTTAAGAGGGAGGCAAGGGACTTTAGTGGGCATACTGTATATATATACAGAGAGAGAGCTTAAAAAAAACTTTTAATAAACATATTTGTAATATCTAATACAGATTAGAAAATTTAAAGATTGGAAGTGCATACATAATATGAGATCAATAAACTATATTCTCCAAAAATAACTAGTCGAATGTGCCAATCCCAAAACTTTCTTCTATCTCACACAGGTTTCGCATACACTAAAAAGAACCAATTAACCAATTTAAAAAGAACCAAAGCAACCAATTTATATCAAGGTCTAACGTAAACTAAAGTTTTATTAAATTCCATGCAGTAGTTCCTGAGATAGGACTATTGCTAAAATCGTGTAAATCCTGCAAAATGTAGCATAGAAGCGCCATTTGTTGGGATATTTGGACCAAAACCTAATCGACAACAACTTATGTCAACATCTAACTGAATCTGAAGTTTGATGAAAATACGTGCATTAGTTCTTGAGATATAGTTATCATGATAATAATGAAAAAAAGTACCATAGCAGGGCCAACTGTTGGGCTATTTACACCAAAATGTAAGCAGCATATATTTATGTCAAGGTCTAACATAATCTGAAGTTTGATTAAATTCCGTCTAGTTCTTGAGATATAGCTATCGTAAAAAAAAAAGAAAAAAGTGGCATAGCAACGCAACCTCTTGCGATATCTACACCAAAACGTAATCAGCATCTATTTATGTCAAGGTCTAAATGAATCTGAAGATTGATGAAAATAAGTGCATTAGTTCTTAAGATAGAGCTATTGCGGAAATCGCGAAAAATGTAGTATAGCAGCGTCACCTGTTGGGAGATTTACACCAAAACGTAAGCAACATCTATTTATATCAGGGACTTTCAAGTTTTATTAAATTTAGTGGAGTAGTTTTGAGATAGAGCACCCACAAAATTTTGTCACATACAAACAGACAGACAGAGTCACAGAGTCACAGACTCACAGACAGACATTTTCTAAAAACAGTCAAATCGTGTTCAAGATCTTCTAAAAAGTATAAATCCGTTGAAAACCGGAAGTCGAATATTTTTATGAATCCAATACTATCTTCTTGTAAAGATAGAAGAAAGTAATAAACATGAGTTCACACACACACACACACACACACACACATATATATATATATATATATATATATATATATATATATATATATATATATATATATATATATATATATATACATTTATTTTAGTTTTTCATTCTTTGATATCTTATAAATGCTATTATCTTTTGATAAATGGACTCTAGGCCATACTTCTTAACTCTATAGTATTTTTGTGTTTTTTTGTTTCTTCAATATTAACTTAGATATATTGAATCAAGAAAGTCGCATTTGTTTATTATCTTGAGACTGTTTCTATTCATTTGGTTAATGCTTTCTCAAAATATATATGATATTTTACTAGAAATAATATAAAAAATTGTTTAAAAGAAATCTCAGATCTTTGATTTTTCAATAATTTCCAAGTGGAAAATTTCCGTTTTTAGGGTTTCGTTCATCTCACGAAACCGAATTACTCCCACTTCGTTGTCTGCCCGTCACAGAGCCGGTTCTCAGAAACTATCTAAATTACAGGCATGAAATCTTGTGTATTTATAGCTGAATACCTACTATGAACCTCAAAATCATAAAATTTGAAAAAATCGTATTATTTTAATATATAGAGATAAAAAACAAAAAATCTAACAGCCTTTTCCTATTAAATTTAAACACTTTTCGTTATAGCAGTTGCCAATAATTAAAAATCCACAATAAAAATCTTTCTACAATAATTAATTTTCTATTGAAAGATTTCCACGTGAAAAATGAAAAGGAAATAAAAAGTTCCACCTATTGAAAAAAATATTAATATGACGTCATATTGGTAACAAAACTGAAATTTTCAAACATTTCTCAATAACACAAGTAGTATGAGTATGTGTAAATACAGAAAGCAGCTTAATATGACGTCAATAGAGAAATTAAAAGAAAATTAATCTGACGTCATATTGGAAGTTTAACGGATTTTTCAAATGTTTGAGAATACTACAAAGAGAGTATCAATATGAGTAATAGAGAATAGTAAATGTATGAGTTTGAGGAACGTATTGAATCATGATATAAACCCGATTATGGAAATATTGGCATTTTTAACATTTTGATGGTCTCTATACAACATGTTAAATTTTGAAATTGTTTTTTTTTTAAATATCGCATTTATTCCACATGACAGATATTATTATGATAGAGTATAATACCGGGCTTCTCCCACTATCAGTCCGGTATCAGATATTCAAAAAACGAGAAAAATAGACCGGTAAATGTTTACTTTATAAAAAACATGACTTTTTTTTTTGGGGGGGGGGATGAAATTTATTTTGATTTATTAAAGAAATGATAAGTGTTTTGAAAGGAATATTAAACGACCATTTGTATGATTTTCGGTCACACTTACCCACTTGTTTCTATTAAATATGACTATATTCTACTAAATGCTGTTTTTCCAGTACATTTATTTATTAAGTAATTTACAAAGGTGCTTGATTATATGGCATGATTATGAATGTTACTTTCAATCATTATATTTTCAGTTAAAAATCTTAGGTTTAAGTTTAATGTAACGAACTATGACTATATTTATGAATGTACTATATTTACGATGACTATATTTACGAATTTTGTAGGAATTACGGAAACAAGTTAAAAATGGATTGTAAAAGTATAAATAAGAAATTAATAATCTAAATTCAGTCACAGAAATTTGGAACTATTCTTATGCTCAAAAATAAAAATATTTTCAATGTTTCTTTAATTTTGCATATTTGATTACTCTGTTTACTCGGATTACTTATTCAGTATCTAATTAATCGATTTTTAATATAATTTATACATTCTTTATAAGTTTTTTGTTTCAAAAATGAATGCATTTTATTCATTTCTTACACCAAAATTGAAGTAAGCATAGTTGTCATGTCGACATAAAAAAAAAAAAAAAAATGTATATTTGCAGATTATGGACGATAACTGGATAAATAATATGTCACTTCATCATCAAATAAAGTTATTTTAATACACAGTACTGTCGATTGCTTTACACAATATACCCAAGTAAAAAAGTATCCTTTTCCTAAAAGACATGCTGCCGTTCTTACAAGAATATATTTCTTTCCCTCTTTTATCTCTACTTAACTCTGAGTTATTTTTCTACTTGCCCTATCCATCTATTTCCCCCTTAAGTCAAGTTCTGTAGGAATAAGTCTTTGTCACACCGTCAATATAACAAAAATCCTCATTCTATGTTCTAAGATGATGATTAATGGCACTTATAAATTCATGAGGCATCGCCATCTAGCAAAATGGCACTTTAAGGGACTTCAGGTCATTGGAAAAATGACGGATATATGACCGTCAGTTTACTATGAAATAAGATCTTTATACAGTATAGTATATATATCAAAAGTTCATTCTGTGCAGTAGAGATATTTAATGTTCTCCATATTTAAAATCACCAAGACACTTAATCTATCTATATTATAAAGGACAAACGTGTCCGTACGTAACGCTGACGTCATTTTGCGTTATATGGCAACACTTGACGACGAAATTTCGGTTTTGCAATTTTTTAATTTTCTAAACATCGGACATTTTCAATTTTTACACCAAAAAAAAAATGTACTTTCAATTGCGATTTGTTTGAAACGAGTGTCTTAATTGACTTATTTATTATAGCATTTAAAATAAATTTCAAGCAGGATTTTTTTTTTTAAATATATCTCTATCGCTTGCAGACGATTAAAAAATATTAATCAGTTTGCACTTTCAAAGCATATAAAAATTTCAGTATTTGTTTCCAGCTGATTTTCAAAAACGAAATTAAAACTGCATTAAGGAATAAATAAAATAGTATAAATTAAACACAAATTTAACAGACATATAATTGAAATAAGCGCTTAAAACCGCTGAAATTATCAGAATAAAAAAAACCACTGTAGATCACGAAATTTTTAACGATTTCTTCGGCTATTTCTTCTGGCATGAAGCCAATACGAAATTACTTCTAATAATAAATTTAAAAATTTTATTTGAATATAGAATTGACATATTTCATCTAAAAATGTTCTTTGGTGTTGTAGGGGCAATCTAAAAAAAATTAAATGTAAAAAATCTGTTAGAATTTTCAATGAAAATATAAATGTTTTCACATATATTCTCTACTCCCGGCAGCCTGTGTTGGATATTATAAATATATATATAATACCTTACTATAATGTGAGTGCGTTCAAATATTTATCTCTTTTCTATCTTCATATTTAATAAAATTAGACAGGAAAATAATATCTTACCTGTTTTAGTAGCGCAGAGACCCATCATAATCCCGATTCTTCGGTATTCGTTCAACGGATGCGCGACCTTCATTCACCGTATATTCACGATAGATCTTGGAAGATTATTCATCGAATGTACGTACAACATGGAACGTTACTACTTGAAGAAATAAAAATAATATTATTAATATTGTATAAATATGTATTTTAGTGTAAATTCCTTGTTAGAATATTCCAGCGAGTCTGCTTGGAAAAACTAGAATTTTATATCTTGATTAAATTAACATTACAATGTATGTAAACCAAGAGAAATAAAATATCTTCTCGGTGAGCATTTTAATAGGTGTTACATCAAAGACAGTTAAACATGAACTGAGTGAGAAACATCGAAAAAGTTCAAAGTCTAAACTCGGAACAACAGAGTATATGCGATCACAGCACGTGTAAGCGTAGGAGTATAAAAACTGCAAGTATGCATCTTTGTTAATTGTCGACACGTGCACACCACAAAACGCAAAAAAGGAAAAGTTTCTTGTTTAAAATATATTGAGAGAATTGTTATTTTCAGGGTTACACACCTCAACATTGGATGCCCTAGTTATTTTAAAATTCTAAAGATGAAATATATATATATTATGGATAATTGTGTTTCGGTATTCTGAATACTACATTTTCGTATATTATTCTTCGTCTTATATTATCGCATAATTCTGTGATTAAATAAGCAGAAGATTACTATGTTTAGATAATACTATTTAAAATAATAATAATACATATATGTCAATAATTTTCGTTTATTTAACATTTTAACTAAAGTAGTATACTTTTAATTGCCATACCTTAAAACGTTCTTGTGCTTTTCAAATCTATAAATATTATATTTAACCATAAAAATATCATAACTAAGATGTTTTTTGTTACTTGATAACTTAGACGCAGAGAAGCTTGTGATATAAAGCAGAGAAGCTTGTGATGTATAAAAATAATTCATTATATATAAGAAAGAGTTTTATCTAGAGTTTTATATTTATTAGAGTTTTGTTATGTTAGAATATCATTATAGTTAAGAAAGAGTTTTATCATTTATATTTTACCCTGTTTCCTGATGTGTTAGAGTTATAGAAAGTGTCCACAGTTGTGTGATCCAGATGTCAATATGATATTTTCAGATTATGATTATATGTTAACAGATTAATCTTAATCTAATTATGATTACATGAAGACTAAATAGTTTAGAAATCCTGATTAGAAAGTTTTAATAAGTTTTTTTTTTCTCCTGTTGCCAATCTGAATGAAGTAACGGAACAAAAACTATTTTTTTATCGGTTAAGATGTGATTTAATCATAAAAATTTGTTTGTTCCAAAATCTAATCATTTTTTGTAATATAAAAATGAGTTTTGTCTTTCCCGTTGTCAATCTTAAAAATAAGCTATACAACTTTTTTTTATATAAATTGACTAGTTAGTGCTTTTTACGAAGCATAATAAAATTAAAATAGATTAATTTTAAGGTAAACATTCCATGTTTACATTTTTTTTTGTTTTAACACTTCCCATTGTAAAGTGTCTATGTATTGGGTTTGTCTGGCAGTCTGACTATCTGCGTAACTGACTAGCCATGTTCTAACACTTGCAAATATACCCGTATTACCATGTAATTTTTACATGTTATTGAGGTTTCCTGAAAATGAAATGCGTAGCATTTATAGTTCGTTTACAAGGACACACATAAAAATTTCCGTTACATTATGGTCTACGAGGGGAAATCATTCACGGTCATTATATTGATTTTACGAAATTTCACACATAATCAGATTGATGTGAGTCACTGAGTTAGTGTGCGGCACATGCTTTCTAAGGAGTGTAAAATAAGTAGCATGTACAGTTCATTTACGGGGGCACGCAAAATAATTCCATTAACCCTTTGTTGCATGCTTTAAAACTGTGAAATCCTCAACATTAAATTTGCTATTTTTTAACTTAAAGGGTCACACAGAATGTGTAAAAATTACGTATAATGATTTTATTTTTTTAAAAATTACAACCTGTCCACTATATTCCAAAACAAAAGAAATAAAGTATTTTATATGTGTGTTTCAGCTATCCATTAAGCCAAGAAGTCATTAACAATAATTAAGTCATAAGCCAATAATGTATAAACAAAATACTATTTAAATGACATTATTCTAGGTTTAGAAACATTTTAGTTCACGTGGAATAACTTGCCGGCATGCTGAAGGGACATCCATATTGATGATATCTACACAAACAAGTTGTGGTGCTATGTCAATTTTTCTACTGAAAGCATAGATGTCACAGAGTGTCATAAGCTTTGAATAGGAATTCTAAATGAGATGCATTGGGTAGGGATAAATAGCATTTTTGTCCACTGTGGTGGACAGTATGCAACAAAGGGTTAAATTCGGATCAATGAGGAAAAAATCTTTTGCGGTTAATTTTAATTATGTTTTGACGCATCAAACAGGGTGGAATTTAAAAGGACCAATGAGTTGCATTATAGCATTAAAGTGTGTAGGGTTTTTATCTTTTAGTTACAGATATACAGAAAAGAATTCGGTTACAGTACTGAGTGATAGACTACTGCAGGAAGAGCGTTTTATTCCATGGTATACATTCATATATTTTTATGTGTATACAATTATGTGTTTTTAAATTTCCTTATTTAAATATCTCATTTTAATATATGAAAAAAAAAATTCTTAACGAAATTCTGTTAATGTTAGAAAGTGTTTCATATTTCATAATCTTTGATAGATGAATGATTTTTCGTTTTTTTTTTTTTAAACTATTTCAATTTTATATTTATTTCGAAGTTTGCTTCTTTGACGACAAGGACCTATATCGCGCTTTTGGAAATTTTCCAAATAAAAGCTTCGTTTTTTTAAAAATATATAGCGGGGAGGGATAATCTAAAAACATCCCTGTCTATGTGTATACACATCAGAAACATATTTATAAGTGGAACATTCTATCCATTTAAATGGTTATAATTATTCAAAATGACTACATTTATTTTCGATTAGTATCATTTACATTATTTAATGACAGATATTGGTTGATTAATCAAAGCAAAAAATACTATTCGGAAATACTAACAGGAAGTTTGAAAAAAAAATTCATTAAACTGACAACACTGGAAACAGCGCGTTACAGTTATATTTGTCCTGAGGTACTATATAAAAAAAAGAAAAAAGGTTGGTATTGCCAAGAAAGAGAGCAACCATGGAAGGACAAGTTATGCTGCCGACAAAAAAATAAATTTAACAGGACACAGGTACTGGCAAAATCGCTTTATTTAAGAAAATATTTTCATCTGGTTTATCACCTTTACCAATAAATATTTTTTTTAATAATGGAAAGGACTCTATTTGTACTACCCCAGAAGTATTGTTTTATTTCCTACTGATCATCCCCTATATCAAATTATTGAATTGCATTATCCTGTAGAAAGAAAAGTACTTATATATATTATATATCTGCCTGCAAATTTATTTTAGTCGCTCTTTCATAGTGCTTTATTTTCTGCGTCTGAAAGTGTATATGTTGATGTTGAAAGATACGGATTTACAAAACATTAAAAATATTCTTCATTCATTAGAAATGTAGCTCTCTCTTGAGCTCGCTTAATCTTAATTTTTTTTTTCTTTTACAAGATAAACTAGTCGTTGGGGGCCACCGTAATACTTACCCATCATGGATATGCATAATGTAAAATATTAAAATAAAAATGTGTAAACTACTTATAAAATGCATTGCAATTCAAATAAAATCGTGGTTTGATGACGTCACAAACTTTAAAGGCTCGATTACTGAATTGCTTGAAAGAAACATGCTTATAACTCCAAAAATAATAATCCTATTACCTAGCGGTTTATTGCATCTGATTAAGCGTCAAATTTCTAATTAAAATATATCTTTGAAGTAAAATTTGGATGAAATACAGGGTCATGAAAAATCGAAGAGTGTGGAAATAGGATTCCAAATATCTCGGCAACTCATTATCCGATCGACTTCATGCTGTATGCAAAATTTATGTTTTTTATTGTATTTTATATTCATTTCTTAAAATAACCAATTTCGAAAATTTTTATATACCTTTTATCACGACGAATATTTCGAAAGTCCGAAAAAATAGTTCCGGTTAATCGAGGTTATTGAAATGAAATAGGCTTCTTCCCATTATTACATACTAAGTACATACCAAATTGCAAGTCCCTATCTCAATTTTTCCGGGAGATAGAGCGTTTACAGACACACCGACACACAGACACACAGACGGACGTCAATTTTTTTTTCTAAAAATATGTTTTTCGGAATCTCCAGTGTCTGAAACGTGTAAATCCGTGAAAAAAAAATTTTCGATTTTCAAAACGATTACAAGACTTACCCTATACTACGTATGATGGGTAAGTAATAAAATTTAGTATATCATATTACTTTGTATTTCTTTTATAGAATTTTATATAATTACACCAACTTTTATTTTTTCTAATATCAATAAATGAGTTTGGTTTTCTTAGAATCAGTAAAGGAATTGTTTTACTGTAATTTATATTAAGTCCAGTTTAATGCCCATTATATACCATTTACTTAACAGTTACCATTACTAGTGTACTTTAAATACGTTTTGAATGAATATTATTAGTTAAGATTTATTTTATGACGTAATTTTAAATGTATATGAATGTTACAGTGTCACGTTTATAGTCATACTTTTCCTGGTCCTGTGGTTGCAAAAAGACAAAATAGAATGTTTGCAACAGAGTACAGGAAAAAAGAAAACAAAATGTCATATTTAATCAATCGTCTATTAACATTTTTAGGGTTCCGTTCATCTCACGAAACCCTATTAATCCCGCGTCGTTGTCTGTCTGTCACAGAGCCGGTTCTCAGAAACTATATAACTTACAGTCAAGAAATTTTGTGTACCTATAGCTGAATACCTACTATGAAGATCAAAATCATAAAATTTTAAAAAATCGTATTATTTTAATATATGGAGATACAAAACCAAAAATAATTCTAAATAATAATTCTAAATAATTAATTAAACTATTAATATTGGTTAAACAATAACAATTTATACGCGAGTAATAATTAATAATAATATAATAATTATTGAATATTTATAAACTAATAATATCAATATTTTAAATAACACCAATTTAGGCGCAAATTATATATAAAAACTAGTCGTTGGGGGCCACCGTAATACTTACCCATCATGTATATGTATAATGTAAAATATTAAAATAAAAATGTGTAAACTACTTATAAAATGCATTGCAATTCAAATAAAATCGTGGCTTGATGACGTCATAAAAAGGCTCGATTACTGAATTGCTTGAAAGAGGTTTTTCCTTATAACTCCAAAAATAATAATCCTATTAACTAGCTGTTTATTGCATCTGATTAAGCGTCAAATTTCCAATTAAAATATATCTTTGAAGTGAAATTTGGATGAAATACAGGTCATAAAAAATCGAAGAGTGTGGCAATTGGATTCCAAATATCTCATCAACTCATTATCCGATCGACTTCATGCTTTATGCAAAATTTATGTTTTTTTTATTGCCTTTTATATTCTTTTCTTAAAATAAACAATTTCGAAAAATTTTATATACCTTTCATCAGAACGAATATTTCGAGAGTCCGAAAAAAAATGTTCCGGTTAATCGAGGTTATTGAAATGAAATAGGCTTCTTCCCATTATTACATACTAAGTACATACCAAATTGTAAGTCTCTATCTCAATTTGTTCGGGAGATAGAGCGTTTACAGACACACACACAGACACACAGACACACAGACGGACGGCAATTTTTTTTTTCTAAAAATATGTTTTTCGGAATCTCCAGTGTCTGAAACGTGTAAATCCGTCAAAATTTTTTTTCGATTTCCAAAACGATTACAAGACTTACCCTATACTACGTATGATGGGTAAGTAATAATTAGTCTTACTTTATTAAACTCCATTATTGAATTTGAATTACTGCATTCTAAAAATTGTATCACTTTCTTTAAACTATCTTCTATAAAATTACTTCAGGCATTCATTCAAGATTTTAGAAATGCTATTAAAATTAACATAAATTATCAAGAATGTTCTTTTAAATTTGCTGATATATTTCGGTTTAACTGTAAAAATCAGACATATGTTGCTGTACTAAATAATAAAATTATGCGTATGTATATATATTTTATTAATTTGCAAAAATTCCCATTCAAAAAAGTTATGTCATCAAATATATATTATTTAACTTGAGAAATCCCATTGCCTATTAATATTAAAGGCAATATTTTAATAACTACATTTGTTTAGATATATAAAAGACTGTAATTTTGCCTTTAGCAAAATGACTTATAATTTGTATAAATATTCAACATTTCGAACGATTTCATGAATAAGCAATCATATTGTATAGCCTCCAGATAAATACAAATATTTAGCTAAGTAACTTAATATGCAATACTTTCTTCGTAAGCATTTAAAATAGTAACCATTATAATTATTTATCAGATGTTATTTTACTATAAATTAATTAATGGTTATTTTATTATCTAGCAATAATCAAATATCAATTTCCAGTTTACATTATGTGAAATACCACAGTATATATTTTAATAAATTTTTATTCAGCTATTAGATGATTATTATTTGAAATGAATTTAATAGAACTAAACGTGTTTACAAAGTTGCTATAGATATGTGTGGAGCTATTTATACAGGCATAAGTATACATTTTGTTAGAAAATAAGTGAATATTTAATTAACTTTCAATGTTAATAAATTTTAATATTGTATAGTGGAAATTAATCATTTGATTTTAGGTCTTGTATAGTGCTTGAATTTAATTAGTTAATTTTAGATCTTGTATTGTGATTAAAAGTTAATTGTTTTCTTAATTTGTGAATGTGGAATAATAACCTTTTAAGAATAATAATAATTTTAGAATATTTAAAGCATCTTGCAGTTAAGAGAAATAATTTTGATAATAAGACTCATCATCTCCACTGATAAATGAAACACATAAATCATAAAAAATAAATAGCGCAATTTTAAGCATATCCTGATTAAGCATATACTGAAATTAAAGTAAACAAAAGGGCATATGAAAATGAAAAGATATTCTAATTAATTATAACTTTTCTAGGTTAACCAAGAATGCAAAATAAGTTTAAAAGAATAAATCCAACACATAATTGCTATCTATGGTTAACTGCACTTAATTAAGATGATGAACCTGCATACGTCAGGTTTTGTGTCATCAGAAGACACTTGTGTTTCACTGAACTAAAAAATGGCGATCCTGACTATGGTAAAGATACCATATATATTCCTTTCAAAAAATTAAAGCAATCTATATTTTATGTATTTTATCAAATATATTTTCCCCTTTCTGCATAATCCTAATTCATATACATTCCCGGCTGTTAAAAAGCGCACCCTTTTTATCTTTCTCTTTCAACGAAAGACTTTTAGTCAAAATCATGCATATTGCTTTTAAATTATCATTAACGTACTTATTCGGTCTCCCACATATCAAAAGAAATGAAATTATACAAGGCATAAAGTGTTTTCCTTTTCATGGTCAGCTTTGTCTTGCATATTGTATCCAGATGTCTATAACATTTAAACGGCGCCTTTGCTGCATTCCTCGAAAACCCTGTTCCCAAAACAATATTTAACGGTAAAATTCTTAATCTCTCTTTTTAGCCAAAGTGCAATCTTCGCCAAAAGATTTTTCCCTTCCAATGACGTCAATTATGAAGTTGATATGCTGCATATGTAACGGTTACATTTCCCACGCAAAAAAATGCGATTCTCTTGGCTTGAAATGTAACTCGCTTGGTGTGTTATCTTTGCGCTCGCTTTCATATCGGATAGGATAATTGCCCTCTGATCACCAGCAGACCAACTTCCCAAAAAATTGCTCTCAGCCCTGTGCCACCTTAGGAGATATCAAAATTCGGCGTTCATCCTAAAAATGCAATCTAAGTGTCATCACGATTTTTGGACTTATCAAGAAGGATGTCACCCTGTGCTATGTTTCAATGTGCCATATCAAATCTAGGTGTGATATGACTTTTATGGATAACTTGTCTTGTTGTGACATCTCTGCATTAAACGAACTTTGCTAACTTATGTGACTTTCCTTTTCTTCTAAAAAAACTACTTTCAGTTCAGTTCGATCCCAGGACTTCGTCGCCACGGATTATTGCGAACACAACGTGAGATGTGCCATTTCATCGGCCAATTTCCATGTCTTCTCTGTACTTATTAGTTACAATAGTACTTTTTCTCCGACATAATTTCACTGAATTTGTGATCCCGTGTACTACACCAACTAATCCATATGAATCACCAAACAACACCATACTGACTGTTTCAGGTAGTATGTGAACATTTTAAAGTATTTCATCATTGATGGGCTTCTAAAGGAAACAGATGTTTCACGCTTTCATTGGGATTTATTTAGCTCTTGACTGAAACACAAATATTTGTGTTATCTTTTCGATATCACAAGCGATCGAAAACTGGACTGCTTTTTATTGAATTGTAGATGCATTGAAACTCTCAATCACCACGTGGACTGATCTGGTGTATAGAGGCACTGGTTTTCTGATTTTTCACTTTAATATATACGTGACACATTTTGATTATTCGATGCATGAGACTTTCTGATTTCCTTTGAAACTTAACGTGACAAATCTAGAATGACGACACACATTCGCTGTTAAGATTGTTAAAGTCAGCATTTTTCAGGAACTGCAGATAAATCATTATGTTGATAGTTTCATTGCTGGTAAGATTTCCTTTAGATTATTCTTTTTACTTACCCATCATCTCGTATAGGGTAAGTCTTGTAATCGAAAATCGAAATTTTTTTGTTGACGGATTTACACGTTTCAATTACTGGAGATCCCGAAAAACGTATTTTTAGAAAAAAAAAATTTGACGTCCGTCTGTCTGTGGAGCTGTGTGTCTGTCTGAAAACGCTCTATCTCCCGAACAAATTGAGATAGAAACTTGAAATTTGGTATGTACTCAGTCTGTAATACCGGGAAGAAGCTTCTTGAATTTCAGTAACCTCGATTATCCGGAGCTATTTTTTCGGACTCTCGAAACACTCGTTCTGATAAAAGGTATATAAAAAATTTCGATTTTTTCTTTTTTTTTAAGGAGTGAATACAAAAGACAATAAAAAACATAAATTTTGCATAAAGAATGAATTTGATCGGATAATGAGTTGCGGAGATATTTGTAATCCTATTTTCCACACTTTTCGACTTTTCATGACCCTGTATTTCATTCCAATTTCAATTCAAAGATATATTTCAATTGGAAATGAGCAGTAAACCGTTAGTTTATATGATTATCAATTTTGGAGTTATAAGGATGTTTCTCTTGCGCAATTCAGTAATAGAGCATTTAAAGTTTATGACGTCATCAAGCCAGGATTTTATTGGAATTGCAATGCACTTTATAAATAGTTTACACATGTTTTATTTTCATATTTTATATTATGCCTATCCATGATGGGTATGTATGATGGTGACCCCCAACGACTAGTTTAAGTGCATAAACATGAAAACCGTAGAATTGGAACATGGTTGACAAGTCCTTCTTTACATTGCGTAAAATATTAACAACACTTTGATAAGTATCCTCAGGATGGGAAAACTGTCTAGCGCGTTTCTCTTGTAGATTTTTCAACCAATTTCGCCGATTTAGCGAAAAATTGACGGGCTAGCCACCTGTTGTCAAAGCGCACATGAAAAAAAAAGTACCTTTTTCCCACTTGCTGGCATTTTTTGTCGGAAGCCATGTGTGGGGGTAATTAAATTAACGCTGGAATTCTCATAAGTCAGGGAGAAGTAAGAAGTCCGTTGATGAATGTCTCCCGCTGTGAGTGTAAAATTGAGATGGGTTTTAGCAGGGCTACACTAGATACCGGGCTTGCTCATTCATTATCTTGACGTCACAAATAGTGGCTGGCCGCGACGAAAGACATACAGCGATTGGCACAAAATGTTGGGCGCGTCCATTTGTACCAATCGCTGGTCGCGGCCAGCCACTACTTTTGACGTCATGAGAATGAATGAGCAAGCCCGGTATCTAGTGTAGCCTTAGTTTTAGTTGTAATGCAGACTTGTCGGTTGTTTCAGGATTTGTGGAAATAATGTAGAGCGGTTCCTCTCTACAATGTGTATACAAGTTTTATTAAAAATTAGGATACACTGTAAAAAAAATAAATATAAATTAACGGGCATTCTTTATGAATAACTGCTGTAATTTTATGGGAAATGCCCTTTTTTCAAGGTAAACGGTAAAGTTTTGTATATTTCATATTTTTACGGGCAAAAACCGTTTATGTAAGGAAAAAGCTCCTTTATTTAGGGACAAAACCCGTTTTCTTTTGGACATTGCCTAGAATCTCTGCTGCAGTAAATTTACTGCAGCAATTTTTTACAATGTAGAGTACTTTTGGTTATAGACAGTTTTAGGTTAGCCTTTACAAGATCCATAACTGAATCTCCTATGTCTACAATTAATTGTTTTAAACCAGTTGTAAATACGTGCTTCAGTTGGAGCTTCATCTCCGAAAGTCAAATTCGTTCGAAAGACACATTCCTGAAAGTCATAATAAGTCATAGCTCGAAAATCCTAGTCCCTTTACTATCTTATTAATTTCGAAACGATTCTGTAAACAGAAATTCTCATTATGTAAGTACCAATGTTTTTTTCAAAGCTCAAATTCTGAAAAAGCTTCGCTGAAAGTTTTTTTTATTTCTGTACTGCCACCTTATAAACACATAACTACTGACCTATTGATCTATTCGAATGTAAGCTCTTCAATACTTTTAATAAAATATGGAGTCAGAGTAGAGTTTAGGACGTTTCGTAACATTACGAAGTCAAGGTAAAGGTTTTTATCAAGAATGAAAGTCAATGCTAGACATTGATCACAAAAGCAAGGATAGAAAGAAGAGCTAAAACTCCTGCATATGCCATTCAACTACATAAACCACTTCCTTTTATTACTTTTTATCATAAAAAGTTGTATAAATTATTTTCTTTTTATATGCTAAAATTACACGTTATTTCATATATTAGCATGCATGCTCTTAAGTCAAAGTCATAAAAAATAATACTTATTACAAATTAACACTTCTAATAATTATAAAATATAAAACGGTAGAAGTTCTATTCTTTTTGTGAGAGAACACTTTATTTAATTATGTTTGATAGTTTTGCTATGTCACATTTAACGGTTTAGCTATTACAGCTATAATGATAACTAATGACTACAAAAAGATTCAGTTCTCATTAAAAATGGTTCAGGAAATATTTTACTGTAACTGCTAGTCTGACAATTTTCAAAAAAATTCATTTGTTACATGAAAGGTCATCTTTACTTTTCATGAACTATGGCGACAGAAATTAATTTATGAAATTTCGTAATGTGTCACATTACAAAGTAAAAAACATTAAAGATCCCTTTATTCAAAGATGAAAGTCAACAACATGTGAGGCTGTAAAGAACGAAATCAATCAAAAAAGCAAGAATAGAAAGAAGAATCATAAATCACTCATAAATAATTAAAGTTCATCAGACTTTTTCAATTTATATGCTATTTTTAAACAAATTTTAATATGAATTATTATTATATAGAGTACAAACAATGTTTATCATACAAATAATGTTTGAACGGATAAAGCTAGAGTTATGGAACAAGTGTCTAGAAAAACGGCTGTGCATAATCACTATTTACTGTGTTAAACATTTGATATTAAATCATTTGCAACTCATGAAAAGAAAACTTATAACAAATGACCACTTCAATTATAGAATTTAAAACATTGAAATGTCCCTTCATATGGTGAGGAGAGATCATTTTTTTTTAATGGTTGATATCTCACCATGTCATATTTTTCTCTTTCGCTCTTACACTTACACAGACAGTATGTGACACTTGAAAATATGCGTTTTCACCAAATATGGTTCAGTAAATACTTCATTAACACTCTTAGTTTGAATATATTTCGAAACAAATATTTTCCACATGAAAACAAGGTCATAAATACTTTTCATGAAATATGGGGGCGGGAAAGAATGTATGAAGTTTAATAAAGTTTTAAATCACAAAGTAAAGAAAGTACAGAAGTACAGATATTTTAAGGACGGATTTAATGATGGTCTTCGTAATAAACTTACATAAAACTTATCTAACATAACCATTAGCATTGGATTTTATAATGACAAATGAAATTTTCGAAAAAAATACTTTTAAAATTATATGAACGTATTAAAATTTCCATTTTTCTAAATTATTTAGTAACATGATATAACTAGAAGAATAGATAAGTGTTTATTAAAGTGTGCTGAAATTTAGTTAATGTATTTTACTAGCTTCAAGTAAATAAAAATGATATTCATATATATATATATACATGCATTATAATATAAATCAGATATGACCTTTGCTTAAAGTTATTTTTAACTTAAAAAAAGGTTCTATATTTACTGTCAATAAACGCATATGTTAAATTCTACACAATGTTTCTCAAAGTTGAAACCTGAAATTAAATTAAACATTTAAGCTAAAATTTTGAAAAAAATAACGTATTTAGTAACATTTTATCAACGTTATAATTTTCAAAGAAGCTATTTTATATGTAAACAAATATATCCTAAGATATAATAAATGTGAATAAACAGCTAATGTGTACCTATCTCTACACCAGTGAAGTTTAGGAATTTGTAATTGACAAATAGCAAATTTCAAGTATGATTAAAAGTAAAATGTGTAACTACAATTGTCATAATAACCTGTACATTACAATTAATATATTACACACACATTCTTTTATTCTGCTATTAAATTAAAATGTATTCATGGAAAGTAAATGTTAATTATTAACAATTTTGTTTTGTTTACGTATACACTTCTGTTTATGTATAAATCTACGCTTAATTCAGAGATGAAAAATTTTGATTCAGTTAAACCTTTATTTAATAGGACAAACCAAAATGTTTATAACAAATTTTTTTTTAATTATTATTTAACTATAAGGTCTTAAATCCAAATATTTACCTTTTGTTATTTACATTTAAATTTATTTATTTTCGCACTGGAAACATATTTTCCATACAAAACTATTCGCTTTTGGCAGAATTCTTCCTACAATTCTTAGTTGCTGAGCTCTAGAAGCTCTAGAAACAAGTAAGTATTAATACAAATATAGCAATGTACAAATGTAGCAAAATACGCAATTGACATTCCACAATGTTTCAGAAATGTTAAGAGTTTTTAAATGTTATTATTTTTTGTTATTCTTAAAATGTTAAAAAAATATTCAGTCATGCCGAAAAGTATAATCTGACGTTCGTAAAATACTGATAATCAGATTATTATTTTTTCAATTAAATAAAAATTTTATTAAAATGCTTTATTACAGAGAAAATCTCTTTTAATAAGCAATAGTAGCACTAAATCATACAAATTTTGTCAAACAATCCTAATATATCCGCAAAATTTTAATTAAATTGTAAATTTCATTTTAAATATATCAAATGCACTAGCGACGCAAAATATTGTTTTACTTTTGCATGTGGTTAATACAATAAATCATGCTCCATTACTGTAAAGAGTATTTTTCTCACATGCACGAATCTCTAAAACTGTTATTTCTATCTCATAAATAAAAAGAAAAATATTTTTAACAGATTCAGGAAACCGGAAACAGTTCTTAATCCTCGCCTTTCAGTCTTGATCATATTTTTAGGATTTTAAGATATCCTTCTTAATCATTTGATTCTGTCGACGTATCCTACACATTCGAAGACAGCCGAAAGGAGAGAGTTCAATCGAAATGACGAAATTCGTTAAATACTTGACTTGAAAAAAGTTTTTGAGAAACGCTTTTTACTTTCTTCTATCTTTGCTAGAAGAAAGTATTGGATTCATGAAAATTTTCGACTCCCGGTTTTTGACGGATTTATACGTTTTAGAAGGTCCTGAACAGGATTTGACCCTTTTTAGAAAATGTCTGTCTGTGACTCTGTCTGTCTGTATATGACAAAAATTTTGTGAGTGCTCTATCTCAAGAACTAATGCACGGAATTTAATAAAACTTTATATTCAGTTCGTACCTGATATAAATTGGTATTGATTAGTTTTGAGTGAAAATCACCGGACAGGTGGCGTTGCTATGCTACATTTTGTGCGATTTCTGCAATAGCTCTATCTCAAGAACTAATACACTTATTTTCAGCAAACTCCAGGTTCAGTTAGACCTTGACATAAATAGACGCTGATTACGTTTTGGCGAAGATATCCCAATAGGTGGCGCTGCTATACCACGTTTTTCTCGATTTTTACGATAACTATATCTCAATAACTAATGCACGGAATTTCATCAAACTACAGATTCTGTTAGACCTTGACATAAATAGATGCTACTTACGTTCTGGTGTAATTTGCCCAAAAGGTGGAGCTGCTATCTACTTTTTTCATTATTATCACAACTATATCTCAAGAACTCATGCGCGGATTTTCATCAAACTTCAGATTCAGTTAGATGTTAACATAAGTTGTTGTTGTTTAGGTTTTGGTCTAAATCCACCGACAGGTGGCGCTGCTATGCTGCATTTTGCGGGATTCACACGATTTTAGCAATAGTCATATCTCAAGAACTAATGCACGGAATTTAATAAAACTTTAGATTCAGTTAGACCTTGATATAAATGGGTGCTGATTCTTTTTAGTGTATGCGAAATCTGTGTGAGATAGAAGAAAGTTTTGGGATTGGCACATCCGGCTAGTTTCAACTGCTGTTGTATGGGAGTATAAATATTTTTTAAGTAATGCCAATTTTTCAAAATCCTTTTTATTACTCTCGGATTCTTTTATTGTAAATATTTCCGATATTTTCCAATATTTTTATTCAATTGCAAATGTTCGTGTTTGTGTAATGCTATGGTATATATTCTGAATCATTGTTAGGTTAAACGTAACTGGCCATACGTTAACAAACTATTTACAGAAATATATATAGTCTATTGTTCTTTGATGCACTTCAAATCTTTTTGTAAAATATTATTTTGAATCCAAAGAACGATCGTTTTTTCGGCACATTTTCTTTCTGAAAATGTAATTAGCATCTAATTGGTTCGAAATTAATTAGTGTTCTTGCAGTTTTCAATGGATCTTTAGCAGTATGCAGAAACACAGATATCAAAACATTTTTATTCTGATGTTTACATTGAACATGAAGTGGTTAATTACTTGTGTAGTCTAATCATTTGCTGAGTATATGTAGTCAATATCGGATTCAATCTTATTTTCTAACATTTATTGATAATAATTTAAATTGTGAACAAAACCGGGGATTTTATTCGAAATTAGTACTCTTGATACACTAATTGGTATTTACACATATTTGAAAAAAATGTGTCAATGATTATATTAGAAAAAAATTAATACTTGTAAAATTTTTCACTAAATGCTCACCTACTTGTACACTCACCCTACATTGATCTTTTTTTAATTATCGTTTGTGATGCTGTCGTAACACATTAATCACCTGTTTCGGCTTTGTTACAACCCAACAGATTAAAAATGTATGCAACCAATTAAGTATTTTAAATAGATAGTCTTACAAGAGAAAAAGGAATAAAAGCAAATTGTCATCATTCTTAAAGTAATATACAGAAACGTAACAGAGTAATTAACGTATTTAAAATGTATGTGAAACTATACACGTTCAAAGTAGTTGGCATTGTATTCAAAACCGCTTTTAATATCTTGTAAAAGTAACAGTCGTTCACACACACATAAAAGAAAAGAAAAAAAAACACTACATAACTACAGTTTGTGTGTGAAAGAGAGAGGCGAGTTCTGTTATCAAGTATTCAAATGTCTTCAATCAAAAATCTCAAAAATATAAATTGTGTACCTACTTAAATGATGTACGAAAGCATAGAGAGACTACAGTCAAAAACACGGTTTAAGTGTGTTCAAAAATATTAAATTATACTGTACATTTGGAATGGCTTCGACTTGCCTTTATTTTACAGCTGAGAAGTTTTATTATAGAACAACAATATAAAATTTCAGTTCATGCAAAAATGTGTAATAAAAATCTTTATGCTTAAAATCTCAATTATCATCATCAGTTTCTGTCCTTTTTCTATGCATTATAGATTACGTAGTCAAGTAATAGCTTTCTTGCAAGTTGCGTACATTCTTTAGAATTTTCGAGAAGTATGAAAACATTTAGAAATGTTTTCATTCTTTAGAATTTTCGAGAAGTATGAAAACATGTAGAAATGTTTTACTTAATAGTTAAATCTCATAATTTGTAATCTTCTAATTTATTCACAGATCTTGTAATATTTTTCTGTGATGAAAAGAAACTTTTTAATAAAAAAAATGTGGTACACCTATAACACTCTGTTCTTATTTATTCATTGAAATTTTTAGACAATCATTTAAAAACATTTTTCAGCCGTTTACATTTAGAACTCCTCCTTACATTAACCGGTTTACTTCTAACAGCGTTACGTCGATACCGGACCGACTGTGCCAATATGTCGGACGTCAGTCTCCCGGCGGCGTATAAACAATGTAACGGAAATGGTATCGGCACCCGATATTGTGCCGATACCGCCTAAAATGTCAAGTGGCCGTCAGCTGATTCCTTTCCGATAACTCTGTGTTTGCTGGGATATAACAGGATTAGAGATGTAAATCCTTTATAATTACAGTTTTAAACTTCAAAATAATCTTAAACGACCATAATTACGAACTTTCCGTTTTTTATTAAATCAAATGAAAACAGAAATTTTATTAAATAAAGGCCTCAAATAATAATCGCATAAAACACGAAACATTTCGTTGAACAATATTTTTAATTTCAAATAATGTTTATTTAACTTGAAAAAAAAAAAGCCTGAAAGTTGGTGGCTAGGAAATACTAATAAAAAAACAAAATTTCGTATTGCTTGCAAGTAAAGTATAATCTCTTTATTTACACTTATTTTGGAAAACAAAGATAATTCTCAAGGTTGCCACTCGGTTCGTTTCTTGAATAGCACTTTTTAAAAAGAAAAAAAATTATAGATGACGTTTGGAAATTTTGTAGAAACCTACCCTTAGTGGATTTTTTTTCATGCTAATTTTATAAAACCCTATTACGAAAATTTTTCGCTAGAAATACTGGTTTTAAAAAGCGGATCTGTGGGATCCCTGTGTTTGTATGTTTGTATAGCTTTACAAGAAATAGCGCCATCTGTTTTTCAAACATACCTCGAAATAAGACGTTTTAAATATTTGATAACTATTAATATTTCTTTTTAAAATGCTAATATTTCGTTTGTTATTTTGTAGAAAATATTTCCACTGAAAGACCAAGTTCTTGTCATAATTTTGTTACAGTAAACATATCTAATTAAAAAACTTTTAACTGCTTTGTAACTTCAGTGCATTAATTGACTTATTTTATTAAACTAATTGGCTAAGTGAGATATTTAAGATATCGATACTGTCCTTCACTTTTCTTTTTCTTTATTACTTTATTTTACTTGCTTCTTTTTCTATCGAACTGGAATAACTAGCCCATGTTTTAGAATAGCGCTATTACATCGCTAAAATGGCACGTAAATGTTTTATTGTTTTACTATAAAAAAACATGTAATTGCTTCTGGAAATCCCTACCTCTTTAGGATTTCTTGAGGGATTAATTTATGTTATTTGATTTTCTTCTCTAAATCACAAAAGATAAAATCGTATCCATGTTTCTTCCATTAGAAAATATTATGACCAATATCTAACAAACTCTGTCCGTAGTTTATTAAACTTATTTCTTTGCGAAGGAAAAAAATTGAACGTGTTTAAATTGTTAATATGTTTTTAACTAATGCTGGAACATAATTTAATTGAATCAACTTTTTGTGATAATATCAACAAAAAAGGGATAAAAACAGTCTTTTTTTCTTTTTTTTTTACATAAAGGAACGTTTTTGTAAAATGGGGAATACTAAATCGAGTTTAGATCTTTCCTATTATAAAAGCTTCTGTATGAAGATAATCAAGGATATTTACTTACACGTAACCTCCATATATTTCAAATTATTGTCGTTCTTAAGTGAAATATTTATCTCTGGAAATTTCTAGAGATTTAGGGTTTATAGAATTATTAATTTAAATCATTTGTTTGTATACTTAAAATAGTAAACTATAATACCACATCTGAAATTATACTATTGGAATGTTCCCTCTACGTGCATGTCACATAATTTATTTTTAATTTTCTTCTATTTAACGAGAATTTTTGATGCTGAAGAAAAAAGATAAATTATTCTGAAATGAGTTTTAAATATTTCACATTTTATTGTATATGTAAGAAGATTTTAAATCGTATAAAAATGTATACTTAATTAAACAATAATATGATTTACAACAAATAATTTTTGGATAAAATTGAAGATTCAATTTTATTAAAAATTTCTACACAAAATTTAAATTATGTCAAATTAGAATTTTTTGCATTATGAGAAATCTTGATTTAATTTTGAATAAAAGTTATTAAAAGTTATAAAAAACCTGTCATTCCAAACATGCAAATTTATCCTTATGTATTGTATTTTAAATTTAATATTTATATAAAGCTTTTATTTTATTTTTATTTTTTTTTATTTATTTTTTTTTCTAAGGCTAAATTAATCAAGACGGTGATTCAAAATTTTTTCTCTTTTATACTATGACAAGGTCATCTATTTATTTATTTTTTTTAATGTAAGTTAGTTATGTATGATAAAAAAATTAATAATGCTGCAGGTTTTCTTTAACAGCCGATAGAAACTTTATGTGTATCTATGATGTCATATTTTGAATTCATTATCTACATTTTTAAACTGCACAAAAACAAGCGATTAATCATATTTTAATGGCATTTGAATGTGATCTTTCAAAAATAACTTCTTGGTGCATAAAGAATTTTAGTTTATCAAAAATAGAATATTAGTTTATATATTTTTCATCAATCTTGGTAAACGACGTATGATTTTCAAATTTTTATATGAGAGTAAAATAAAAGACCATTTCCAAATTTAAGAACAAGAACAGTTTCATGTCGAGCACTTAAAAAAATACATATATGGTTGATTCATACATTAATACATACATCGACGATGGTGATTTTAAAAAACTCATATAATCAAAATTCAATCCTTCGATATTTCAAATAAACAATATGAAACAAAACTGTGTTGCTTTATATGCATAACATGATAAGTAACACATGGGCTGATAAGTTCCCGGTCTAATAAAGAAAACAAAACTTTTTTACATAACTTTTTAATTTTATAACTTTTTAACTTTATAACTTTAATAAATAACATAACTTTAATAATAAATAATAATAATTTAATAATAATAATAATAATGTAATAATAATAATTTAATAATAATAATAATAATGTAATAATAATAATTTAATAATAATAATAATAATGTAATAATAATAATTTAATAAATAAATAAAAATAATAATGTAATAATAATAATTTAATAAATAAATAAAAATAATAATTTAATAATAAATAACATAATTTTAAACGAAAAATCTCCAAACAGTGCATCGACTCGTTGTTGTTTTTGGTCAAAAGTCAACATGCGCGGCACCCACTTTGACAACAGCTTTTTCATAGACAAATATTCATTCAAAATAAAACCTATACGTTCCTTGGATATCTTCAGAGTCTGAGCTATGTCCTGCAACTTCACTTTGCGGTTCCCCAAAACGATTTTATGAACTTTTTTATGTTTTCCGGAGTATTCACCTATTTTGCGTCGTGCATCACTGGTGTCCGTACGACCACGTTTAAATTCAGCAAACCAGTCAGTAATGGATGATTTACATGGTCAGTGTCCGAATAATGCTTATCAAGCCAAGCTTTCGTTTGAACGGTGTTTTTTCCCATAAAATAACAATTCTTGAAATTCTTGTTTATCCATTTTTTTGTTTATCAACAAAGTCGTTCAACTAAAACCACTCTAACGTTTTATCCACACGGCGAATCGTCATAACATTTTTTCTGCTACCTTTTAAAGGTTAGTATTTACTAAAAAAATCATCGATTCGGCGATTGCAACGCCATCTGTGTGCCAGACCGGGAACTTTTCAGCCCATGTGTTACAGTTTATGTCACTGCAGATTCCAGCAACTATATCTACTAGTGTAAATTCCAGTCCTAGGACGGTGGGTAGAAATCATTATTTTCACTTAAAATCACTAAATACAGTTTAGATCTTTAGTCCGTTGTTTCTTTCGCATGTGAATGCTCGTGCATTAATATTTTATAGATACTTGTTGGAATAAGAATGATTTTAGAAATGCGTCCGCGGCAATACCAGAATGTTTTTCTTCGTCATTACACCCAGAAAAAGGAATTGATTAAAACATCACATTTTGGTTGTTTCAAGCAAAATTTTTAGTTGAAGTAAAAAGTTGGTTTTGTTGCATTGACAAAAAAATATTGTTAACACTCTTACAAAATTTTAACAAAATTTCATCAATTTTACTTGAATTAACAAAATCTGTTTTTTTTTATTATTTTACCATAATTTTGTAATTTGTAATTCCAGCAAAAATTTATTGGTTTTACAAAATTTAAATTGTTGTGTTGTAGCCATAAATCTCTCACGTAACTTGGTTTATTTGACATATATAGCTGTATAATTAAAGGATTAACATAATTTTTGGATAATTAAAGCTTTTTTAATTCGGACGGACCAAGGTAGTTTTAAAAATCCCCCCTATCCCATTTATTACTTTCTTCTATCTTTACAAGAAGAAAGTATTGGAGTCAATAAATTTTTAACTTCTGGTTTTCGACGGATTTTAGAAGGTCTTGAACACGATTTGATTGTTTTTAGAAAATGACTGTCTATGACTCTGTCTGTCTGTATGTAACAAAAAATTTCAGGGCGCTCTATTTCAAGAACTAATGCACGGGATTTAATAAAACTTTATATTAATTTACTTCCTGATATCAATTGATGCTGATTAGTTTTTGGCCTAAATCGCGCAACAGGTGGTGCTGCTATGTTGCGATTTTTGCGATTTCTGCAATAGATTCGCGAATTCCCAAGAACTAATGCACTGATTTACATCAAAATACAGATTGGGTTAGACCTTGACATAAATAGAAGCTGATTACGTTTTGGTGTAAAAAGCCCAACAGGTGGCGCTGCTATGTTATTTTTTTCATGATTTTCACTATAACTAAATCTCAAGAACTAACGCTCGGATTAATTTTTAAATCATTTTCAGCAGTGATTTACGCCTGTAATTCTTAAATAATAACCAGTGAATTTTTATCCTGCTTTTTTTCAAGCGTAAACCGACAGAGTGAAAATTGTCCCAAGCCGGGAATCGTACACGGGTCCTCAGAATAGCGCTCTGAGGCCACAGCATACGGCAATACAGTTAATTTTTACTTAATTTTCTGCAGTGAATTACGCCTGTAATCCTTGAATAATAACCAGTGAATTTTTATCCTGCTTTTAACAGGCGTCATTCACTGCTGAAAAATGAATTAAAAATTAATTATATGTTGCCGTATGCTGGGCTTTGTATTTTCGTCTCATGTTTGCCACAGAAATTTGCATGATCATCCAAGGCATGTTTACCGAATAGTCCCGGGAAGCCCGTGCTTACCCAAAGAAATACAAAGGTGCCCCAAAATTTTATTTTCAAAATAACTTTTTACAAAAAAAATAAATAAATAAATAAAAATAGGGTAAAAAATGCATTTTTTCCTTACGAAATTTTTATCTAAGAAACTCACTCTTTCTAAATTGTTGTTTACTAAAAATTTTGATGGTAAAATTTCAAATGGTTGCAGCATACCAAAAATAGATTTAGTAAATAACAAAGCAATTGGTAGAGGGAGCCCCAGAGTAACGTCGGGCTTCCCCTACTTTTATGTCTTAAGCGGGCGCTGTGCTCATGCATTTCCATCTTGTGCTGCGTTTGCAGCCGGTCCGACATATATAAGAGTGAGAAATTCCGATTTTGTACATCGCTCCTTCTGGCTCAGATCGTTGTTCTGAGGACCCGGTTTCGATTCCCAGTTGGGGTCATTGTTCAATCTGTAGGTTTACGCTTGAAAAAACGTAGGATAAAAATTCACTTGTTATTATTCAAGGATTACAGGTGTATTCACTGCTGAAAATGAATTAAAAATTACCTAATAAAATAGTTAAGTTTAGATTGGTTCTAATACAAAAAATAATTTTAAAGTAAATATTATAATTGTTTATGTAACAAAAACTTTTTGTTGTTAAAACAAAGAATAATTCTTAAAATTACACAAAACAATTGTTCTTTAAACAAAAGTTTTTGTGGCCGAAACTGGAAAGAACACTTAAAGTAACAGATAATTATATTTATTTTGAGAAAACTTTCAACAAAATAATTTTGTTAATTCACGTAAAATTGAAAAATTTTTACTTGAATTAACAGAACATTTATTCGCTGATGATACAAAATTTTTTGTTGGAATTGCAAAAAAAAATCAACAATATTTTTCTTGTTGATTCAAACAAATTTTCCATTGACCCACATTTAAACTGAAAGTTTTGTTGGGCTTACCAAATTTTTGTTGATACAACAAAACTTTTCTCTGCGTGTAAGTTTATATTAAAATATATTTTGAATTTTCTAGCAAAACAAGAAAAGTAAGGGATGTTGTAAAAACTATTATTTTTATAAATTTCAAATGAACACTCATATCAATTAGATGTAGTCTAAAAATAATAAAATCGATAAAAATTTTAGTTTTGCAATTCGTATGGTTTAATTATTGACACAAATTAGACGTGATTATTACGATTTAAAATATTAAATTTAAACATTACCCATTAATATACTGAATAGCCAAAGAATTCAAGGTATCATAATTCTGTAATTTTTGTCGTAAAAGAGTGATATTTAATTTGTCTTTTACTTCTTAATTTCTGTTAGTTTTTCTAAATGGGACTTATACGCAAAAATTGTTTAAAATTTAAAATTTCATAACAATTACAAAAATAACTATTTTGACTGAAATGGGTAATTAGTAATTTTTTATTCACAAGCATCCGAGATGATACCTTGTATATCAAATTATAATAAATCTTTTAGATGTATATGCAATACCCTGCATGACAATAATAAAATAAATCTGTTTAAACATTTAGCATATTTGAAACGTATATATATTTTCTTTCAAATGCTTAAAGCAAATCATCCATCTTAGAATCATAATTACTCATTTTGAAAGAATTATAACTTTATGTAATGTTATTTCATTAAAACTGTATATTTTCCATCATTACTCAAATAATATGTATGCCAGTGTACGAAGAAAATGTCTTTGAATCTTTACCATTACGGTTAGAATGATATAATGAGAGAAGGAAGATATATTAAAAGGGAAAGATATCTATGCATTCCATTCATATGTTTATTAAAAACCTGGGCATGATCAGAAATTTCAAACTTCTTTGTTGATGATAAAAGTATTTGAAAATTGAAATTTGATACCTATCAACATGCTCTTTAATGATTTTTCGTATTCAGTTTGAATTTTGCAATAGATCTAAAGAAATCATTGCTTTTTTTATAAGGTAATGAAGAATTTCAAACAACAAATATATATATTAATAGCTATATTGAGCCGTTTTCATTGATTTTCGTTTTAGAAAAAGTATATATATGTTACGATCAATATTATTAATCCGGTCATTAGTAATAATAACCGGTTATTATTAATAATGACCGCGGTTATTAATAATAATAACCGGCTTTTATGTCCGGTCATTATTAATAATAACCGGATTAATCATATTGACCGTAACATATATGTACATTACAAATTGAAATATGGATTTTCTATTGATATTGATGTTCTGTGTAAAGAACTTTTGATTTCACGAATACGAAGAGTGCAAAAGGATTTTATAGAAGTTATTAAAAAAAGAGATACTTCCCCAAAAAATAACTGTTTCCTTGTTTACTATTTATACATACACGTATAAAACTTTTAATTTTTTTTTATTTTTATTAGACTACAGATATTTATTATGTGTATTAATTTTACTACAAGAAATTCACCATCTAAAATTACCCTCTTCTGAATGGCTGCGATCTATAATTTTGGATCTTTGTTAAGTTCTTTTAATAACGAACTTCCAATTCCCATTCAAATGTTGCTTCCAAATAAAACACTTATATCTTCCTCAGTCAATCAACTAATTTCACAGAGAAGATACCGAACTATTAAATTTACGTATCACATTATTAGAAAATAAAATAAATCTAACAACTGTTGTTAAACACTTAAACATAGAAAACATTAAATTTAAAACAAATTTATGAGAACAATTTAAAAATTTAAAGATTTCCAATAATAACGGTTCAATTTGTCAGCACACAAATTACAGTAACAGATTTTATATTTCATTTATTGTGGATAAAACATTTCCCAATATAAATGCTTACATTTCTGTTTTCAGAATTCAACATTTTTCAAATATTTACATTTATGTTTCCCAGAAAAAATAATGGTATATTCTAATGAATTGTTGTTATTTCAAGCATTTGAAATTTATTATTGGCATTTGAAAATTTTTAACGCGATTTTCTACAGTAGTTAGAATAGCAAAATAGACATACGTAAATTATCAGCATGTTACACTGTTAAAATCGACAGTACACTGTTCAGTTTTTCGACCATTTTTAAACACAGCGGTTATTTGACTATATTACAAAGGATGTTATTGACCATGTTATTGACCATGTTATTGGATGTTATTCCATGTTATTGACCAAATTCTGGTTATAATACAGATATATTGCGGTTCTATAACCGTTTTCATTAAAACGGTAGAATGACTGAACAGTTTGCTTCATAATATTTATCAATGTAATATGTAATAAATCCCCTAATATGTAAACGATATTTGTTAAAATTTAAATTCCGATAATTAATCCGTTAGAAGCACGGTATCATTGAAATATATAATATTTAGTTCTTTTATAATTTCTGGAAATTTTAAAGTAGGTTTTAGAGTATCAGTTATAAAATAGGGGTCTGTAAGTACGCTTTATAGAACAGTTTCATAAAATACGTAATAGTATATTTTCGTTGAATTTGTTGTTTTCTTTTGTTTTAAAGCAGATATCGACTTGATGTGAACTAATTAGTTTTAATCGACAAGTTACACAATTAATACGAAAACAATTCATATTAGGACTGAGTTCTAAAAGATAGTCCATAATATTCTGAAAATTTCCAGAATTTTACTGAAGCGTGCAAGAGACGGTTAAATAAAATCATTTCATTACTAACACAAATAATCTTATGTAAAAGGTTATCTATGCAATGTGTAAAATGGGTAAATTAATTGCATTAACAATGTTATACAGCTTATTTATTACCTCAGCTAGAGATTTTAGAAAATATAAAATGTGCGAAACGCGATCTGCAACTGATAAAAAATGACATAATTTAAAAATATATATGATAATAAGGTAATTATGCAGGAAATAATTCGTTTTTATTTGTTTAACATAATTATTTAATAAATTATTTTTAAAAGATGAGTTATTTAATTAGAATATAAAAGTTTGTGCTTCATTACAAAAATGGCACTACCAGCTGCTTAATTTAAATTAGCAGAAAAATTTGATGTACAGTTAAAGCAGTTTTGCGAAAGTTAAAGTATTAATATATAATTTTAAATTTCTTAAATAGCAAAAAGTATAAAATAATAATTATTTAAATTGTGTTACATTTTAAAGAAACTAGTACAGGTTTTTATGAAAACTAAAAGAATAAAATTCTACATTATTCCATGTTTTGTGCAGATGTTTAGGATTACATACTCTCACAACTGAGAGAGAAAACTGTTTTAAACTTTGATCCAGGTAATCCTTCAGAAACTTTAATGGGATATTTGACTAAATTAAAATAAATTGCTTCTAAATTTATTATATTTACGTAAATTGCTTTATGTTGTAAGTTTGAAAAAATTCAAAAATCATAATTTGGTAGTTCTCATCCCATTTATCATGCTGTCTAAAAAGTAAGATATTATGAGATAGTAAGAAAATAATTACCACGAGATGAAATTAATATTTCAAAAGTAAAAAAAAATAACTATTTCGAGAACACATTAATGTGAGTTTTCTTAAGTTTCTTCTACATTCGAATGAATTTCAAAGTTAAAAAACAGACTATTACTTTTCTAAATATATTATCAAATATGTTTCAAATTAACCACACATTTGACACATACTTCATTTGTATACTAGAGTATTTTCTTTCTTCTATTTTTCTTTCTAAAATCACTCGGCAACGTATTTAGATCTATGCATTGTCTGGTGATGTAAAGAGTTTTAAAGTGGTCATTAAAATTCCTATACATTGTTTCTAACAATAACTACTCTCTTCAAGCGATTTTCTTAACTATTAACAATTAATTGAAAATCACGTAGCTTTTGCAGTACAATTTTGTAGTAATTAACGTAAAATCGTTTTAGTATGCTCTTTTAGAAAACTTCTCTGACTATCGCAAACCAATTGTAGACAACAACAGAAAAAATTCCATCCACGCATTTGGACATAATGAAGTATTGTGACACTTTATACTGATATCATTTTCTAATTATATTTATTTTTAATGAGGATACAAAGTAGATAGTTAATTGGATAATTTGCGTTAAGTAATTTGACAATTTATGCAAGTCATGCCATTAATTTAAGTAAGACTACAAGCATGTGACTAATGTACCGCACTAAAAAAGATTTTTAATATATTTTTAACTTTTTTACAATTTCTGTAAAAGAATGTTATAAACATTTTACAGTAACTTAAAAAAATCTTTTTTATTCGCTTTTTCCAAAGTAACTGTTAAATTTATTAGTCATATAAAACATTGTCACGTTTATTGATAACATGTATTAGGAAATACTTTCATCACATAATATTTTAAAATGTTAAATCTTCTTTAATATAAATTAGAAAGCATGTTATCCTACAAACATCTATGTAAAACATCTGATTTAAAATACTGAAGAATGTTATATTTTTATATTTTATCCTAATATTAAAAAAAATGTTTAATTTTCTCATATTATTTACATATAATGATTATTTTTGTATGATACTTTCTGCTTAGAAAATACATATGGGTATTATATTTCATTAATACTTCGTGTTAGTACAATATTCATTCATTTTTTTTAACACCACTGGCGGAAAGTATTAAAGGAGCAAGTTTAAAAACACACATAACTTTAATAATTTTTGCAGCTAAAAACTTCTTTTCTCGCTATAAATCTGAAAGTAACAAATTAAGTGAAATATTTAAAAAAATGAAAAGCTGCATCTTTAAAGACGCACTTCTTACAGTATAAAACGTACACTGTTAAAAATTTGCAGCAAACCGTCCAGTCATTTGACCGTTTTTATAGAAAGCGGTTACATAACCGTAATGTAACTCCAATCTGACCATATTATTGCTTATATTATGGTCAGAATAGAGTAAAATTACGGTTATGTAACCATTTTCTATAAAAACGGTCAAATGACTGGACAGTTTGCTTCAAATTTTTAAGAGTGTAGTAATTGTGACTTTTTTCTTTAAATTTACCGTGCTTCGTGTGTCTGCTTGTAGTATTTAGTGTACATTACAATTTCTTGGCATGAAATCAAAACTGAATATCGGTCTATGTGATTGGGTTCTTTTTTGTGTGAGTACTATTTCAAACTTTTTAGGACTGATCTCTTTTTCACTACAGATTTAATATTTGTGAGTAGTGCCAGTAACCAAATCAAAACAACATTCTGCTACATAATTTCTCATATACGAATAATTATACCACAATAAATGCATTATTTTATCATTAATTTGGGATTTATTGGTTTGGCATCGCTTTGGTTGCTCCAAATCTATTTACAAACAAATTAAGCGAGTTATTTGAAAACAAAAATTATTCCAGGAAAGAGAAAAAAAAGAAAATAAATTTATTATCAAGTTGAATATGATACCAAAGATTTTTATTAAACACTCGTAAGATATTTTTAATTACTGCTTTCTTGAAACTATTCAGAAGATAAATTTTCTGCCAAATTTTGGAACATTTTAGGTTACAATAAATGTTACAATTATTTTTTATAGATATATAGGTATAGAAAAAATTCACAAATGACATATCAGTCAGAACTGTTGTCGATGAAAAACAGTTTAGGGCATTGTGATATGCAAAACGCAACGTATTAGAAATTAAATGTCGTACTATTAAATAAGCATTTATTATCATACGTATGTATGTACTGGCTTTCTCTAAAACGGCTATAACAATTTTGATAAAAATCAAGGTAAATCCGGAAAATGATCTGCCAGAATGCCATCATCAGAAAAAATTCTTTTCATCTGTTCTTTGCTATTTGCACAGGCATTAGAACATTATTGAAAACATAAAAAATGCAACACATTATTGATAAAAATACTGTATATATGTATATGTAAATTGAAAAACACATACTATTTACAATGGTATACCCGCTCTTCGCATGATGAAAATAACTAACATTCCGGATCCAGAGAAATGGTTGGCATCAAACAAGGGTCATCCTAAGAACGTTATAGTTTAAAATGCATGAAATTTACAATAATGAAAATAATTTTTCTCCAAACAAAGATCGCTAAAATACGCAAACTGGCTTCCTATTCGATTACGGAACGTTTTCCCAGAAAAAAAAAACTAAAGAAAAATTATAACATTTCCAAACTGAGAAACAACTAGATCAGTGGTTCCCAACCTTTTTTTCGCCGCGCCCCACCAAAACATCTCTAAAATGATGATGCCCCCCCCTCCCCCTATAACATATAATTCTTATAAAATTTTAAAAGAATTTACTCCTGATAGAGTAAAAAGCATTTAACATTGATCCTGAAACGTATATTTTTTAATCGTCTGATACTCCTCGTAGTTTACTGGCACACGGTCGCCACGTATGCGTGATGCATAGAGTGCTCAGAATCCTTGATTGGAAAAATCAATAATTTTGAGTAAAACATTTTTGTCTTACTTAATCACAGAATTTCTGCGATTAAATTACGGAACAATTTCTAATCAAAATAAAACGTGATAAAAGATTCTGCAAAGGAAGGTCGTCAAGTAATTGTTAAATATACACTTGAATAGTTTCATGTGTAAAATTAATTTTCATGTGACATATTGCAGTGCGAGTCATTCAATAAATAATCGAAAAAGTTGTTTAAAATTCTAAAATGCTTATAAATCAGAAAAATTATAAAAAATTTTATATATAGAAAAAAGGTATTTAAATATCCTAAAAAGTTTTATCTATAATTATTCTGGTAGAAATGTATTTAAAACTTTTGAATGGATACTTTTTACAAACTGAATAAAAAACTTATTTTTTTAATATTGTTTTTGAAATTTTAATGTGTAACTTTTATTTTCAGTCTACAATATTACTATTAGAAACACAATTCAGAAGGTATGGGTTCACAGAAATTCCGAATTGTCCCCTTGAAAAGTTAAATTGCCCCCCTGAAAAGTCAAATTGCCCCCCGTTGGGAACCACTGAACTAGATGAAATATAGAAGGATAATAAGATGAAATGTATAGAAGTGTTAACCTGGTTGCGTTAGGCATACTCGGAAAAAAATTCAGTAAAGCATCTATAGAGTTCAAGAAATGGGTAAAACTGAAAAAAAAAAAAATACATATATCAAGATAAAATGAATATAGATAAAAGAAATATAAAAACATTTTTTCCACAAAACTGAGTAATAAAATAGTTATCTATAATAATTTCGATTACGACTTACTATGCAATTGAGTTTGGCAGAATGATCCATAACAAATAATGGCCAATCTGGTACTACTCGCACATAACATTATTCTTTACTTTACTTGCATAAAATATTTTTTTTATAATGTCAGTCATTTATACATTAAACGTAAAGAATTAAGAACACACTTCGTAAATATAATGAGTGAAGCAGTTTATTATTTGTTTTTACATTTTTTACGTACTATGAACATTGCTTTTTATCGTATTTTCTACAATATTTTTATGACAAAAATTCTTAAGTCAAATTTGAATTACTCCTGAATAAAAATATCTTATGTTAAATAATACTGAGTTCCAAATAAATCACTATCTTTGCAATTTAGGAATTTAAGCATCATCTATCACCATTATAGTTTTAACAAAATAATGTGATAGTTAGGACAGGAATTAGGAAATTATAATATTCATATATTTTGTTTTTTCATTATTGAAGGAAAACATAACTTTTCATTAACATATTCTTAATAGAGAATTTTCATTAAAGCGTTTAGAAATTATGAATATTATCAGTACCAAAAAGTTTATAAAGCAGATTTAAATTAAAATTTCTATTATATTAAGGAGAGAATTAACTAATTTTGAGAAAAATTTAAACAATCCTGTTTAAAATACAAGTGCCATGTAAGTTCAAAAAACTTATTTATCGATATTTATTACAGAAATTTATATCATTGAAATTTTCACATTTAAAATATTAAAAGTACCCACAAAACACTAAAGAATATTAATAGCTCGTTTTTATTAAACTAATTTTCATATTAATCATTTTTAACTCTAAAAAAATCTTTTTTATTTTTTTGTTGTTAGAACTCAAGGTACTTGTCTATCTTGCCGTCTATATTGAAAAATGTCTATAGAAATTAACTGTAGCCAATCAATGGATTCAAAGCGAAAAATGCATAATCGGATGCAAGGTTAGCATCCTCCTTGGAAAAGGAGGATTTTCAATCACTATTAATGATAAGAAAGTTTCTATTTAATTTTTTTAACACGGAATTCGTAACCATCTCGTTTATTCACAGAATTTTCGATATTTTTCTGCAGTTAAATAAGACGAAGAAAACTTTTAAAAATTTATCGTACACCTGTGCGAACCGAGGCTAACAAAAAAGACAGGCTACCGCGGTGCATTCCACTTATCTTTTTTTACAGACCGCTAGAGTGACGTGTGCTCTTTTCGTACACCTGCATTGGTGGATTCGAGCATCACGTGACTCTCGCGGTCTGTAAAAAAAGATACGCGTAAAGCACCGCGGTAGCCTTTCTTTTTCGTTAGCCTCGGTGCGAACCCTGGTGACGTCACATTCATCTCGCAATCACGATTTTCATCCAATAACCGTGGTCCAATGCTTCGTCCGAAATATAGAACATTCCAAGCAAGTAGCCCGAATGGAAAATGCAAATAATATTAGGCATGACGCCCGTCATAAAGGTTGCAGGATGAAGCTGTTCTCAATAAAATATCTTATTCCTGCTTTTGTATACTAGTGTTATTGTTATGTTTTTGGAGAGACATAATAAACGCCAATAATGACATAAAATTGGGAGGAATAGATTGTTCTTTACCGAGTCAGAAAATGTAAGCAGATATAGATATACGACAATGGTAAATAACAGATATAACATATAAGAAAATGCAAATAATATTAGGCATGACGCCCGTCATAAAGGTTGCAGGATGAAGCTGTTCTCAATAAAATATCTTATTCCTGCTTTTGTATACTAGTGTTATTGTTATGTTTTTGGAGAGACATAATAAACGCCAGTAATGACATAAAATTGGGAGGAATAGATTGTTCTTTACCTAGTCAGAAAATGTAAGCAGATATAGATATATGACAATGGTAAATAACAGATATAACATATAAGGGGCACATGAAATTTGGATAAAGCCTTGAAATTATGAGCAAAAAAAAAAATTATCAAAATTCGCAACGATCCTTCTGACGATCAGAAAACTCCAATGCTATTGGAAATAGTAATAATATAGTCATAATTTTTTATGAATTCGGAATCACATAATCTCGCTTGAACATGAATCCGAGATCTTTAATATAAATATAAATCCCAGATGTTTATCATTTTTTTTTCAAAATACAAGATAAAACAGAGAAAAGGGAACTAATTTACATCTTCATTAGGTCTGTCTCTCTGTGTGTCTGCGATCTCTCTGTCACCTGTCCATGCTCTAACTTGCGTAAATATAGTTGGATTACCTTGACATTGATATATTGTATTGCGGTTTAGTATTGTATGTTTGTTATTGAAAAGAAGTAGGTAGCAGTTATGGTTCTTTCACAGGGACACTCAAAAGAATTTTGTAAGTCTTATAATGTAGCATTATAGTCTATGGGAAAAAATCGTTTGTAGCGTATTTTAATGATGTTATAGTATTTTAAACATTTTCAAATTGATACACATCATTGAGATGCACTACAATGAGCTTACTGTAGAATATGGTATGCGTAAAATTTATCTTTCATTTAAAGTATTGCTGCACAACCTTTTTGTATGAAAATCGTTCGCCACTACATCTTCGTAAGGTAGGCTTTGATATATTTAATAGCAAGGTTTCCGTCATTAACCGAAGGTAAATTTTTCAGTGCACAAATATTGGTAATGTTGGTGGCCCGCGGGCCATAGGTTGTGCATCCCTAATTTACAGGGAAACTTAAAAGGATTTGGTTACAGTAGTGTCTATGAACTACGATTGCTGGTAGCTCGTTTTCATTTGTGGTACGCGTTTTTAAATGTAACTAACTTTGTGCTTATTAATTGGTGCATATAAATTCTATAGATAATATACATGGCTGCTCAAAAGATCTCCTGCATATTTTCGATTATTCACAGAATTTGCTGAAGGGGAGTTTCAACTGTGCTATGTATTTCCTAACTGAAGTAAATTTTAGCATACTGTGTATGTGTAGTATACATGCAAGTCTATAGATAATATACAGAGTTGCACAAAATAATTTGGATATTTGGTAAGACTATTTGTAGTAATTGTTCATATTGGGCTTCAAATGTGTTATGCATTTTCTAAATTATTACAGTATTCTTAATGTGTTGGAAAGCGTTTCATAATCTATGCTTGACGCATGATTTTTAGTTCTTGTTAAACTTTGAAACAGTATAAACCAGTACATTATGATGATAGTTTCTTAGTTTGCCGTCTTATAATTCAGAGTAATTTGTAATGCAAATCATTTTAAAGTGATTTTCCATTTTGAAAGAATAATTAAGTAATGGTGCTGTAGGATATTTTATATAATTAAGAAAGTAATAATTAAATTGTTCTCTCTTAAATATTTCCCATTTCATCCGATGATGAATATTTATACTATATCATTTTAAAAAGTTATTTATACATTTCTAATTAACATTTTATCTTGCAATTTGCATTTAGAGGAACCTGAAAAATTTATACACATTGCATTTTACCCAATTGAAGAGAAGATTAACGAGAAAATTATCGGAAATCTTCCATTAGTTAATTAATTGATTAATAGTTTTCATTACCTTTGATTTCATTAAGATGTAATTAGGCACAATCTTGTTTATTGAAAGTTATCTCCTGGAAATAAGTTTGTAACAACTTTTCAAGAGCTGATTGCATCCGTTGATAGTCATCTGTAAGAATGAAATAGCCTAATTATTTCGTTAAATTCTAATACATAATCATCTTTAATTATGTATCAATCGAAAAGGAGTTAGTAATTTGTGTTCCTTAAAATTTACACGTATTTGTTTTAGCAGAAGCGTAAGTTTTATGAAGTAAATTAAATTGTTTATTTAGGCTTTATACTGCCAACTACACATTTTGTGACTTTTAATGTATTTCTTCAAAGCTTAACAAAGTGATTTAATAGTACATTTTAATATCAGTAATGTTCTTAACAAACACAAATTCTGCCCTGTATGTAGTATTTAATAATACATAAAATTATTTATAATATTCATAAGTAATGTTAAAAAAAATGCAATTTACTTTATTAAATGTTGTTATAGAAAAGTGAAATAATGAATTTATTTGGGTCAATCAAGTATTCTTTTCACCTATCAATGCCGCATTTCCATTTTAAATAATTCATCAATTGTAGTTTTTGTTTATCCAAACAATAGCTAAGCCATTGGGCAATGCTTTAGCAGAACAAAATTTTGAAATAGATGTCTTTGATTTTGACGTAGACTTTCAACGGTTTAGAAAATTCATCTGCTACATCTATGTTACATCCATCTAATGCAGTTTTTAACACTACACTGCAGGAATTTTTCTTTTGGAAGTTTGTTTCTTTAACTCATATTTAGGGTTAGATCCACAAATTTAAAAGAGTAATTGCTTGCGTTTTTTATTAGCAGGCTTCTGTGATTTCATAACACGAATATTTTTATTCAAATATAATGATAGCCAGGAACTAAATTTATTTATTAAAGTTAAAATTTTAACTTATTCATATATGCATCACTGAGCTATTTAGAGTGAAGGATTGTTTTAGATTCCCCAAATAGCTGTGGGTTTACAGAAAACTTGGCACTATACAATTTTATATCTCAATATCCAATTGATTTAAATCCAGCTACTTTAAATAACAAGTACGGGATGACATAAACTCAAAAAAAAAAATATTGACACAGAACTGACCTTTGAATCTCATTTTGTGTACTAAAGCCGAATAACAGTCATTATTTTTTAATATTATTATTACCGAATAGTAATATTTGGATTATCTAATCACAGATTTTTGCGATTAGATAATGAATTTGCACCATTTATTAACGCTCCTTGACTGCGACGCACCCAGGAATAGTGTTGAATTAGGATAATATTGGAAAGAGCTCGAGAAACAAGGAGAGTTTCAAAAATTTTTTGTTGATATTTCGCGCCATTATTTTCGTTCCTGTGAATGAAAACCAGATATGTTATATATGGGTAGTGATACCACCGAGAACCATATTTTTGGTGTGGTTATCTTGTAACAGTCTTTCCCTTCTCACAATCAGTTTGAGTACCTGCTGTAAGAATCCTATAATGTGTATTCAGCAAAATCATTAACACTATGAAAAGACTCGTCTTTAAAAAGGAATGCATAATTTCAAAGTGATGGTGGGGAACCAAATTGCGACTTCTTAGAAATGTGTCTTCTTAAATTCTTTCGAATTAAAAGTTTCTCTGTTCTTGTTGAGATTTGAAACTATTTGGCAATTTCCTTTTGCGGGAAGTTTCAGTTCAGGCGCCGTATCTCTCTTTAACCTGTTAGGATCTGCCTTTTGTTATGAATACGGATCTGTGTATATCTTGCTGTTTAAAGGATTTTACCCCTTAATAGATAATTGGCGTGTGCCCAGCTTCATATTTCATATAATTTCTTGTAGTACAATTGAAATACGATTTATGAGATTTTTAGAAAAAGCTATTAGAAATTCATCCTTTTTTTTTTTTTTTTTTTTTTTTTTTTTTTTTTTTTTTTTTGGGGGGGGGGGGGGGTCATATTTTTACCCACCAGAATTTCTGGAAATAATTATTCTATCATTAAATGTAATATTTAAAAAAAAAGACCTAACAATTTAGTAATAATATCAAATTAACTATATAAAATTAGTTTCTGATTTTTTGGGAGGCAAAACTTTTCACACACTATTTAACTTTTATCAAATTTTATTTTCACTTGAAAGTATTTTTCGTATTGCATAATCAATCATAATTTTACTGATTATTCTTAAGTTCTTCTCTTAGTAAAATGCCTGAATGATAAGATTAAATAATATAGTTTTTTTTCCGTTTCAACCTCTTCTTTATATATTATTTTCATACATAGTTTTTCAAAATAAACTTGAGTCATGAAAAACACAACACTCAATTGAATCAAATTCACCTCTGTACTATAATAATTGTTTAAAAACAACACAAAATGTCACAAAACATATATGCATCATTTATTAAAAACTTATATGTTATCATATGCATATATAACACTTATATGTTATCATATCATAAACTTATATGTTATAAACATCACCACACAATGTATATCTGCGTGGTGATGTTTTAACCCTGATGATGAGCCAGGACGGCTCGAAAGCGCTAGGTTTTGAATGTGAAATGCAGTTTTGTATATTTTTAAAACACCTAAAGTAAAAGTTTTTAATAAATGATGCATATATGTTTTTGTGACATTTTGTGTTGTTTTTAAACAATTACATAGTTTTTGTTTTAAAGGAGTGGAATGTAGGAAAAACATGAAAATATCGATGAATATTATTTACGTTTTTAAGCAAGAACTTGAAGTTCTTTGATTTGGTCTTCAGCACTGAATGACGTTATGGGAACAAAATATATCATACAAAATAGTAGTGGTGTAGTCTTTTTGTTTTTTTTATAATTTTGTTAGAATTGCTAGGACTCTTAGAATATTATCTCGTATAAATTCTATTTTTTTCTATCAATACACATTGAATAATCTTTATACTTATTATTCTTATCAATTCCAACTCTTTTTCGGCTTATGTATAAAACAAAGAAAAAAGGGATTTTTTTCTTATTCAAGCATATTTGAAAAAAAATATTTTAACTTCAATTAAATAAATTAAAAAAATTCCCACAATTTTATGAAATAAAATTATACTTCTGCATAAACAAAATTCATTTTAATATTGATCTTTAAAAAAAGTAATTATCACATTTAAGTATTCATTACATTATAGAATATATCTCGTCCATGTTCTTTTTTCCATTTATTTTTTCTTTCATGATATAATATCTTTTTTATATAGTTCCCAAGTTTATTCTTTTCGTTTTTTAGTACATGAAAACCACCAAAACATTTTCATATTTAAAAAAAAATCATTTCTTTTATGAGTGCAATCCAATTTTTAAAAAAAATCTTTTATAATATTTCTAAAATGTATTTAAAACGTTGCACATAAAAGGCTGAGCTGTATGCAGAAACATTTTTCTAAAAAAGAAAAAAAATGTAGAATAAAAAGTGAATTAAGTTTCCAATTCATATGGAAAAAGTGTTACTTTAGCCTAAGTGATTTATCTAACAAAGAGTAAAATTTGCTGAAAAAGCTTATGATGTAAATGTAACACAAAAAAATAACGAAAAAAAAAAAAGAATGTTCCTTGAATAAGTTAATCCTGTAATTTACAATTATCTTTTTTAATCAAACAATATAGACGTATTTTCATAAAAAAAAAAATTAATAAAATAGTACTTTTTTTTTTTTTTTTAATAAAATAGATTTTTATTATATTTATTTAAAATTTTCGCTCATTTTTTTCTAACTATATTAAATTGTATCGAGAAAAGAAAACTGGGCATAAAACATATTTATGAAAGATTATTAATTCTATAATTTTCGATTTAACATTCAAAGTCTAAAAAAAATTCAATTTTTAATTTTTATACTTTTATTGAAACTTAAACAGATTATCGTAATGAGATTATCGTAATGGTATGTTTTTCTTTGTTTTAACTATTTTCTAGGAAATATATTTTTAGCATTCTACCTAAACTTTTTCGATAAATATACAGGGATCGTTCGGGGTCCTGGAATTTTTGAGGGAAAATACCAGTATTTTCTTGTAGAAAAACTCGACCTATATAATCGCGCGCTTACATAATGCGAGTTTTTTTATAAGTAAATACTGGTAAGTTCTCTGAAAATTCTAGGATCCCGTAAGAACCCTGTTATACTATTGTATATCAGTAATTGTAAGTTTTGTAATTTTTTTTATTAATGTCATCGAATATTTATGTATCCGGAATATACATACGTACATACATACATATATATAGAGAACGGGCGGGCACATTAGCTCTCAGGCTTTGATAGCCTGTGAGCTAAAAACTAACTTTTCCCTCTATGTTTGGTTAGTGCAGTGATGCTTAAAATTCAGACAACCACGCATTACGTTTTAAAAATTAACTATTCAAAAAGTTTATTTTCAAGTATTATAACAGTTTTAAAGATTACTGTACAGATATATTTATTAATTTTAAAATTATAAGTCAGATCGTAATTCGGGTTGTAATAAGACACCTATCATAGTAGTACACCTATCATAGTAAAATATAATTTAATTAACGATGTTTTTTTTTAGAAAAACAGAACGAAAAACTACAATATTCATGCTTACAAATTTTGTTTAATGTCTATTAACCATGTGTTTAATTCGGAAAAAAAAAATAATAAAAAAATACTGGATTTAAACTGTCACTTGCGTGATAATTATTTATCATTATTAATTACTGGAACATATTCATTGTATGCTATTTTAGGAATACAAAAATATATTTTAATTGTAAAAAATTTATATATGTGGTTATCAATTTCAAATTAATTTTTATTTAATGATGTAATGGAATTTTTCTTAAATAAAACTAAATTGTAATTACTGCGAAACAAATTTACAAATTAAAAAAATATATAGAAATGATTCCATTGATCATTTTAAATAATAAAATAATCAAATTTGCACCATATTATTGCTAAAATGAATTATCTCTTTTAATAAAGCAATTTCTTAACATTGAAATAAATAAATATTCTTTAAATTTAAAACAGTATAAATGGAGCAATGAAATTCAATCTAAGATGCATTTTTTTTCACAAATAAGAATATAAACGAAAAATATTTCTGCTTCCCATTTGAATTTAATCTCTGTCAAAAAGAAAATTTGTAATCAAAGATGTTTACTTCATTTAAGTCGTCACTTGTTTGTCAGTTAGTGAAACAGTTAATTGCATGGAAAGAAATTTAAATTAAAAAAATGCTTGTGGTTTTGTGTGAAATTTAAAGTAAAACAATTTGTCAGTTAGGTAACAAGTTTAACTGCATTGAAATATACTTTCAATCTAAAAAAAAATTGTCTCCGATTTTTTATGTTATATTTAGAGGCTGGGTATGTTTGCCAGGACATGCTTAGTTTTAGTAATTACATATTAAAATAAAGTTTTCTTAAATGTTTATTTAAAAATAATTATTTCAATATTTTTAGATGACAGTTCTCTTAAGATCACATTCAAGTGATTATTTTTGACATTTGTTTAATAGTGAGAGATTGGAAACTTATTATTTTTAAATGTTTTACGTTAGGCTTTATTTAAACAAATATTTGTTTGAGAATAAGATAAACAAAAATATTTAAATTTAATCAGCATTGTACATGTTATACAAATTAATGAATGGGACAAATATACAGAGCAGACAAACCCACGGAATTTTTACTAACACTTTTAACGCTAAGTGAACGTTTCCTTATTTAATTGCACAATTTCAGCATTAACTGAAATAAACAAGTCTATTCGAAAATAGTAGTACTCAAATTTGCGAAGTTATCGCACCTCTGGATATGTTTTTCATTTGATTTATGCTTCATAATGCAATTTAATCCCTGTTAAATATTTGTATAATAACTAAAAACATTTGTTTGATTTAAAATGCAAATCTCTTGTCAATTTTTTAAAAAGTTTAATCATGTGGCTACATTTATCCTAATATATTTTAATTATTTTAAGAAATCAATTTCAATTACAAAATTTTTTTTATCTTTTGAATTTTTATTTTCGAAACTATCATAATGTTTTTTCTGAATTTTATATTGAACTTATTGTTTTAGACGCAAAATATATAAAAAAATCATGCATAATGCCTTTTTTTTTTTTTTTTTTTTTTTTTTTTTTGTATTTTCTTAGAAAACGGTGCAAGGTCTTTGTGTCTAAATATAACGACCCATAAATGCGACAGTCGTCTTGTATTTAAAATCTTAACGCATGAATCGTACATAAATTCTAAATAATGACTCATCCGAACTTCAGAAACAAAACGCGAAGCATTTTTATGTGTTTATAACGTTTTCTTTAAAATAAATTTTCCCGTTACAATACACAGTGTTCATTATGCAGCACTCCCATATTCCTTAAAAGCGACAAAACATCCGGAAAATGGTTTACAATTTCTCTTTTTAAACTTTGAAGATCAAATAACCTTATGGACTTCAAGTGCTAGAACGTGTGTTTAATTTACCCCAAGTGTAAGCTCGGGAAATTTCGACAAGTTTTCAAATTAGAGATATAAAATATTTTACTCATTTTGGTGACTGGTTTTCTTCAGAAAACTATTAGCGACGGACTGAAGGCCCTAATTGTGGCGATGCACTGTGGTAAGTTTATATGGTATTTTCATATATTGTATTAAATTTATGTTAAAAGAATATATTGTGTATAATTAAGCTGTGTTCATCTAATATATTTGGAATTTCTATATGATCCACCGATAGTGTTTTTCTTTGGTCGACTACTTAATACATGGTTCACATGATCAAATTAGAAAAACTTGCATGTTTTTAAAATTTGTAATGAAAAAAATGGTAGTTTTACATTCACTAGGCTTGCTGTTGCAGAGTAATCATTCAATCCAAATGACATTCAACGCTATAAAAATGTACAATACCAGAAATATGAATTAAATGAATTAAATACTTCTATACCAGTCATACCCACCAATGCTTTGGCTGATAACAATTTAGTTATTAGCAATGATTTGCGCACTGACATGTTTACTGTCAATAAATCAATTTTTATTCATTATTTTTATGGATATAACTAATTAAATTTTCAGCATGGTGTACTATTATGTAAATGCATCGAATATAAATGCTGATCTTCCCGCCTTTCATTCATTATGCTTCCTAATTTTTAAATTAGAGATGATATGTTACACTAATTTGCTTCCTGCCAATAAAACAATTTTTATTGAAGATTTTCATGTAATGAATGGAGCATTAAGGATAATTTTCCTGCTAAAGATGGCAATATGCTTCTCGATATTGAAATTAAGCATAATTTGATAAATATGGTTAATGAGAATTTAACACTAGAACGTCCGTTGGTATCATTTCGATACCAAACCGAATTTAGCTTTATCTCTCTATCACATTTTTTTTACCTGTATTCTTCAAATTGTATGACTTTTAATCATTTTACGTAATAAGCGCACTGTCGAATTTTTTATTATGTGATTCGATTTAAAAAAAAAAAATACAGTCCAATTTGCCTAGAACGTCCGCTGGTGTTATTTCGACACCAAGCTGAATTTACAATAAATCACAGTTTTTTTCTGAAAATATAACAATATAAGCTTAATTAAAGCACAATGACACAATATAGTGTTAAATTAGAATTTATAGCGTCCATTTTTCATAAATAAATTAGTGGTGTCGAAATGACACCGGCGGCTGTTGTCGGATGTCGAAATTGTCCGCCATTTTGATTTAATGTATTTTTCTGTAAAATAAAGCATCGTTCTTTTGTTACAAATTAAGGATATAAGCTTAATTAAAGTACAATGACGAAATATAGTGTTAAATTAGAATTTATAGCGTCCATGTTGCATAATTAAATTAGTGGTGTCGAAATGACACCGGCGGCTGAATTAGGATGTCAAAATTGTCCGTTGTTCTAGTGTTAACAACTAATGTTGACTATTCTGCAAGCTCAAGTTTTGGAACTGAGCACTATGAATGTAATAATACAACTTCTAAAATAATGTATGATGTGTCTATTCAAACAAATTTAAAATTGCATAGAAACATAGGTGATGAAGAGTTTGAATTTTTGAAAACAATGATGCATATTTTAAAAATCTACCGTGCTAAACCAGATCAGATTCTATTCAAGAACATTCCGGAGTATAACTAGAATCACATTCACATATATATCTTCTTGAAGCTAATCCATTTCATGCTTTTGAAAGTTGTTTGTTAAAAACAGTTTCGCCAACAAATGAAAATCCAGCCAAAAAGCTAAAAGCAGTAGGGACAAACATTGTTGACTGCTTAACAGCTGAAGAATATATGAAAAAACTAAAAGAGGATAATGAAGTGAAAGAGCAAACACAAAGACAAACAATTCGTTGGGGGCCACCGTAATACTTACCCATCATGGATATGTATAATGTAAAATATTAAAATAAAAATGTGTAAACTACTTATAAAATGCATTGCAATTAAAAAAAAATCGTTGCTTGATGACGTCACAAACTTTAAAGGCTCGATTACTGAATTGCTTGAAAGAAACCTCCTAATAACTCCAAAAATAATAATCCTATTAACTAGCGGTTTATTGCATCTCATTAAGCGTCAAATTTCCAATTAAAATATATATTTGAAGTGAAATTTGGATGAAATACAGGGTCATGAAAAATCGAAGAGTGTAGAAAATAGGATTCCAAATATCTCGGCAACCAATTATCCGATCGACTTCATGCTTTATGCAAAATTTATGTTTTTTATTGTCTTTTATATTCATTTCTTAAAATAAACAATTTCGAAAAATGTTATATACCTTTCATCAGAACGAATATTTCGAGAGTCCGAAAAAAATTGTTCCGGTTAATCGAGGTTATTGAAATGAAATAGGCTTCTTCCAATTATTACATACGACGTACATACCAAATTGCAAGTCTTTATCTCAATTTTTTCGGGAGATAGAGCGTTTACAGACACACAGACGGACGGCAAATTTTTTTCTCTAAAAATATGTTTTTCGGAATCTCCAGTGTCTGAAACGTGTAAATCCGTCAAAAAAAAAAATCGATTTTCAAAACGATTACAAGACTTACCCTATACTACGCATGATGGGTAAGTAAAATGGAAATAGAGCACAATTGAACCATAAAAATGCAAAAACAGCACTTCAAAAAAAAAAAAGAATTCGGTAAACTCGAATTCAGTCGCTAAAACAATCTGAAAGTAAAGGTGCAGCAGAAATAAAAGTTACAAAGAATCCTAAACCTCAAGCACATCTAAGACCCATGCCATTCAGAAACCAAAAAGAAACAAATTGACGTGGAAGATGAAAACCAAAAATGAGTTAAAGCAAACTGAGAAGCAAGAGATTTGGTAAAATTTATGTTGTATCAGGCATTCATTATTTCTTCTTCTTCTTCTTCTTCTTTTTTTTTTTTTTTTTTTTTTTTCATGGTAAAAGTTAAAGTGCGTAAAATATGCATTATTTATTTATAATATGTTCAAGATTATTTATCTTAATTATTTTTTGTGTTATTTAATTTACTAATAAATAAAGTTATTACTTTATTAAATGTAGTTTCAATAAGCAGCTATTCAACTTTCGATTTTATGTATTTCAAATCCTTATTACGTAATTACAAGGTTGTAGCACTTAAAGGAATATTTTAAAGATTAACTGACATGAATAAAATTTAGTGTCTTAGTTAGGACTTTGGACTTCTCATTTAAGTTTTAACTACTGTAAATGCCACAAAAATGACCTAAATATTACAGTCGTATATCGTTTGCAAATACTACAGTTAATGATTCAATTTCTACAAAACAAGTAAGTTTGGAATTAAAAGCACAGTATTCATTCAGTTTATGCTTAAAACATATACTATATATTTAATAAAATTCCAAATGTACCCTAAATGCGACAAAACTTGAAAACGTAAACTGGCAATAGACGGCTTGCAACAATTTGATATTGCGACAGACGTAGAGGATGAAGTCGTCTTCAATACGTTTGTTTTTTGTCACCATTCTAGACCTAAAATATAATTTTTAACAATATTTATGTTTTTTAACAGTGAAGATTGTTTGGAAATGTTACAAATTGTGTGTTGTCATATGAAAATTTTTAATTTTTGTCATTGTAACCGTTACTGTAAGATCTCGAGTGTTGTTATAAACCTCATTATGCCATAAAATAGGCCCATCCTAAATGACATCCCGTTTTTTTTAAGAGTATGACCGCTAGGTGCTCAATGAGCACTGCTCATATATAGGCATATATTTTTCCTGTAACTACTTTGTATGTGTATGTGGTTTTTTTAATTTCTTTAATCATTTTATGATAGGACTAATAACGAGAAGTCATGCGTACCTTAGCTGTGTTCGGTAGATTACTTTTATACGATACCTTTGCACAGCTGTAAATGTTCCTGTTTGAAAAAAAACACATTTTATTAGGTAAATTTCCTGGTTTAAAATATGCTTCTTCTTTACTTAAGAAATACTAAAGTTTGGCAATATTGCCTTGTTATTTTCAACTTTACAGAGTAGGAAAAGTTCAAAAAGATAAATTTTAACTCATCAACCTGTGTAATCAATTTTTAAAATAAATATGATATAGAATATTCATCCAGATATTGTACATTTGGTTTACGGTATTTTCAAGCATTTTTTCATAGAATAAGGCAAAAAAAGGACACAAAAGAAAAAAAACTTTGGAACTTTGCATCAATATTTCTTTAACATGGTTGTATTTTCATATACAAATTTTAGTCTGTGCAATGGTAATTCCATATGATCCAAAAGTCAATACATGCATGATTTTACAAGTACCTACTTTATACGTACCTGCTATTATAGGTAAACACAGTCGAATTTACGTACAAGAGTTTATTTAAAAGTTTGAACCGTTCTCCTGGTTGAATAAATTTGTAACAGTTAATAACTATGTTTGAATACATTGGGCATATTGACTTTTGAGACATACTAAGATCGTAAATGTACATTTTTTATGTGATCATCGGCATTGAATTTAATGCTTAGTATGATCTTCTGAGGTAAACGAGTTTCACTTGTCTGAACTAATTATTTACAGAGTAACTGGAGTGGTAGTAGCTTATTAGGTAATCAAAAAGCTTGAATTAATTTTAAAATATAGATATTCATGCTATGCAAATATATTATACTTTGCAACCATTGGTATAGAAATTTTGTATATATATATATATATATATATATATATATATATATTAATAGGTAAATACTGTGTAAATATTTATTAACTACAGCTTTTCTAATATAATTTGTATCAGAATATCGAAATTTTACATCAAGGTCTATGTGGAGCTTACAATTTCACTCGCCCAGCCATAGGCGAATTGGGAAGTGCATATGATTATTACTGTATGTATCTTAATATTGTATAATAATATTGAATGTATCTTTACATTAAATTTAATTTCGTCATCGGAACGGAACCAACCGTTTACCTCTCACAAGGAAGGTCTCCTTAAATCGCATACTCAGAATATTTTGAAAAAAATGCTAATGAAGCTACTCATGTACGTAATAAGAGGTCAGTCAAATTTAACTGCGGAATCCCAGCAGAAATTCTGTAAAAAATTAAAATACTTTCGAGTATTTGACGCAAAAATACGCGATTTTGCGAGCAAAACTTTTCCGTTGCCAAATGCAAGCGATTTTAATGTATTTGAAATTTCCTGTTTAAATGAGTGTTTAAATGCGTAGCACTTTATGAATTTAAATTTCAACGATTAAATAGTTTGTTATTTTTTCTATAAAGTTATGTAATACATATACAAATTAACTATTGCTGAAGTTATTTAATTTTATACAGTTTTGAAGGCTGGTTAAGTTTTAAGTGTATATTAACAGTAAATGTCCGTGAATGTATGTTCAAATCGTAACACTCTTTCATTATACATTTCGACTTTGAATGAGTCATGGTTTCCACGGCAACAAGACTTTTCTCTACTTGTCTCCGGCACTAACAATATCGATGACAAATTGACAGCGCTCAGAATCACAGAATTAATTTTTAGTTTAAAGCAATTTTAATCAATTCAAATTTTGTTCTAAACCGTAGAATGCGATCGTTAATTTTCTTTTAGATGTACGTATAAATATATATGGCAAAACCGTAGTTATAAAAGTGAAATTATTTAAGTTAAACATACTTTAACTAGTTCAGTATAAAGAGTAGAAAACTTTTTTTCTAAAACAGAATTTATCGTAAATGCACGTTTTTCTTTTTAGCTCACAGGCTATCAAAACCTGAGAGCTAATGTTCCCGCCCGTTCTGTATGTACGTATGTATGTATGTATGTATGTACGTAACGCGATAACTCGTGATAGAATTATCCGTTTTGCTTCAAATTTTGTTTACAGGTTCATTCTAATGAGGCACTTCCCTGATTAGTTTTGGGAGTTCATTGGTTAAGTATTAAGAGGGGGAAAGGGGAGGGCTAACTCCCCCTTAATTTAGATAAATGGGTTTTCCATGTAGAAGTATCTGTTTTTCTTCAAATTTCGTATATAGGTTCATTGTGATAAGGTGTTTCCCTGATTATTTTTGGGAGTTCATTAGTTAAGTATAAAGGGGGGAAACGGAGGGCTAACCCCCTTAATTTAGATAAATGGGTTTTCATGCAGAATTATCCGATTTTCTTTATACTTTGTATATAGGCTCATTGTGATAAGGCACTTCCCTGATTAGTTTTGGGGGTTCATTGGATAAGTATAAAAGGGGGAAACGGAGGGCTACCCCCCCTTTTTTAGATAAATGTGTTTTTCATGCAGAGTTATTCGATTTTCTTCATACTTTGTATATAGGCTCATTGTGATAAGGCACTTCCCTAATTAGTTTTGGGTGTTCATTGGATAAGTATAAAGGGGGGTAAACGGGGGGCTACCCCCCCCCTTAATTTAGATAAATGGGTTTTTCATGCAGAATTATCCGATTTTCTTCAAATTTTGTATATAGGCTCATTGTGATAAGGCACTTCCCTAATTAGTTTTGGCGGTTCATTGGATAAGTATAAAGGGGGGAAACGAGGGGCTAATCCCCCTTAATTTAAATAAATGGGTTTTTCGTGCAGAATTATCCGATTTTCTTCAAATTTTGTATATAGGCTCATTGTGATAAGGCACTTCCCTGATTAGTTTTGGGGGTTCATTGGTTAAGTATAAAGGGTGGGACGGGAGGCCAACCCCCCCCCCCCCTTAATTTGAATAATAGGGGTTTTTGAAGCAGATTTAACTGAATTTCTTCAAATTTTGTATCTAGATTCATTGCGGTAAGGCGCTTCCCTGATTAGTTTTGGGGGTTCATTGGTTAAGTATAAAGGGGGGAAAACGGTGCTACCCTCCCCCTTAATTTAGATAAAAGGAGTTTTTCATGCAGAATTATCCGATTTTCTTCAAATTTTGTATATAGATTCATTGTGGTAAGGCGCTTGCCTGAATAGTTTTGGGTTTTCATTTGTTAAGTATAAAGGGGAGAACGGGGGGGGGCTACCCCCTTAATTTAGATAAATGGGTTTTTTATGCAGGATTATCCAATTTTCTTTAAATTTTGTATATAGGCTCATTGTGATAAGGCACTTCCCTAATTAGTTTTGGATGTTCATTAGATAAGTATAAAGGGGGTAAACGATGGGCTAATCCCCTTTAATTTAGATAAATGGGTTTTTCATGCAGAATAATCCGATTTTCTTCAAACTTTGTATATAGATTCCTTGTGGCAAGGCGCTTACCAGAATAGTTTTGTGTTTTCATTCGTTAAGTATAAAGAGGGGGAACGGGGGGGCTCACCTCCCTTAATTTAGATAAATGGGTTTTTCAAGCAAAATTATCCGATTTTTTTCAAATTTTGTGTATAAATTCATTGTGGTAAGGCGCTTGCCTGATTAGATTTTGGGGGTTTATTGGTTAAGTATAAAGGGTGGAAACGGGTGCTTATCCCCCCCCCTTAATATATTGTCGATTTCTTTATTTTTCGAGTGGCATTATTCTTTGAAAAAATAGCATAATATACAATTAGTGTGAATAGCCTGTGAGCTCAATACCCTCAGTTTAACTGGGCAGTTTTCTTTATTTCATTGTGTCGCCAACCCAGCGATAAATCACCAAAACACGAAATTTTCATTTTCTTTTTACGGACGTTATATTGAGGTTCTGCAGCAAATTTTTTATAAACGTATATATCCTCATGAGAAGAATATTCTGTAATTTTTTCAAAAATTTCTGAGTATGCGCTTATGGAGACCTTCCTTGTCAGGGGGGGGAGGGTCTTCTTTTACCCGTTACTTCCTGGGTCCGGTCTTCTGGCTGTGGTCCGGTAATTGGCAGATTCTCCTGAGACTGTCCATGAGTGGGTGATTTCTGTAAATTTCTAATTTCTGTATATTTATAAATAATGAACTTATCTAAAATATTAACTGTGTCACTTTGAAATCACGAGCAACGGGCATCTTTTTCGGTGACCTTGTATAGAATAAAATCTTTATATTTAATGATACATAATGTAATATATGCATAATAATACAGATAGTAAATAATATAAAATAAAAGAATATTACACTAAAACAATACAAAATGCAGAAAATACCTTAATACAGCCCTCGGATACGATATTACAGAATTTAAGATATGTCATATATTTTATGCAGGGTGAAACATTCCATTTTATTAATGGCGTCTTCTAAGAGTGAAAAATATTAGGAGGTCGTAGTTCAATAAGACGTTTTGACGAAAAACGATAACTTATGATTGCGGCATGATTGGAATGATAAATGGTTCTTTAATTGGAATGAAGATATAGTGAGAAAGAATCATTCATTTATTTTGAAGGTGTTCGTGTTAGAGAAAATATTGATAACAATAATTTGAGAGTATGCAGTATCCGGAATGGGAAGAATTGAAAGTGTCTTGAACGTTTATTTATGTAGTTTTTAAAGTAGTGTAATGAAATGTAATGATATGCAGTAAAGCATATACCTAAATTTATATATTATGATAACTAATATAGTATATGCATAATAATACAGAGGGTTAAATAATATAGCACAAAAGCTATTTATATTTTATATAGCTATTTATATTTTATGATAACTAATATAATATATGCATAATACTACAAAGGGTAATAATAGAGCATAAAAGAATATTAAACTAAAAGGTTTCAAAATGCAGAAAACACCTTATTACAGCCCTTGGATACGATATTACAGAATTTAAGATCTGCCATATATTTTATGCAGGGTGAAACATTCCATTTTATTGATGGTATCTTCTAAGAGTGAAAAATATTAGGAGGTCGTAGTTCAATAAAACGTGTTGAAGAAAAACGATAACTTATGATTGTGGCATGATTGGAATGAAAAATGGTTCTTTAATTGGAATGAAGATATAGTGAGAAAGAATCATTCATTTATTTTGAAGGTGTTTGTGTTAGGGAAAATATTGATAATAATAATCTGACAGTATTCCGTATCTGGAATGGAAAGAATTTGAAAATGTCTTGAACGTTTATTTATGTAGTTTTTTAAGTAGTGAAATGAATTGTAATGCTTTTGACATTAATAGCAAAACTTTATAACTGAAAATTTTACAATCTTAAACATCGAATTTGACAAATTACTTGATGTTTTAATTTTTAGCAATAATATTAAATACTCAAGATTCATTTGGACACAATTATTCAAATTGGTAAAGAAAGCATATATATGTTTTAAATTTCCAACCGGACGAAAAATGGCCGGGCCAGGATTCGGACCTGTTATAACTTGGCTGAATCCAGCGTTTATTGGAGTTCCAAATTACCTGCGATTTATTTTGTTGATCTGATTCAGATATCAGACCAGATGCTATGATCAATAAGATTAACTGGATGAATTAGGTCCTCCAGATTCGACAGGGCTGGCTCAGTTGGTAGAGCATGGCAAATTCAGCCAAGTTATCCCAGGTTCGAATCCTGGCCCGGACATTTTACAAATATTAAATACTGTTTGGAATAAAAAATAACGTGCATATAATAAATTATAGAAAGCAGGCTATTTTAAATAAAAATTCAGGTATATGCTTTACTCATCAAAAGATTTTGAAAAATAATCTAAACTTGATTATTAATGAAATATTGTTTTACATTGAATATTTTGAACACAATATTCTTATAACTCTATATAATAACTAGAAAACACAAACATAGTTTCAAGAGAAAATAATTAATATCGGTTCTCTTTAAAAGGAATTAACAACTAAGAGTAGTGAAGATGACAACGGGTAAACAAGTTCAAAAGAGAATTCATATATTAATTAAAAATTATCTTTAACATAATGCCATAAAAATGTTTTAAACACTTCATTACAACCTTACAAAACAAGGTTGAAAGTGCTGTGAGTTGATAAAGCGCAACGATGCAAAGAAACTTTAAGGGCAAAATATTAGTTCGTCGTATTTAAAAATAAGTGTTTACGAAAAGCCGTAACGTACATTTGGTCTAATTTTGAATTGTGTTATTTAACTAGTTTGTAGATATCCCGAGAAAAGTCAACTTACAATATTTTGAAGTAGGTAAAAGCTTTCAAAATAATCATATTCTGTTAGTTTTCAAGATCGATAATGAAATATTTCCCGCAATTCTACCTATGTGTTTGATTTAGGTAGTGATTTCAGGAAATGAAGTAGTAAGTTGACTTTGATAGTAACAGAATAAAAAAGTCCAAATTTAACAGTCTCTAGTATCGCAATTTACTTATGTTATGTTATTTTGCATTTTAAACAAGTTTAAATAAAAGAGGATTTAACCCTTTGTATAACCGTGTTGTATATTTGCAACATACCCAAAAGTCAATGTTCCTTATACACTGGGCTTTAAAATAGGATTTTATTTGTTTCTGCTATTTTCAAATACAGTAATTAATGTAAAATATCCACAGAATTCTCAATAGACCTCTATACTGAGTTAATTTTATATGCCAAAGTATTATTTATCATTTGAACAGTTTCACATTGCCAATGCTGAAATGAACTTCGTATATTTTGTCAAATTAAACTAGTCGTTGGAGGACACCGTAATACTTACCCATCATGGATATGCATAATATAAAATATGAAAATAAAATATGTGTAAACTACTTATAAAATGCATTGCAATTCGAACAAAATCGTGGCTTGATGACGTCGCAAACTCTAAAGGCTCGATTACTGAATTGCTTAAAAGAAATATCCTTATAACTCCAAAAACAATAATCCTATTAACTAGCGGTTTATTACATCTGATTAAGCGTCTCATTTCCAATTACAATATATCTTTGAAGTGAAATTTGGATGAAATACAGGGTCATGAAAAATCGAAGAGTGTGGAAAATAGGATTACAAATATCTCGGCAACTCATTATCCGATCGACTTCATGTTTTATGCAAAATTTATGTTTTTTTATTGTCCTTTATATTTACTCCTTAAAATAAACATTTTCAAAAATTTTTATATACCTTTCATCAGAACGAATATTTCGAGAGTCCGAAAAAAATGTTCCGGTTAATCGAGGTTATTGAAATGAAATAGGCTTCTTCCCATTATTACATACTAAGTACATACCAAATGGCAAGTCTCTATCTCAATTTGTTCGGGAGATAGAGCGTTTACAGACACACACACAGACACACAGACACACAGACGGACGGCAAGATTTTTTTTTTCTAAAAATATGTTTTTCGGAATCTCCAGTGTCTGAAACGTGTAAATCCGTCAAAAATTTTTTTTTCGATTTTCAAAACGATTACAAGACTTACCCTATACTACGTATGATGGGTAAGTAATAAATGTGTTACAAACCGCGCTTAAAATCACACCCTAAAACGGTCAAAATAATTTGTGCTCGAAAGTGCAGATCTTACGAGGACAAATGGCACAAGTATTATTCAGAGACGAATGAAAATGTAATCTGGATGGTCCTAAATCGCTGGAATGGCTAGTGCATGACCTCAGGATACATCCGAGTACATATTTAAGTAGACGAAAAGGAGATAAGTTACTGATGGTTTGGAGAGCAACTGGCTTTAATTGCCACAGCTCACTGGCTTTTTTGCATGTGAAACAAAATTCAACCAAGTAACAAGGGACACTACATTATCATCTACTTGCATTTGATGAATTATTAGGCGTCCCCAGAGGATATTTGAGGGGGTCGGGGCAAGAAAGTGCCAAGCCACATTTTTGGTGAAATAAATCAAACACTGTAATTTGTTGCTTAATATTATAAATTATAATATCCAACATATAATTTGTTTCTAATGTCACTTGGTGGCAACATATGTTTGGTTTTTGCTCCAGATGTTTATGCCCCCAATGAAAATAGCTAATTTACAAAAAACGTAATTGTAATATCATTAAAGTGATGTCATGTTGTTACTCAGAATGTCTCAAACGTTACTAACACATTGGCGAAAAAACTTTATGTTATATATCTTGATTTGTGTATTTGAACGAAATTTTCAAATTGAAATATCTCAGAAGTTCAAAAATGTGGTTTGGCACTCTCTTGCCCCGACCCCCTCATTTCAGCATGGCAATGTTTCAATTTACAACTCACATAGTAGAAACAGTGGCTTTCCGAGCAAGATAATAACGTTGTCGATTTTCTAGGTTTAACTCCAGATATAAACTGAATTTAGAATATGTGGGGTATCTTTACCCGTGAATTGTACAATGATGGAAAGTAATGTGACTTTACTAATGAACTAAAAGTGAGCATTTTAGAAACATGGTATTATCTGCCAACAGTAATATTTCAAATACTAATTTAATCCATATCCCAAACCAGAAAAATAACAACTCATAAATAACACCATACCTATTAAATTATGTGTTTTTCAGATTGTATCCTACATTTTTAAGACACTGTCTATTTACAGATTTTTCTGAGTTTTTCTGAAAAGTATGATGGTGTACAAATTTATTCATTTTCATATGATTTATTTGAATAATTTTACATATTTAATAAGCAAATTATACGTTTTTGTTTACGTTTTGTTATTTATTAAAAGACGTTTTCTGGAGTTGTCTGAACTTTTGAGACAGACTGCATACATTTATAATTATTCAGTAACTAATTTTTAAAAGAATACTCAACATTTATTGCAATAAATGTTCTATATTTTTCGTTCTGTCTCACAAATTGAGACATTTTTAAGCATCTTAAAGTCACTGTGTCGATAAAAAATAATAACGTTTTTACTGTACTTTCATGGTTGTTTTCGTTTATTATCTGTCAAAGAAAAACAAACAAGAAAAATGTTAGAGAATTAAATTACATGAAAAGAATTGTGTTTCTAATTCTCCAAGTGGAAAACATAGCTTCTGATACAAGAGACATTTTTCATCTTTATTTTTTTCAACCTATGAGTTTTGTCATTACACTTTTTCCCTTCAACAATGACCCTTTAGAGAGTAAAATAAGAGTGTTCAGCTTCATTAGAAACTTATCTTTTTATTTTTAGGTTATTTATTTATTTTTCAAAACGTTTTTTTTTTTATTTCAAAATATTCATGACTTTTAGAATTTATAACAGGAAAATAAAGTTTATATTTTAAATATGTAAGACAAATTATTAAATTGTGAGCTTAGATAAGTTTTCTTGATGTATATCAAATAATGTATTTAAAACGTTTCATTATTATACAGCTTTTATGTGTTTAATTTTAGTTATTGTCAAAATTAAAGTTCTAAACAAATTGAAAAACATTTAAGTGTTTTTTTTTTGTTGTTGTTGTTTTATAAGAAAAACAATTAAGAGTCGAAAAGAAATTTTAAATACTTTCCAAGCATTATTATTACTAATGCTTTGTTCTAACAACAGATCAAATAGATATGTATTTGCACTGAATTCCATTAACGCATAATAAAGCAATAGATTTATGTCATTACATACAATATAGCTTTTTTTTCATCTCGAAGGTGTCACCTGCGAATCACCCACTTGCGAACATTCTACGAAGGTGTCACCTGCGAGAAAGATCAGTTTTAAGTGAAAATCATTGCAGAAGGTATAAAAAGCGTAGAAGGATATCAAAAATTCAAATGAAATTTAAAGGTATTGTATGCATAAAAAATGGTATTAAAACTATCGTGTCCTTTTCACTTTCTCGGTGTGCATTGCAAAAATTATTGCATATAAAATTAAGTAATCAGATAGTTTAATAGAGACATTTATGATAAACAGGCTGAATCAAACAATTTATAAATTGAAGAATAATTTAAACTTTATTAAATGTTGCAATTGATCAAAAATAATTCAGTTATAAAAGTAGTATAAGATAAAGGACTATACACAGCAATTCAACCATCTTTTGTAGTGACATACATGACTAGATTGTGATGTTCGGTGTGCAATATTTTTGTAAATTTCGAATTAATTTTGAGGTTATTTTTATTCTATTTTTTATTTAAACTGTCATTATTCATATCGAGAATTAATTACATTTTTCAAGTAGCCTTTTTTATTTACAGTGGTCATAATTCACAAAGACAAAATAATAGTAATTCCAAACACAGCATTTGTCATAGGAATACACTATACTTAAACATAAATATCGAAAATGAAAAAAATTAACATATTACTTGCGAAAAGCATTTACTGGTGACAATTACGCAATATTCAAAACGAGTAGTGCATTTTCATGCGCTGGGTGTATTTTTAATGATATGTAGGCAGGATTTTATTATAATAATACATGGATAAAATATGGTATGTAAAAGAAACTGTTTCCTGGCATGATCAAGAAGAGTCTTGTTTAAAAAGAACAAATTTAATTTAAAAATTAATTAATTTATTTATGTTCTTCCTTTTAACATAATTATTAGATTTTTTTTTCCTATTGCCGTATTTTTAATAGAAATTAGGTAGGATTAAAAATATTTTGATATCCATACGACAGATTTGAACATTTAATTTATATTTTGTATATGAAAATCGGGCCCTATATAGCAGATTCCGAGCATTTAAACTTAGAAATACAGAATTTTAATGCTTTCTCTGGTTACAATAACTGTCATTTATCCAAAAACTGTTGACGTACTGATTGGTTTGCCATGGTGTAGGAAAATGGAATATTCCTCCCAAAATTTCTAATTTTCTATAAACATAATTGTTATATTTTTTCTTATAAACTGAAATTTAATCATAGAGTATTATACGACATATAACTTCTACTGGAAGAAATTTAAAAACACTTATGCTGTAAGTTGGGTAAGTTTGGAATCACGATTTTAGAATTTTGAAGATCTTCGTTATAAAACTTTGGTGATATTTGTGAGACTATACATCAAATACTAGATTAATTTTGGCACAATTGAGGGGGTCGGGGCAAAAAAGTACCAAGTGTGGTGGTTGGACGATAAGTTCCCTTTTTTCAAACACTGGAATCTTGTTAATATTCCAGATAATATATATTTGGTTAAAAATAAATGTGCAACGTTAAATTAGCACAAATTAAAATCATTTCTAATGGCAAAACGCTGTTTCAGAGCCCTTAAGCTCCATCTTCAGTGCCAACTCAAAAGGTAAAAACGAATTAAAAACTCCTAGGCCATGACGCTTGCCTGCCATCTCTCGCCCCGCGGCCAGATGAAATGGCGTTGAATTTTTCAAAACAACAGCGGAGACGAGGAAACACACGTGACAGAGAGACCAATAGGAACACTCCGCCGACCGGGAGAGTTTAAGTGTGGAGACGAATATTGGAGGGGGGGACGAAGAGAATGAACTAAGCGAAACGCAGCCAGACGTTTGAAACGTTTGTACGGCAGAGAAAAACCAGAAAGGGGGGGGGGGGCAATGAGGATGAATTAAATGAAAGGTAGCCAGATATTTGAAAAATTTGGTGTACTGGACAAATCATTAACCAAGCTGCTCGAATTTTTCCATATGTAATAAGCTTCCCAGAAATTTAGGTCGTAAATTGATGAGCATTTCTGAATTATCGCACCTTCCGAAAAATTAAAACTGTGACTTTCAGACCAACAATGGTTAGCTATTGCAGATCGTTTAATATCACAATTTTTAACATAGTTTTTATGCTCCCCCAAACGGACTCTAAGTGGTCTCTTAGTTCGACCTATGTACATTTTATCACATTCGCAAGATATTTTATAAATTCCCCAATGTGAAAATCTGTCTATTGGATGTTTGAGGTCTGTAAATTTGATTTTGTTAAACGGTGCATAAACTATTTTAAAGTCGAAACTTCTCAAAATTCTAGATATTTGATGGCTTATTCTCGGAAAATATGGAAGTATAATTAAATTTTCATTGCGAACATTGTTAACATTGGAATGCGTACGTTTAATTTGTTTATTATGAATTGAATCAACTATTTCAACAGGATAACCCCGGTCAAAGGCTATTGATTTGATGTAGTCTAACTCCGCTTTGAGTAAACTCTCAGATGAACAAATTTTTTAGGGCGCGATGAACATATATATTAAAAGCAGCCAATTTTTGATTCGGGGGGTGAGATGAAAGACGGTGTGGCGGTAATGAAACTGCGAATGGTTTACGATAAACTGTAGTTTGAAATTCATCTCACCCCCCGAATCAAAAATTGGCTGCTTTTAATACATATGTTCATCGCGCCCTAAAAATTTGTTCATCTGAGAGTTTACTCAAAGCGGAGTTAGACTACATCAAATCAATAGCCTTTGACCGGGGTTATCCTGTTGAAATAGTTGATTCAATTCATAATAAACAAATTAAACGTACGCATTCCAATGTTAACAATGTTCGCAATGAAAATTTAATTATACTTTCATATTTTCCGAGAATAAGCCATCAAATACCTAGAATTTTGAAAAGTTTCGACTTTAAAATAGTTTATGCACCGTTTAACAAAATCAAATTTACAGACCTCAAACATCCAATAGACAGATTTTCACATTGGGGAATTTATAAAATATCTTGCGAATGTGATAAAATGTACATAGGTCAAACTAAGAGACCACTTAGAGTCCGTTTGGGGGAGCATAAAAACTATGTTAAAAATTGTGATATTAAACGATCTGCAATAGCTAACCATTGTTGGTCTGAAAGTCACAGTGTTAATTTTTCGGAAGGTGCGATAATTCAGAAATGCTCATCAATTTACGACCTAAATTTCTTGGAAGCTTATTACATATGGAAAAATTCGAGCAGCTTGGTTAATGATTTGTCCAGTACACCAAATTTTTCAAATGTCTGGCTACCTTTCATTTAATTCATCTTCATTGCCCCCCCCCTTTCTGGTTTTTCTCTGCCGTACAAAGCGTTTCAAACGTCTGGCTGCGTTTCGCTTAGTTCATTCTCTTCGTCCCCCCCCCTCCTTTATTCTCCTCCACACTTAAACTCTCCCGGTCGGCGGAGTGTTCCTATTGGTCTCTCTGTCACGTGTGTTTCCTCGTCTCCGCTGTTGTTTTGAAAAATTCAACGCCATTTCATCTGGCCGCGGGGCGAGAGATGGCAGGCAAGCGGTCATGGCCTAGGAGTTTTTAATTCGTTTTTACCTTTTGAGTTGGCACTGAAGATGGAGCTTAAGGGCTCTGAAACAGCTGTTTGCCATTAGAAATGATTTTCATTTGTGCTAATTTAACGTTGCACATTTATTTTTAATATAACGGCACAAAGTTTTAATCCACCTTTTAGATGGAATATATATTTGGGTTTGTGATCAAAAGAATATAGTGAGTACATATATTGTGTGGCCGCAAAAGACCACTTCGACATGACATTAATTATTAAATAAAGATTTGTTAAATATTTATTCATGCAAATTTATAATAAAAAACAATGAAGATAAAAGTAAAAATTGTTACCTGCAGTCATCTGAAACAAATAAGATAAAAAAACAAGTGAAAGAATTTGCACTGCAAATTTTCATCTTTGAATAAAATCTTTATTTATAAAGAGATTTTTTTCTAAAAAAATCATATTACTAAATCGATGATCATTTTTTAGCTCCATTTCCTTTTTAGCACAAGTAATTGATACCTTTTTTTTAACCTTACCTTAGGGAGTTCGGGGGCAATTGCGTTAAAAAAATATTTTCTACGACTTGTCATTAACCCAACAAAGAACGTCACATTAGTTGAAACAGAACAAAATTAATTATCCGCATACAGGACCAGTAGGATCTGTGCACTTATCACAAGTAAGAACCACTCATCGCGTCTCCATTGTGGAACTGCAAAAATCTTTGCCGTAATTAGAAGATAATTTATAGGCCGTCAACTATCACATTTAAAAAAAAATAATATTTTCTTCATATCGTACTTTAGATGTACGCATAACATTTTTCACAGCAAGCCAAGTCATCACGTTACACTCTAGTAGCAAACATCTCAGTGTGTGTCGAAAGCGTGCAGCATCCGCGCTGACAGGGCACGAAGGGGGGGTGCCAAAAATTGAAAAACACCAATCGGCAGAAATAAAAAAAATACGTAAAAAACATTTGAATTTGATTGGCGAGGGGCGGAGCTTAGAACAGGAAGTGGGCATAGGCAAAGAATGTTATCGAAGCTTCTAGTAGAAACAAATTCCGGAAGTACAGACGTAACAATCACTATCATTTTTTAAAAAGCAAAATGTTATGAAAGAAAGAAAAGTTTACAGGGGAAGTGATAAAAGGAAAGAATTAAAATACATTTGAACGCGAATTTGAAATTAAATAAAAGAGGACTAATAAAATATTTCTTAAATTAAATAAAAAAAAATGGCAGTGGTTGTAAAAACCACAACATATACTCCGGCCTCCCCAAGAGAAAATATTGGTGAAATGGAGAAATTTAACAATTTTGACATCGAGTCAATATTTTCTCACCTACATACAATATACATATAACTTCAAATAATGAGAAATAAAATAAGAAAAATAATGATAAATTTACATTCTTCATTCAAAAAGTACACAAAGTCCTTCAAAATATATAGTTGCTAACAGTCCAAAAAGTAAATATAGTCTTTCAAAATAAAGTTGCTGAAAGTTCATTCACTGATATGTGAAATAGCAAATACAACACTATAAAGTAAGTTCAGTAGCAAAAAGTGAACAAAGTCTTTTGAAATAAAGCTGCTAAAAGTCCATTCACTGATATGTGAAATAGCAAATACAACACTATAAAGTAAGTTCAGCATATACTAAAAGAGTAAAAAAAAATGTAATATTGTACACAAAAACAAATAATATTATATGATACAAATTGGTAATCATACTAATAATAACTTTTCTCATCCAACATAGCATAACATTAGCAATAAAACATTTACATTTTGGAAAAGAAATAGCAACAATAAGACCTTTGAATCACAACTGCATTTCTAGTCACAGTCGATGAACTAAATTTTAATTTTGTATTAACATTTTTATTAAAATAATGCTTATATAAATTCAATAAATTACTCATTTGAGAATTTTTCCATAACAAAAAATCAAAATGTAAGCAAAAGGTCAAGAGAGAATATTTAGACTCTCATTAAAAAGAAATATATATATATATAGCACTTTCTAAAAAAATCAACTTTTCTTAGTTGAACAACTCTAATACAACAACAATAATACTTTCAAAGTAAATAATGGCAAAGAGAGGATATTTAAGCTCTCAGAAAAATACATAAATAAATGTATCATTCTACCACATAACTTTCACAACATTGGCCTTGTAAAAAATATCACACAACATATTTATAAAAAAATATCCTGAATGCTTATTGAATGTTTAATTCGAATTTTCAAACATTTTTAAGAATAAACATGTAATTTTAATTTTTTACATATAAAATACATAAGCATTTTATTTAAATGTAATGACTTAAAACAAACTTTGGATCCAAAGCATATAATTTGCATATGCATAAACATTTTTTTTTTAATTCGTGGGTTTTCAAACACCTAGAGAGCTTATTGTATTTTCAACCATTTTACATAATACACCAATAATAATAATATTAGAAGTATTAGCATGCATAATCTTTAGATGTTAAAAAGAAGTTAGCTGTTAGGGCATGCAAGAAGTAACATTTGTATTATTCTAAAAGTCACAATAGGGAAAGTGATGACATATGTACTCATATTATACCTTATATCAATAACAATTTACCTTTTGAGACAAATACCTTATCAAAATAATTTAATCAATGACACTTCATTTCCAACTATAATATTGAATTATAAATTATTATTATTTTTTTTTTACAATTTATATCAAAACTGAATTTAAGAGTTTTGAGCTATCAGCACATTTCACATTAAACATAAATTCCAAAAAATGAATATGGTTTTGAAGAAATATTTCAGTGGGAAACATAGTTAACAGGAGAAACCAAAATAAGATTTACATACTTTTACAGGATGACAATTCCATTGTGTCAAGGCGAAGGTGACTAAAAAATAAAAATACACAAATGCTGCCTGAAGCTTTGGTAGAAGAAAACAAATAAACAGTCAGTCTTCACATTTGACAATCCAATCAAGCTAGCATAGAAAATATTTTTACAATGGTAAATGCATCCTAAAAAAATTAAGGTTAGTTTACACTTTATATTGTTTATGATTGCGAGAGCGTAGATCATAATGTTTTGTGCTTTGAGTAGGTTTGTTTAGAACTGTAGTGTTACTACCAGATGCTTGTGAATGCACTGAACTATGTGACAGCGAAGATGTTTGCTGGAACTTTGAAGAGGTGTGAATTTGAGGAGATGTATTATTATTAGTATGAGAGCAAGAAGAATCACAATCAGCAGTATGAGCACGAATATGTCGTTTCACAGGAGAAGATGCACTATCAATAGCTGGTTGATCATGTGTTGCACTTCTAGATGAATCCGCAGGATGAAGCAATGCATCATTTCTTTTCTGGAGTTTCAAGATTCTGTTTGTATGAATTAACATAGGTGATGCTTGATTATTGTTGCAATCTTGAATTTGAATAAGTACAGGTGAAATTATTTTCTTTATCATATAAGGTCCTTGTACTTTTTTGTTAAATACACTGGGAAATTTTACATAAACAATATCATCAACTTTGATATTAGCAAATTTTAATTTTTCCTTTGATTTTTGATACACTTTTTGTCTAGAAGACTCGTTATATTTGTAAGCTTGATAGTATACTTTTTGAATAACATCCATTAATTTGTGAATTTCATATGCAGTGTTAAGAATTTTCCAGGGAGAATGGGTTTTATAATTAGCATAAATATCATTCACCTCCCTTCCAAAATAAAGAAGATTTGGAGTGAATTTTGTTGCTGGATGAGGTGTAGCGTTATATATTGATTGGTCGATTTTTAAAGCAGTTGGAACATCAAATCCTTGGAAAGAGCTAACTTAAAAGTGGAAATATTTTCTTCTTGAAGTTTTCGTTTGATTTGTTTAGGCAAAGCTTGAAGAAAATGCGTAAATTTTAAAGAATCTAGAGCATCTGGTGCTAACGTAGGATACACAAGTCGAAGCTGTTTAGCCAGGCGATATGAAAAATTTTTTATGGACTCATTCGAATCCAATTTTAAATTTTGAAGAAATTTGAGAGAGTTAGTTTTTTTACTTGGCAGAAAATAGTTAATAAAATCATTTCGAATGCTTTGTAAGTTAGAGTTTTTAAATTGAAACTGTGTTTAAAAAAAAATGTAATGCACTACCCTGTAATTTTGACTTGAAAAGAGCAAAAATTTCTTTGTCAGAGTAATTATACAATTCCTGCATATCCGATAACTGATCGAAGAAAAATTCGACCGTCTGAGGATTCCCATCAAAAGGTTGAATGGAAAGGTTTAACTTTGCTTTCGAAGGCATGGTGACAAATTTGAGAATAATTCTTAATAAATTTCAAAATAATGTGCTTTATGAATCAACCGAAGTTAACCCTAGAGAGATCGCGCGGGGCACAGAGTCACCCAAGTCTTAGAAAAACGTCAGTCCCGCGAAAAATGTTTTTCTGTAATCAATCATCCTTTCAGTAACCTCCTGTCTGATTCTCCCCTTGCTAGGTGTAATGTTATTTTTACATTCCTTTCCTTTCTGAGCGTGAAACAATCGTGTTTTGGAAGCCAAGTAAAAAAAGCGGGTGACTCAGTCTCCCCACCCGACCGTTTTTGCTTGGAAATTTCTCATTCTAAGCAGCGTAGTTTTCTGTTCTGAAGTGTTTATGTTGTTTTTTTGTGTTAAATTACTGAATAAATAATGGCGTGCAAACGTAAACTTACAGACTATTAAAAATAAATGGAACTTTTGACAAATTTATTAGATTATGTTGAGTCTTCTGAAGAAGAAATTGATCAAGCTGGTGAAAATGAACCTGATGAGGAAATATACAGTTTTCACGACAGCGAAAGAGAGTTTGAGCAAAAGGATAAAGATTACAAAAATTCTAATTCAGAAGAAAGTATTTTTGTTAGCAAAAATAAAACAGTTTTGGAAAAAAGAAAAAAACAAATCAAAAAGTGAAAACGTGATCTTAAAATATAATAAGTCATTCAGCAGGAGTAAAAATGATCGCACGCATATAACAGAACTAAACAGATTTAAAGACAATAAAACTACAATTTCTTGCATAAAGTATAATAATTTTACCTGTAAAAATCATTCTTCTTATGTTTAACAGAAATGTATGTAGATTTAAAACTCCTTATAAAGGTATGTAATTATTTTGATTGTATAGTTTTCTTAAACATTACAAAAGTATTTTTAACTAAAAAAGTATACTTTATTAATGATTTAATGAACTTATTGTTAAAATCAAATGATATTTTTCTTGTTTATAGCACAATATTTGTATAAAACTGATTGGGGTGACCCAGTCACCCCGCGCGATCTCCAACGTTAGTGCTGGGTGCGCGCCTTCTGTCGGGTTAAACAAAAATTAATTTTCATATGAAATCACCTTTTAAAATAATGTCAAATCACCAGAATAATTTTTAAGAATGCAATAGTTCTCAAAATATTATCAAAACAAAATGGCATAAATCGTAAGAAATTAATCATTTACTTATAAGTAAGAAAATTAATTTCTAAACTCATCTTATTTTGTAAATAACAACATAAACAACCATTTCTTTAGTAATAAAATGTGAATATTGCATAAAAGAACACCATGGATTTTGTAGAATCATACGAAAAACGTTTTGTTTTCAAAACAAAATCTTCTTATAAGTCTAGAATTCTTAGAATAAAATTGTATTTTCCTCATAAAAATTTTCAAAAATATGCATTAAACATTACTAAAATAACTTGTCAAAAGTAAATAAACACACAATGCAATTATCTGGCAAAATTATTTTAAATCCAAACACTTTAAAATACTTAAGTAAGCCACTTATCAAATATTTCAAATATTCCAATAATTAAATATTTCAATAAGAAGGCAATTTTTTTTATTCAAATTTTATAAAATAACAAAATATAATTTAATAACTGTCATGTCGTTTAGGTTTCTAATGGTTCAGGCACCAAAGAGGGAACTGTGGTGGTTGGACGATAAGTTCCTTTTTTTCAAACACTGGAATCTTGTTAATATCCCAGATAATATATATTTGGGTTTGTGATCAAAAGAATATAGTGAGTACATATATTGTGTGGCCGCAAAAGACCACTTCGACATGACATTAATTATTAAATAAAGATTTGTTAAATATTTATTCATGCAAATTTATAATCAAAAACAATGAAGATAAAAGTAAAAATTGTTACCTGCAGTTTGCACTGCAAATTTTCATATTTGAATAAAATCTTTATTTATAAAGAGATTTTTTTCTAAAAAAATCATATTACTAAATGGATGATTATTTTTTTAGCTCCATTTCCTTTTTAGCACAAGTAATTGATACCTTTTTTTAACCTTCCCTTAGGGAGTTCGGAGGCAATTGCGTTAAAAAATATTTTCTACGACTTGTCATTAACCCAACAAAGAACGTCACATTAGTTGAAACAGAACAAAATTAATTATCCGCATACAGGACCAGTAGGATCTGTGCACTTATCACAAGTAAGAACCACTCATCGCATCTCCATTGTGGAACTGCAAAAATCTTTGCCGTACTTAGAAGATAGGCCGTCAACTATCACATTAAAAAAAAGAATATTTTCTTCATATCGTACTTTAGATGTACGCATAACATTTTTCACAGCAAGCTAAGTCATCACGTTACACTCTAGTAGCAAACATCTCAGTGTGTGTCGAAAGCGTGCAGCATCCGCGCTGACAGGGCACGAAGGGGGGGTGCCAAAAATTGAAAAACACCAATAGACAGAAATAAAAAAAATTACTGTAGGTGTATGAGGCAAGCAGAGTTTGCAGAATAGCACGACATAAGACATTTATTTACAATTAAACGAAGACAAAATATATACAGCTCGTATGCGACTGAGCGCCGACATCTTTCTTAAAGTAACAACTGCTCGCGCTTCCGGAGCATCATCATCGTAACTGTACGCGCATGCGCCATATGTGCGGAGAGGAGAAAATGAACGTTGTTTTCCAACAATTCCCCCCTTACAACGTGCATTTTCTTAACAAGGCATTAATTACTCTCCTATTATGCAAATATTATATGCAAATTACAGAGAAACAAAATATAAAATTACAATTACAAACAGTATATACTTTAAACTTATATGGAAAAAGGATACAGAATAACATTAAATGTTTTTAAACACTTAGTCCTATTAAATCACAACATTTCTTATGTTTATAGACACTTAAAGCTTTTGTTAAAATGTCAGCTGCCATATTTTCAGTTTCTAGATACTTAACTTCTATATCTCCATTCTCATATATTTCGCGCACAAAGTGATGGCGAATGTCAATATGTTTTGTGCGAGAATGATAAATTGGATTTCTTACTAATTTTTGAGCAGACTGGTTATCGCAGAATATTAAAGTAGGTGCAGACACTATTTCAGGAGAAAGTTCATTTAAGAACCGTCTGAGATGTAAAGTCTCTTTAGCAATCTCTGATAAAGCCAAATATTCTGCTTCAGTTGTGGATAATGCAACAGTTCGTTGCTTTCTCGATTCCCAAGATATAGCACCACAGGCATATTTAAAAATGTATCCAGTATAGGACTTTCTATCATTGACATCTGAAGCCCAATCAGCATCAACAAATGCAACTAAGGACTTAGTATCACGTTTAAAAATCAGTCCTTGATCTTGAGTACCTCTTAGATATCTTAAAACTCTTTTTGCAGCTATCCAATGAGGTTTGCCTGGATTGTTGTTGAATTGACTTAGAAAATTCATAGCATGAGTTATATCAGGTCTAGTTGCTACTGATAAATACATAAGAGAACCAATTAGTTGACGATAAGGAATATTATTCATTTCAGACTTTTCTTCTTCAGTTTTGGGACACATATCTTTAGTAAGCTTCACATTGTTATCAAAAGGTGTAGATATTGATTTTGATTCTTGCATATTAAATTTGCTCAGAATATCTTCAATATACTTCTTTTGAGTGATTTTAATACTGTCCCCGTTTTGCATAAATTCTATGCCCAAACAATAGTGTAACAAACCTAAATCTTTCATTTTAAAAGATTTGGATAATTCATCTCTAATATATTCATAATCTTGTTTACATTTAGTAAGAATTATGAGATCATCAACATAAACAATGATAATTGCTTCAATTGGAGATTTAGAAAAATAAACACATTTATCAGCATTTAGTGATTCAAACTTCATTTGTTTTAATTTTTCATCTAATTTATTGAACCATTGTCGACCTGATTGTTTTAATCCGTAGAGGGATTTTTTTAATAAACAAACTTTGTCAACATTAGATTCATATTTAAAACCATCAGGTAACTCCATGTATACTTCTACAGTTAAATCACCATTTACATAAGCCATAATAAAATCTAATTGATAAGCTGCAAAACCATTTTGAATACCATAAGGATCGCAGTTCTGATCGAACTTAATCTGGCTACAGGCGAAAAATTTTCTTCAAAATCAATTCCTGGTTTTTGAGAACACCCCTTTGCAACTATTCTCGCCTTAAACTTTTCGATTGACCCGTCTTGTTTATATTTAGTTTTTAAAACCCATTTACTTCCTATAATTTTCTTATGTTTTGGCCTATCAACTATTTGCCATGCATTTTCTTGCATTATAGAATTAAATTCTAATTCCATTGCATCTATCCAATCCTGTTTAAATGGCCCGTTTAAAGCCTCAGAAAATTCAGGACATGAGTCAGAAAATAAATTTTTCATTACAACTTGGGATTTTTCTTCTTTTGGAATTATCATTTTAAATTCTTTCCTGGGTCTACCTTTTTTACCAGTTTTTATTTTTCTAGGCCGACCGCGCGCTCTTGTAGAGGAAGAAAGGGGGTCGGAAATTTCATCCGATTGCATATCAACATCACTGTCGCCACAGCTGTCTGGTTCATTTTTGACGGGAGGAGAAGATGTTTCTGATCCTTGCGTAATTGTTTTATTTTCATTATTTTGAGAAAAGGGAAAAATTAATTTTATTTCACTGTTTGAAGGTAAATCGTTTTCAAATTCGTTAATAAATCGGACGTCTCGGCATATAACAATTTTTCTGGAATTCTTATTCCACAGCCTGTACGCTTTTGATTCATTTGAATATCCAACAAAAATATGCTCTTCTGACCAAGGATCAAATTTTCCTTTACTTTGTCTTTTATTTAGTACAAAACATTTTTGCCCAAATATTTTAAAATATGATAAAGTTGGCTTGATGCCAAAAAATACTTCGTAGGGTGTTTTGTTATCCTTTAAACGTCGCGAAGGACAGCGATTACGTATGTATACCGCACAATTAATGGCTTCGGCCCAAAAAGATTGTGGGAGATTGCTTTGTAATAGTAAACACCTCGCCATTTCAGCTAAAGTTCTATTGGCCCTCTCTGACGTACCATTCTGTTGCGGAGTTAGTGGTGAGGAAAATTCTCGTTTTATACCGCTTTCTTCGATATATTTATTAAATTCTTCTCCGAAATATTCTTTACCATTATCCGTACGAAGAATTTTTATTTTCTTTCCTACACGGTTTTCAACTGCTGCTTTGTATTTAACAAATGCATTTTTAACCTCATCTTTGGTTTTAAGAAAACTGACTTCAATGTAACGTGATTTATCGTCTATAAAAGTAACGAAATATCGCGATCCTCCGTGGGATGGAACTCTCATAGGACCACACAAATATGAATGTATAAGAGTCAATAAATCGTCACTTTTAAAGTTTGATTCTTTAGGAAAAGAACGCACAGTTTGTTTACCTTAAATACAAATTTTACAGTCCTTAAGAGACTCATTATCACTGAAATTTAGATTTCTAACCATATTCTTTGATTTAAGTCTTTTTAAATCAGACTCATTTAAATGACCTAATTTAAGATGCCATTTTAGAAATTCACTTACCTCTGCTATCGCAGCTCTCTCGATGCGTGGGTATACGTAATATAAATCTCCATGACGGACAGCATGTACTAATGTAGAACCATTTGGTTCGATGATTTTAGCAAATAGTTCTTTAAAAATCACTGAACGATTATTGGCTGTTGCTTTAGATGTTGACAGCAAATTACATTTTAATTCTGGAACACATAGAACGTTCTTGAGTGTTAGTTTAGTAATTCAACCCCCGTTAGGTACTGTAATGAAAACTGTTCCTATTCCTGTAATTTTCGCTGTTTGATCAACTGCAAGCTGTATAGTAGAATTCGTACGAGGATGAAATTCTGTAAATAAATTTCTATCTTTACACATGTGAGATGTACATCCACTGTCTAAACACCATGCAGAAGGCTCTTGATATGCGTCATTAAATGCCATAATAGTCGGTTTTTCATAATTAGTGGCTATCATCGATCCTTGATTTCCTTTATTTAAAGATGCAAGCTTTTTATCAGCTATTTTCTTTCTACATTCCGAAGCTTTGTGCCCGATTTTCGAACAATAATTGCACTTGAAATTTCGGTAACACCTTTCCGAGGAAAAATTTTTGTTTGGATTCATTTTCCATTTTTCATTCTTCTTCTGTTCTTGATTGTTTCTTTTATTTTCTATATAATATGCGTTTTGTGAATCTTGAGTGGATTTCCCTTTTCTTGCATTCCATTCTTCTAGCATCTTAATTTTCAAACATTCGGGTTTAGGTAGCTCATCTCTGGATTCTATAGCGCATCTAAAATTTTCGAAGTTCTCAGGAACACTATATAGAAGTAGAATTGATAATAAATCATCCGCGATTTCTATTTCCATATTTTTCAGTTTATGAACTATTTCGAAGAAAATATTTAAATGATCAGCCATCGTTTCATTTATGGACATTTTTCTAAACAGAAGTTGTTTTAACAAAGTTGCTTTCTTTGCGGGTCACCTCGATTCATAAACATCTTTCAGCTTATTCCATACGGCACTTGAAGTCGTACAATGCTTTATATGACTCAGTTCACTAGGATTTATAGAAAGAATTATATCTGCACGAGCTTTTTGATCAGCTTGGAGCGACTTCTTTTCTTCGGCGGTTCCTTCAGCCGGTTTAATTTCTTTACCAATTACGTAATCCCAATGATCATTTTTGATTAATACAGCTTCGATTTGAAGCTTCCAGCTATCAAAATTATCTTTTCCGAGCTTTTCAATTGTCGTTACATGAGACATAATTATGCAGAGTCTCTCACAGCCAGAAATAATGCAAATGATAAACAGAATAAAGAACAATTCTTACTTTCGATTAGGCTTAAGAGTTCCAAATCCGAATGTTCGAATTAAAAATAATTTCTGCTAATTATAGCGCAGTGAAATAGCGTCCCTGGTTCTATAACCATTTGTAGGTGTATGAGGCAAGCAGAGTTTGCAGAATAGCACGACATAAGACATTTATTTACAATTAAACGAAGACAAAATATATACAGCTCGTATGCGACTGAGCGCCGACATCTTTCTTAAAGTAACAACTGCTCTCGCTTCCGGAGCATCATCATCGTAACTGTACGCGCATGCGTCATATGTGCGGAGAGGAGAAAATGAACGTTGTTTTCCAACAATTACGTAAAAAACATTTGAATTTGATTGGCAAGGGGCGGAGCTTAGAACAGGAAGTGGGCATAGGCAAATAATGTTATCGAAGCTTCTAGTAGAAACAAATTCCGGAAGTACAGACGTAACAATCACTATCATTTTTTAAAAAGCGAAATGTTATGAAAGAAAGAAAAGTTTACAGGGGAAGTGATAAAAAGGAAAGAATTATAATACATTTGAACACGAATTTGAAATTAAATGAAAGAGGACTAATAAAATATTTATTGAATTAAATAAAATAAAAAAATGGCAGTGGTTGTAAAAACCACAACACCAAGCCACATTTTTAATGAAATAAATCTAACACTGTAATCTGTTGCTTAATATTGTAAATTATAATGTCTAAGATATAATTTGCTTCTAATTTCAATTGGTGGCAGCATATGTGACAGGTTTCGTTTTTGTTCGGATGTTTATGCCCCAATGAAGATAGCTAATTTACAAATAACTTAATAGTAATATCATTAAAGTAATATCATTAAAGTAATGTCATATTGTTACTCAGAATATCTCAAATATTACTAAGACATTCTCAAAAAAAGTTTAGGTTATGTATTATGATTTGAGTATTTGATTAAATTTTCAAATTGAAATATCTCAGAAGATCAGAATTCTGGCTTGGCACTCTCTTGCCTCGACCCCCCTCAACTATACAAATTGGTGAAAAAATCAAATGAATTGTAATTTTCCCAACTGGTCAAAAAATCCGTGCCACGATTTGAACCAGGGATCTCTTGGCAGAAGCTGCCAATGCATTTACTTCCAACTGAGCAATCCGGGACAAATCTGGCCGACCTAATAATAATCTATAAGATTAACTGGGTGAATTAGATCCGCCAGATTTGTCCAGAATTGCGCAATTGGTAGAGCATTGGCAGCTTCAGTCAAGAGATCCCTGGTTCAAATCCTGGCCCGGACTTTTTCGCCCAGTTGGGAGAATTACAACTCAATACATAAAATATATCGGGACAAATGAGAATAATAGACATATAAGCAACTAGCCTCAAAACTGGAAAATGAGGAGGGTGAATACCTTTTGAATGTGCGCTTAACCCCTTGAAGGCCAGTGGGAAATTATACACCCTACCAGGGGTCGGAAGTAGCGTGATACAAGTAGCAAAACTACAGTAGTCGTTGCTTTTTACAGCAGCTTGTAGTGTAGGCAGTTACATTTTGAACAATGTAGTGTAGAGAGTAGCGCGATACGAAAAATCCGTAGTTTGAAGCTAGAACCGATGCTACTTTTAACGCTACTTGAAGAAAAAAAGTATCATTCTGCAAATCACGAGGCCGAAACTGGCTTCTTTTGTGCAAAATTTGTTCTGCTCAACAATTTGAGAATCTCAGCTGCAGTGTGTAGCAACGCATCGCATGAAGTCACAGATTTTTCGATTGACACTTGCTTCTAAATTCAAATACAAACCCACCAAAGGAATTAATTTTCTTGCTAGCAACACTCACCTATTTACTCGTTATTAGGTCTTCCTGTTTCAATGCCGGGTTTCTTATTATTCGGAATTGCTTTATTTATAGTTTTATTTTTTTTTACATTTAGAGCTGATTTTCTGTAATTTTCTAGATTATAATATCTCTCTTAATCTTGCTACGGAATTTGCAATGTGTGCATAAACTAACATTTTGTAGAAGAAATACAAAACATTTCTTGTATGTTATCTTTTTTAATTTTTTAATGCCTTTAATTTTTTAATGTCGCATTTATTTAATTGTAACCCAGCAGACGCGATATAACGAACGGTCACTTTGTTACTATTTAATCAGTGTCTTCAATTTCTAGTGTAAATTGAAGCCTTTGAGAAAAGCTGAATTTAGCAAAATAGTGACTACTTTTGAAAAGTAGTTTGTGGTCACTACTTTATAAAATATGCAGTTGTAGTTAATTACATTTTAGATAAAGTAGTTGTAGTTGTAGTTCGCAACAATAAAAAAGTAGTTTACCCTACTTACATTTAATCCCCAAATGCTACAGTGGTACCATAAATTTGGAATAACAATTTGCTTTTATAGTGTACGTGAAGGAAATATTTTACTTACTTTCAAATAAATTTGTCCAGAATCACTGCATCATTTTAGTATTAGTTTCTCCCCTGAAAGAGTTTTTAAAAAATCTATGAATAAAAAGTAATATAAAATTTTTAAAAAATTGCGCGTTCAATATTTACTTTTAAATATTCTGTAATAGGATAAAAATAAACCTACTTTAAATTTTGTGTCAAAAGTATACAGGAAATATATCTAGAAAATTTGAATAAACACTAAATAAATTATTTTTAATTCATTTCATGAAAAATACGAAACATCAATAAATGTGTTACATGATCTTTATGTTACATACATATTGCATATATTTTGATAAAATATATTTATTTGTATGGTTACCAAGTAAAAGTTTTTTGCTTCTGTCTTAGATATTTTTTTTATTTAGTCTTTTGAATAAGACGACTAGTTTTTAGCTCACAGGCTATCAAAGTCTGAGAGCTCATGTGTCCGCCCGTTCTGTATGTATGTATGTATGTATGTATGTACTTATGTATGTTTGTATGTATGTACGTATGTATGTACGTAACGCGATAACTCTTGATAGAAATAACCGTTTTGCTTTAAATTTTGTTTTTAGGTTCATTGTGATAAGACGCTTCCCTGATTAGTTTTGGGGGTTCATTGGTTAAGTATAAAGGGGAAACGGGGGGGGCTAACCCCCCCCCCTTCCCCTCAATTTAGATAATTGGGGTTTTCATGCAGAATTATCCGATTTTCTTAAATTTTGTATATAGGTTCATTGTGATAAGCCGCTTCCCTGATTAGTTTGGGGGGTTCACTAGTTAAGCATAAAGGGGGAAAAGGGGTGGTAACCCCCTCCCCGTAATTTAGATAAATGGGTTTTTCATGGAGAATTTTCCGATTTCCTTTAAATTTTGTATATATAGGTTCATTGTGGTAAAGAGCTTTCCTGATTAGTTTTGGGGGTCCATTGGTTAAGTATATAGAGCTGAAACGGGGAACTAACTGCCCACTTAATTTAGATAAATGTGTTTTTCATGCAAAATTATCCAATTTTCTTTAAATTTTGTATAGGTTCATTGTTGTAAGGCACTTCCATGATTAGTTTTGGGGGAGCATTGGTTAAGTATGAAGAAGGATACGGGGGGTCTGATCCCCCATTAATTTAGATAAATGGATTTTTCATGCAGAATTGTTCGATTTGTTTCAAATTTTTTATATATGTTCATTGTAATAAGGCTCTTCCCTTAATAGTTTTGGGTGTTCTTAGGTTAGTTATAAGGGAAGATGATCCCCTTAATATATTGTCGATTTCTTTATTTTCCGAGGGTGGTTATTTCAAATTCTTTGAAATAAGAGTATAATATACAATTAGTGTGAATAGCCTGTGAGCTCAATGCTCTCAGTTTAACTGACCAGTTTTATTTAATTTGATTTTATATTTCGTTAGAAATCGGATAGAGGTTAAAATGCATTTTTTTCATCGTTTGTGGCCTTCAGAACACATTCCATCATATTTCCATCATATTCCATCATATTAAAAAAAGCAACCGATTATAAATTAAGGTGTCTATCGCAAGTTCTTAAAAACATGAGGAACATGTTAAATAACACGCCAAACATTTCTTTCTTCAAGTGCATTGTACTCAAGATAACTAATTTTACTTCAATATTAGGCTGCAATTTGTTTTTTTTTATTTTACATACGTTGAAAGCAAAATGAATGTTTCTATAAGAATTTCACTCCTGAAGGAAAAAAAAAAGAAAAAGGTAGTGAAAATGTATTAAATCGTGATAAAAATGTGCAATATCTTGACAATGCAAAAATATCCCATATATAATATTCGAAAATGTTATATGAAAGTAAAATGTAGGCAAAATATGTAAATAATATGTAAATATGCAGCCTATTGTTTTTTTGTTCAGATTCTTCATACCTCATTTAAATTTATAGCATGTGTTGATACATCTATATCTGGGACTTTTCAAGTAAAATAAATTTCATACTTATGATGAGAATTATTGCGCGAATGTCAACAATCACTTTTGATAAGATTTGTTATTCAAATGTCGATGCCGTAATGCTGATAAGGATTTTTTATAATATGTTTTTGTTAAGATAGTGAAGTCTTAACACTAAATTTATATTTTTTTTTCAAGAAATATAATGGCATATTGAAAAACAAAGTTAAAAACTAAACCTTTTCGAATGCATGCTGAAGAAAATATATTTCAATAAATGCGTAAAAATTTAAAAACAGTTAGATAAATGTTTTTATATTCGTTAAAGAGGTAAATGTATTAGGTAAAGAAAGAAATTGCATTAGTTTATGTACTTCCAAAGTTTTATTTTTTTTTTATAAGACAAAAACCGTGCGCCGAAAATATAAAAGTTTATCGAAGAATTATTTTACTACTATTACTAAAATATTAAAAAAGAAATGTAAAAAAAAAAAAATAATAATCAAGTGAGCAATTTCTTTATTCCACTTTACTTAATTTGTAAGCATATGTTTTTTTTTTTTTTTTTTAATTTGATTTCAGATTTGAAATTTTAAGATTTTTTACTGTAATCACTTATTTAAAACAATTTGAAGTGTAATTAAATATGGCTGAAGTAACTTAATATTTTCTTTTCACTTAACCACAAAGAGTACAGGAAATCATGTTCTTTTTCTCCCCCATATTTTTGGGAAATAAGAAAAGTCTGTTCTTATGCTATTAGCATTTAAAACCAAGCAATTGAGTTTTCTGTTACTTTAATTTAATAGTATTTATAAATCATGATTTTTTTTTTAATTTTTATAGGATTAATTTTGTATTTTTATTTATTGACTTTTAAAATCTGAAGTAAATATTATGTGAATAGGGAAATGTATTGTAGAGAATGATATTTTAGTTTTTATTATTAAATAAAAAGTTTTTCATTCGTTTATTGTTTTATTTGTCTGTATGCATTATTACACATTCGCATTAAAATACAAAAAAAAAACATATCTGAAAGTTGTCTTTTAGCTTAAAATGATATTTACTGCAAATCAATTAAAAGCATTTGTAAAATTTATCCATTTAACTGTTTCATTTGATAAATAACAAGTAAGAATAAGTTTAAAGATAAAACAGAATTATACGTAAATAGGTGTTATTTAATTTGTATTGTACATAAAAGAGAGTACTGTACATAAATCACATCGACTGTAAATATCGCACATGTACTGTAACCGGTACCTTTTGTGTGTCCCTGTAAATAAACACAATGCACACCACACTTTCAAGAGAGCAATTTATAGTATACCTCAGTCATGCATATAATTTTCATTATGTTTGAAATAGTGAAATATCATTAAATTACACTGCAAACGATTTTTCCCCATAGAACAATGTGTAATATTATTATTTTGTTTGACCCTGAAAATAAATAATTAATGCTTTGCACCCCATATTCTACAAAAAACATGTTTTAATGCGCTTCACAATTGTATATCAATTCCATCATGTTTTAAATCACGTAAGAACATCAAAATGCACTTGAAACGATTATTTCCCATTGACTGTAATGTAACGAAAAAATTGGACTGTCTCCGTAAAAAAACGGTAAGTGCTACACACTTCAGATGAAATAGGGAACATGCTACAGTAAAAGACAACATCATACAAAAATTTCAGGGCGATTCGAGAATTTTTACGCGAGTTAGAGCACGGCCAGACAAACCGAAGTCATAAACACTTTTCAACTAGATTGAAAATGTGTGAAAAGGGGACAGCATGCAAACAAGGCAAGTTTAATTTAAGAGGGGAATGTTGAAGTTAGATTATTTAATGCATTCGTCGCTACCATGTCAAACTATCGAATGCGAAAAAATGTATTTGTCATTTCTTCTAAAATTTGGCCGATTTTCACAACTAAATTTTAATTGTATATTTCAGCAGGGTTGCTAGTTTGTCTTCCTTTGTTTATTCAGAAATTTCGATTCCGCACCAGAAATTTTAAATAGAAATTTTTGCTTTATTTAATGACAGACATTTCGTGATTACTTAAAGTATTTTTTTTTTCCTCAAAAATTTCCGGTATGAATTTGGTATCTCTGAATGTAAAAGGAAGTCTAACTGGCAACCCTGTCCTTCGAAGAAATTTTATTAATATTTTTATTTGGATAAGAATTCTAAAAGAAAAATATTAGTAGTGACAATAGGGCCATTTTTAAAAGTAATGAAAAATGCATTTTTCCATATTCGATAGTTTGACATGGTAACGACGATATTGCAGCTAGTAGAATAAAATTTCGTGGACTAACATTTTAGATCACCGGAATGAAATGACTAGAAGAAATAGTTTACAAAGTTCCCATTTCGGTTTAAAAAGGCACGTTACGTATCGAGACAACTACTTAAACATACGATTGCATTTAACAAAAACGCTCTCCATTTTGAATTACAAACAGTATTTGATATCTTAATCTTCCAACTCGGCCAAAACTATTTTCAAATATTTTTACTTTCTTCTATCTTTACAAAAAGAAAGTATTGGATTCATGAAAATTTTCGACTTCCAGTTTTCGACGGATTTATACGTTTTAGAAGGTCTTGAACACGATTTGACTATTTTTAGAAAATGTCTGTCTGTCTGTATGTGACCAAAATTTTGTGGTCGCTCTATCTCAAGAACTAATGCTCGGAATTTTATAAATCTTTATATTCAGTTAGTCCTTGATATAAATGAGTGCTGATCAGTTTTTTGGTCAAAATCGCCCAGCAGGTGGCGCTGCTATGCAGCATTTTGCAGGATTTACACGATTTTAGCGATAGTCATATCTCAAGAAATAATGCACGGAATTTAATAAAACTTGAGTTTCAGTTAGACCTTGATATAAATTGGTGCTGATTCTTTTTAGTGTATGCGAAACCTGTGTGAGATAGAAGAAAGTTTTGGGATTAACACATCCGACTAGTTTAGTTTTAAATTTTAAAAGCAAATAGTCAAAGTTAAACTCAATAAAGAGGGTTTTGTTTCGTTGCCAATATTAAAATATTTAAAACAATAAAAAATTTCAGAAATTCAGTATTAAATGACTAAGTATAAAATTTTAAATTGTATTTCTGAATATTATCTTTTTTTTTTTTTTTTTTTTTTTTTTTTTACATATTTTACCAAGTTTAAAAAAAGTTGGCTGATGAAAATTTTGATAAAATTTACCGTTAATGTATTTTCGAATGTGATGGAGGGTTAAATACTTTAGGCAATAACAATAAATCAGGGATCTGCAAGTAATTCTAAGTAGGGTCCGAATACTTTTGAAAATTTTTATCGAGGTACAGAGAAAAAACAATTAAGTAATATTCGTACTTATCAATTTTAAATTGTTATTTTTACACATACATACATACACTATAGAATAGAAAAATCAGATATCTGTTATGAAAAATTACTATATACACAAGTATACGTTCTGAGAAATTTTATATACATATTTTAAAATAGAAAAAGCAGATAATTGTAGAATAAGTTGGGATAATTGAAGATAATAGTTGAGATAATTGTTTTAATAAACTATTTATTCAAATTGAAAATTTTTGGGGGTCCACGATTTAAACTTTCGTCGTCCGGATGTGGACCGCGGTCAGCCAGTTGCCGACCGTTGCAATAAACATTTGTTTATATGTTGCTATACTGGTTTAATACCATCCAAAATTGACAGCAGAAAAGATCGCTATGATTTATCAAATTATTTTGCGTTAGAAAATTCGCAGCTGGGTTACATAATATTTAGAAAATCAGAAAGTATGAATAAAATAATAGCAAAAAAACACGTGCATTTATGCTTTGTTATATTACCCTTTGTTCTCTTGGATACTCGAAATTGCGCTGCAGACAATCAAATTATCTTTAAACTAGAGTTCAAAAACTAGAGTTCTTTAAACTAGAGTTCTTTTCTGCAGAAAACATTTGTAAGTCGATGAAAAAAATTCTAAATTAAAAAAAAAAAAAAAAAAAAAAAAAAAAAAGATGATGTTCTTGATACTGCATTTTATTAAAACTCTCGAGTGACTGAAACAAAAAGAGATTTATTTTTTGATAAAAGTAAGCACTAAGAATAAAAGTGTTTTCTTTTAAATGAAAATTGTATTAATGAATAAACATAAAAAGCAACCATGCAGGTGTTATTTATTGATGGTGACCATTAGCTAATTCTTAAGTCATTCATTTTCGATGTATATTTTCAATTACAATGACCGTTTCAAAGATTTTTCTTCGTTATATGAAAATTTATTCACGTCAAAATATTTGTTTATTTAAAAAGTAATAACAATACTCATTTGTTTACATGTTGCTGTAATGGTTTAATACCATCCAAAATTGACAGCAGAAAGTTAATTATGCTTCATCGAATTATTTTGCATTATTAAATTCGCAGCTGTGTTACATAATATTTAGAAAATCAGAATGCATTAATTCAATAATAGAAAAAAAAACACGCATTTATGCTTTAATACATTTTCCCTTGTTCTCTTGGATACTCGAAATTGTGCTGCAGACAATCAAATTATCTTTAAACTGTAATTCAAAAGCTTACAAAATAACTTTTTTGTCAAGCTTTACCTTCTTCAACATGAAAACAATCCTAAACAGATGAAAAAAAATGTCGGAATTGGAATACCTCTTCTGAGTAAAAAAAAAAAAGAAAAAAAAAAAAAGAAGTGCAATTACGGACCACAGTAATTTATTCGATATACGTATGTTTTATGTCTGCGATAGTTTCTGTAAAATATTCTAAGACAACAGAATGTTCTAATAAAATTAGATGCAAAAATGCGACATTCACATTACATATTTGCTTATTTCTCCTTGTCTAAAAATCTTCAAAGTGTGGGGTGGAAAAAATCCAATTATTTTAAACTTTTTGCTTCTTTCAGTAATTAAATATTCAGTAAGTTTAATTTTTTCCGTACTCCATTTTTTGCATAAAACATTTGTAAGTCGATAAAAAAGATTCTGAATTAAAAAAAAAAAAAAAAAAAAAAAAAAAAAAAAAAAAAAAAAAAAAAAAATCGATGGTGTTCTTGATACTGAATTTTCTTAAAACTCTCTAAGGAGTGACTGAAAAAAACAGAGATTTATTTTTTGATAAAAGGAAGCACTAAGAATAAAAAAGTTTTCTTTTAAATGAAAATTGTATTAATGAAATGAACATATAAAAGTCCTTCCAGCCTGTACTGGGAGGAAAAATTAGCTTTCATAGTCCAAATTTTTAAAAATTCAACTCATGTTTCTCAAACAACCGAATCTAAAATGCTTGGAACCCGATTATAGAAGATTCAGTCTTGGTTTATATTAATACTCAAAATGAGTAATAATTGCAGCATGAGAGTTACAGCATACCAAAAATCAGTTTGTTTCAAAATGTCAGCCACTCTAGAATTTCAAACTGACATATCTCAGCTATTTTTAATATATAGCCAAAACAAAATATGTTCCAGAATCTTTGTTTCACGTTATAACACTTAACAGAAACATCTTTTTTCAATTTATAATTTTTTTGCATCTTTTTGAATTTTTAAAAATTTAAATTTTTTAAACTGTTTACCATTTTGAAACAAGGCGGTGGATGAAACTGGCCAACGAACTCGGTCGAGGCCTTGGTATGTTCTATACACATGCTCAGTCATATCCAAATCGGTTCATGAATACTAGAGTTATAGCATGACAAATGACATATATATATATATATATATATATATATATATATATATATGTGACGTTTTCACTGAATCACCGTATTTTTTGTAAATCACACTATAAAGGCCAGACGTTACCACATAGGAATTTGCAGTCGTAACGTCGATATTTCCAATTCATGGTGTGCTGACTGAAGGAAAATAATAAGGCAGTTGATTCCAATCCACATTTTATTAAAATCCGGAAAAATTCTGAGTCTATGCTTTTACTAGTTCACATGATAATTCCATGCAGAATGACTTTCAGTACCAAGAGAAACTTCGTGAATTAAATTAAATACTCGAAGAAGACACAAGATGTTAGTAGGCAGTGTCGTAGATTCTATCAGCGGCTACGGGGATTTTATTCCATGGTCGCGAGCCACGCGCCGGACCTCCCTTACATCATGATCCCAGGAACAAATCTGCGCTCAAGGCGGGAAAACCCGCATATAACCTGTCTCCAATGCTCACGAATACAGAGCCGTCAAAACAGTCTTTCAACCAATTAGCACTACGGAACTTAATTTCTGGGCGCTATGATTTGAAGGAGATTAAGCTTCCGACTGAAAAAGCGCGGGAGCGACATTCTAGGCTTGATCCGGACAAAACCTGATTATTTCGAACAAATAAGAAAAAAAAAATACGTAGGTTTTACTGGGTCTGGGCAGAATGCCAAGATAAAATTTTACATTGAAACTGAGATTAGCTTTTATATTTTGAGAAAGAATACTTTTTTGCCAGAAAACATAGGGAAATAAAAATAAAAAGATATAGGTTGTTTTTTCGAGGGAATTAAAATATTTAGCTGGGAAAGTGATATTTTAAAAGAATTAAATTTTAGGATGCGTCATTTTAATGGAATAAAAAGTGTGTAATTTTAACAGAACAGCATCTAGCGACATTTTTTAAGAGAAAGAATTTAGAATAAAGAATTTTTAGTTATGCGGGATTTTGACAATCTAAATACTAGAACGAGAAAATGATTTAGAATAATGGGAAATAAACAGAATTACAGAATTGATGAGGCCAACGGCGACAAAATTAAAATTTGTTTCATATATATATAAATCAACATTTGAGGTGAGGGTGGTTTTGGGGTCTGGGGTCATGATCGGTGAAAATATACCAATTTTTTTTTAATATGCTTTTCTCCGAACGGCTGCAATAGGCAGCTTTTTGTAATGAAAGCTACTTAAAAGCAACCATGCAGGTGTTATTTATTCTTGCTAACCATTAGCTAATTCTTAAATCATTCATTTTAGATGTATCTTTCCAATTACAATGATTGTTTCAAAGATTTTTCTTCGTTATATGAAAATTTATTCACGACAAAATATTAAAAGAATTAAAAGAATTAAAAGAATTTCTTAAAAGATTTAAAAAATTTAAATTGTTTACCGTCTTTTTGATCACCTATAAGTTATAGTTTGAAAAACGTTCTCCGTATTCTAAGGGGTAAAGTTTTGTTCTAATAAAAATATTAGTATGTTCGGACTAATCCAAATATTATTGGACATAATAAAGACTATTTTATCGCCAAAGATCAACATGAAATAAATTTATCTTTCCTGAATTTGTTGCGTTGGATTTTATTTTGCTTTTGTTAATATTTAAAAAATATATATCACCAACTAGCAGAACCAACTGGATTTGCCCATGTTAACTATGGACAATCGTTACAATAATAATTTTTAAATTAAAAATACCTGCTACAGTTGTAAACAGAATATTTCGTGACTAAATAGGTCATACACTTAAATTTTAAACAGCAATTTAAAAAATATATAACATTTTTAATTATTGGGGTAATTGAAATAAATAACGTAGCAGTCTTTAATTTCACATTCCGTATTTTAATCCCTTTTTCTGAAAAAAAATAGGAGATTATTTCTGTAATAAAAATGTAAGTAATTGTAAATATAATAAAAATGTTGATGTCTGAACAAATGCATACAGCTTACATTTATTTTCTTTTTCACTGTTCATTAAAGCGAAAAAAAAATTTAAACATTAAAATTAAAATGCCTCATGTGTAAATAATTAAAGAAAGAAAGAAATGCCCAAACATATCTATTTATTTGTATTTATCTTTAATTTAAATAACTAATAATGTATTTTTATTGTGATTTGAAATTAGGAGATTATAATTTTTTCTGGAAACAATAGTTTGTTCGGGGATTGAACTCAAACAGAAAAAAGTCTGAATTTAAGAAATCCGGCGAGTTATCAACCTGTTCCCATTCGACCAACGCCTTTCGGAATTGCTTTTCCGTTATGATTGGTCAGCAGTATTTTTCTTGGGGAATCTTCAACACCAAATATAAAATAACATAAATGAAAGCTGTGTTGTTAGTTTCAAACAGAATGTGCAATTAACGTTTACATCAAATTTCAACTATGTTTTTATTTTTCTTCAGTATTTCAGTTCTACATGTGAAGTGCACTTAAAACAGTCTTTTTTTTTTTTTTTCAAATTAAAGATCACATTACCTTATTAAATTCCTTAAGAGGTAACCAGATTTTTTTTTTTGTTTTTACAGAAAGCTCAGACTTCTGAAAGAATAAATTATCTGTTTTTAGAAATTAAAAAACGCTGAGCAGTTCGTAAAAGAAATATTATACTGTAAATACTGTGTGTATTATACTGTGTGTAAAATAAAAAAAAGAGCAGATACGAAATTTAAGAATGCAATTTGAAACCATCATTATTTGATGCCGTTTATAGCATGCTAAGAAGTTATTTCCTTTTTGTTCAAGACAGAAAACATTTAAGTGATATTACAACCTCAAATATATGAAATACCTTTTAAAAATTCCAAATCTTTATTACTGACTGACTATGTAATTAAAGATTTAATTATCTTTAAAGTGCATTTTCTTTTATTTTGAGCATTTAAATTTTGTAGGTGAAAGACCTTAAATGCCTTTTATTAAATCTGCAATAAACTTTCAAACATTGTTTTTAGATTCCGTATAAGAAATCCACAGAATTGTAGTAATTTATATATTTTTTTCTGAAAGCAGGAATTCTCAGAGGATTGAGAAGTAAATTATCTTTTATTAAGAATTAAGAAGCTCTCAGCTGTGCGGATTTAATTTTTTACATAGAAAAATAGAATGTGCGTGTTATTATACAAAAACATATCCCTGTTTAATATAAAATATTGAATTTTTCATATCGTATAAACTTGGTTAACACTTTTACTTACCCATCATACGTAGTATAGAGTAAGTCTTGTAATCGTTTTGAAAATCGAAATATTTTTTGACGGATTTACACGTTTCAGACACTGGAGATTCCGAAAAACATATTTTTAGAAAAAAAAATTTTGACGTCCGTCTGTGTGTCTGTGTGTGGGTCTGTGTGTGGGTCTGTGTGTGGGTCTGTGTGTGGGTCTGTGTGTGGGTCTGTGTGTGTGTCTGTGTGTCTGTAAACGCTGTATCTCCCGAAAAAATTTAAATAGATACTTGCAATTTGGTATGTACTTAGTATGTAATAAAGGGAAGAAGCCTATTTCATTTCAATAACCTCGATTAACCGGAACTTTTTTTTTCGGACTCTCGAAATATTCGTTCTGATAAAAGGTATATAAAAATTTTCGAAATTGTTTATTTTAAGAAATGAATATAAAAGACAATTAAAAAAACATAAATTTTGCATAAAGCATGAAGTCGGTCGGATAATGAGTTGCTGAGATATTTGGAATCCTATTTTCCACACTCTTCGATTTTTCATGACCCTGTATTTCATCCAAATTTCACTTCAAAGATATATTTTAATTGGAAATTTGACGCTTAATCAGATTCAATAAACCGCTAGTTAATAGGATTATTATTTTTGGAGTTATAAGGAAAAACCTCTTTCAAGCAATTCAGTAATCGAGCCTTTAAAGTTTGTGACGTCATCAAGTCACAATTTTATTTGAATTGCAATGCATTTTATAAGTAGTTTACAGATGTTTTATTTTAATATTTTACATTATGCATATCCATGATGGGTAAGTATTACGGTGACCCCCAACGACTAGTTTATGTGTATGTCAGAAAAGTCTCAAAAGATGATGCCGAAAATATTTTCTCTGTACTGTAGTTTAATGTTCAACCCATATTGTGTAATTAAAACTTCAATTAAATTTTAAAATTTGCTCTTTTTGTTTTCTATATTTATTTATTCTTTCTTAATTATCTCTGTACAGAAACCCCCCCCCCCCAAAAAAAAATGGGCAAAAAACAAAAGAATTTGGGTTGAAAGATTCTTAGGTATAATGCAACCCAATTTGGCTTCATACCAAATTAGGTAATGACACATGCATTATTTGGTTACCACTGTGTATCCATTATAGGCACATTTAAATACCCATTTTGGGTGTCTTAAGATCCATTCTGGTCAGTACTGAGACTTCATTTTAGGCATTGTTTAATATCCAATTTGGATATCATAACACCCCATGAGAATACATACCACTAAGCACCCATTTTGGAGCATTATACTCATTTATTCTAACAACCATTCATGGTCATGCTAACAACTATTTTGCACAAAATTAAATATCTATTTTAGGACAGAAGAATTATTGACGGGAGAATTTCAGGAAAATTTGAATTTAGGTTCGTGAATTTTTCAGGTTTGGAGCGAAAAAGATATACGTAAAAAACAGTTTCTAATATGAAAAATTACAACGCAGCACAGTTGCCGGATAACTCCTGTGATTTGGTCAAAATGCAGCTTTAGTTTGGATAATTTCACGATTTGTTTACGTTAGATTGGTAAATTTTCTGTATCTTAGTACATAATGGCAAATCAAATGGTAAATTTTCGAGTTTAATAAAATATAATCAATGAAAAAATTCTTTCAATTCTAAGATTTTCTTAGAATATAGGAGGTCATTCCTTTATGAGTACAATATTCTGCCCGTCACATAAAGTTTTAATTTTTTCTGTTATTAATAGTTTTAAATATCAAATCTCTCCCTAATTGATAACTCCATACTGTTCTCCAGGAGCTGCAGAAATTACTTCCGGAGGAAAATATGTGAATTCAACACTCGTTAGAAATTGGCTAGTTTATATATGATGAAATCAAGATATGACACGGTAACTCTTAAAAACTCTCAATTTTCCTGTAAACTTTATTTGATAAGAATTTATTTCCATACAAAAAATATTGTAAAAAATTGCTTATAGAGAAAACATTAAAAATATGTTCGAATTATTTGGAATATTTCACTCTAAAATATCGCCTTTTTGCCAAATTTGAATATATATATATATTTACGCCGAGATAAGCATTTAAAACTACCTATAACCAACGAAGTGCTTAAAATAAATATTTCTATTTCGAAGCACAAAAATTAAAAAAATCATAACTGTATTTTTAGAATTAGAATATAATGAAATATTTCAGTTATGGCGATATTGTACGGATCGTGTTTTGCTTCAGGTAAAATTATTATTATTATGAAAGATACTGGCATTATTAGATAAGTTCAAAGAAATGATTAAAATAAATATATATATTCTGCTTCATTACAAAGACAACAATTTTAAAATACTTATTTATTTATAATATCAATTTTAAAAACTTAATTCCCAATTTAAATTGTAATTACAATAGAATACTGAAAATAAGAAATGAGTCGCACGTTGTCTCATGTACAAATTTTATTATTATGTAAGTTAATTAAATTAATGGTTATCATTAACGGCATGCTTAAAACAATTATAGTTATATAAATGATGATGAAGATAAGAATTGAATGAAGATTGCATGAAAATAAGAATAAAATAGCCGAATTGTCTTTAGTATTAAAAATATAACTATACTTTAAATAATTACTTGATACGAATAATATTTTTTTTTGTTAATATTCCATTTATCATTTTTGCATAAACGTTATTTAAATATTTGAATACTAATTGGCTATTTTGAAAATGTTAAATATATATAACATTGAAATTTTATTTTTCAGGCTTTTTAATAGTATTGTTTACTAATAATGTGACTGAGTGTTACGTCGTCAAAAAAGGATATCATTTGTTTCATACAAATATATTTCTTTAAAGAGATAATGTTTATTGAACTGCAAGTAAGTCAATTTTAATGAATCGTTTTTCTATTTGTGTCAGAAAAACAACGGATTTATACCTTTTGGTAGGTCCTGAACACAATTTGACTGTTTTTAGAAAATGTCTGTCTGCAAGTCTGTCAGCCTGTCTTGTGATGAAAACACTCTATTTCAAGAACTAGTGCATGGAATGTAATAACGCTTTAAATTCAGTTAGATCTTGATATAAATTGGTGCTGATTCGTTTTTGGTGTAAATCGCCTCACAGGTAGCGCTGCTATGCTGTATTTTTAACTTCTTATTTCAGTAATTTTGCGTGCTCTCTTTGCCAAGTTCAAATTCTTCAAAATTATATTTTTCAAAAAAAAAAAAAATTCTTAATAGAGTTTGTGTATTCATCTAGAATTATGTATTATTTAAAAACAAATGAAAAAAATACCATGATGCTACATATTCTTAAAATAAGTCTCATTCATGGGTCGCTAATCAAGCCGGTGATTTTTTTATATATATATACATTGATGTCTGTTTTTTTTTCAATATTCTGACGTTTTAATATCAGAGTACTTTCGTCGTATTTTACACTTCATTAACGACGCTTAAGTGGTTAAAATGCACCTTCTTCAAAGTCTTCAGCGTAAATACAGTTGCTTAGGCTTTATTCTAACTTTTGATTAACAAAAACTATAAGACAGTATCACATCAATGTTTTTTTATCGCTTAATCTGTATTATCAAATTAATCTAGATCAGCAGAAGTTTCTCATTAAAGTTAAAATTAGTAAAGGAATTATTAAAGCAAACGCATAAAGTCTTTTAACTTAAAGGGAGTAAATTATGGTTACTCAACTATGTGAAGGACTCTAAATGATTGAACATCATGTATCATGATGATATATTGATATCAATAAATTGTACTATTTTAGCTGTAAAAAGCGATGATAATTGAAACTAAATGAATAATAAATTAAAAAATATATCATTAAATATATAATATTGTTTTATTCCTAAAATATACCTAACAATGACAAACATTTAGTATTTATAACATCTATAAATGTAGATCTACACGATTAAAGCCACAGGAGTAATTTCATCAGGATCGATTCATGAACATCCATTTAATGAACAATTGGAATAATAATCATTTATTTTGTTTGAACATTTCTTATTTAAAAAAACTATAAAGATTTAATTTTTAAATTTAAAAGCAAAATAACATGCGCCCAAACAAATATTTCCATAAAATATGACTGTGAATTTTAAGACAAAGAATCATTAATTTAAGCTTTTAAACAAAGCGCGTCTCAAAGCAGTTGCGTGTTATTTATTCAAACTACTACCGTAATTTTAAAAGTACTTACTTCAATTGTATATAACTCGGAATTTAAATAATGATGTAAACTACAAGTTAAACTTAGAAGTGAGTTTTGTTCATTAATTCGCTCTCTAAACACTTGAAGTGCGAAATACATCTCAAATGAAAAATAATGCTAATTATGACAGCTTTGTGTAAAATTGTAAAAACTATAAAAAGTAATTAAAGACGTTTGTTCAATAGTAACTTGAAAAGAAAAAAGGTTGTTTATATCAAATTATTAAAATTAACTTTTGTAAAATCAATAATTTAAACAATTTTGAATAATGAAATTTCGTTAAAATATGAAATATTGCTACAAAATCTCATGTATTAGAAATTCAAGCGTTATTGAATACTATTTGTGAATAAAATGATCATTATCGCCACCTTTTACGTCATTTATATTAGATAATTTCTTTGAGAATTTAGAAAAAATAGAATCAAAGATCTCTGGAAGATATGCGTTTATTTCTTTTTTAATATCGACATACTGCTCAAATATATTATGTTATTGACAAATACGTCCAATTCAGTTTGTTTTTCTTGGAAATGATAAAACAATTTTTTTATATACATCCTACGTTAAAATAAATTTCGCCAAAATATTTTTTCAAATGTTTCCTCCATTATTCTGTTTCCCCTTCTTGTTATGAAGTCTTATTGGTCTATAAAACTGCAACCCACTTCGCAACTATATATGTGACCATATATTCAATTATTATTATCATGATATTTGCGGATAAAATTATCATTATCGCCACATTTTACTTCATTTATGTTAGATAATTTCTTTAAGGATTTAGAAAAATTAGAATCAAAGATCTCTTGAAGATATATGTTTAATTTCAATATCGACATACTGCTCAAAGGTACTCTGCTATTGACAAATATGTCCAATTCAATTTGTATTTCTTGAAAATATTAAGCAATTTATGTTATTTTTATACATCCAATGTTAAAATATATTTTATTTTTTCAAATGTATTTTCGATTATTTTCTAGTTTCCCTTCTTGTTATGTAGTTTCATTGGTCTATGAAACTGCAATCCACTTCCCAACTATAAATGTGCCTGAATTCAATTATTAGTATCATGCGAACCACCCTGGGCTACCCGGGTTAAAAATGGCCAATATACTACCCAGTGTACAGTACGTTGATGAGCATAAATTCAATTATTAAGATCACGTGAACCACCCTTGGCTACCCGGGATAAAAATGGTCGATATACTGACCGGTGTACAATACGTAGATGCGCATAAATTCAATTATTATTATCATGCGAACCACCTTGGGCAACCCGGGTTAAAAATGTCCGATATACTACCCAGTGTACAGTACGTAGATGAGCATAAATTCAATCATTATTATCATGTGAACCACCCTGGGCTACCCGGGTTAAAAATGGCCGATATACTGACCGGGGTACAGTACGTATGTGAATATCGTTTTTAATTGAAAACTGTGATATATTTTTAAACAATTGGTATATATTTTTAGATTGACTACAATCTACACAAAAAATTATTTCCTAAGCAGAATATTATTTTTCAGAACAAGTGGTACTGAAAATTTATTTCCGTACATCGCGTATAGCTGAGAGTTAACTTTTTTTTTTTTTTTTTTACTGAACAAAATTAATTCGTCGAAGAGCGTACTGACTATTGGAGTTGCAACTATAGTAATACAGTCAAACCTCGTTAACACGAACACCGCTTAACGTGAATTAATTTTAACACGAACTGTTTCTGATTGCCCCATCCAGTTGAATGTAATGTATTTAAGTTTGGATAATACGAACTACTTCTAACACGACCAAAAAAATTTCCCCTTGAGTGTTCGCGTTAACGAGGTTTGACTGTAGTTGTCTATAACTTATGTAGTTCACAGAATGGCAGTTTTAAACATAACATTCCTTTTTAGTTATTATCACGATCAGAAATCACCTCTAGTAACAACAATCACCCCTAGTAGCCGCAATCACCTCTAACTCCAATATTGTATATTCGTTATACTTTGGTCGTTATCAGCTACTAACTAACATTATAGGCTATATCATTGTTAAATCTTGTCCAATAATGACAACATTGGATTAAAATGTTGTCAATATTGTCAAAAAATAAATATCCCTTTTCTTGTCTAGATTTCTAATGAAAAACGAATATTTCTTTAATATTGGGATTTTAGGCTAAAGAAAATATATGAGAAAAATTGTTTTGTTATTCAGCAATCACCTCTAGTAACAACAATCACCTCTAGTAGCCGCAATCACCTGTAAATCCAATATTGTACATTGGTTATACTTTGGTCGTTATCAGCTAGAAATTAACAATATAGACTATATCATTGTTATATCTTGTCAAATAATTACAACATTGGAATGAAATATTGTCAATATTCTCAAAATATATATATATTCCTTTTGTTGTCTAAATTTCTAATGAAAAACGAATATTTATTTAATATTTGAATTCTAGTCTAAATCAAATATATGAGAAATGTTGTATTTTTATTGTATTGACTAATTTAATATTGGTACAATATTAAATGACCAATATAACAAGCCTTTCAACATCCCTTATATAGTCAATCAGATTCAAATACAGAGTGTCCATAAATGATTGACCGGGTTTGCTTACCTCATAAATTTTGATTTAAGAACATGACGAAAAATATTATTATAAACTCGTGAAGTACAGCTAAAAAAGTTTTTTTTTTAATAACACAAAGTTACGAATCCGTAAAATTGCAACTCAAACGTTATTAATCAAGTAACGATTATAAGCAAATAATAATTAATATTAATATTTTATCAAATTTGTGAAAACGTTATTAATGGATTATGAGTACAGAGTTGAATAGTTAAATATTACATAGTTCATAATTAATTTTATGATAAATTTTATAAAACTTTAATGTTGATTATTATTTGATTATAATTTTTATCTGATTAATAGAACTTTGAGTTGCAACTTTACAATATGAAACTTTGCTTGTGTTATTTAAAAATCTGTTGGTGCTGTAATTTACGAATTTGTAATAATAATTTTCCTCATGTGTTTAAAAATTAAAATATAATGAGATAAGGAAACTCCGAGAATAATTTATGGACACCCTGTCTAAAACATTCAAACCTCCATAATAGACACATCGGAATATTGGCCACCTCTATTTGCATAAGACTTTTGCAATTTCCAACACATAAATTTGTTTATATGTTTTTATTTCTAAATAGTAAGCACATTCAAATAAAGAACAATTTCCTGTTTTCGTGTTATCTATTTTTTATATTTTTACTGCAAATACTTTAACATGAGTCAATTTATATAAATTCAAATATGTTTAGAAGCATATTTGGCATCTTATATATTTCTTAAAGTAGTTAACATTTCTTCGAATTTTAAAAATGTTTCTTAAATGTCAAATAAATTAAGATTTTAATTATTTCAATTCATTATTTATTCATTTATTTTCAAGAATAACATTAAATTTAAACTTTTGGCTGAAATAATTATTTGGTTAGATTTTTTATTATATTATTTTTATTATAAGGATTTTTATTTTATCTATTTTTTTTTTTTTTTTTTTTTTTTTTTTTTAGTTTGTGAAAGATGTGTGAGCACCATATATTCCCCAACCCATAATTATTTCCTTTTTTTCTGCTCTTTATCAAAACTAATAAAAGAAATGAAATTTTCTTTAGTTTGTGTACATTGCGTAAACTGTTGGCAATATTTTTCCTTGAGTGTGTTTCATAATTGTAAACATAGTATTTTGCTGATAATGTAAATCTAGATTTATACCTCTGTATATCATCGTATTACATTAATACTCTTAATAATCGTTATTATTCATCGAAACATAAGCTTGTTCTTTAATGAGATTAATATTGTATAGCGGATTAAATTTATCGCGTTAAAATCTCTGCTAACAAAGCTTTAAATCCTTTCTCGTAAATACTTAAGTGTACGGGATTTCCAGGCTTTAGTTTTCAGCTTCTTGTTTCAAAGGGACATAATGTGTACTGATTTCAAATATGTTTATTCTGCATGCTTACATTAGATATTTTTGAAGCAATTGCTTGTATATATTACATGCTTGTACATGCTGACAATGCTTTAATTTCAAACAACACGACTTTAGTATATGAAGATAATAATGTTCCTTTATACAGCTACTGTTCATGAAAAAGGAAAGAAAGAAGCCTGTATGATGAATATAGAGGGACATATATTCAGTTAAATACTACTTTAAGTTCAACAATAGTTGTGATAAAGCGCCAGCTACAGGTTTTGGTATAAAAACATTACAAAAAAGAAAATTTTGATACAGTCTTAATTTTCTTTTTTTCTTTTATTTATGGATGATCAAAAGTATAGATATCCGTCTCCTTTATATATAACCGTTGTGAATTTGGGCATGTTTTATTTCAAATCTATCAAAATACATAAACAGATATACTGTACTGATACATATTATCATATCATATATATTATATGTTATAAAATTAAGTTTTCTGAAATGTGAACATTTTTCCCTCGAGAAACATTTTTCAGAAAAATAACCCATACCAATAATGCAGTGTTTGAAAAAGTACAACAATTAAAAACGGAAAAACGCCTTTTAAGAACCAGATAAAACTTTTTTTTTTTATTCAATGTAATTATTCAATATACTTTGATCTATAAAGAATGGAATTGTTTCTGCTTTACTTGTTAGATGTATCTAAATATAAGTTATAGAACACGAGAAACGTATAAAAATGATAATGTTATACGTTTTAGAAAATCATTATTTTGACCTACAGTAGGCATAGCTGCCAACTTTTACGCTTTTTTGCTACCACAAAACCTTCATAGAAAATTTTATCTTATTGAATTACATGATTTCTGCTGTTTAATAAGGTAAAATTTACTGTAAAATTTTAGTGGTAGGATAAAAGCGTAAAAGTTGGCCGCTATGCCTACATGAATAATGAATAATGTTTTCGAATGACGAGGAACAGCATTTGATTTTTTTTTTCATTTAGAAATATACATCTAGAACTTACTGTTGACGAATTAGCTAGTAGTCAACGATAAGAAGGGGTAATACATTTTTCACTTAATAAATTTTTCTTATACCTTTAACCCATACTGAATGATTTGTCCGTTATCGTGAAAAATTAATTTCCCAATTTTGAATGATGTAAAAAAAAATGTATTACTTCTACTTTGATCCTTTAAAAGGCGGCTGGTTTGTATATCGGTAAGGGCGCATTTTTTCTTAAATTACAGCAAAGGTTCAAATATCGTCCAAACACTCTTTTTCTCCTCAGGTATTGTTCTCCTGTTTTTCGAAGCGGAGCGATATATAATTTTAGAGGATTTCTTCGGTAGAAGAAATTTAATAAATGTTTTTGAAATAATATCACCCATTGTCTATTGTTGAACAGAAAGATATGTTTAGCTGAACGCTAAAGAGGAGGGTAAGCGGTTATTGAGAATCAATCATTATAAGCCTCAAATCAGCCACAACACGCTGCCGTCTAAAGGTTAAGTCTGTATTTCAAATTTATTACATAAGTAAACAAAATTATCCAAAGATGCAGTTTATCATATGTATCAGTACAGTTTACCTGTTTATGTAATTTGATAGATGTGAACTAAAGCATACCCAAATTCACAAGGGCTATATATAAACTAGATGAATATCTGTACTTTTGATCATCGATAAATAAAAGTGGAAAAGTAATAAATTCATATAAAGCTTGATTCGCAATAGTTATATCATTGTGAAAAGAAAATTAAAAATCATAGCTGTGTAGATCAGACACAATTGGTGTCTGACTATTGCTAATTTACCGGATTGTTTATTTAAAACCTAATAACTGGCTTGTGTTTTTTTTTCGTTGGCAGGAATCATATTCAAATAGTTTTAAACAAAATATTTTTAGCATAATTATGTTTTGAAAAGTATATTGAATGGAGGGATATGAAATATATTATAGCATCAAACCGCGATTAAAACATACATATAGTCTGTAATTTACAAGCATTCGTATGAAAAAAAAATCCCCTGACTGCCATAGGGTTACAAAATCTATACCTATTTAAGAATAGTAATATTTGTTGATTTTTTCTGTCCTTAAAGAAGACAAATATTACTGCTTGAGAATATTGCTTGATATTTGAATACAAAATACGCTAAATTGGTAACAATGGTGACCTTATAAATGTTCTGACTTAATAATTGTTAATACCTTTTAAACGTCTTACTAAATATTCTGACATGGAGGAAGTCACATTTTATGTAAATGTATTACACATGATTAAAAATGTAGTTGTCATTTGTATGTTGTTTTTATGATATACTACTCATTAAAGAGTTTATGAAATTCTAAATATTCAGCAATTCACTTAAATAAAAACCATCAAAGAGATTCTACTATAAAAATATTTTATAAAATTGCAAAACATATTTTATAACATTTCAATATTTATAAAATTTCAATATTTATAAAATTGCAATTTATTTATATTTTGTTACTAAAAAAATAATGAATAAGAATAAAAAAATTATTCTTGAATGAATACTAAAATATTCGTATAAAAGGAACATTTTACAGGTTATTTTCCTTAAATGGGAAAAATAGTTTTAAGAAGGAAATGGAAATTTATAAAAACAAGTAAACACGAATTCCCTTTAATTATGGACGACAGCGTCGTCTATACTTTTAACATCATTGGTATTTAAACATCATTTAAATATTTGAAAGAAGTAAAATCAAATTGTATTTAAAAAGTTCTCATATCCAAAGAATACAAAAAAAGGTATAATGTCAAAAATTCGTAATTAAGTGTAACTAAAATTATTTTGAAAAATTAATGTTAAAATTCCATCACAAACATGAGTTAAAATGCTATAAAAATACATTAATGGACAACAATAATAAAAAAAAACAAAAAAAAAATTAAATTAAAATAAAATTTTAATTATTAACAGTTCTGTGAATTGAAGTTAAATTTATTTTAACAATGAAAACAAAAAGTAAGAGAAACAAATGTAATTTAAATCCCTTGTATTTACGAATGACAACACCTACTTTACATGTAACACATACTTGGCAATTTGACACTCATTAATTATTTATAGGATGCAATTTTCAAATTGATTTAAAGTTGCTTTCTGAATGTAAAAATAACCAAGATATTTTGTGAAACATGCATAAATATTTTAAACAGAAAATTGTTTGAAAATTAATATCCATGAAAAATGTGTTGACAAAGTTTCAAACAAATGATTTGCCATTAATTCCTATTTTATGAATACTAGTTATTCCAGGAAAAATACGTAAATGTTTTAAATTATTGGTAAAGAATTTTTGGTGCATATTAGACAATTGGACACTCAATAATTATTTATAGGATGCAATTTTCAAACTGATTTAAAATTGCTTTCTGAATGTAAAAATAACCAAGATATTTTGTGAAACATGCATAAATATTTTAAACAGAAAATTGTTTGAAAATTAATATCCATGAAAAATGTGTTGACAAAGTTTCAAACAAATGATTTGCCATTAATTCCTATTTTATGAATACTAGTTATTCCAGGAAAAATACGTAAATGTTTTAAATTATTGGTAAAGAATTTTTGGTGCATATTAGACAATTGGACACTCAATAATTATTTATAGGATGCAATTTTCAAACTGATTTAAAATTGCTTTCTGAATGTAAAAATAACCAAGATATTTTGTGAAACATGCATAAATATTTTAAACAGAAAATTGTTTGAAAATTAATATCCATGAAAAATGTGTTGACAAAGTTTCAAACAAATGATTTGCCATTAATTCTCATTTTATGAATACTAGTTATTCCCGGAAAAATACGTAAATGTTTAAAATTATTGGTAAACAATTTTTGGTGCATATTAGACAATTTGACACTCAATAATTATTTATAGGATGTAATTTTCAAATTGATTTCAAATTGCTTTCTGAATGCAAAAATAACCAAGATATTTTGTGAAACATGTATAAATATTTTAAACAGAAAATTATTTGAAAATTAATATCCATGAAAAATGCGTTGACAAAGTTTCAAACAAATGATTTGCCATTAATTCTCATTTTATGAATACTAGTTATTCCCGCAAAAATACGTAAATGTTTAAAATTATTGGTAAAGAATTTTTGGTGCATATTAGACAATTTGACACTCAATAATTATTTATAGGATGTAATTTTCAAATTGATTTAAAATTGCTTTCTGAATGCAAAAATAACCAAGATATTTTGTGAAACATGTATAAATATTTTAAACAGAAAATTATTTGAAAATTAATATCCATGAAAAATGCGTTGACAAAGTTTCAGACAAATGATTTGTCATTAATTCCTATTTTATGAATACTAGTTATTCCCGCAAAAATACGTAAATGTTTAAAATTATTGGTAAAAAATTTTTGGTGCATATTAGATAATTTATTTTCTTAAATGTGTACAATATTTTATGTACACAACAATTATTTTGTTCTTTCATTAAGAATGCATTTTTACGTGTATGTATGTCATATATATTTTTTAATGTTAAAATACTTTACTTCCGTAACATTTGAATTCTATTTATGTTCCTCTCTACGCATTCATCTATATACAAATTAAGACGGAAATATTAATACACAATATAAATTTTATATAATGCTGATCTGATGAATTATTTATATTAATTTGCGTCTATTGGAGCCTTTCTGTATCTTTTTTTTTCTTTTCGAAAACGTAAACATGAGTGATTGGCTAAGCCATCGCTTTTCAAATTGGTAAAATCAGTGCTTCATATCGAGTAAATGTTTATTATTATCATTATTATTATTATTACGCTACAATCAATTTATAAAAGGTACACATGTATCTATAATGTGATTAAAAATATTTGGACTATTATTACGAAATTGTAGTCTGCTCCAAAAGAAACAATTTCTGTATACGAATCCAGGATTATAATTAATTTTTTCACTCAAAAATAGAAGTTGTCTCCCACCTAACAGAACAGCACTACCGTTCATAACTTTAATTAAAGCACAGATATTTTAAAGATAGTTTCAACCGAATTATCTTGCTTTATGTAAAAGGAAATGCTATCACAAAAAGTATATAATTATACAGCATTTTGGTAAGTTAAACCTTGTTAACTGCCAATTACATTTGGAAATATGGAACATTTTGTTCAGCACTATTTGGATGGGGATAGTAGGCACTTCTACCATTTCTCGTGACACCCTTACATTTTACACAATAAAAGGTCAATTTATTTCAAATGTCGTTTAAATATTTTTGTTGTTGATATCACCATCCTCGCCTTGTTGTGAATCATTCATAAAGAACTCTTACGGACAATTACACAAACAACAGAACTCTACATGGTAAAAACATTTTTTTTTCTTATTTTCATAGTAAATCAATATAAATATATAGTATTTAGTACCTCAAAATTCCCAGTGAAACGAACAACAAGATTATATTATAAATTTTTACGTAATCACAATATTTTAATTAAAGGGTGGAACCATCAATTAAAACTGACTCACTCAAAATAAACAGGCCAGCAGCGACGAAGAATCTTTTGTTAACCAGAACAATAAAATTTGGAAATACAAAAGGCATAGACGCATTGGCGCACAGTAGACAATTTTACACAAGTCTGGGGGAACGGATTACGCAGATTTACGCCTGCAAAAGTTCTTATCTCGGAGCAAAGGTCTGTTGCGTGGAGATCAAGAACTTTCTGCTCCTTTTCAAAATAACCATACGTATACGATTGGAGGAAAGAGTAAGCCCAATAAAAATGAACTAAAAGCAATTAAAATCAGATGATAGAGGGACTGATCAATGTAAGAAGAAAATCACACCTTTCCATTCTCTCAGTGACCAGAATTTGTATAGAAGGCGGCATAATTTCAATGGGACCAACCCACGCAAGAAAAGAAAAGAAAAATAAGTATCACAGAAAGACACAATAAAAGAATATATTGATTCAGTGGAGTAGCTGGAGTTCATAATATTCAGTTGGTAATAGTGAGTTGAGAAACAGTCATAATAATATTCAGTTGCGATAGACAGCTGAAATATTGAGTTCATAGAATTCAGTTCGTGATATGCAATTCACAGATTTAGTTTTATTATTAATTCGAAGCCATGACGTAACAGTATGTCTTCAACTATGTTTAGCTTGCAGCTACGTCTCCGATGAACTTAGCAGAGGTGCCAATCTCTCACTAATCTTCCGTAATATGTGGATTAATTGGACCCTATTTAATAACATTTCGAACAAGAAAATTCATGTGAGGAATCTTAATTTGTTTAACTTCAGGTTTCTACGAGGAATTTATTTAATTTCATTAAACAAAATAATTCTGGTGGAAACGTATTAAACCTGGGTCAAATTAACGCACATATTACGGAAGATTAGTGGTAACTTGGCACTTCTGCTTCAGTCTGAAATGACGATAAAAAATAAAGCAAGTAATTTTAAGTAAAGCGTGAACATTTATTTATGAATTATAAATTGTGTTTGAAATTGATAAAGACTTAAGAACTGCTCATAGGCTATTGCCTCAAACTGGTGCTCCAGAGATGTGTTTCGCCAACGATGAATCCAATAGGAATAAGGTACATAAATATTTGATTTACTGTGGCAATAGTATTTTATCTAAAAATGATTTATTTTCTAGTTACGCAATGTGTGTATTCAACATAAGTACACCGACTCAAACATTACAAATTAAATATTGTTATATAAAAATTATCCTTAGTTATAAAAAGAAAAAATATATCTTTAAGGTTAATTTAACTAAAATAAATTTAAGTTCCTGAATGTAAACAAATTAATTAAGATAATCAAAGAACCAACTGAAGTTCCATTATATAATAAAGGTCAACAGAAGTATTTAATTGTCTAACTATTTTAATCACTGAACTCTTTTGTATGTATATTTCTTATCCTTTTACTTTTTCTTATAATTGTAATTTATTTAGTATGTTTACTTTAATAAATTTTAAGAGTAATTATAATTCATGGCTTATATTCCTTAGAGGATTATCACTATTTAATTTAATTATCCTTTCCTTTTCAGCCTAATTTTGTAACTCTTAATATTTTAACGAGTAAGATTAATAGCCATATGCTAGGAGATTGAGTCATAACGTTTCTTGCGTTTAGCGTCTAAATAATCACAACGAAAGCTTTTATTTTATTTTATTTAGGATTAAGTTAGCTAATTATCAATTTTATTATCTATATCTGTCTAACTTGGTTCGAGCACAGACCCAGACTCATTACTATCACACTTTTATTATCATGATCTTCTAATTGACATGCAGAATATTAAGAAATTGTTGTGTGTCGTGCGTGATTGGTGTGTTTCCTATGCAACTTCCTCATGCGTATCCAAGTGGGAACAAATCTGCTCAACAGTTAATGTTATGACAAAAATCTGAATATCAGTTTGTGAGGGACAGGCTTTAGTTTTTACTGAAGAGATGGATTGTAAATAAATTTTCCTACACAAAAATTGTTTCTTGTAGGGCGCAGTACCCGCTTTTAATAATTGTCCAATGATTTTTTAATTACCAGTTTATGTTTAGCAACTGATTAGTGGCGTTCTTATTCTTACAGTGAATACGTCGTTTATGAAATATGCTTGAACCCGATATTAACACATTATATGCTATATGACATATACAGGTAGTCTAAAAGAAAACGTATACAAAATCTCACTCTCTGGTGGAGATCATCATCATTGAGAGCGTAATCTAATACTGGAATGGAGCATTTCTAACGTGGTTTGTTTAGATTTCGTGTGAAAAATAGCGCCCTTACCACGCGAAACTTTTCCAATGTATAGTATTAAAATGCGATGAGTGCTTGATATTTAAAGTCCTACTGAGTGAGCTGTTTGTGGAACAGATATCTTTGAATTTTCGTCATAGGTTTCTATCAAGGATTCTGTGAGATTTGATGATGACAACGGTTATCCGAATGTTGTTTTAAATATTTTGAATAGTTCCATCTGCTTCCATCTTATCTCTAGCTGTAGCGCCCGTAAATGACGTATGGTAGTCTGTTTGGAACGCTCTGCTAAAGTATGTTTGCACTTCAGGTACGTTTTCGAATTTCTAGTAATACTTTAGAGTAAATTACCTTTGTTCAAAGCTTAGTCTGGTTTCAACTAGTATTTGAAGTTATTTAAAGTGGTAAGTAAAAGAAAACCATCCCAGTAATTAGCGGATAAATTAAGTACACATTTGTTTGAAACACGTATCATAATGCTAACACAAAATAAAATTAGGGGTTGTGCTGAATTTTTTGAAAACATATAGCATTCAAATATATGGTTAAGTAAAAATGTAAAATCTCACTCTATCAAATGGACCCACTCAGCACAGAGGTTAGCATGTTGGACTCAAAATCACAGTCTTCCTCCGATTTTCGCGAGTTTGAAATCATTCAGTGAACGAAAAAGAATTGACTTTTTACGTTTTACTACTCAATAAGAATATTAAAATACATGAAAAATCATTATTTTTTATCGAATTAGTATTTTTGTACTACAACCTAAGTGATAATTAAGTAGATCCGAAAAAGTAAATCGACCATTAGATATTTTTAGCAAATAACTAGTCAGAAAATCATATAACTATAAATATGTGTATAAAAAACTATTTTTACATTTACAGGACAAAAAACATTTATATTTCTATTGATATATAATGAAAAAAACTCTGTTGTTTTATTGCGTTAATAGAATTCAACGCAAAGATGAAAGGTAAAACTGCTCAGTTTTGTTAATTGTACAAAACATCAGTAATAACAAAACTTGATCATTATTTCCATTAAAGTTTCCACCGTTAATTCTTTATGTTGGTAAAAGAAAATTCGTTTTAAAATGTCCTATTTTTTTCTGAATTTCTCAGTTGTAATTTGTGATAATTAAAATAAAAACACAATAAAGTTTTTTGAAAATAAACATTTTTTGTTATATTTAGATTGTATACTACATAAGCAAACATTTGAAAAATTCTTGTTGCATATTTTATAAAAAGGGTGTTTTTTATTTTAATGAATTCTGCATACCATGTATTAATTTTGAAATAGTAAATGAAGTATAAATTAAGAAATGAAAGGTGAAATATAAAAAATGATAAACATCATAAAAAAGTGAAAAGCAAAGATTCAAATAAAGCAGAAATTTCTGAAGAGTTTGTATCACCCCCCCCCCCCTAAAGGTAACTGTTAAACTCGTACGCTTACGGATGATATGTTTCCACGTGAAGAATAAAAAACTAATAAAAATTAAATAATTCCGCAACAATAATATTGTCAGTTTTTTAATGAAAGAGAATATAAATAAATCACGATAAAAGTTCAGTTAGAAAGTTGATATTTTATTTCCGCAATTTATTTATTCTATTATATCCTCGTAAAAAGTCTAAATGTGAGAGATAAATACAGAGATAGAAACGGAAAAACGTAATATTAGAGCCAGAAACGCTGAATTTTTTCAATGTACCGTATTTCATCCTGGAAAAATATTGTTCTTACTGTTTTGCTTTTTAGAACATGTAGAATTTTTTTAAATATAATTTATAGCATCAAGGGACAGTTAAACATTTTTAATTTTGTAATTTTTCAAAAAATAACTATTTTGGAGGAAGTGTATTTTCATATGATGCAAGGCGACATTCGAAATATTTTTGCAGCTTCAATTATGTCTTTTAAAACAACAGTTTGAGAATTAGATATACACCAACAATATAAAGGGTGAACTTCTATATATAATATACAAACTGATTGTATATCCTCTTTTTACTTGTCCATCATACGTAGTATAGGGTAAGTCTTGCAATCGTTTTGAAAATCGAAAAAAAAATTGACGGATTTACGCGTTTCAGACACTGGAGATTCCGAAATACGTATTTTTAGAAAAAAACAAAATTGTCGTATGTCTGTGTCTGTGTGTGTCTGTAAACGCTCTACCTCCTCAACAATATGAGATAGATACTTGAAATTCGGTATGTACTTAGTATGTAATAATGGGAAGAAGCTTATTGAATTTCACAAACCACGATTATCCGGAACTATTTTTTTTTCGGACTCTCGAAATATTCGTTCGGATAAAATGTACATAAAAATTTTCGAAATTCGTTATTTTAAGGAGTGAATATAAACGACAATAAAAAAAACATAAATTTTGAATAGAGAATGAAGTCGATCGGATAATGAGTTACCGATATATTTATAATCCTATTTCCCACACTCTTCAATTTTTCATGAGCCTGTATTTCCTCCAAATTTCAATTGAAAGATATATTTTAATTGCAAATGTGATACTTAATCCTAAGCAGCAAACCGTTAGTTAATAGGATTGTCATTTTTGGAGTTATAAGGATGTTTTTTTACGCAGTTCAGTAATAGAGCATTTAAAGTTTATGACGTCATCAAGCGAGGATTTTATTCGAATTGCAATGCATTTTATAAATAGTTTACACATGTTTTATTTTCATATTTATCCATGCATATCCATGATGGATAAGTATTACGGTGGCCTCCAACGACTAGTTTCAAATGGTTTTCAGTAAAAAACAAAGCAAAATATTCAAACTTAATTCTGTAGATTTTCAGAATTTGAATTCAGACTCTCTCTATTAATATCAATGCAAACTTCACTCTCTCAGATATCCCTATTTAAATGAAAATCATTGATAAAATTTTATAAAGTTCTTTATTCTTGATATCTAAAACTGTCAGATTTTGAGATATCTCTATTTCACTACTATTCCATTACTAAAGCTTTCACTACCTTGACAATAACATGATTGATATTTTCGCATTCTATCTTCATTCTAGTTTAACAACCATTTCTCACTTTAAGCAAAGCGGAACTATAAGTTATCGCTTTTCGTCAACACTTACTTTTGAACTACGACCTAATTTTATTTTTATGGTTAGAAGATGCTATCAATAAAATAGAAAGTTACATTGTAACATATAAGATGTATGCCAGCCTTTAACTTCCGTAAATTCGTTTCTCAGAGTTATAATAAAGAGTTCTCCGGCGTTTTGTTTTATGTTAGTTTAATTTCTTTCTAGAAACTTTTAATATGTGTTTTAAATATGAATTCTTAATATTTCAACATTTTGTTTATATAAAATGTGAAATGTTAATATCGATAATGCAACATTTAAAAACAGGTTTTTTAAAAAACAATTTTTTTTTTTAAAGATTAAGCATATGTTGCAAATTATATTTTATAAACGGTAATTAGTAAATACTGTCAAATAGTAATTCTAAGTACAGGGTGTCCATAAATAAACGGCTCTACTTTAAAGTTGTCTACAGACGAAACTATTTGACAGAATGTTGTGAAATTTTGTGAAGGACTTAATAAAGGAATGGGAATTTTGTTATTCGAAAAAATAAATTAGTTCAAAATTTCGCCGCTAGAGGAAGTTTTTAATGAATTACACATTTGGAATACATTTATGATAGATTACAAATTTTATTACAACAAAACTTTTTTTCGCGACATGCTTTTAGCATTTCCCAGAACACACTGCGATCTTAGAACACATGCTAACTTACGATTGCAGATGGTAGCTGAAAATGATGGCCGTCATGTGCAACATGTTTTGTTGCAATAAAATATGTAAACTATCGTAAATTTATGCTAAATGTGTAATTAGTTAAAAACGCCATCTGGTGATGAAATTGTGAAGTATTTTTTTTTTGCTTAAATAAAACCCATTCCTTCATTTGTCTTCACAAAATTTCAAAACATTCTGACAAATAGTTTCGTCTGTAGACAACTTTAAAGTAGGGTCGTTTAATTATGGACACCCTGTACATAACTAATTTAAATAAATAAAACCGCAAGGGGTTAAAATTTTACGGAAGAAGTAAGTATCTTTTATTTTCATTTATCTTCATTTCAGCTAAACATTCAGTATCATCCTCAGTATCCAAAATGAAACAATTCTTTTGATATAAAGTACCGCAAGCAACCCTGTTTTTGAGCACTACCCTCCGAACTATGACCTCTTAATGTTTCTACGCATTACAGATGTCATCTTAGAAAGAAATGTTAAGCCACAAAAAAAAAAATCTCTTTCATCTACCATTTCCTCGATCTACCATTTGTAAACTATCGTAAATTTATGCTAAATGAGTAATTCGTTAAAAACGTCATCTGGTGACGAAATTGTGAACTAATTTTTTTTCGCTTAAATAAAACCCATTCCTTCATTTGCCTTCACAAAATTTCACAACTTTCTGACCAATAGTTTCGTCTGTAGACAACTTTAAAGTAGGGTCGTTTAATTATGGACACCCTGTATATAACTAATTTAAATAAATAAAATCACAAGGGGTTAAAGTTTTACGGAAGAAGTAAGTATCTTTTATTTTCATTTATCTTCATTTCAGCTAAACATTCAGTATCATCCTCAGTATCCAAAATGAAACAATTCTTTTGATATAAAGTAACGAAAGTAACTTCGTTTTTAAGCACTACCCTCTGAACTATGACCTCTTAGTGTTTCCCACGCTCTGCAGATGCCGTCTTAAAAAATAAAATTTAAGCCACAAAAAATAAAACATCTTTCATCTACTAATTCCTCGTTCTCCGTGTTATAAAAGAGTATATTTGGTGCTTTCTGTCGTTTTTAACAGGCTCTTATTTTAATTTATGATATATTTAATACAGTAACTTCACACTGCAAAAGAAACAGTAACTTCTCGTGTCGAGTGTGTCGAAAATGTCATGTGAGAAAGACTGTTTTATTTCTAAAGTTCGCTATTTATTACTGTCGAAAATTGTGGTTGTTTTTCAAGTTAAAAGAAATTAATAATTGTCATTTTTAGAACCCACTTTCTTTTCCACTGAGTACAATTTAACACGACGTAAAATAATACTAAAAAAATGTATAAATTTTTAAAGTTTTAAATAACTTTCTCATATTTTACGAAGAACCATTTTGAGATACATCTGTATAGATAATAATCATATTTTCTGTTCACTTTTTAAATATTTATTTTACAATCTCTATATATTTTTTAATCTGTTTATTATTAAGAAATTCATATTGCTTCTTTACATTTGATATTGATTGCTATTTTTAATATTCAATTTTTTACGTGTGTAAACAGCTTCAATGAATTTTCCAAAACGCAATGTATCATTTTTGTACATGGCTATAATTTTCTTCTGTGCCCAACATATCTTTCTAAGTTCAACATACAAAAATAACTTTACGTTTGAATAAAAATTAATATGTATATATATTTATATCGTTCTGTTTTCTTAAATGAATATCTACTTTTCTGGTTTAGAAAATTCAAATTCACCTTACCAAGTTCCAAATTTGTGAATAAATTAAAGTTAAACGTAAAATGAAAAATATATGAAAATTATTACAGTTCCTTTCATAAATTGCCTAATAGCTTAAATTTTCCATTACCAAATGCGAAAACGGTAGAAATATATTTCATTTTTTATGATTAGAAACTTAAATTAAAAAAAGTTACATATGTATTTAAAGAGTAATTAAAACTCATAGGCAATTAAACTTACAATATATTAGAAAAAATCTACAAAAGAATTTGTAAAAATAATATGCAGATGAAAACTCTATTCGTGTTAAATTTATTTTTTGTGGAGAGAAAATCAGTAACAGTGTACTTTTTTTCTAAATCATGAAAAAATTCGTTAACTTTAACTTACTATTAAATGAATCGTAAGTTTAAAAATGGTGAAAATGAAAACGCATCCTATTAAGATCCACATAATTTAATTTTTTTTTTCATCGACTGAAAGTATTCGATATAATTTAACAAGCTATACCGTAGGAAAGACAAAATATGAAATGTTTTCCGTACCTAAGATTAGTTCTGGCAGTAAAAATTAGGAAAATTCTTTATTGATTGAAATATATTTTCTTATCTTTTTGCTCGTTTCACTGATAAAAGATTTTTCCTTTTCTTCGTCTTACATTTTATAAATAATAAAATGAAATTTAAGTCAAAAAATAACCGATGAATTTTTTTTATGTAATAGTTTTTAGTAGAATGTATATCGCTGTTTTATTATTAGAGCAGTTTATATATATATATATATATGTATGTATGTATAATATTTATTCTTCTCAGTAAATTTTATCATTAAAAACTTAATTTTCCATTGTTACACTTCTACTGAAATGTTAAATTTCATATTCAATGGTTGGAATATCATAGTTAAGATTTATTAAAACAGAGATAAAAATGCCGGTACCAGGAGTCGAACCGAACTGCAGCGCTGATTTCATTCATCCGAGCTATAACTATAGCTATTACATGATGAATGTGATATAGCAGTGAAATTCCTGTATAAGATGTAATTAGTTCATAATGAACAAAGGAAAGTTTTTTCAACTAGGTGAATCATATTCAATGGTTGGAGTATCATAGTTGAGATTTATTCTAACAGAGATAAAAATGCCGGTACCAGGAATCGAACCGAACTGCAACGCTAATTTCATTCATCTGAGCTATAAATATAGCAATTTACATGATGAATGTGATATAGCACGTAAATTCATGTATATCGTGTATTTAGATTATAATGAACAGGGGAAATATTTTCAACTAGGTAAATCATATTCAATGGTTGGAGTATCATAGTTGAGATTTATTCTAACAGAGATAAAAATGCCGGTACCAGGAATCGAACCGAACTGCAGCGCTAATTTCATTCATCTGAGCTATAAATATAGCAATTTACATGATGAATGTGATATAGCACGTAAATTCATGTATATCGTGTATTTAGATTATAATGGACAGGGGAAATATTTTCAACTAGGTAAATCATATTCAATGGTTGGAGAATCATAGCTGAGATTTATTCCAACAGAGATAAAAAAAATACCTGTTCCAAGATTCGAACCGAACTGCAACGCTAATTCCCTTCATCTGAGCTATAACTAGAGCATTTTACATAATGAATGTGATATAGCACTGAAATTCTTGTATACCATGTAATTAGATCATAATGGACAGAGGAAAGTTTTTTCAACTAGGTAAATCATATTCAATAGTAGGAGAATCATAGCTGAGATTTATTCCAACAGAGATAAAAATACCTGTACCAGGACTCGAACCGAACTGCAGCTCTAATTTCCTTGATCTGAGCTATAACTATAGCATTTTACATGATGAATGTGATATAGCACGGAAATTACTGTATAACATGTAATTAGTTCATAATGGACAGAAGAAAGTTTTTTCAACTAGGTGAATCATATTCAATGGTTGGAATATCATTGTTGGGATTTATTCCAACAGAGATAAAAATACCGGTACGCGGACTCGAACCGAACTGCAGCGCTAATTTCATTCAACTGAGCTATAACTATAGCAGTTTACATGATGAATCTTATATAACACGGAAACTCCTGTATACCATGTATAAGCACATGTATATGCACCATCCTGTATAACTGTATACCATGTAAGTAGAGCATAATGAACAGAGGAAAGTATATTCAACTAGGTAAATCATATTCAATGGTTGAAGTATCATAGTTGAGTTAAATTTCATTTGGTAGCAAAACAACATGTTTTATATTGTGCTAGAATTCCATTCATCTGAAAAAAATTACAATCAATTGCCAACATTGGTTAACCTTTAAAAGCACTGACGGCATACTGAGTTAATGTTAACTAAATACATGTTTCAGATACTCGTTTTCAGTTAATACAGTACCCATTAACGTGTTATTCTTTAGAGTTATCTATGCAATAGCTCGCAATTATCGAAACAGGAACGAAATGGATACAGCAGTGAGTGAGATAGTACAGTAATGTCTCTAAGTGTCTCTAAACAAATTAGTACACGTAATGATCTAAATGCCCGCTGTACAGATGAGCGATAAGTCTTAATGTGAAGATTATAACAAGCAGAAAAGAAACACTTGACTTCAAGAGAATAAAACATTCATATTAAATTATCCAAATACTCATGACCCTCTACGGACTCCAATCGTTCCATACTTAAACTTAAACACAGTTTCAGAACATTTAAATTGCCACATTTGTTAAATGCTACTTCAAAATAATCATTCACACCCTGACAAAAAAAAAAAATAAAATAAATAAATAACTTTTTCGAACTTTTTTCGGACAGGCTTGCATATTTCTGGACAAGCATGTAATGATATTTTGCAACTTTTATTTAACTCACTCCTTAAATATAGCTGAATTAAAATAAACAAAAATTAAATAAAATTAAAAAAATCATTTAAAAAATCATTAATAAATATTACATATGTATTTTAGTAAGTGCAGCACACAGTTTCAGCGTTTCACTTAAGCTGTTAAAGAAAAAATTTATATTTCATACATCATAATGATGTAAATCGTAAGCGAGCATAGTTGTTAGTATTAAATCAGAGTTAGCAGCATAGTTTCTAAGTCTCCCGATTTTTGACTACCACTTTTTCTGTACAGATATAATCACTTTACGTAAGAGCATATTTATAGGATTAAATAAAACGGATATTTCTATTATAAATTAGTGGTGATACAAAACCGAGAGACTTGATAAATAAATGTGTGTGATGTTATCTGGATATATTAATTTTATGAAAAAATAATATTTGTTAATATTTATTTATTTGAATGTAATGTATAGATATACACACTACAATTCCAACGTAATATAATCAGTATATTTTTAAATAATTATTCTCTGAAAGGGCTTGGTACATTACTAGGAGAAACATCCCTATTTCGAAAGATTCGATTACATTGCTTACCTATTTCAAGAACTTTATCTCCGTATAATACAATGTCTCAAAGGAAATAATTGCTGAGTTATCTGAATGAACATACAAAGTGTTCACTATTTACTATGTTGTAAAATTGGAACGACATTATCATGCAGAATCGGGTGCTAGCACAATCTATCACTATCCAAATAATATTAAAAGCCTTTGTTTCAGCAGATAATCTGTAGAGCTTGTTACATTGTCGTGTAAACTATACTACATATAGAACTCGATGGTGTGTATTTGAAATCCATTCTAACAGTTGATATTTTCACGTTAACACTCGTTGACAAATGCTTTCCAAATATATTATGTTTGAGGAATTAGTAAGACGAATTTTAGAGATAAGTAGCAATATTTAAACTGTAATTTTATTTATTTCAATTTTCACATATATTTATATTTAAAATGTGATAAAATATTTATTATTATATTGTAACAAAGAAATGTACATGCGATCGAGTTAAATGTTCTGTGATTCATATCTCATATCAGTGTGAAAAATATAACAAATGAATTCAAAATATGTGATATGAAGGATTTTTATCTTTGATGAAAACTTTAATTGGATCTTTCAGCGCTTACTAAATTTTTATGGTGTGTAATAATTACTTTAAGAAAACGTAAGCAAAAGTTGTCATTGCAAAAAATTTAATATACGAGAATTTATGCACACACGGACACACATATATATATATAAGATTACCAAAATGTTTTATAAGTAATCCTAGATATCTGAAAAAAAAAACCCAGAAAGAACAAAGTAAAAAGAAGGAACGATGTGGTTAAAATGGGTTTGTTGAAACAAAATTATGTGCTTTTTTTTTTTTCAAGAGTACACATAGTTTCTGTTGATTAAATGTATAAATACTCGTTAAAAAAATTCAACACCTTTCTGTGATTACTTTATAATTTAACTTTTTTTAAATTGAAGGGTGTTTTCAGCTGTAATAACAGGTGTTTCAAACATTCAGATCAAAAGAAAAACACAATAGAAAAGATCTATGCGTGACAGAAACATGCGGCTTGCAGAAAAATGTTCAACGTGATGGAGGTAGTTTCAATGGTGTGAAAATAGTTTAAAAGTTTCCACATTAAATAGCGTTTCTTGACAGAAAACAAAAGTAATATATGTGAAATGATACATTTTTTAGCAATATTTATATACTTACGCACTAAGCATTTAATGCTAGTGCGCCGTGTGTCCAAAACACGTTCCACTACACTGTAAAATAAGAAAAATGATTCCGAAAATATTACGAAATTTAAAACAGCTTACGAAAATATAATTTAATCTCTTGGGAGATAGCCACAATTCTGAAATGTGTTTCTTTGTCTTCAAAAATAGAGTTAATTTTAGAGTTAATAGTAATAATTCCATATTCACACAATAGTATTTAAATGTTTAAAAAATAAAAGGAAAATCTTGTTTAAATTCCGCAATTTATCTGAAATTGACAACTGTTTTAGAAGCAACTTCTTATTAAATTTAACTTCACGTTATAATTAAATTTCTCTTTTCTGAAATTCATATTTTAAGCTTTTATTCCTGCATATATAAAAGTGTCTTACTGTATTTGGACGGATTAGGTGGATATATGAAGTTGGACACGTTAAACATAGTAAATTAGAATACGATTCTGGAATTTTATCTAAAAATATATATATACATATTACACTGCGAACCATTTTATCTAAATATATATATATACATATTACACTGCGAACCATTTATCTCACTTAAAAAAAATAATAAAAATAAAAATTAACATTTCAATTTCAGTTTCTATTTGTCTAGTCTCCTTTAAGAGCAATTTAAAGTACAATTTTTAAGCGAATGTTTTCGTTTTTTTTTTTCATGATAAATTTCATACAGTTTGATCTATTACGCAACAATCATAAAATTAACATTACCCTTAATTGGCCTTTCCTAATATGCGCAAAACTTGAACATACCTTTCAATAAAAACTTTCAGCGTTTTCACTTTACAATAAGTAAAATCATGCACATATTGCCGTATGTTCTATTTATTATCTTTTCTATTTATTATCTATTGATTATCATATTGTGTTTTAACAATGAGAAGCAAAAATAAATTGTTCATTCTTTATAAGTATGAAATGAAATTCAAATAAATAAATTCAAAATGACATAACGGCACATATGTTTCTTTGTATGCTTAGTAGGAAATATTGTCTGTAGTAAAAAAATATTATATATCTTATATAGAAACAGAAAATATTTTATCTCAAACGAAACAGAAGTAAATAATACTTGTTGTGGAGACAACAAAAAAAAAATAATTCAATACTGAAGACATATTTTTTGTTGACTTGTACGACAATTGTTATCGCTTGTGAAAAATGAACTCGTTTAAGTAAATATGTTTACTTCTTCGCGAAAAATAATGCATACTCTATTACACATGACAAGAATCGAAAAATATCATGTAGCTTTATAAAAGCGCAAAAAACTAGAATTAGTTTGCATTAATCTCTGTATGGGTTATTTTTTGCTATGCGTAAGGCATGAAAATTAATTAAAAATCTAATTACTGGTATTTGATTAGAGAGGCAAATTTACAATTTATTAGAAATTATTATCCTGTCTTACAGTTACACTTAATAACTATAAAATCTGAGGCATTATCTTAAACATATAAATCAGTGGGCTTAAAATTGCGTTGCATGTTTAAACTATTAATAAAAATGACTAATTTTATTATATCAAACTAATTTCCAATAATAAAAGTTCTAGTTCTAATTTAAGTAATAAAAGTTCATTCATAGGATATCATGTTTTTGTTTACCATAGTTTCACTCGAAATAATAAATGCAGATTTTTAATACAGCAAAAGATTTCGATTTTCAGGAATAAGATTTGGATATCCAAAAATTAGGGTAATTTGTACAAACATAAAAAACTGTTATGTTCTAAAACAAAATTTCTCCGAAATACTTTTTGTTTAATAAGAAGTTAGATGTAGGTTGATATGAGAATGCATGTTGAAAAAGTATCACACATGTTGCAAACATTTAAAGAGTAACGAAGCAACTGGCAATCCCGATTGCTTTTCTTACCCTTTATCTCACGTCCCTCGTGTTCTGGTAGAGAAAGTGCGGGTCGGGTAAACCCGACTTAAGCCTAGGACCTTGTTCTCTCTTGGGTGTCCAGCCCCAAATCTGTTGGGGGACCGCGGTTCATCCCCAAGTGCAACGTGGTGGTTTATCAAGAGGGCTGAGAATCAATACAATTGCAACGACCTATGTCATCATTCACTTGGGTTCAATATGAGTGATGCGCAGATGGCGGTGCTCCCACCGGTCGCAGTGCATACAGGAGGATCTCCTGGTCGTGTGCGATAAAATTCCCTCAGGACTTGGGTGCAACGGTTGACGTGCCTGACGGGCGCCACTCGGCAACTGGCTGCGCAGCTCAGTTTTACCCTTTACCTCCCATCTTTTAACAGGATTTAACACAAAATATTACTGCCTACTATGCACTTAAAAACATAGTTGCGATTTTTATAATATGTCTTCAGATTTTGTTACAATCTGACAGTAGGAAAATACTTAAGTATCTGAAATTAGACATAGAATTATTCATATATAGACTCCAACGTTGGTTTAAACATATGTTATCCTTCATTTAAATAGGAATTTCAAGGAATTTTGTATTTTAATTATGCATACAGTTCACACTAATGTTTTAATGATTTTTTTTTTCGATATAATCCAAATATTTGTCAGTCCTGAAGACTGGATTTCAAATAAATGGGGTTATTGCTCTACCAGGTAATCCAATAAAAATAGTTAGTTGTAAATTGAATTAATATTGCGGAATTATCTCATATATAACTGTCTTGATGTCAGCACTGCTTGATGTCTCAGATTTAACATTATTTCTTTCAGTATTATATTTTCATCGCTTTATATACAAAATAACACTGTTAAAATCGTCTTATTGCTTTGAAGATAATATAGTAATAACTTTTACAACAATAGTAGTGTTTTTTTTAATCGTTTAAATGTTTTAAAAGGATATTTTTTAAGATTGCAATATAAAATATCCTATACATTTATGTTTCTCAGGTGTATATGAGACTGTTTTTTGTTAGTTTACGTAAAATTATACAAAAATCGAATTCAATATTTTTAATTTTGACTACTGCAAATGTTATTGAACTAAAATGATTATTAAGAGTTAAATGCATCATTTAAATAGATAAAGGTCTTTAAAACATGTCATATAAATAAACTGTAGCACTGTAACAGAACAAACAAGTTAGAATGCTATAAAGATTACAAATAAGGGTTACGTATTAAAGAAAGAAAAATGGGAAAGAATCACAACCAGCAATATTACTCTCGAATTCAATAACTTCCAAAAATTGTTATTTTTTAAGGCTATGATACATTTTGATACTTAACAAACTCGAAAGGCGGAGAAATGTGCCAAAATTTGAAAAATCCTGATGGCATGAGGTTTATCATAAAATAAATTTTCATGCAGAAAAAATAATTACAATGCATAGAACACATTAAGATAATATACATCGAAGTGCAAAAATTAAGGACAGGACATTTTGTTTTGTAAAGTCCCGCAGAAGTGTTCCCAAACGGCACAAATCGTACCATAAGATCCTCAAGATGTAAGCCTAGGAGAAACAGAACTTCCAGAAAAGGAAACAAAAAACAAAAAAAAAACTTTATTGAAAAAGCAGCTTCGAGTACAGCAAAAATGCCCATGTAATATGTAGCTGACAAGAAAAATCCAGATTCTTCTTGAGATTTTAGAGCTTTATGGAAAAGTATAATTTTTCCCTCACTTGGCTCAAATGTGTGGTCTATGCAGATAGAAGTTTGAAATGCGGGGACCATTCAATTTCACATATGAATACGGAATAAAATTTGTTTCACCAGTTCTGACCAGTTATAGGTATATTTCCGATATTTAAACAAGCATTTATAAAGACAAAATTTCTTTTCGTCCCACAAACTTTCTAAAAAAATTCTGAGTAGTTTTTATAGTGTATTAATCTCAGTTTTCTGCACACGGAATATAATTTTTTTCGTTGCTATCCATTCTCAAGTAAAAATTAAAAAACTGTAAATTTTGAGGTGAATATTTTTAATAGATTCTCAGAAATGAAAACTTTAAGTGCATTTTCTGAAAAACATGAATTTCACGAACATTCAATTGCGAAAAATGATCGATCTCCTAAAATTATAGTTGTATGTATATAAATATTATGTCTTACAATTTATGTGATGTGAATGTAATGACCTATCGGACAAATTATCTGAGGATTTCATAAAATTTTGCAGCTATTTTTATAAGTTAACATACTGAAAAATGCTCAAATAGAGAAATTTGATGTGCATTTCTTAGGTTGTAATTATTGACATCCTTAATACTTCGAATAGTATTTGTATTGAAATAAATATGTGAACTATCAATATTTCTGTATTGATGACATTATTCACAAATAAAAAAAAAATTAAAAAAAATTCTTAATTTTTTTTTAAAAATTAAAAGCAACTGCATTAAAAAAAATACTTCACAAACAAAATTGTATTTTTATATACAATTGGAACATTTAGTGTTATACAGAATTTTGTTTTATTAAAAAAAATGGTTGTCAAACGTAGTTGGTTAACTTAAGTAACATATGTTTAGGTATAAAGTTTCCATGTGCATTAATATATGGAATCTGAAAAGTTACTATAAAGTTTTCACAGTAGTTTTTATAAGTTTAAAATCTTATTTGATAACTTTATAAAATAATTCATTTTGTAATAAAATCAGTTGGATTTACGAATATAAAAAAAGACATTTTTGCATAATATAATATAGTCATATTTGTTCATTTATTTTCTTTTTTGCAATTTAATTTTATTGAAAACTTGAAATGTTTTGTAGGACTTTTTAAAACATTTATCATTATTATTATTATTATTATTATACTATCTTTAACTTTACTCTAGAAAATTTCTCTTTTTGATTGAAAATGCTTTGAATTAATTAAATTCTGCGAAGTCTTTTCATCTTTTTTGTAATTTCCTTCTTTGTATTTAAAATAAAATGTAATTATTTCATATCATACATAAAAATCTTTAAAAGAAACATGAATTTTTTTTCCGTTTGAACGCAATCAAATTGTACGAGTTTTTTCTCTTCTGTAATGTATTATTGTAAATGTATTTATATATAATTTTTTTATCTTTAAAATAGAAATGACTAGTGTGAAACTAAACGTAATTTTCATTAAAATATTTTTATTTTTGTTTGTTGAATAGTTATAAGAAATTTATATTTGCGTCAAAAAATATATGTCATTCGAAACATTTTCAGTTGATGAATATATATCCAACAATTGTTTTTTAATAATAATCCCAAGTTCAATTCTGTACCATTCATTAAATCATCGTTATTTGATGTCATTATTTAATAAAATTATTGTTATTGAATTTATTGATTAATTAGTAAATTTTGCTATGGTGATTGTCATTGTTAAACTAACTTCGTTCATTTACGTTTTTTAAAAGTTACCTTTTTTCAATTACAATATGTTGAAACAAATATATATAGATATTCTAAGGTACGAAACATTACATTGTGTGTTTATCATCGTTGAATTGTCAATAGAATTTCGCCATAGTAAAACTGTGAGGAAAATGTACAAAGATAAAGTTGAATTCGTGTTTTATATTGCTTAAATTGCAAAACTCGAATTACATTCTATGTATTACTGTAACGATTTTTCTAATCCCATGAAGCAAAAATCGAGCTAAAACCAGGGCCGCTGAAATGTTTATTTTATTAGTAGTAAGATAACTCATTTCAAACTTCAAGTTGTTATTCAAGTCGTGAATGGATTATATGAAATACTGTATAAATTTCAGAGTAATCTTTGATTGCCTTTTTATCTTGTTATTGTGTTTTATTTCCATCAGTATACACGTTGTATAGAACACCTGCGAAAAACTTTTAAAAAGTGAGATAAAAATATATAACGACAAATCAGTATAAAACGCAATGTCGCATCTCAACCACTGAAATTGCATAGAGCGTTTTATGATTGAAATGAAAAACTATTTAAATTGTAAGATCAATTGATGCATATATAAATCCAAGTCAAAATAATGATAAGGATTACAATTCAAAGAAGGAAGAAATTATAAAGGGAAGGGGGGTCTCTTTTATTCATCCATTTTTAACATTCGATTTATTTATAAAAATATTACAGGGCATACATATTTAAACGTTTATGTATTAATTTATTGAAGTAAGGTCATTAATGTTCTGGTTAAACAAATTAGCATTTACATTTTTTTTATACTTATTGAGTTTAAATAGATAAGCTGAAAATAAATAAATCAAAATATTTTCATTACAATTTTGTTTGATTAATACGTTATTAATTTTGAATTATTTATATTTAATGTATACATATAATATAAATTTTAAATGCAATGTTTCTATTTCATGTGAAACAATTGAATATATATGATCGATTTGAAATTGTCACATACTTTCATTCTATCAATTATTTCCAAAATATATGTAATTGATTTCCAATAGCATTTGGATACTGTTGGTTTTAATCTGAGCTTTTCATTTTTTTTTTTTTTTTTTTGCATTCGCTTTAAAAATTAATTTTAATATAAAATGGGAGTACCATCGATATAAAATGTCATTTCTGTATCACGAATAATGTGTAGTTTAATAAGATATAAAGAAATTCTATATTTCTACATTTTTCCTTTAGTAATAAAAAAAAAAAAAAAAAAAAAAAAAAAACGATAATTTATTGGTTTTACATATATAAAAAAGTTATACTCAAAAGGAAACAATCCATCGACGAATAATTTAAATACAAATTCGAATGAGTTTAAAACTTTTTTCAGTTATAAAAATGTATTGAAGTATTCATAAAACCCTAAGCGGATTATTTGAGATTCTTTTCTTGTGAAAGAAAACCGGAATCGAATACTGTAAATATAGTTTCTGATATTTGAATAATTCTACAGTTTTCAAAAATCGACAATTCGGATATTGTGTTCAGTATCATAAACATCAAATTCCCTTTCTTGAATAATCTTAAGGTAAGAAGGATTTTATCACATGATGTATTTTGCATTATTTAATACGATTTTAAAACTGGTTAAAATTCGATATCTCTTTTGGGATGCGACTATTATTTGTACTCTTACAATTCCAAAACTTGGTAAGCACGTTACATATGTTATACTAAGGGGTCTTGTACCTTTTAAGCGAGACGAAAATCGAGAAAAACGATCAAAGTTTGATTTAGTGTATTTTCAAAACCTTTATATGTATTAACATAAAGTTTTGATTATTAATTAAATAGATTGTGCTTTTTAATATTACACTATTAGAAACTGACTAATATTTTACTGAATTTTTCATTGTTGAAATTAAAATAACTCTTTTCTTTACCCCGTAAGTGACTGCACGCATGATATATTGAGAACGTATGCAGGAATTGTTATGAAATTTGATTTAGATAATAAGCGCATATGCGTGTTTAAAATGATCTACTTTTAAATATTTACAATGATAATATTTTTAATTATGACTATTTCTATTCATTAAAAAATGCAAAATTTTAAACTTTTTTACTAAAATATTTTTTTACATGGTTAATGAAATGATTTTGACATAAGAGTAGATCATACTTTTAAATACCTATGTGCTTATTATCTACATCAAATTTCATAACAATCCAGTCATACGTTCTCAAGATATCATGCGTGCAATGACTTACGGAATACAAAAAAAGACCAACTTTATTTTCAACAATGCTCAAATTCTGTAAACGACTAGTCAGTTTCTAATGGTATTATATTAAAAAGCATAATCTGCTTAGTCAACAGTCAAAATTTCATGCTTATACACAAAAAAGTTTTGAAGATACACTAATTCAAAGTTTGAAAGTTTTTGTTGATTTTCGGCAAGTTAAAAAGGTACAAGACCCCTTAAAAGCCCGAAGTCTGGTAAATACTATATTTTACCAAACAGAGTTGGTAAAGGCCTCTTTCCGGGATTTTACTAAACAATTCCGGAAAATGCTGATATTTGCCTAATGATTTTGACAAAATCCTGAATTGATTGATGAGCTTGGCATAAGTGTCAGGAATTTCGTGTTCAGCACTTTCAACTTCTTTACACATACAGGGTGTCCGAAAAGTCTGGAAACGGTCAAATAACTCGAGAAATATATATCGGATTGAAAAGCCGCAAAATGCATGTTCAATATTTTTGAAAAATCTATTTAGGGATATGAAAGTTGCGCCCCCCGGGGGGAAAGGGGGCAACTTTGAAATCTTAAAATATATTTTTTATTGCATATTCGGATTCTACGGAAAAAAATACATAACTTTTGTATTGAACATTTTCTTCCAAACATTGTAGATGGCGCTGTAATCGAGTGCAATGCTGTGAGAATGTTTACCATTGGAATGTCTGGAAACGCTCGAATAACTCGAGAAATATACATCGTATTGAAAGGCGGAAAAATACATGTTCAATAGTTTTGAAAATTCTATTTAAGAATAAGAAAGATGCCATTTTTCTAAAATATTAAACACGTATTTTTCCGTTTTTCAATCTGATGTATATTTCTCGAGATATTGGAGCGTTTCCAGACATTGCAATGCTAACGATTCTCACAGCATTGCACTCGATTACAGCGCCATCTACTATGTTTCGAAGAAAATGTTCAGTACAAAAGTTACGCATCTTTTCCCGTAGATTCCTAATCTGCTATAAAAAAGGGGGGGGGGCGAAGTTGGGTGGGGAACTTTCATATCCCTAAATAGATTTTTCAAAAATATTGAACATGACTTTTGCTGTTTTTCAATCCAATGTATATTTCTCGAGTTATTTGACCGTTTCCAGACTTTTCGGACACCCTGTATATCTTGTGATTCAATCAACATTTAATTATTTATATTTATTTCAGAACTGTATTGGTTCTATGGTAAATTAAAAGAACTTTTTATCAGATTAAACTCTATTAAACATTGAATTTACAAATATTTGATTTGTATGATTGAAGTTAAACGGGGATTAGAATAGCATTTAACATAATTTTATATTTCAATAAACTTAACTAATTAGTGAAAAGTTGCTATTTATCATTAATGAGAAGATTTAATATTGTAAGTATATCTTAAATATAATACCGTAGGTTGATGTCATAACGATGATATCAAAAATCTGCGTTATTGTTTCACTTGTATCGCTCATGCATTCACGTCTAAATATCGCATAATTTTAAAATTTAATCATAGGATTAATAATAAAGGTACTTCTAAATGCAGTATGATTCACAACTGCCCGTCAATATACTGTTAGCAATCCCCAGTTTCATATGGAACATCAAACATAGCTTCGTAAGGTTATCGATCAATTGATTCCTCCTTCATATGCTCTATTTTCATTAATTTAAAAAATGCAACACATTCGACAGTTTTGGGGTATTATTTGTTTCATAACCTGAGATAAGTGATCACAGCCTCTACAGTCACATTTTTGCACTTAGGATTCAGTTCTCCAAACATTCAGTTTTTCCAGCATTGCCAACCGCGATATCAGAATCGTGGTGAACAGTTCTAAAAAAGTGTTATTGTGCGGGAATTCTGTTTTTTGCAGATAAGGGAGCTGTAAGTTTCTCTTTGGTTTGTTTGCGAAAATTTCCGCGTTTCATTGTCGTAGCGTTTAAATGTCCTTTTGAGTTAGCGTTTAAATGTCCTATAATGAGCTGTTTATGTTTCATTCAAAACTTTACCTTCTTTCAGATCATTTAAAAAGAACCGTATATCTAACTTTTAAGTTTATTATCCTCCTTTTTATTCAGATATTCACATAAAAGTGTCTAAGGGTTTTTCCATGTAATATAAACGTTTCTTGAACGAAATAAGAAAACGAAGACTATTGTCACAAAAGCAAACTTATTCTAGAACAAGGGTTTCCAACAAATCAACCTCAGGTCAAAAAGCTAGCGGTAATTTTGTCAGCGGTCCTTCACCTTGTTTAATAACATAATTTGAAATGACTTTCTGCGATTGCATAAGACAAATATTACTATACGAAAAAAGTGGTAGGTATGCCGTCTGCGGTTGAGTTGTTTAAAACACCAGTCTTGAATCGTAGATGCTCAAACTAATCTAAATTTCTGCGAATGGCTCCATCTTTTCACAAGACATCTCACACTTCAACCTTCAACTTGGCATAAAATTGTCTTCAACTAGAAAGTCCCTCAAAGTTACCTACATCATTCAGCATTGTTCAGCACAATCAGATCGCCACTATAATTTTGCTGGTGATTAACTGAATGTCCCCGATACATATCCTTGAATAAATGTAATTTTATTCTTCAAAATTTATTAATAAACTCTTAACCCCTTTTCTTTTATAACTCTGTGCACACTTTAAAAAAACAAAAACACTACACCTTTTTCTGGACTGTTTGACGTAAAAAATTCAATTATCCTATCAAAAATTAACGGTACCACTTAAAAAATCAAATATTGTGTAATTTATTATATGCAGATGACCACGTTAGTCAAAATAAAACACATATGATTATAAAGAACTTCAATCGAAATCAAACATAATTTTTCTTTTATTTTTGCATTATTTTAACTCACGTTTCTACGATCGTTGGGAGCTTTTTGGGTGTATTTATACATTAGTGTAAAATGTATAACACACGTTTTATTATTATTCATTTAATTAATTAAAATTCATTTAATGACAAGATGACCGTGATGATTATTTATACCACCTAATCCTTTTGAAATCCATGTTTTCTCTACGTTGCGAATAATGATAATAATATTTAAACGAATATTATAAAAAGTGCAAAAACTGTTAAAGAATGATATTTTTTATTAACAGATCGTAACAGTTCTAAAGTCAGGTTTGAGGAATTAATTTCTCCTTCAGATATCTCGCTTTTATTATATTGGAGAAATCATTAATGTTCTTCCTAGGGATTTTTTACTAGGATAACAACTTAGGAAAATTTATCGACCGTCGATACTTCAATTAAAGAACTAAGTTTTTTTTAAAATGAAAAATCATAAGAAATTTATTTTGACATGAAATTCAGCATTATCTAAAAAATGCATCGAATCACTTACTACTGGTGAAACCGATAGGTACATTTACAATTTATACAGAATATTTTTATACAGAATATGAATAGGGCAATTACAAATATAAAAACTTAGAAACCAACAATTTTTAGAAATTCACATAAACAACATTACTGAATTGTATTATTTTATGTAACCATTGTCTCCAAAAGCTTTGGCAATAATGTTTATTTGTTTATTTATTTATTATATTTTCTACTGCAGATAAGGAAAGGCGAAGAGAGACCCAAGACCATAATGTAACGTACTTATTTTAGGTGTCTCTCGTAAACGAACTATAAATGCTTCGACTTTACAGTTCTTCCTAGGGGTTTTTTACTAGGATAACAACTTAGGAAACTTTATCGACCATCGATACTTCAATTAAAGAACTAAGTTTTTTTTTAAATGAAACATCATAAGAAATTGATTTTGACATGAAATTCAGCATTATCTAAAAAATGCATCGAATCACTTACTACTGGTGAAACCGATAGGTATATTTACAATTTATACAGAATATTTTTATACAGAATATGAATAGGGAAAATACAAATATAAAAACTTAGAAACCAACAATTTTTAGAAATTCACATAAACGACATTACTGAATTGTATTATTTTATGTAACCATTGTCTCCAAAAACTTTGGCAATAATGTTTATTTGTTTATTTATTTATTATATTTTTTTACTGCAGATAAGGAAAGGAGAAGAGAGACCCAAGACCATAATGTAACATATTTATTTTAGGTGTCCCTCGTAAACGAACTATAAATGCTTCACACATAATTTTCAATAGCGAACATTATATGGTGAACCATATTAAGGTGCCTGTCTACGTACGGAGCAAGATTTTCCAAAAAAAGTTATTTAATTATTTTTAAACTTATTTTTATTCAGATTACGACTAGAAACTGGGGAAAAGCAAAAAGGAAATATTTTATTCATTGGTAAAATTTTGGTAAATGGAGGAATTGGTAGTAAAATTTAGTGAAATTTGGCCAAATACTCAAAAGCTCTGCAGAACATTCTACTGTACGTATCTTAATTTCTTTATTTCATTGCCTCCAAAAAGTGCATTTAAAATTTAGATTTTTTTTTACTGCAAGAATTTACAGTAATATGTATCTAAACGTCTCTGTTTTTATAAGCCATACTCTTTTTTTTCAAGTACTGAGCCTTTTTGTATTTCCAGAAGGCCATATATTTTTAGAGAAATTAGAGAATATGGCGTTTTAATTAGTACTTCCTGTTTTTAATCAGTAATTAATCCTGTTTGAGTGACAGCTGTTAAAAAAACGCTATAACTGCAGTTGTATTTATCGCACAATAAAAAAAAAAATACAAAAACGAAATTTTTGAAAAGGTAAAAAGTTATTATTAAAAAAAATGTAATATTTTTTTTCGTCGATTATAGTCGAAAACCGCTTTTTAAACGTAGTCAGATACCAACGCATAAAAATTACACATAAATCGGAAATTAATGACGCGAGTTAGAGCAAGGACTTATGGAAAGTTGGCCAGGCATCCAGACCTACAGACAGATAAATCTAATTCATAAATATTTTTCAACTATGTTAGAAAAAGTTAAAAAACCATTGACAAAAACGAATGGAATCCAATGGTTGGAGTATCATAGTTGAGATTTTTTTCTTTTTTTTTTCCAACAGAGTGAAAATATGCCGGGACCAAGACTTGGAACTGTGTTCTTTGGCTTGCCGTGCCAACGCTTTCCCTACTGAGGTATCCCAACGATACTTTCCCCTGTTCATTAGGACGAATAGAAGCTTTACAAATATAACGTGTGCTGTAAAATTGAGAATTCGCAAATGTAAAGCTGTTTATATCACCTGTGCATTTGTTTAATACTGTTTGCTGTTTTTATATGAATTTATTAATACAAAATATTTCCTGATTAAATATAAAGCGTTTTTTGAGTGCTGTAAAATATGTTTCAATTGTAGAATATCTCTAATCTGAAAGTAAAGATAAAAAAAAAATATTTGTATATCTATACAGGGGAATTTCTATTTAACGGAGTCTTATCGTTACACTTAAAAAATTCGTTATGAAGAAAATTCGTTAAATAGAAATTAACTTAAATTGATGAAATTTTTCCTTGAGATATGAGAAACAGGTATTGGATTCAGAAGTATTTTATTTAGTTTCAATTATGAAGCCGTCTTTAACAAAACAGCTGTGAACGGGCGATGAAATCACGTCACATTCCCAAGCTTTGGCTCAAGCTTTCATCAGCTCTGATACACACGTTCTCAAACTAATGTTGCCACTACATTGTCTTTTTCTGTCTTTTTCTATCATGTACTTCAAGATTTTTTATTATTCCTTAGACCAACGGCTGAAGTTTAGAAGTTGTATTGGCAGGAACAAAAATAACTTTGATGTTCTTCGATTTGCATTTTGATGCACATTCATGTGGATGTACAAAGCCATTGTCTATCCGCAATGGAAGGTCAGAATGATAACTGTCTGACTCTAATTGATATTTTTTTCTTCAATGCGTCTGCCGCCATTGCGTCACTGTATCTCATTGAATGTAAAAAGGGGATTTTCATTTCCCCCAATTGTCAGCGCTGGTGTCTCGGTATGGGAGAATAATGATAACAAGTATTTTTCTTAGTGTGGAAAAAATTATTTTTTTAGCACCAAGCAGAATGGAAATGATTTACATGTGTTCATTTCCATACAATCCGCTGGAATAAATTCGCATATCCATCGCAACAGCAACCTTGTTCTTTAGTAAATTATTTTAAAGGGTCTTTCTCGAAGATATTGTAGAATATTCTCATAAATTTAAAATTCTACAATGCGGTATAACTCAATTTAAAATAGAATTTTAAACTACATAATGAATATCTTCGATACTACAGAACGTACTCATTTTATTTTCACAAATACAAAAAAAACGACCTTTCGCAGGCCGAGATAAACAGAACTGTTGTTTTTCTGAGTTGTTTAGTTACATAAAGAATTAAAATTGACTTGTTGCCAAACTACAAAAGAGAATAAACAAACATGAAATATAAACTTATAGTTGCGAAACGCTTACTTCAACAAAACTCTTAGTTTGAATGCTGTACACCTACAAAAGTGGAATAAACTTCGTTATATAGAAATATTTCAATTTATATTTTTTGTAATATGGAGATTAATGTATATGCTAATGGTGTTCAAACTCAAAGTTCTGCAGAAAATTTCGTTAAGTAGAAAACTTAGTAAAATAGGGACTTCGTTAAAGGGAAGTTCCACTGTATTTTCTTTTCTTTTACAGAATATTTTAAAATCTTCATTATACGAAAGTAAAATATATATTTTATTTTAAAAAGAAAATGCTAATGTGAGTAAAGCACGGAAGTACATGTTGTTAATATTTTTCTCTTTAGATCTTCGACCCTATCTAGCAGATAAAAAAAAATGTATTTGGACTTCAGACTCTTTTGAAAAAATCTATAAAGTGTATGAAAATAAATATGTCAGACGAATAAATCACGAATAAATCAAGAGAATAAATCACATGGTTAACCAGTTTCCCTGTATCTGGGATTTATAGCTTTATGTAACAAAGAAAAAAGTCTTCAGGGAATTTAAACTCTGTCTAAAAAATCTGGAATATATCTAGAAATAAATGTATCGGATTTTGGGGAAATAATTCCTATAGTTTACTTTATTTTGAACAAGATGAGTAATAAATACTTTTTTTTTTCAAATTTTGCAATGGTTATTTCGTTTAATAAAGTTATATATTGAATTCAATGAAAATTATTCATCGCAATTTTTTAATACAGAATACAGGCAGATGAAAATTTGTAAAATAAATATCAATTCAATAATTCCAAAAGTGTAAACCAGTAAAAGTAAGATTTTTTTTATTAACTGATTACTTTTTTTCTATGGAGAAAAATTTCGCTGTTTAATTAACTTTAGAAGGGAATTATCACAACTTTTACATGGCTATTGTATTCACTGAAACCACTAATAATAAACATCAGTGAGTAATTTGTGGCAAAATTGTGTTGTCATTTTAAAAATCTGAAACCAAAATGTAAGAAAAAACCGAATGATTTTAAAAAGAAAAAGTCCTTCCGGCCTGTACCGGGAGGAAAAAGTAGCTTTCCTATATCTTCGTATTAAAATTTTAGCTAATGTTACACGAAAACAGCAAGTTAAAATGCAAAGAAACGTTTACAAAACATTCGTTAATACTGAATTTGAATAAGAAATTCGCCAAATTATTGAGCAATAGCCAAATTGGCTTCATTTATGAAGAGTTATTTTGATCGCCAAATTTGGCTATATTTCGCCAAATGTCGCCAATTTTGGCGAGAATTTGGCGCTAATGGATATGAATATATAGTTTTATGCGTATGATTGGGAAAATTATTAAACAATGAAAGAAAATAATTTGCGAGTAATCCCGTTAATGTGCTGTTTTGTTTCAAAATGTCAGCCACCCTAGAATTTCAAACTGCTCTATCTCAGCCATTTTTTAAGATAGAGGTAAACCAAAAAATGCTCTGGAATCCTTGTATCAAGGCCTAATACGTAATTAAAAAATAAATTTTAATTTTTAATTTTTTTATATATTTATTTTAGTTTTAAATTTTGAAATGGCCGCCATCTTGAAACAAAATGGCGGACCAAGCTGGCCAACGAACTCGGTCGAGACATTAGTGACCTTAATACACACAATTAGTTTCATCAAAATCGATTTATAAATACGGGCGTTATGGTATGACATAGGTCAGATATATATATATATATATATATATATATATAAATCAACATTTGAACGAGGGTGGTTTTGGGGTCTCGGGGTCATGATCGGTGAAAATATATCAAAATTTTCCGGAATTGCTTTCCTCCGAACGGCTGCAATAGGTAGCTTTATACTTTTTTGTATTGAAAGCTACCTAATATATTGAACTTGTAAGAGTCCAGGAAAGTACATTATGCAATCCAAAATATGCGAAAATATGGTAACTCAATAGTTAATAAGATACAGAATTTCGGAAACTGGCGAAGCCGTTATTTATCTTTGGAATATTTACTACATCTTGTATAAAAGACTGTCCTCTATAGTCTACATCTTCAATATAGACTCTCTTCTATGCAGACTTTTCGTCCTGAGTGCATAAAGGACGAAAAATGCGTGAAATTTCGTCAAACATTCTTATACGAAAAGGTAAAATTTCACGACAAATCTGGAATGGACCAGTTTTTAAAAATTATTTTAATGGTATGTGTAAAATGGATTATTTTGTTTTTCAAATCAATAAAACGATGCAGTTGGTTTTTAATAATAAAAGTATTTGTGCGCTATTCAGTCATGGAAAATTTTCAAGATCTTCATTATTTTTAGACGACGAGAAATTGTTTTGGCTATATGCTTCTGTTGTTAAATGACTTCCTATTCTTTCTTATTACATTATGTGTTAAAAGTGAAAGTGTTTATTATTTTCTAGCTTTATTCATTTTTAGAAGAAGCAAGAATATTTTATGATCTTGAAGCAATATCTAAAGCAACATAAAGAGCATTCAGTATTAAATTTTATTTGTTTTAATTTATTATTTTACTATAGATAACATCCAAGAACTAACGATATTCATATACCGTTCTCCAAATTGTGAAAAATGGCTACATCAATAGAATAGAGTTTTAGAAAAGTAATAACCCAATTAAACAAGGATTTCATAAAACCTTGTAGCCAGAAAAAAATTCTAGTTCCCAGTAAAAAAATAATATTTACCCCTCCCCCCCCCCCCGTCATTAATTTTTAAAAAGCACAAAGGTTTTTTTTATGAATTAAGTGTGAGAAAAAAATAATAACAAGTATAGATTACAGTTATCTGTTGCATAGTTTAGAATAGTGTATAATTTCGAAAGTTAATATAAACTAAGTTTTCATTTAAAGATTTTTTCATTCATGTCATTTAAAGGGCTGCACAAAAGAATGCAGATACTTTCCCAGCAATAGATGGTAATTGTTTAAATGGGGTTTCTGAATTGTATTATTTGTTTTTTCAAATTGTGTGTATAGTTGTGCGGGCTAGTTGAGCTTAAGCCGAAAGATAGGCCTACCCGCCCGGTTTGACCTTTGACTTTGTATGTATAAATTATTTGAGATTATTAAATGGTGAAATTTTGTAAAGGAATTCTGAGTTTGTTGGAAAGTATTTCCTTGTATGTGCTTGACGTTAGATTTGTCTGTCTTGTTTTAAAAATATGAGGCTTATATGTTTCGCATAAAACCTTTATAATATTTTAAATGCCAGGAAACATACTACAAGAAATATAATTATATTTTCTTTACAAATTTCTATACCAATAAAAAAATCGTTATCAGATTTTTTTTAATGCAAAATACCCAATCCGAATGATAAAATGTCGTAAACATGCACTGTAAACCTTCAAGTTTCAATTTTAATTTATATTTCTCTTTCTGTTAAGTTTCAATTTTAATTTATATTTCTCTTTCTGTTCTTTTCAAATAATTGAATATTTTTCTTGTGTGATCTTGATTTTTCTTATTATGTTGCAATTTGTTCCATACAAGGGATTTAAAAAAATAAAAATAAAAACTTAGGATTAGCGATATACTATACACCAATTGAAAAAAGAAGAAGCCTTCTTTGCTATTCAATTGAAGAACTGATCAGTTGCAATAATATATTTTATCACATCGCATTATTTAATATAAGATTCGTAATATAAGGTTCTCTTTAACTCTACAGTGCATAGTGTAGCCAATTGGCAACACTTTCTATTTAACTTTTAATAAATAAATCAAGTTCTTTGCAACCACTATACTTATATAGAAATATTAATTCTGTAAAAGTAACACAAATGTGCTACAAAAGCAAGTTAAAAATCTGTCTTAAAATTTCTGGTGTCGAATTCTTAATATAAGTATAAAAAAACACAATTCAAAATTCATGCCCTGTAAGGTTAATATTGACTGTAAATTTATTTCTCCACATGCTTCTGTTGTTAGACGTGAAATTCATATGCTCTTGGCTTTGTTGTAACGTTACTTGTTGGAAACTATTTATTAAATTCTATTTTTATACATTTTTTATGTGTTATGATAGACATTTCATGCTCTTGAAGCATAACATAAAAAAAGACTTCTGATTAAAAAGATTAAACATTTATTTTTATTAAATTTAACACTAGAACGGCCGGCAATTTTGACATTCTAAAATAGCCGCCGGTGTAATTTCGGCACCACTAATTTAATTATGCAAAATTGGCGCTTTAAATTCTAATTTAACAGTATATTTCGTCATTGTACTTTAATTAAGCTTATATCCTTAAATTTTCACAAAAGAACGATGCTATTTTACAGAAAAACATATTAAATCAAAACGGAGGGCAATTTCGACATCCGAAAACAGCCGCCGGTGCCATTTCGACACCACTGATTTATTTATGGAAAATGAACGCTATAAATTCTTATTTTAAACTATATTGCGTCATTGTGCTTTAATTAAGCTTATATTGTTATATTTTCACAAAAGAACGATGATTTATTGTAAATTTTGCTTGGCGTCGAAATAACACCAGCGGACGTTCTAGGTAAAATGGGTTGTAAATTTTTTTTTAATCTAATCACACCATAAAAATTTCGACAGTGTGCTTATTATGTAAAATGATTAAAAGTCATTCAGTTTGAAGAATATAGGTAAAAACATGTGGTAGAGATATAAAGCTAAATTCGGTTTAGTGTCGAAATGACACCAACGGACGTTCTAGTGTTAAGGTATTTAGTACTACTGTTCTAGATCCTAGAAATAACTGTAATCATCTGAAATTTCTTAAGAAATTCTCTGTACGGATGGGAAAGATGTATAGAAATCTGATAGTAAATCTCTAATTTATATAACTTGAATTTATTTAGAAATCACAAGAATACTTAAAATTCATTCCAAATAATGGATAATATTTCTGAGCAGTTTTTAGAAATTTACTCTGTCAATATATTCTGTATTGGTACTTAATTCTTTTTTGTTTAACTGTCATGTTTTTTAAGTGTTTTTAAGACTATTACATTGAAATTTCGCTGAAATTTATCGAGTCAAAAAAAATATTTGTAAGAAACTTCATGTTATATTGTAATAGAAAAAAAATATTTTTTTGTTCCATACTAGAGCAAGAGATGAATTACAATAATACATTTTAACTAATAATACACATTATTATCTTTACTTCTATTAGAGAATAAATTGATTCTCTTTTCAGAAGCACAAATGATTTGCTGTTCTGTCGTTTTGCTAAGTTTGAAGGGTAACTGTTTGTTTTTGTTAGATTTATTTACTTTTATATGATGCAAGTGGCATTTTCTGCCCGTGAAGCAAAACTTAAAAACATTTTCTCCGTCAGAAGATTGGATATATGTTTTTAATTTAGTTTTGTCTATGTTTTTCTACAAATATGTATGTAATAGAGATAACTATTGCAATTAACAAGTCACACATTTAATGTTATATAAAACTTATATTTATAAAAAACCGTTTATATAAGTGTGATCTCCAAAATATCTTAAAATACATTCCAACTAATTTCCATCCGATTTTGCGTATCAAAAGAGAATCCGTTAGCGTAATAAGATTTATTTCTCAGGAACCATCCGATTGAAGAAAAGTCGTCTTAAATTTCCACTGAAACACTCACAATTATGGCGTAAAAACAGTATTTTGTTTTTTGTAATTTTAAGATATTTGTAAGAAATTTTGTTATACACTTCTGTTAATTGTGCTGTAGAAATGTATTCAAAATATTTTTCTGAAGAATAATTGATATTTTTATTAAACAAGAATTCAATAGAAATTCAATAAAGTTACTCATTAGAGAAAACGATGCGTTTCAATAATAAACATTATAAATCCCATTTTTTTCTGGAAGACGACAAATGGATTTCGTCGCATGATTCTCTTGGAAGAAGCACAATTGACTTGATCTTGTTTCACTTTGATATATTATGTGTTAGATGGTAAATTGATTTTTATTTATCAGTTTTATTTATTTTTATTCGATGCAATAGAGAAATTTTGTAATTTTGTAGCAACATGTAAAAGGAGCTGATCATTGTTAGAGTTTAACATGTATTAGATGGAGTGCTGGTGAATAAATTTAATTAAGTATTTATAAAAGATGAAATATTTAAAAAATGTTTATACTACTTTACTAAAATAACTATGGATTGTATTGCAGTTTGTCGGCTGTTTTAAAGTACTTCTAACAACATCTGACAAAGCGAAATTAATTATATGCTGATCACTGACATTATTCCGATTAAGGTGGTAATCATCCGTAACCTGGATATAATTCATTTTGCTGATAGTTGGGCTGTGCGATGTTGCAAATTGCACTATCAAACCGCTAAAAATCCTTTAAATCATCCACACCTATCTGAGATAAGTATTAAAAATCCTTTTTGCAATGTATCTGCTTTCCTCAAATACGTAAATAAATTTCTTCACCAACTCGATAAAACAAAACAAAGTTGAAATTTGAGTTCTAATAAAAGTCCGTTTTAAGCCAAATTGAATAAATTCTTGCAAACCTATTTCAAAAACTTTCATCTAAATTAATATAAAACTATTATCAAAATTTTCCTGTACTTCGCAAGAAATACGTAAAAATTTTAGATATCTATATGCATGTTAACATACAGATTAGAAATATATACGAATATCATAAGGAAAATATTATATTAATAGGTTTTCGATACAAGTGTTACTTTCTTTAACATTCAAAGAAATAAGAGAAGGAAATAACATAATGTTTTCTATTAAGCTAATGTGTTATGGTTCTCAGGAATAATCTGCTTCTTTGATCTTCTCCATTAGTTTCCCATGGATAAATTGGTGTCGACATTTGTATCTCTTACTCGAAATCCAATTTATTTCTCGATATCTACTTGAATGACACATATGTGGTGAAATATCTATTATTATTGAAACTAATATGACTTTTCTTACAATGAATGAGTGAAAAATATTTATTATATTATTTTAAAAAAATAGTTTCAAGAGTTTTGGTATGATGTAAAAATGTATGTAAAACCACAAATCATGTTTCTGGGAGTTGAATGTATAAAATTTACTGAAAATATTTATTATTTTTAAAGTGTTTCGTAAAGTTTTTGAATATTTGTAGATTGTTGACTGCAAGATATTACATATAAAGTAAATAATTAAGAGAAAAGTGTAAAACAAAATTAAATAAACATGAAATTAGGTTTGAGTAGGCCTTAGTTTCACCAGGAAGATTAACATGGTCTTACAATTTTAAAGTTAAAAGACATTTCATTAAATATTTCAAAATAGCCTGCTTAAGGCACACCATCTTCAAAAAGGCACAACATAAAAAAGCATTTTTATTTGAAAAATATTAATTATTTCAAATAATGTTTTTAAATTTATTAAAAGCTATAAAGCGTTTTCTACTATCTGTATGGCAGGGTTTTATCGCCGAAGAATCACCACAGATTTCTCTCTTTATCGAAGATTTCTTAATAATCATTAGTTCTTTGTTTAAGTACATAATTCTATTATGTATCTGTTAAAGTTGTGTTTTATTAATTTAACTTTATTTATTTATTCACTGTAAAAAAATTGGTGTAAAGTTCCTGAAAAAACCTGTGGCACCTTTCTGCCACAGGTGTTCCCAGAAATTTCACCAAAGAAATGCCAGAAACTTTACACAAGTCAGGTACACACAAAACCTATGGAACTTTACACATTTGGTTTTTGCCGGTATAACGTTATTTTTGGTATAACGTTACACATCACCGATCACACTTTTACAATAATTCCGAAAAGTTACACAAAAGTTCAAAAGTATACCTGACAAACCTAAGGAATATTACACACAAAACATATATAATGTTTCACAGTTGATCAGTTAATTCCACTTTGTCAAGTATTCGGAAAATTTACACAACATTGTGGAAGATGTTACACCAGATTTGTCAGTATTCTTGGATCAGCAGAAATAATCCGAGAAATGTTATAGGAATATTACACAGTAAGATTTTTTAAAAAGTGTTTAATGGATGAATTGCTAATTTAGTTAAGGAATATTGGCGAGAAATTAATTCTGCGTTATTTATATGTTTTTCCGAAATCGGGCTGCACTCAAATTTTTTTTTTGAAATCATGCTTGGAAATTATTTTTTTAAACAAATTGTACTGTAAAGAAAATTTATGTCTATCCGACGGTCTAAAAAATTAATTTGTGCAATATTTATAAGTTATAAAACTTATTTAACAAGACAAGTTTATGGTCAAGCCACTGACGCCGTCATTATGACATTAGTGCCACTCACGAAAATTATTTTTTGTTTTATAATAGAAATATTTCCATTTTTATTCCAAAAGTAACTTCTATCGTGATCAGTAATATAAATGGATTATTAAAGCAGTATCGATATATCCTTTGAAATAATTCTGATAAATGTAATGGTGACGCAATAGTCGATCCAAATAAAAACAATACCTATAATCAATATTACTTTTCTACTAACAAAAGCAGATTAATAATGTTTTTCTTTCTTTATTTTTCACTCTGATTTAAATAAAAAAATCTTCTTACTGGAAAGGCATTTTACTTGATTTTTATTATAGTATCGCAGTTTACAAAATTTTCGCTAAAACTTTGTTTTAAAGATTTTGTAAGTTTTCAAACGTAACATGAATGCAAATGACATTATATTTTAATAAATTACATGAAACTTTTAAAGATAATTATTTAGCATAATTATTAAAATAAATCATTGCAAATTTATAATGTCAATGCAATCACAGACTTTTTGAAAAATATGCTACTAAATGTTTATTTCATAATGTTTTTAACAAATAATGCATTTAAAATGAAACGCACAAAATGCTGCTTGTTTGTGCTTAGTGCAGTAAGGATAACTTCTGATTTTTAATGAAGTAAAATAGATTGATAATAATCAATCATATTATTTATTTTTAATTAATAAATTTGAGTTTTATTCTGAAAGGATTAAAAAAAGCTTGGCATGTAAATATTAAAATGAAACTGACTGAGAAAATATGTTTCAGTTTTTAAAAGCATGGGAAACACCTGACATTTGTTTACCAAAACAGGTATGGCTGTATTTTCAGTATAGTGTTAATCTATTAATTTCCTTTATTTTACATTTAATTTAAATAAAATACATAATTATGAAAACTTCAAATAATGCATTTTCATGAACTCTTAAAAGTTTTGTGTCAATGTAAGTCCATTAATTAAATAAAATTATTTTGCTACTCAATTTACTGATTAATATAAATCTTACTAGAAATACAATTAATTTTTATGTTTAAATTATTTAGTACAAAAATAAGATAATAGCATTCGCTGCAACAGTTTAGTTATTTCAAGTATATGCGTTACATTAATGTTTGAAGAAAGTGCAACATGTAATATTCGTTCATGTAAAAAGGCAGAAGCTAATATATAATTAGATAATGTCAGGATTAGAAAAGTATTCATTTGAGTTTTAAGAAAAGGTGTAATATGACTGTCTATTTTCTGAAATAAGAATGTATATCTGTAAATTCTTGTAAATTTGTCATATAGTCGTTTTGAATTGCGTTAGATTATCGTCTAACGCTCTACTGCTTACTTTCTTATGCAATTTTTGTTTATTAAATGATTGTGATATCTCTGTGTTGGTACTTTTCGGTTAGCTGGGCGCCAGTGATATATTATACTAATTTATAAATAAAATGACAAAAATATTTTTTTGCACAAAAAGTGATATTAGCTGTCTAACATAAAAAAAGTTACCATTTTATTAACACAACCCAGATTTATGAGAAAATGTGAAGAGAGTGTTTAACTTAAATTTAATATATATCGAAAAAATCTGTTAAACATATTAAAATATTAAATATCAGATTGAGAAAACAATTAAATTAATTTTACATTTACTCAATAACTAACAATAACTTATTTCCGATTGGTAAACAGGAATATTGACAGAAAACTTTAAAAAAGCTTAAAACTGTGATAATCCATTGTTTAAATGTTTTCCTATAAATCAATAGTCCTGTTTTTAATTTTAATATTTAAATTTTATCCTCTCTTGATTTACTAGACACTTTTTAGTATTTTGGTTAAGAGCACAAAATACATAAAATACTAAATTCCCATTCGCTTTCAAAATGTTATCATTACCCGATCGAGCGTTCTATCGAGATTCTATCTGTTGTGAGGTTTCTGTAATTCATTCCGACATGTTGCATTCGCTGTAACGGCCGTTGTGAGTCGCCTTAGTTGTGTCGTACAATGTTCTGGAGGTCATGTTGAACAATTGCTATTGCAAGAATAAATGGTACTGTTGTCCTATCCATTGTGTTTCGGGTCGTCAGCGCCCTCTACCAGTGACGTTTTTAACTAATTTTTTTTTGCTTCTAAAAATAATCCGACTACATTGTGAGTCTTTTCTTGCAAACCTCACTTCTTTATCATAATGTCTTCTTTTTTTATGAATTTTTAAAGTTTTCACGAACTTTTGGTTCACCCGGTATTTGTTTTATCCCATATGTTGCCACATATAAAAATATTAATATTTTCACAAAAGATTTGTATTACAGAATAATGAGAGGAATTATAACTAATATTTTCAAAAAGTTCCCCAAACACTTTGCAATAAACCTTTTTTTACAAACTGTTCTACATGGAGGGTGAAACTATAGAAAACTACTATAAATTGAGCACATATACTTTACAATTACTTAATTTTACTGAGCATTAATTTATAACACCTGTCAAGATTAAATTCGAAGGTAATTTTGGCATTTTTTCACACAATTATTATAATCAAAGGGAAATAAAACGTCCTGTCAGCTAAAATAATAGAAATTAGATAAATTAAAAAATCTGACAAAAAATTTAATTATTAAAATTAACTTTAGTAATAAGAATTAATTAATAAAAGTTTTATTTAACAATTGCCAATCATCTGTCTTGAAGTCGATTTAGTAGCGGTGGGAAATAAAAAATACCGCATCACTTCTGTAAATTCAATAAATCTGAGCTGCCCTGTATATCGACTGATGGGGAAATATAGGTTAATTGATATTCAAAAACATATTGTATTTCTAATTGAAAACATGTCTGTCATCATATTAAATCAGATTTGTTCACGCTGTTCAGATGACTTCTGACGGAGGAACTTTTTTCATGCAGTTAATAATCTCCACGTGCAGTGAACGATCGAAAGAACATGTTAAAAACCAGACCCCAATTAACTATAAGTACTTTAAGTGATAACCGCAGATGCAAAACATAGTGGATAAAGCCAGAGACTGTCGAAACCAATTAACTGTGAAATTCTGCAGACCTCCCTACTTCAACCTACAGCTGATATCCCGCGCGCGTGCACTGAACTTAATAACAATTCTCCCTCAGTTTCCAAAATGTATCCGAGCAGTTAAGACGCTCTTGTATATATATGATGTAAATATATCTCAAATATAATGTAAAATTGGAGCACATATATACAGTATCCAAAACGCGATAAAAAATGTACATATCTAGCCAAGAATTATAATATTATATTCAAAGGGAAATGGATCTACTTCTTATTTCACACAATGTTATTTTCTAATAATAATGTTTCTTACTATTCGAATACAGTGACAAGACGATCATTCAAAGGGATAAATATTTGGGTACACTGTGGATATTCTGTGCGCTAAAGGAAAATCTCATGTAAGCCGAAACAATATTCTTTACCATTATCGAAAGATGAAAATGTATATTAAAATATGAAGACTGATATAACAATTTATTAAGATAGAAAATTAATCATGCTACCGACGGTTCCCCTAACAACTTCTTTACAGATTATTTTCTGATTATTTGGAGTAGCTTTAAAAGTAACTAAACATTTGCTATGTAAAGCAAAAAGCAAATGAAATGTGTGACTAACATTAATTTATTCTAGTAAAAGGCTGTATATAGATTGCCAAGATGCTGACGATAGACCATCTATACTATATCATGCCATGAATAGAGCTCACTCATCAGCCATTGAAGTCTATTATGCGAAGCATGATGACTGTAACTGATGTCTGATGTCTATATGTCACACTACTCTGTCTATACATGTAAATTAATTCTGTATTCCTACAATATCTTAAAATAATTTAAATATCTTCATAAGCGTTTTCGAATTTAAAAATTACTTTGCAAAAATTCTAATTTTCGAAAAAATGTTAAACAGATAGGCTGAAATATTGTTTAATAATATAGTGCTTCTAAAATCATTTTAGTGTTAAATAAAAGAAGTTACACAAGATTCAATTTTTTTTTGTAAGTTTAATAATGTACATAAAATTCTTAAATGTCAAACTGAATAATTAATAAAGTATATTTTATTTTTAAATTTCTAAAAAAAATGACATTTCCTATTTGTAACTATGCAATAACTAATAAAATTCCTTTATTTTCCCAAAGATAATAATTATAATTTAATATCTTGTTTTTAACGTTCAAAAATTTATCTATTTTTTAATTTTTATATTGAAAAACAAGTGGTTTTCATTATTCTTTTTAATAGTTTTAAAGTAAAAAAAAGAGCTCTTACAGAGTAAGTATATGGTCTCATATTGCAGTACCTCTATTTAGAAATAGTAGCAGAATTCTGCAATTAAATAAAGCGAAATTCATCGTTCGAAATTAGGAGCACCTCGAACAAGGAAACCGTTACGCACTTTCTATTAAAAAACGCATAGTTAAAAACTTATCTGAGTTTGATAATGATAAATTTTGAATATATATATAGATGTGAATTACCGAAATTTTAGACCGACGTACCAATAAATCAAAATTTATTATTTTCCCATACCACAAGGTTACGGTGTTGATGCTAACAGAGAATGATTTAACCCATTAAGCACCATTGCTCACATTTTGGGAACAATGCTTTAGGATTTTTTTATAAAGTGCGTATTTTATAAATTGTTAAAAGGTTCTTGTTATTTGCATTTTGAATATATTAGATGACATCTGAATTTTTAAACGAAAATAGCTTTTTGGCAGTATTCGAAAGAAATATAAAAAAAAAAAAAAAAAAAAAAAAACCTTTATAAAAAAATATATATATATTTTAGTTAAAATATGTTTATAACTGTGTATCATATTAATCTACTTCAATCCGGAATTAATATGTATAATAGATCAATCACAATTACCGAAAGCATAAGGGGCAATGGTGCCTACTGGGGGCAATGTTTTTGAAAACTTCTACATATGCCTCCGTGCATTTGTGGTATTTATTTTTCAATTTATTAGCTATAGAAGGTATAATATCATTTCATTCTGAAACTAATATTTTTTAGAAGATTTCATATAAATTGGTCCAACTTTTACATTTATAATAAAAAAAACAAAATGAAATTAAAAGTTCCATAAGCATTTCCATTATCCATCTCTTTATTTTCCATCATTACATCATTTTTTCTGCCTATTTTACATGGAAGATGATTGAACAATTTTTTAGGTTTGGATGTTTTTCGGATGTTCCGGAAATCGTTTGTTTGCCACCTGATTGCAATATTGTAACATATGAGGAAGATATGTTCTTCATATGTGTGTCGCATGAATTATTTTCTATTACATATATAATATAAAGTAATTTATGCGACGATTTATCCCATGTTATATTTGGTGGAGTAGAGCTTTCTGTAAATTCTAAATCAACAAATATCTGATTTAGTGTTTCAAAAAGACAAAGTATTAAACATAGGCTTGATATTTTAGATGAAAGTTCAGGCGAATCTTCAAATCGGAATATGGAAAAAACTAAAAAAATGCAAAAAAAAAAAAAAAAAAAAAAAAAAAAAAGATAAAAAACAAATTTCAGAAAAAAAATAATATAATAATGCTGCATAAAAAATGTTCAATCATTTTCATGTAAAATTGTAGGACAAAAATTATGTAATGAAGAAAAATAAAGCGGTGGATAATGAAAATACTTATGGAATCGGTAATTTTATTATTTTTTTTTTATATAAATGTAGATGTTGGACTAATTTATATGAATTCTTCGTAAAATATAAGTCAGAATGATATTATCCCTTTTATAGCTAATGAACTCAGAAATAAGAAACATAAATGCACGGAGGCATAAGTAAAATTTTTGAAAAAATCTACCCCCATTAGGCGCCATTTCTCCCATTTTGAGAACATGCTATTTTTCCTAAATATTCGAATTTTTTAAAAAATTTTCTTCAGAAATACCTTAAAGACTTTCTATTCATAAAAAAAAACTGTTTCATTAAAAAATTGCTTAATATATATAGCGGCGCCTAATGGGTTAAGCACAATGTTTCCGTCCCCCAGTTTTCAGCGAGACCCCAAAAACTCACCATAAAATTATTAATAAATTAATCAAATACATACTCGACTTTATTTAGAGTATTGCTTTGGAAATAAAACTTTCCAAAATTGCACAAATGTTATTGGCTATATAACTTTCTTTAATGTTACTTTAATGTTACTCTGTAACATTAAAGTAACACAACTCTGTTAAATGTAACTCTTTTTTCAGTTCTTTGCAAAAATTAACAAAAAAATTACCGGCCGAATTTTTCAAAAATTGCATTGTCGGATACAGACAATTCTTTTACATATGCTCATAAATTTTCAAATCGATATCTTAATTAGTTTTCTTAAAATTCGCTAATTAGTAAAACTGTTCCGAATTCGTTCATCTAGAACAGTAGTGCTTTTCTTTCGCCATTTTGATAAAAAAGGTGGCATTTCTGATGCGATGTTTAATGGGATTATAATTAATATCTTGGGTAATTATCAAAATATTAAAATTCTGATTCTCAGGTGCACCAGGACAGGCTCTGGACTATCCGCACCCAAATTTTCAGACCTCTAGGTGCGTTAAATTTCCTTAGCCATCGCCAACAGAAAAATAGACAGACAGACAGACAGACACACACACATACACACACACACATACACACACACACACACACATACACACACACACAGAGAGAGAGAGAGAAACTTTATTTTATTAGTATAGATAGTACATTTTTTTAAAATTTCATATAAAATTTGAAGAAGTCTTTTGAAATACATTTTACAAAAACTTGTATCTAACTGACCTACAGTCAAAAAAGATTGAACACATGTAAGCAAAAATGAAATACTTACAGTAAATAAAATAATATACGCTGTAAAAACTTTTGTGTTACATATGAACTAAAATATATTTATTTTATCCTATATGTTGTCACATATAAAAATATTAATATTTTTACAAAAGATTTTTATTACAGACTAATGAGAGGAATTATAAATAATAAATTCAAAAAGTTCCCAAAACTTTTATTGTTTTCCTTTTTACAAACTGTCCTACATATAGGGTGGTACTAAATTAAACTACTGTAAATTCAGCACATGTACTTTGGAATTACTTAATTGTACTGAGCAGTAATTTATAACACCTGTCAAGTTTAAACTGGAAGATAATTTTGGACTTTTTTCACATAACTACTATAATCAAAGAACAATAAGGAAAAGCTATGTCAGATAAAATAATAAAAAGTAGAGAAATAATAAAAAAAATAATAAAATTTACTTTAGTATAAAAATAATTTATTAACATGTATTTTAACAATTGGCACTCATCAATCTTAAAGTCTATTTTAGTAGCGGAGGGATATAAAAAATTCCGTACCACTTCTAAAAATGCAATAATTCTAAGCTGCCCTGTATATTGAATGATGCACTCAAAAAAGGAATTGATTAAAACTACAAAACATTTTCGTTGAGTACATTTTGGTTGTTTTAGTAAAATTGGAGTACACTTGAACCAATTTACTTCAATTAACAAATTTTTTGCTGACGATACAAAATTTTTTTTATGGAATTGCAAAAAAAAAGTGGTTTTCAACAAAAAAATTTTTTTTGTTGATTCAAACAAAATTTCCATTGACCTATATTTAAACAATATTTTTGTTTAAATATGGGTTAATAAAAATTTTGTTTGAATCAACAAAAAAAATTTTTTTTGCAATTCCAAAAAAAAAAAAAATTGTATCATCAGCAAAAATGTTTTGTTAATTGAAGTAAAATGGTTCAATTTTACTCCAATTTTGCTAAAACAACAAAATGTACTCAAAAAATATGTTTTGTAGTTTTAATCAGTTTCTTTTTCTGAGTGTGGGGAAATATAGGTTAAATGATATTAAAAACATATTGTATTTCTGATTGAAAACATGTCTGGAAGGTTTTAATCATCATATTAAAACCGATTTATTCACGCTGTTCAGATTTATTCTTTGCAGATTATTTTATGATTATTTGAGGAAGTTTTAAAAATAACCAAACATTTATTATATGAAAGAAAAAGGAAATGAAATGTGTGACTAACTTTAATTTTATTCTCGTTTTTCCTTAGTAAATGGCTGTATATGGAATGTAAAGATGCTGGCGATGAAGTATCTATACTATATCCTTCTATGAATAGAGATCACTCATCAACCACTGAAGTCTATTTTGCGAAGCGTGATGTCTGTAAATAATGTCTGATGTCTATATGCCACATTATTCTATACGTATATGTAAATTTATTCTGTATCCCTACAACATGTTTAAAAAATTAAAATATCTTAATAACAGTTTTCGAAATTTAAAATTATTTTGCAAAAATTCTAATTTTCAAAGAAGTTTTAAATCAAATAGGATGAAATATTGTTTAATAATATAACACATTTAAGAGCATTTTAGTGTTAAATAAAAGAAATTAGCCAATATTCAGATTTTGTGCAGGTTTAATAATGTACATAAAAATTTTTAAATCTCAAATTGAGTAATTAATAAAGTACATATATATATATATATATATATATATATATATAGTAATTTTTAAAAAATGATATTTCCTATTTGTAACTATGCAATAACTAATAAGATTCTTTAATTTTCCCAAAGATAATAATTATAATTTAATACCTTGCTTTTAATGTTCAAAAATTTAAATTATTTTAATTTTTCACTTGAAACACGAATGGTTTTCACTATTTTTTTTAATAGTTTTAAAGTTGACAACAGAATTCTTACAGAGTAAGTTATATGATCTGATATTGAAATAACTCTATTTAGAAATAGTAGCAGAAGTTCTTGTAATCAGGATGGCTTGGATCCCTAAGGAAGTTCAACAAAAAATTAGGGTATGACAAAATATTTACCTCAGCATTTATAAGCTTCTCCAGTTTCACTCTTCCTTTATAGCCGGAACTTCTAAATTTTCCGTTCAGCTCTGAAATTTTTGGAACCACACTACACTGTAAAAAATGACCAGTGTTTCTTATTTTATGAAAATATGCTATAACCACGAACGAAAATATAATATAATCTTCTGAGTTATCCGAAATATCAAATAGCATGTTACATTGTCTTTTGAATCCCCAGAAACGAATACATTTTCAAACTTTAAAGAATAATTTATAAAAACAAATTATTTTTAGCTGCCCGAATTTTTCAGAAACGTTTCCAAAGGGATTTTATAGTGTATTAATTAGTGTCCTCAGCCTGGAATACCCGTTTTTCGAATGCTATGAATTCTGAAGTAAACATTTTCATACTCAAAAAAAAATGTTTAACAGACAAACATGCAAAATTAACAGCTTTAACAATAACATTAAAATTAAGATTATTTCTTTACTCTTTCATGTATAAATTAACTGATCGGCTGAAAACGTGTACTTGAGAATGGATAACATTCGAAAAACAGGTATTCCAGCCTGAGGACACTAATTAATACACTATAAAAACCTTTCGGAAACGTTTCTGAAAAATTCGGGCAGCTAAAAATAATTTGTTTTTATAAATTATTCTTTAAATTTTGAAAATGTATTCATTTCTGTGGATTCAAAAGACAATGTAGCATGCTGTTTAAAATTTCGGATAACTCAGAAGATTATATTGTATTTTCGTTCGTGGTTATTGCATATTTTCATAAATTAAGAAACATTGGTCATTTTTTACAGTGTACTGGCAAATAACGTTCATCGACTTCAACATTTACATGGCGTTGAAGCTCTCGAGAACAATGCGCTTCTGCATATCTTTCTCATCGTACTTGTTGAGTTGCAGCACTTGCTGCTCGAATTCTATCCCGCTACTCCTGGCTTTGCCTCGCTATCTGTCTTACTATCCGCTCATTATTCCTTCACAGTGTTCTTGCAATGGGACTTTCGTCTTCGTTCATTGCATCTAAAAACTAGTCGTTGGGGGCCACCGTAATACTTACCCATCATGTATATGTATAATGTAAAATATTAAAATAAAAATGTGCAAACTACTTATAAAATGCATTGCAATTCAAATAAAATCGTGGCTTGATGACGTCATAAAAAGGCTCGATTACTGAATTGCTTGAAAGAGGTTTTTCCTTATAACTCCAAATATAATACTCCTATTAACTAGCGGTTTATTGCATCTGATTAAGTGTCAAATTTCCAATTAAAATATATATTTGAAGTGAAATTTGGATGAAATACAGGGTTATGAAAAATCGAAGAGTGTGGTAAATAGGATTATAAATATCTCGGCAACTCATTATCCGATCGACTTCATGTTTTATGCAAAATTTATGTTTTTTTATTGTCTTTTATATTCACTCCTTAAAATAAACAATTTAGAAAAATTTTATATACCTTTCATCAGAACGAATATTTCGAGAGTCCGAAAAAAATGTTCCGGTTAATCGAGGTTATTGAAATGAAATAGGCTTCTTCCCATTATTACATACTAAGTATATACCAAATTGCAAGTCTCTATCTCAATTTGTTCGGGAGATAGAGCGTTTACAGACACACACACACAGACACACAGACACACAGACACACAGACGGACGGCAAATTTGTTTTTCTAAAAATATGTTTTTCGGAATCTCCAGTGTATGAAACGTATAAATCCGTCAAAAAAAAATTCGATTTTCAAAACGATTACAAGATTTACCCTATACTACGTATGATGGGTAAGTAACTAGTCGGATGTGCCAATCCCAAAACTTTCTTCTATCTCAGTCATGTTAATACTTCAAAATTCGCTATCACATCGCCAATAAAATTAATATTTTTCGTCATTCTGTTGTACGTCAGCTTCTTGCGAATCCCGGGTTACCGGGATGCGATCAACTAATGTATACTAAACTACGAAAAGTCCTTCTGGTCTGTATCGACAGGAACAGATAGCCTCCCTATTCCTTGGTTTTACGATTTTAGCTAATTTTACTGGAAAACACGAAGCTAAAATGCGTGGAACCCAATTAAAGAAGATTCATTCCCATCTCATCAACATTGAATTTGAATGAGAATACCGACAAATTAGTCCTCTACAGCCAAGTTGGTTTCATTTATGGCAACCTATTTTTGTCGCCAAATTTGGCGATATATCACCAACTGTCGCCAAGCTTAGCGAGAATTTGACGTTGGCGAATATAAATATATAGTGTTAAGCGTATAAGAATAGGAACAATGGTTTCAACAATGAAAGAGAATTTTCCGAAACCATGTTAATTAAAACTCATAAATTAAACCCGTTTATGGATGAATTCTGCTGCCTTGTTTGAAAATGTCAGCTACCCTAAAATTTCAAACCGCTATATCTCAGCCATTTTTTAAGATAGAGGCAAAACAAAAATTGCTCCGGATTCTCCGGATCAAGGCCGAACATTTAACGAAAAAAACTTTTAAGATTTCTAATTTTTTTGTACATCTTTTTGAATTTGAAATCTTTAAATGGCTACCACAGCGCCCCCTTCCGGCGGAGTATCACCAAATTCAAGTAGGACCTGCTGGCCATAGCCAAGAATATTTGATCGGACAGACAGACATTTTGTAAAAACATGTTTTTCGGAATCTCTGATCCCTAAAATCCATCGAAAACCGGAAGACGAAAAAAATTTCGATTACAATACTTTCTTCTATTATAGAAATGAAGAAAGTAAAAATCTATAACCTTCAATTTCTTATGAATAAAATTAAACTGTAAGACTTCAATTCTTATGAAATTTGTTAGATAATAGTAAAAAAGAACACACGATATAAGATTGAAAAATCAAATCTAAACAGTAAACATTCACTCATGATGCCGCTTGAAAGAATATATATATTTTAAGAAATGGAGTCATACTCAAGAATCATTCAAGGCTGTGAACAAAACATTAAAACAGCTGAAATATTAACAAATTAACAATATTAATTGTACAAAATTAATACACATTTTCGCTAGCTTTAAATTGGCATTTTTAAAGGAAGTTTTAATGTATGGAGTTCGGTCAAATATATTGGCAATGAGCTCCATGGTCTATATTTTAATGAATCTCAAAGGAATGAATCAGAAACATTCATAATTAAACATTGTATTTGAAATGGTGAAATGATTACAAAAATGTTTATAGTTTTGTATGTTTTATATTGCCATTGAGCAAAATTATTGCATCTATGGTTTATATTTTAATGAATTTCAAAGGAATGAATCGCATACTGTTTACCATCACTGATTGCTGGATGATACGATTTTCTACGCAAGATATGTAGAAAAACATGCATATTTCGATGTAGCTCATCACTCAAGTTGTGTTTGTTTTTCACATTATTTCTAAAAAGGTTAATTTTATGCAGCTTTATTGAAAAAATTAAATCCCTGAAAATTAAAATAAAATGGCGGAATCCGGATGAGTTCACTCCGGAAGTGTTATACACTTAGCGCTATTATATATATAGATATTTTAAATTTTTTATCTCATATCACTATATCTTCTAGTTTTCATTTTCATTATATTAAAATGAAATTTCTTCAAACACATAAGGTATTTCAGATTTGTATTGGAGATACAGTAGAACTTAAGTTACCGTACGCGACAGTTGTTGAGAAATTTGGTTCTCGAAAAAAGGAATTCAAGCGAAATTTCTTTCAGCTCTCGAACAGAAATGATATTTTAGGAGAGTTGTAGTGTCGTTGCAAAATCGAATTAATGACAATATGTGGAGAAATACCGATTCCTCTTTATTGCATTTTGCGATTTTTTTAGAGCGAGGCTGCGGGATCATACTATTTTTTTTTTCATCTTAATTCTCTTCTTTTTGTTTTGTTTTGTGTTTCTTCCTTTCTTTTCCTTTTTTATGCAATTTGAGATTTTAAATAAAGCAAATTTACGTAAGGACAGTAAGAACCTTTAAACTTTAAAAAAAATCGATTTTGCATTTTTTTTTCTAAAATTTTAACTTTTTTAATCATAAGCTCCAAACCTCGTGAAAATATTATAATTAGTCAATTTAAAATTCATATATGTGTACCTTAACATGGGTTTCAATTTACATTTAAACTTCGATTTTACAACTTGCACTCTCTGGGAAAAATATCGTTTCCATGCAGATACTCTCTTTCGGACAAATATGTATAAAATGATTATACTGACTATCCTCACCTATTTTCATGTCAAATAATCCACGAAAATTGTATTTGTAGCGATTACATCGCGTTTGTTTAACGTAATACACACAAAAAAGCACACTCTAATCGCAATAAATTAAATGTATTGCCTCAACATTCTGATTCTCAAAGGATTTCATAGCAATAATACAAATATTATGATTTAATAACTAGTAATTCTATATTAGAATTTTTGTATCTCTTTATCTATACAATGTGATATTTAGTTAAGTTTTATTATAAGTTTGTTTGTTTACCTTTTTGCATTTCTTTGTCGAAATAGCTGAATTAGAATTTAAACAGTATAATTGTTTTAAATAAAAATCCCAGTAAGATAAATAAATGAGAGAGTAACTTAATCTTAATATTTTTCATTCTTATATCATGTTTATTTTTTTTCACGTCTCTAGTTTTTACGTTATTCGTTGGGCCCCATAGAAAAAAATCACAATTTATTCAACATACATATGCAAACCATTACACGAAATGCAACTAGTAGAAATCACATATATTGTTAGATGGTTAATAGAAATATTATGGGTTAAAATTACATCCCATTATCACTTTTACATATCTTCATGTATGCAATATAGCTCAGGTTCTCTTATTATTGTTAATATACCATTTCTTTTATTCATCAAGTGGTCTGAATAAAAATTTGAACAATATAATCTTCAATAAATACAATAATAAAAACATTAAACTACAGGGTGTCCCAAAAAGGAGTACCTATTTTTAAAAATGAATAAGAAACAAACGAATAGAGTTATTAAAAAATTCTTGCAGGAAACGGATGTGTGAAGTCTGGAATTTTGTTTAGAACACGTTATTATGATAGTTCAAAATCTGACCGACAGATGGCGCTACAGCACATTTTGGTGGCTATATGAACAAACGGAGCATGCGTGAAGACCAGACAGAAGCAGACGTGGTCAGTGAAAGTTCATTCTAAGACTCCGGCATGTTATTGTGATGAATTGAGGACAATTTGAAAATATTGTCATTTAATTTTCAACTATTTCTGATGAATGCAGTAACCGTAGCGCCATCTGTCGGTAAGAATTTTAACTAACATAATAAAGTACTCTAAACAAAATTCTAGACTTCACACAACTGTTTCCTGCAAGAATTTATTCAATAACTCTATTCGTTTGTTTCTTATTCATTTTTAAAAATAGGTACTCCTTTTTGGGACACCCTGTATATGTTACATATACCTCCTCTTATTTAAATTTTTAAATCTTTCAGTTCTTAACATTATTCACTTGTACTGCATTAAACTATTTCATGCGCATTATTCAATTTATGTATGTAAATAGTACGCACAATGTAATATTCAGCCAAAAGTAAATATTTATTTTGTTAGATGGTTAATGGAAATATTATGAGCTAAAAAATAGTTCATATTATCACTGTCACATACTTTCATATATACAGTGTATATGGATTGAAGTATGTTTTTATGACTGTTAAATTACCAGTTTTCTATGTTTCCAATGACTTAAATTAACACGTTCGCTGCCAAGCTAAAAATGCCGGGATTTTCATTTTACTTAGAAAGTTCAAATTCACACCAGAAAATACTAATAGCAATATTTACTTTGTTTTATTACAGACATTTCGTGATTACATAAAATAAAAATTCTTCTTTTAAAATTTCCGGTGCGAATAACTAATTTTAGATTGAAGAAACCTAGATAGCACTACGAGTATACTCGTAGTTGGCAACGAACGTGTTAAAATTTAAACAATATTATTTTCTTTAATAAATATCACAATGAAGAAATAAACTAGTTATCATGCACTGTATTTACTTTTTTTAACTTTCCTTATTTTTTCTTAATTATTCAATTTTGTTATCTAATAACTATGTCACACGCTTTTCTTCAATGTCCTATTTATGCAAAAAATTGCGTGAAGTGTAACATTTAGCAGAAAGAATATCTATTTTCATAGCTGGTTAATACACATTATTATTATAAACTTATATTATTTACTACTGTTATTTGTTGTTACTTTCGGTAATTACATAAACGTTACGTTGTCCTTTACCAGTTATTCTTATTAAAAGGGTTATTCCAAAATTTATTAATTATATCTGATATATTTTTTAAACTTTCCAATCTTTAATCTATTCAATTTTGTTATCTAATAACTATGTCACACGCTTTTCTTCAATGTCCTATTTATGCAAAAAATTACTTGCAGTGTAATATTTAGCAGAAAGAGTGTATCTGTTTTCATAGCTGGTTAATACGTATTATTATTATAAACATATTATTCACCGTTATTTGCTGTTAATTTCGGTAATTACATAAACGTTACGTTGACCTTTACAGTTATTCTTATTAGAAGGGTTAATCCAAAATTTATTAATTAGATCTGATATATTTTTTAAACTTTCCAATCTTTAATCTATTCAATTTTGTTATCTAATAACTATGTCACACGCTTTTCTTCAATGTCCTATTTATGCAAAAAATTACTTGCAGTGTAATATTTAGCAGAAAGAGTGTATCTGTTTTCATAGCTGGTTAATACGTATTATTATTATAAACTTATATTATTCACCGTTATTTGCTGTTAATTTCGGTAATTACATAAACGTTACGTTGACCTTTACAGTTATTCTTATTAGAAGGGTATATCAAAAATTTATTAATTAGATCTGAGATTTTATTTTAACTTTAAAATTTAATCATTCTTGTAATGAAATGATTTTTACGCCACGTTAGCCAAATGAATTCATTCAGTTATTAAATATGCAGGTATTCAGGAAAGTAAAATGATCTGTTTAACAAGGTAAAAAACGATACGGTTATAAATTTCAATTAGTTTTTGATATGGGTTAATGAATTCTTAATATTGATAACTTTATTTTTAAAATAAAGTAATATAATATTGCTTGAAAAATGAATAAATAGAAAAAGTCATTATTAATAAAAATTGATGAAAGCATATTCATGGGATCGACGAAGTTTTTAAAAAATGTGTTTCTTATCAACGGTGTTAACAAATGATCAGAAAATTCATTTTTATTGTGGTGTTTCAGTTTATTATTTTACAAGTTTTTTAGTTTAGCATTTTTAATAAGTCATTAAAGTATTTAAGTCCAGATTTATAATTATTTTACGTTTTATTATAAGTTAATACAAATTTTGGGAAGTTTGATGTTTACACGATTTATTAAACATTTGGGTAATCTAAAATTAATAAATTAAACTTTTATTTCTGAATTATAAACATAAATGAACAAATATATTTTTTTATTAATTATGTTATTAAAAATAAGTTATTATTATCTCTTTTACTATATTTTTGTTTTATTACGGACAAACGCATAGAACCTAAACTCCCCAGACTTATATTAAGATACACAGTAAAATTACCAATGGCAACTTTTATATTTTAAAGATACACCTCGTAAAATGTAAACTTTTCATCTTTTCGTTGGAAAATTATTGTCCAAACTAATTAATTACCCTAAAAATTTTACTAAAATACTAAATGTAAATTCATTTACTGGTATTTCTAAATTTCGTTCTTTAAATTTTGTGATTTATTATTCCATCTTATTAAATTGTGCATAGTTCTAACGTATTAAAAAAATTTATGAAAAGAAAAAAACAATGCAACTGATGTTATTTGAACTGCACTTCAATTATCTTAAGATTTTTATCTGATACATAAAATAGACAAAAGTTTGCGTAGGTAATCATTTATATTGGAAGCAATTATTTTAAAATAAATTATTTTGCATTATAAACAATTACCAGTAATTATAATGAAAGACTGCTGATATAAATTACAAATGAATCTTTCAAATTTATTAGAATTGCTCCTGCTTATTAAAATTGCCTCTAAGAAATATTAGATACAATTTCGAAAATATATTTTTTGTAATATGCATTCACTGCATTATTGAATGTAAAGTATAAACATATTAAATCAAAAGCAAGGGGCATATATAGAGTTTAATAAATAAATGCAAATTCCTTCTTTATTATTTTGCCATTCTCTTGATGTTAAATTTAATTTCTTTTACTCTTTTTCTGAATACATGAAACCACCAATGTGTTACATTTTATTAATACAGATGTAGTACGTCGTTATGATATACTTACTCTTGATGATGAGTATGTTAGTTAACCCTTTGATTAATGGGCTCGGACTGGACACTATTTTTCAGTTCAATCGTATCACAATTTGTAAAACTTTATCTTTGTGTTAGATTTCTCTTGAAAATAAGCGAAAAATATTTTTCAAAAATTATTAGGAATAGAAAAAAAAATTATATATTTTATTTGGATGTGTGTATGTCCCAACCTGTAGTCAAAGTGTGAAATGTAAGCATGCATGACTCTAAGTGTTAACTAGATTACATTAAAACTTTCACCCTTTGAAAGTGTTTTCTGGGATTATTTCGATAGAATCTGATTTTAAATGTATTTAAATTGAGAAAAGTTTGTCATCCGTCGGTGTTACACAATATTACACATGAATATGTACTAAAAGATTCTTTTCGTTTAAATGATTTTATTGAAATTCGAATTCCAAAAATTTAAATTTGCCAGTCTTCCAGAAAAGTTCATTTTTAGTTCTAAATTTGCTTAATTTTTTCCTTTCGATGTGTATTTCCCAACCTGTAGTCAAAGTGTGAATCGTAAGCATACATGACTCTAAGTGGTAATTGGATTACATTAAAACTTTCATCCTTCGAAAGTGTTTTCTGGGAATATTTCGACAGTTTATTTTAAATTTATTTAAATTGAGAAAAATATAAATAGTTTGTTATACGTCGGTGTTACACATTTTTACCCATGAATATGTAGTAAAATGTTCTTTTCGCTTAAATGGTTTTATTGAAATTCAGGTTCCATATATTTAACTTTGTCATTCTGCCAGAAACGTCCATTTTTAGTTCTAAATTTGCTTAAAAATGAAATAAGTGTAATAGAAAAACAAGGTTTCCTACAGATTTGAACTTATCATGCACCTATTTTCCTAGATTATGAGAAATACATCACTAAAAAAATAGGGATACATTTAAAATTTTTGTATTTTAAGCACTACGATATTTGTTGCAATTTATTCTGTTTCTACATTATATAAAGCACTTAATGTAAAATATTTAGCAAAAAAAATGCGTAATTTTATTATTTATTTATTAATTATTAATTTTGTACAAGAACAGTGCTGAAAGAAGATAGTGACAACGTACAACACGCTGCCTATTGAACTACCTGGACAGACAAGTGGAGAACACAATTCACATGGATAAATTTATTGGCAATTTCATCAATATGTCAATATTCTATATAGTTTAAGTAATTTAATTAAAGTTCTTTATTTTATTTGAGATACTTAAATTAAATTTCTAATGGAAATTTAGCTATGTTATAAAATTTATATGTAATCGAAATACCGATATGTGTTTTACGTGAATATCGAAATATATGTTGCGCTTAAATTTTCGTTGTTTGTTTTCCAAATTCCATTTTCATTTTAATATTTTCTTAAAACTTTTATCATTTTTTTTTCTTTTTAGAGAAATATTTCTAAATTGTGATTCATTTTATTTTCTAAATATGTAGTTTTATCAATATCCACACGCTTGTAACGCTAATATCATGTCATATTAAGTGGTGTGTGAAACATGCTTCTTCTTTTTCATCTTAATGTTGTCAGCCATTTTCAAACGGATTTCAAAATAATTACGTTATATAAATCACTTAAAATATTAAAAATGCACAAAAGTTCTTCATATTTCTTTAAAAAAACGTTTTAAAATATGAACATTTAGATCAGTTTTATACGGAATCACTATGTTTTACTATACTAAGTAAGTACACAGTACATATTCTTTGTAGATTCGTGATATACGTTGATCCAAACATACCGGCATAACATAGGGAAGTCAGGAGTTAATACCCAACGCATACTTTAATGAATTACTAGTTACTTGAGAATAATACTGATCGGTCTCGTAAATAGAATGTTAATAGGCTGTGACAATTCATTTGATTCCTGTACTCTGATGTTAAAAGCCGACACATCAACCTAAAAATATATAATTCTGCCTTCACGTGCATGGCGTTCTTTGATTACTCTCATTATGCGTATATAAATACATTTTAATATCTCTGCTATTAAGAGCTACATCAGTCACGCGAAAAAAACGCTCCAGTTAATGTTAAGTCTATGGGAAGGTTATCGCGCTATTTCTCGCTCGCATTTTAATATTTTTAAATGATTTTTTTTGCATAGGATAGCTGAGGTCGATCTCTAACGTTGTTAGATTTTATTTTTTCGATTTTGGTTACGGTTTTTTTTATAAGCGGGCATTTTCATTTTTGGAACCGGTTCTGAAAGTGAAATTACCCTTATATAAAAAAACTGGAATCAAAATCGAAAACGTAAAAACTAGGAACGTTAGAGATCGACCTCAGCTATCCTATGCAAAAAAATCATTTAAAAATATTAAATGCGAGCGTGAAATCGCGCGATAACCTTCCCATAGACTTAACATTACCTGGAGCGTTTCTTCACGTGACTAGCGTAGGCTCTTAAGAGAACGGAAAATATGTCCACAATGCTAATGTAGATTTCTAAGATTTACATTGGTGAATAAATCAAAATATTTTTGATAATTTAAATATTTTGTACTTTTGAAAATATTTAAACTAATTACTTCTTTCATTAATACTAAAAAAATACTACAGTATCTTTAATTTTTATATGATGACCTGCATTGCTGCGATGAGTTGTTTTTCTATAGCATAGACTAACTTACAAGATAGGGCAGTTACAGCAAACTTTGTAATGGCAGCAATGCTAGCGTCACTAGCGACAAGTGGACAAGCGAACAAGCTTCCGAAATTTAACTATGTATATGAAATCGGTTTATACTCTATGTTCTTAATATCTATTCTTTTTCCTCCCAGGCAGACGATTCTCTTCAAATTGACCATTGGTGCGTTGTTTACGTTTCATTTTAAACATTGTTTAAACTATCTTCCTTTTTATTCTTTCTTTTATTTTTCTTGAAACAACAGTTCTTTTCAAAACTTTTTTAGTATGTCAAGCAGAGTCTTGCTTGCATACAAATCGGAGTTCAAAGCTTTCGTTTTTTGATTTTTCTATTAAGTTGAAAACCTAACCATGTGATATTTAAAAAAAGAAAGATTATAACAAGATGGACGTTCAAAAGCAGAAATATTCCGTGTTTGGGAAGTTTCTTCCCCATTGTCACTACAGGCGCTGCGATTATCATTGCGTTATCGTTACGCTGTAACATAGTGTCCTATCTTGTTCGTTAATCTATGTTCTACAGATACAATGTATTTGCTATGTGAAAAGCTAAAAACAACGTTGAAGCACACAAATTATAAAACTTTGAAACACATACGGCAGTTTCAAGGATACATAGATCCCGTTCATCAGGTGGGACCCGTTCATCAGGTTCATTCAGGTGGAAAAAAAATGTTAAAAGGGTTCAAAAGACCCACGCTAGGCTATAGCCCCGAGTACTGGCTGTAATCTGACCAAAATGGCAAAGCAAGTGTAACCAGAACAGCATTGACGCAGCTGACAGGAAATCACCGAAAACAGGCATCACCGCGCAGGCTCTCTCCAAACGGGAGAAAGAAAAGGGGTGCTAGACATGTCGTTCACCAATGAATCTGTATATTTATAAATATAATGTGCTTCGTAAAAATCAAGATCAAATATTGAATTGCAATTTTGAATAATTTTGGCTCCGGAAAAGTAAAATCTATGGTCAAAATTCCAACAATGCTTCGCTATTGTAGATTTATCAAGTTCTTGCTTTTTGATATAATTTTCGGGTTCTTTTAATCTAAATTTAAGTGATCGCCTCGTCTGACCAATATAAGAAAGACCACATTCACAATATATTCTGTAAATTCCCCAACTATTATGATTTGGAATCGGATCTTAAAGATTAGAGAAAGTGACTTTATTTATTGGAGAAAAAACAACTTTAAAATGAAATTTATTTAGAATCCGTGAAATTTGAGAACTGACTTTTGGAAAATATGGTAGTACAATAATATTTTTAAAATCTTTGTTTCCAGATATAGGATTATCTATCTTTAGATAAAATACGATCAATGATATCCAACGGAAAACCACGATCGATAGCAATGGCTTTAATATAATTTACTTCACTATTAAATAACTCTGTATTCGAACACACGTTACGAGCACGGGAAATGAATGTATTGAAAGAAGCAAACTTGTTTGCAGGGGGATGATTAGATCTGAAATGAGGGGGCAAACAAAGAGCAAATGGTTTACGAAAAACAGTCGTAGAAAAAACATGTTCATTACGAATTACTAGAACGTCAAGAAAAGCCAGACGTTGCTGACTTTCCATTTCATAAGTAAACTGGATGTGGGGGTCAATTGAAATTAATAAATTAAATTAATTTATTTCGTATTGATAACCACACAAAGTGTACCTTTTATACCTAACAATGTATTTGTGCTAGTACATATTTTTCTCACTTCATTTCGATGTTTGCCAGTTTACAGCTTCTAAATTTGGCATTGTGCCAGAAAAAAGTAACCAATTTATTCCTATATTCCTTGCAAAAATAAAAGGCTTTCGTTGCATTTTTTTTCTTCTTAAAACCTAGTAAGAGTGTAACTTGCAATTATCTTTTCAAAACATTGGGATCAATTTCAGAATCCTTCGTGATGCGTATACTCCAATATACCATGTTTACCTCATGGCACAAAACGCAATATTAAACAGTTTTAAATCTCAGAAATATTATAGAAATTTTGCGCTACATGATTATTTAAATGCATATGAGAAGACATTGTAAAAAAAAAAAAATCGTAACATAATAAAGAAAGTTACACAAGAATACGAAAAATACACTAGAAACTTTTGTTGCAGTACATTTGCCCTGATTTCTGAATTTGTCATTTTCTTTCGTAATTTTACGTATATGTCAGAAAGCAGCGAATGTGAATTTGAGAATATACTTGACTTGTAGTAGTGCCAAAAAATAGATAAATTGTTGAAACAAGACGGAAGAATTGGTTTTTATTTTATATCGTAAAAAATAACCGTAAAAAAAGCGCATTGTGCAGAGCAATTTCCGTATGTTTATGGATTTTTTAGAGTGTATATATAACATTTGTTATCTCTATTTCTACAGAAAATACGGCAAAATTTTAAGAAAAATAAAAATAATGAACAAAGAATAATAAAATAATGAATGAATCAAAGAAGAATCATATGACTAAGAAACAAAATATTAATAATAATGTAATGAAATGACAACTTTAGAAAAATATAAAAACTGAATGTGAACATAGTAAAAACAAAAAAGAAAAAAACAAATAAAAACAGTCTTTTATAAGCATTCAACGTTTATCTTTAAAATCTCGCGTAATTTTAGGATTATAATTCACATAATTACAAAACATTTTTGTCACAATGCATTAATTTGGTGTGGGCCCCGATTATTAAAAATTCACTGCTTTGATTAACGCTCAGATAGAGCAAAATAGTGATTTTTTTTTTTATATAAATTTTGTACTGTTTTTTCTAAAGAAATGACAGCAGGAAAGAAAAAAAATCATTGTTTAAACTCTCTATTCAGGACTTCTCAATTATTTTCTCAACTTATAATCAGAATTTAATTAACATTAAACTATTAATTTATAAAAAAGCCAAAAAAGAGAATTTATAAAGAGAAATTAATTAAAAAAATATTATGCTCAATATTTTTTATTTATTCTTTAAACATTTTAGTATTTAAAACATTTTGTCGTTATAGTTTCATAGCCAGTTGGTATATTCTGGCGAGCGTGGTTTGGCGTATAATTAACTCCAACTTTTTTTTTCAAACTGGTAAACAGTTGTAACCATAAATATTATATGTGATTCCTTGATGATTTGTTATATGTGGCCTGCTAACGAAAAATAGCTTTGAAATTAATTTAGTAATTCATATTTAAATTTTAAAAACAATAAATGTTCTGTTTCATCTGAAAAAAAAACAGTGTGTAAATATTTTTTTTTAATTCTAGCCTATCAGGAAGTGAGAGAATAATCTATTACAAAATACCATCGTTGAATACAAAAAACAAATAATTAAGGAAAATAACGAGATGAAAAGTTACTCAAAACACATAATAGGTAATGTCTCCTTGCAAAATCTCGCTATAAGGCTGTGCTAATAACAATATCTGTGCTAGCAGTTAGTGATGAGTGTCAACTATTTAACATGCTTCTACGTGTTTATGATCTAAATTGTATATTTTAAAATTTGGGCACAGTATCTTTTTTAAATATTCGAAACACCATAATAGATGACATTGGCTGTCGCATTCAAAGAGTAGAAATTATAATAAAATATAGAAATGATTGTTATTATCTCTTTTTTTTTGTTAGATGTTTGAAATTTTTGAGTAGTTGTTTTTGACTTTATCTTTTGAATATATTAAAAAGATTGAAAATAAGTATAAAAAATGTTTGCTTTACGTTGAATCTTTAATTCTTTTATTCTCTCTCTCTCTCTCTCTCTCTCTCTCTCTCTCTCTCTCTCTCTCTCTCTCTCTCTCTCTCTCTCGCTCTCTCGCTCTCTCTCGCTCTCTCTCTCTCTCTCCCCCTCTCTCTCTCTCTCTCTCTCTCTCTCTCTCTCTCTCTCTCTCTCTATATATATATATATATATATATATATATATATATATATATATATATATTACGCTATCGTACGTGGCACAGAAATCGCGATTATTTGTTAATTGTTTAATGGCAACGCCCGAATGAAACGCATCTTATTGGCTATTGTGTAAAAGTCCTTTGGCAGGATTTAGACCGAGGTAAATCGTGTTTATTTTTTTGCTCTTTCGCTGCAATTATGGAGCTTTAAAATATCATTAGAAATGCTCGTAAAAGATCTCGGCGAATGCTTGAAAGTGAAGAAGAAGCCGAATTTTGGATCGAGAACGCCGTCAAACACAGAGCATAAGCAATCGCCAAAACAGGCTTAATAACCGTCGCATACACGAACGCGTTGCTTCTGAAATCCAAATTACTGATATAAACGATCCGGAGCATAACTGTGGGACTTAGAGTGAAAGGTGTAATTTCTGCCAAGACTTTTCTTACAGAAATCGCGTATAATGCAGTTTTATAAAATGCATCACATTAGCATTTCTCAAATCTTAATTATTATTATTATTACTATTTTAATTATAGATTATTATTATTATTATTTTAATTCTATATTCTGACTTTAAATTTTACAAAAAATAATCACAAAAGCTTCATCGCAAGAAAATTTCGGTCAATCAGATAGTACAATAAAAAATGCGAGTAATAACCATTCACTGTGTGCGTATACTTTGTAATGATAAAAAGTGTACGAAACGGATTTCAGATTACATCACGCATAACATTCTCTATTTAGTATAAATCAGTCACTACATCAAAAACATAGAATAAAATTCATTAACCCATTTATGCCTAGCGTCGATGCTTTTTTGAAATGGGAAAAAATGCATTTCACACCACTTTTTTTAAAAATAGAATTTGGTGTCTTATTTTATTGAGGACTCCTCGATAAAATATGACACCATATATATATATATATATATATATATATATATATATATATATATATATATATAATGCACGTTTTCCTATTTTACTAAAGCACACCAAAATTGGGACGCTAGGCATAAATGGGTTAATATAAAACATATCACATCTAACACATAATATAAAGTTATTGGTATAAAAGATATAGAGATAAAATATTCCTATGTTAATTATATCTACCCCATTAACTCTTATGTTGGGATATTTTACGGAAATTTTCATTTGCACCATTACAAAGGTAACGTAAAACTAAGTTAAACAAGTTGGAAATCGAACGTCAAACGTGACAAACGAGGTGCGTTCGTACTGTAGATAGTTATATAAATATTCAGATCTTGATGATTTTTAATTCTGTGAAATGAATTATATCGTCTGCAGATTAATTTCTGTCATAAAATAAGTATCTCAGTCGCTTGACGATTAAATTTCGGAAGCTCCTATAACAAAAAAGCACCGATTTAAAAAAAAAATCAAATTTATTTCTAAATATTTTTATTAATATCTCCTAAAGTTTTGATTCGATTTTAATAAAATTTGAAATGTCTCGACAAAATTCTGCAAAGATAATACATCTTAAATCTCAAACCATTCGGTTGGGTAGTTTTTGCGTTGTTATATCCGGACGGACGGACGGACAGACGGAAGGAACAAGCGCGACAATAGGTGCTACGTATTTATATAATTATGAACGCACCTAAATACAGATTATAACAAGCAGAAAGTTTACACTGCAAAAAAGCACTTATGTTCAACGACAGTTTTTTTTTTTAACTTTGTAAGTAAATTAGCACCAGCAAAATAATAATAAAGATGAATGCATCATTTTATTAAATGCAGTTACTTACGTAACACAATTTAATTAATATTCAAATATTGAAATAGTAAGATATGTATTTAAGTAATTTTATTCTTTAATAGAAATATAGTCTGTTTTTAACCGAGTATCCGTAATAGCTTTCTATTCATTCTATAAAATTGAACATCAACATGTTACTAAAAAGTTCATATTGTAAATAGTCTTCATAAAAATTTTATACAAAAATATTTTCTCATTTTAAAACTGTCTTATTTTTCAAAATATTTTATCTAAAAAAGTTTTAATGAATAAATTTTCTATAAATTATTTGCATATGTATATGTCTCCTGTGACTACAATAAATAAAACTAGTAGATACATTTTATTCGAAATAGAGATTTAAAAATATTCAAATATCAAGCAAATAATATTTTTATGTAAATATAATTAACGTAAAATATAAAGGATATTTATAAATAGCTAAAATTTTATCACAATATTTCAAACTATAAATTGCTTGAATAACGCTATTGAAATAATTGAGATATATTAAAATGTATTTCTTAACATTAAAGCAATTATTTCCTCAATATTTGAATAATTTTTCCCTAATTTCTCGTATAAATTATTTTATAAAATGCCTGTACATTATATATGGTTTTCTCATTAGTAAAATTATGTTATCTAATACATGGCAGCCAATTAAGGGGATTTCTGATAATTATATTTTACACTTTCGAGGTTATTGCCTTTTTTGTTGAAGATTATATAAGCCACTAAAATAAAAAGAAAAACTGTAATAACTCTCACAATGCATTGTGCTACTTTCTCGAACGTATTAACATTTATTTGGTTATTATTTTAGTCACGAAAAATAATATAGATTAAGTGTTTAAATTTGAAGATTTTAAAGTACTGCTTTTAAATGTAAAAATATCCAGCAGTTTCAAATATATATTTTATTTGTTTAAATGAAAATCACGGAGGCATTATTTTCATGCAACAGAATAAATATTTTTAATGTGCATATAAGAAACTACTTCTGTTTATATATTTTAGTTTTATTTTCTATTTATTAAGACATTGTTTCATATCTGGTTCAAGGATTTATAATCATCGTCGAAGATAATAATTTTGTTTTACTTCTTATATATTCAGAGAGGAGAGTTTAAAGCTATTATAATACCTCAAAAATACGTACTAGCATAAAAATGGATTGCTACCTTCTCACTGCCGTGAACTGATATATCGGTTCCCTATGCTGCAAGTTTCACTGCAATATTAGCATTATTTAAATTAATATAATTCTCCAAAAATATTGTAGTTTTAAATCATTAAGTGATGATTAATAATCCAAAGGATTATATTCCTATAGGTAATTAAGTTTTTTATATCTTGTTTGAAATATCATGTTTTTTTTTTAGTATTTAAAAAAATTACAGAGAAAACAACATTACAATTTTACCCTTTTGCTCAAAGGTCAAAGGGTTTTTAAAGATAAGGACATCTAAATTGAATGGGAATTAATGGTCTAGATGATTAAGGCTATGGTTGGGAAAGAAGTTATGGTTGTATAGAAGATAGAATGTTAATAAATATAACTTGGATATTTGAAAGCAGGTGAAAAAAACACAAATAAAAATTTAGCATATATAATGCGTTTTCATTAAATTCTACAATTGTTTTTATTATATGCACAAAACTAATACATAGCCAAATAATCGGCACATCTATGTACTTATATCTTAATTCTATCACGTTCATATTTTCCTGGTGAATTTTTCTAATAACGACTGATCAATAAGAGAAGTCATTTCTCTGTTTATGATGGACATGAAATATATTGCCTTTCTGTGAAATATATTACACATGAATTACACATAAAGGATAAAATGCTCGTTTCTGTCAAAATTTCTTTCGCATTGCGCTATGTTTAATATTGTCTAAAGAATAATGATTGCATGATTTCAGATATCAGGTATGTCAAATACTAAAAAAAAAGTTTTAATACACCAATTTTTTGACACAAATAAAGAGAGCTTTTTATGTTTGGTGGTAGCTAACAAATTGTCAGAAATCAAATATTCAAATACAAAAATAAAACACTTATTTTTAGTGTATGTTTCTTTTTAAAGTATGTTTCAAAGATAACCATTTAAATAAAGTATTAGAGAAAAGATTTTTTGAGAGAAATATAATGTTAAGGAATAAATTAAAACTTTTTCAGTTTTAAAACTTGAAGAATCTTATAGAAAGATTTCTAATTGATACATTTTATTTAATTTTTAGATGACTTCTATTTAACATTTCTATCAATTTTTATTAACTTTGTGAAACATTTTATTTTCACTATAAATTTATTTAAATATTTTAAAATGGTTTTGTTTTTAAAATTTTATTAATATTTTGAATGATCGCAAATACCACGTTTCCCACAAAAATTATTTGTAACATACAAATATATCCTAATGTAATTTTTTGTCTAAGTTTTGAAGTATACGATTTTTCAGCTAATGAAATCAATTTTTTGTTCTAAATCATGTATTGATATCATTTTGCTTCTTTAATATTACATTTGACTTAACTGTTATACTTAAAATAGAAATTTTATCAATTAATCCTTTCTTTGGGCAAATCGTACTACTTTCAAATAAGATATATTTAATATTATCTATACGAAAAATAAATTATTACTAATTTTAAATTGTTTTAAATAATCTAAAAGAGCAGCATCAAAATACAAATGTCTTTTCGATGTATACATACTATGACTAATCAATTCAGTAAATACACATTTTTTTACAGTCCAAACACATAAAACTCTCTCTAACGACTAAGATGTATCTCGTTTAGAACTACGAATAATAAAATTTTAGTAATATTTCTCTAAACTGTCAAGAAAACACTTAACTATATCAGCAAAATAAATTTACTATTCCCTAACCAGACTATTTTAACCCAAAGCAAGTGAATGAGTTTTGTGAAGGAACCAGAGATGACAGAAAATGCAACTAAATACTCAAACGTTTATTGTTTTGAGAAAATTAAAATTGAAATATTAAAAAACTAACTAAATAAAAACATAAACAAATTAAACATTAAGCAAACATTCAAAATTATCTTCAAGTATTTCATTCTAAAATACTACTACTATTTTAAATTAATTAACACCATATACATTTTCAGAAATAGTTTAAAATGAATAAAATCAGATTTTTTTTTTATTAATAAATTATTTTATTTGAAACAGTGAAATATATTATGCATATCGTTTTTAAATTCTGTGTGAATTATTTTTGAAAGGATATAATTTTTTTTAAAGTGGCTTTAAATGAAAATTTAAAAAAAAATAATAAAATACACTTTCACACACTCAATGTGTCAGTAAAATATTTATTCGTATAAATAAAAACCAAAACTACATTGTTTGCATATTTATTATATTATGCCTGGTTGAATAAGTGACTATTTGCACGGACATAAATTTATAGCTTCTCACATTTTATAGCTTGAGAGCATGCTTGTGATACAGCAGTGCTAGAAATAAGTTTCACAAATACTTTGATGTCCAGAAATTAAGGGGTAGTGACCAATTAGAAACGTTCCGTCAAATATCTTACTGAAACTCATGAGGAAATGCCCGGAATGCCCTTGCACTTTGAGGATGGAAAGAACACGTTTGACTTCATGTTTTTCAGTGAAGATTTTGTCGCGAGGACAATTAGGAAGGGGGCGGGCAGTAATAATTTTCATAATAAAATAAAATTTTTGATCACCCAAGTAACAGAAAAAGCTAAAAATGATCTGTTACTCCAGCAAGGGTATTTGTAGGAATAAATTTTAACTGCGCTTGCGCGAACTACAGCAGAGATTTTTTGTCATGATTGGATAGTCAATACTATAGGGGAATTCATATAAAAAGACCAGTGAAATATCGTGAAAACTCAAACAGTTACAGCAATAATTGAAAAATTGAGGAGAAAACTCCATAGGATTATATGGGATTTCCTCCTCAAATTTTCAAAAGCTTAGTCAGCAAAGCCATTAAAAGCTTAGCAACTAAAAAAAAACTTTCTTCCAATCTCAAGTTTAAAATTATATTGAAAAGTATTATGAGATTTGGTATTTATGTACCATTATACTCATCGATCTTCAGTTTCAGAAATCAAATTCACCACATTCACATCAGAGAAAATATTATGTTCTGCATTAAATATAAGTGCAGCTAGATTTACCAAAAGTTAAATATAAAAATAAATTTCTGATTTTCAAAAATAAAATTTAATGCAACTCATAATTCATAAATGAAAAACGTAAAATGGAATTTTGTGTTTTATTTCCTGTTGAGTGATTCTCTTTGTAAAGAAATTGCAGTAAAATTAAGCTTTTAAGAGTTTAAGAGGAAAAGATAAATACTGACAAAAGCAGCCTTAACTTGTTATACTTCAGAAATGTTTAAAACGTTATATCTGGGAACAGTATGTTTAAGTTCAACAAAAGATTGATGGCGGTTAACGCAATGCATTTAATCGAAAAAATGACATTTCATAAAAGCCAGTGATGCTGTGATTTATCACAATGAAAACAGCATATTATATGTGTTTTATATAATGACAGTACTGGGTTTTTCTAATACTTATTCGGGAATTTAAAAATAGAAAAACACACTTGCGAGACAAAATAATTGAAACTTTATTTTGTTTGTTTAAAATACATTTATTTTTTAACTCTTAAGGGGACAGTGGACATTAAAAACCAAATCCTAGAATTTTGAATGGATTCATTTGAAAATTGGACAATCTCAAATAGTCATATTCTAAATTTGGTGTTAAAATAATAAAGAGTTTTTAAATTATTCAATTTTTAAATTTAAAATTAACAAAAAATAATCGTATTTTAAAATGCCCCATGTGCATTTCTTTTGCTTAAAATAAGACAATATTTATTTATGAGGTAATTTTTATATATTAGAATGGAATTTGGCATGAATTGTCAATGTTCGCTGAATGTATAATCAGAAAAAATATATTTTCATAACTATACCTTGTATTTTTCTAAAGGAAAAGCTATTTTTTTCATATGTGCACATATTTGAACATTAAAATACTCCTCATATACTTTTTTCTGCTAATATTTATTCATTAATATATAGAGGATATACAGAATAAATTTCAAAAGAATCTGATAGTTAGGAATGCGCATGGAACGTTTCAAAAGTTAGAAATGTGCACAATTTTCACTTTTGATAAAACAGCCTTTTAATTTAAGAAAAACTGCATAAATATGTAGAGTTGTAACAAAAATAAAAGATCATATCTCATCAAAGAAGCCTCAGAATTGAAAAAATTGTTGCACCCGATAAATTTGAGCATCTAGTTTCATCAAATACAAAAAATCAATTTTTCAGTCACATTTTACGATTTTGAATGTCCAATGTCCCCTTAAGATTGTTGGTCAGTGCAATCTCAAATTCTGCTAATGTTAAACTTATGGACTTGTAATACATTCGTATTTGTAAAATATCTTCTCATGAAATTAATATTTAAAATTAATAACTTGTTTTTCTATGTATGCTTTCTAAATGTTGTCCTTTTTTTTGTTAAAATATTTCTAAAATAGAAAATTAATTTTACAATGCATAGCATTTCTTGCAATATTTTAGAATTTTATGTATATTATTTTACCAGTTACGCTTTAGTTTAAAACTTCTCATGAAATAATGATTATCTAAGTTTTATTATTATTATTATTATTATTATTATTATTATTTAAGACGAATAAATAATTTAAAAAAAGTAGCTATGCTATTTTTTTGTTTGATTCATATTATTTGTTGTTATGTTTTTTTCCCATTTCCTTAATGCGATATTTAAAACATAAGAATTAATTTCTTTATTGAATGAAACATAATAAAATATTACTATACAGCATAATTACAATGCATTAATATATATACATATACATATTTTGTTTCATCAGATTATTCTCAATATGAGAATGATAAAATAATTAATTTTGTAGAATTAAATTATCTTTAAAATAAACATAATAGTACGTGTGAAATTTTGTTGCAATAACAGAATTTGTTTTTATGTTTTCTACGCTGTCCTAACTCATTACTTCGAATGACGTTTCGCGTAGGATCAGACGGTGCGAAAAACAGAAAGAATTTCCAAAATATTCAAATATTCAAACACTGTTAATTATCATGTAAACAATCATGTAAATATCATGTAAATTATCATGTAAACGACGTTTTAATGCTAATTGAATGGGTCGTTCCATAAACCACATAAGTCAAGTATTTTTTTTCAAATATCCTTTTTTTGTCGCAAACGTTTCCTTAAGGGTAGAGTGGATAATAACCACATAAGTCAGTGTATATTCCTTCCTCTTTAAGCAATACCTTCTAATTTTCGTTCATTACTTAAACGGCATCAATTCAGCGACTTAAGTGGTTTTTGCATGCAATACCAGATTACATGCGGATACCATATTACATTACCATATTACCATTTGCATGTAATACCATATTAAAACATAAAATTGTTCTTGTATAAGTGCTATCTTCATTAATTTTGATTAAAAATAAGTTTAATATGAATGTTTAGTTAAAATGAAATATACCTAACTTTGTTTCTTGCTAAAACAACATAAGCTAGGAACAGTTTTTCTGTTCTTCTTCTTTTTATTCTTCATAAATTATAAATATTATTCGATATTTACAAACTTTGAAGTCCAAACTCTATAATCAGCCCTCAACAAAAAAAAAAACTTTTATTTGTGAGTAATACAGTTTTATTTTTATTTCTAAAATGTTCTGATTCTTTGACTTATGTGATTTTTGAAAAGACAGATTCAATTTGTCAATTTTCAAAGAAAGTATCGCATTTGTAATTTGAATGCCATGTTGTGTTGAAAGTTAAATTGAAGGACTGAATGAGACTCTTAAACTGCAGAATGATTTTTTTAGAGATCGGAAGACATCCATCTTCTTCGAGGACAATGTCAATAAATTAAAAGAAAAACTGCCCAGTTAAACTGAGGCCATTGAGCTCACAGACTATTCACACTAATTGTATATTATGCTCTTATTTCAAAGAATTTGAAATAAGCCCCTCGAAAAATAAAGAAATCGACAATATATTAAGGGTGGGATCATCCCCAAAACTAATCAGGGAAGCGCCTTATCACAATGAAACTATATAGAAATTTTGAAGAAAATAGGATAATTCTGCACGAAAAACCCATTTATCTAAATTAAGGCGGGAGGGGGGTTAGCCCCCCGTTCCGCACGTTATACTTAACCAATGAACCCCCAAAACAAATCAGGGAAGCGCCTTATTGCAAATAACCTATATACAAAATTGGAAGAAAATCGGCTAATTCTGCATGAAAAACCCATTTGTCTAAATTAAGGGGGTGTTCCTCCCCGTTCCCCCCCTTTATACCTAACCAATGTACCCCCAAAACTAATCAGGGAAGCGCCTTATCAGAATGAACCTATAAACAAATTTGAAGCAAAACGGATATTTCTATCAATAGTTATCGCGTTACGTAAATACGTACATACTTACATACATACAGAACGGGCGGACACATTAGCTCTCAGGCATTGATAGCCTGTGAGCTAAAAGATGTTAGATCACTGAATACTGCATATGTAGTTAAGTTGAGAGTTATATTGTATAAATTAAGATAATAAAACTCAGTTTCTAAATTCTTTTTTATTCAAAATATCTCTCCTGTGAAGATTACTGCTAGAAAAAAACTGGTTTATATTTAATATTGCACAAATTAAGTGTATTATTTAATTTGCAAATTTTTAAACAATTTACTATATAACAACAACTAAAAAATTAAGAAAATTCTTAAAACGCATTTTATTAAATAGCTTGCATGTTAGCAGAATAATCATTTAGTTGTATGCTATATAATTTAACAGGTAAAAGGAAAAAATAAATAAAACATCAGTTTATTATAATATTCCAAGTAGTACGTTACTATTCTGTTTGTAGTATTAAAAAGATACAAATTCTTAAGTAGGACATGAATGACGGTAAATGTAAAAAATAAATATATGAAGAATTAAAAAATGATATTTCGATGAAAAGCTTATCTTTGAAAATGTCGGAATGCGATTTATTGAATAACCGAATTAAATTTTTCAATTTATTCTTGTCTGGAACTGAAGAACTGCGATCAAAAATACCTCGGAAATGATTAAAAAAAACTGTTTGTGCCTTATTGTAATAACGCTTTAAAATATAAACAAGTGAATAAATTAATAAAATTTCTAAATTATAAACAGCCCAATCTTTTCCAAATACAATCATATGCGTTATTTTAATCAGCAAAACAAAAGTCGTTAATTTAATATTTTATAGATATGGTATTACTTCAAAGAGCGCAACGAAGAAAACGACACTTAAAGCATTGTAAATATTGAGAGTTTTGATGGAAAATATCTCGGAAATGTTTTTAAAAAAATACACTCCTGTCGCTTCTGAAAGAACTTAGAAAAACGTTTGAATAAAATAATGAAAAGAAATAATTAAGGTTCAGCTAGGAGAGTTTGCGCACAATTCAAAAGAATAACAATAAAAAATATAAATATTAATTTTTTGCTAAACTAACCATGATTAATTTTTTCTTCATTTGTTTTTATGCATTCCCATTGCCATTTTATTGTTATGTTGTAATTTAACAGAACAGTTGTAATAAAACCAAGAAAGTTATTTTGCGCAATCTGTCCTTACAGGGTTGGTGTGATTACGCACATGGGTAGGAGAGATTGTTATTTATAATAACTACAATTAAATTGTTAACAATAATAATTACACTTAAATGACATTGTTGTAAGGTTTCTGTGAACAGATATTATTGTATTAGGAATGAATATTTCAACCTAATGATTAATGTATTAGAAAAAGGAATTAATTTTAAAAACGATTAAAGAATTTTAATTAGAGGAAAAAAAATTAAAGAATCAGAAAAAGCAAGTCCAGATAAGATTACAAAATAATATTAAGTTACTTGATAACACGTTTAACTTAAAATTAGTTCATTTTAATTTTTATTTTTTTATGCAAATTTACCAATAAGCTGCGTAACCTCTCCTAGCATAGAAACTAATGGAAACAATGCGCCATCTCTCCTAAGTAGCAGATATAAACATATAAACTATTATATAAACATGGGCGCTACTAAAACAAACCGTTGATGTTCACATTGTTAGTCTAGATTAGTAGCTTATGAGAAATCGTTTAAGTTTAACATATTTTGTACTGTTGACATTGTATAGAAATTCTGACGAATAGCTATGAAAATCCAAGCACTTACTTTGGGAAAACAAAACAGAATAGCAATGCTTTATCTTAGACGCTCAAAACAATCAACGTGCACTTTCAAGTAGACACTCCACTACTGCTGTTGTACAACTACCTGCAGTCGCTGCGCGCTCACTCTACTCCTTCCCCCCGATTCTCTATGTGCGCAATCTCTCCTACCGCGCCATCTCGCCTGGCTTTACCTTATATAAATTAGTCAAATAGCACTGAAGTCCAGTTTGAAAAAGTCCAAACTTATTGAAATAAAAATCATGCTTGTGACTTTATTTTTCTGTCAAAGAGAATAATAAGCATATTGATGTAATATATTATTGAAATACATTACTTTTAGTTTAGTATTAAATAAATATTTTCTGAGATAGAAGATCGGAAAAAGTTGATCCAATAAAGATGTATCTGAAAAAATCAAATATGGTACTTCATTGAAAGGCTTATAATTGATCATCATGGTGAATGGAGAAACATGATTTCTGGAATGAAAAAAATTAATTTCTTGTCTCAAATCTGTATGAAATTCGGGGCTTTGATGAGCAGTATTAATGAGTAACAGAACAGTGAGTACTTGTTTTATCCCCTTGAGGGGCACTGATATATAATATATACCACTTTTGAATACATAACTTTGCCACCAGTATTATTAAATAAAAATATTTAGTATTGTATGTTGCAGATTGAGAAGGTAAAAATTCATTATTAAAAATTACTGGTGTCGAAACATCGCAAAATTTAGCATTTTTAGACCACGTGCTTGCCCTCCAAGGGGTTAAAAGAAATATTTTACGTATTTTTATTCAAAAATGATTTATTTATAAAACGAATACGTAAAACGATATGAAAATGTTGTTAGTTCATTATTTTATTAAATGAATAGCACAATATATATATATATATGTGTGTGTGTATGTGTGCGTGTGTGTGTGTGTAAGTATACATCATATAACGTAAAGCTTGTAGAGTCTGCGCACAATTCAACAAAATAATAAAAAATATCTAAATATTAATTTTTTGCTAAACTATCCATGAATAAGTTTTACTTCATTAGTTTTTTATGCAATTCCATTGCTATTTTGTCGTTATTCTGTAATTTAATAGAACAGTTGTAATAAAACAAAGAAAGCTATTTTGCGCAATCTGTCCTTAGAGGGTTGGTGTGATCGCGCACATGGGTAGGAGAGTTTGTTATTTATAATAACTACAATTAAATTGTTGACAATAATAATTGCAATTAAATGACATTGTTGTCATGTGTTTGTGAATAAATGTTATTGTATTAGGAGTGAATATTTCAAATTAATGATTGAAAAACCAGGAAAAGAAAATAATTTTAATAAAAATTTAAATATTTTAATTTAAAAAAAATAATCAAAGAATAAGAAACAAAACAAGTCCAGATAAGATTACAAAATAACATTAAGTTACTTGATAACACGTTTAACATAAAATTAGTGCATTTTCATTTCCACATTTTCAAAGTTTTCTTGTTTGCAGACCAAAGTTGTCGTCGTCCACAATCGATGCACTTATTGTTGGTAAATGGTGCAGCTTTCGTGGAACCACCTACCACAATTAATACATTGAATCCACCCGCATAGCATGCACAGTCACAGTGACGTCATTGTGACGTCACTGTGAGTCACGTACGTCACGTCACATCTTTGACCAAAATGACACCACTTTGCAACGTCACACTGTGACTAAAATGTGAACGTCTTGAACACCTAAAGAAAATTTAAAATAAAGTTTTGAACATCTTATGGCATCAAGAAAATTACTTTTTGACACCTTTAAATTTTTTTTGTGACGTTGCAATGACGTCACTGCAAATCACATAAGTCACGAAACACCTATGACCAACATGCCAACACTCTGTGACTTAAGAGCCTATATCAGTCACGCGAAAAAACGCGGCGATTTCTCGCTCGCATTTTAATATTTTTAAATGATTTTTTTGCATAGGACAGCTGATGCCGATCCCTATCGTTGTTAGTTTTAACTTTTTGGACTTTAGTTACTGTTTTTTTATAAGTGGACATTTTCAATTTCAGAACCGGTTCTGAAAGTGAAAGTACCTTTATAAAAAAAAACTGAAACCAAAATAGAAAAAGTAAAAACTAACAACGTTAAGGATCGATGTCAGCTATCCTGTGCAAAAAAATCATTTAAAAATATTAAAATGCGTGCTAGAAATCACGCCAGAACTTTCCCATAGACATAACATTAGCTTGAGCGTTTCTTCGCGTGACTAGCGTAGGCTCTTAACGGTGTGATCGGAGAGTGAATTTGGAAAAAAAAACTCATAAAATATAGAATTGAATTATGTCATGTACCTAAATCATTAATAAAAACATTGTCACACACTATTTAAATAAATTGAGTATTTCCAAAATAAAATAATAAATAAATATTTGTCTACATATATGAGACATATAACTTTTTTACAATTTTCATTACCATTTTCAAGAAATTTAACAAAATATACTATATACAGAGGTAAAAATCCTTAAATGGAAATTTAGTGACGGATGAAAGTTTTGGCGGAAAGTAATTCAGAAATAGATTTCTCATTCTAATAAAATTGTTAGCAATTTAGAAGTTTGTTAGCATTTTAAATACAAACATTTAGATTTTTTTTCTACTACCGCATGGGACTCATTTTCTAATTTTGTAATACTACAAATATTTCTTTAAAAATCTCCTATCTTTAATTATTTTGATAGGCCACACAACCCAATCATCAGTTTTCTGGTCAAAAAATAGGGGCACCACTTTTGCGAGTTCGATAGCAACACATTCTGGTCGGTGTGACCGTCCAACGCTTTCAGGATTTTCCTTATATGGTATAATTAAGGTGGTTCTCAACTGACCTGCTCAACAACGCGAAGCTTTCTGACATGATTTCTGGCTTATTTTTAAGCGCAAAGGCATAAAATGTGCAGGACTGATTATGGAAACAATTTGGAATCGAAATGAGTTTTTCATTTTTTGATAAATATATTACTTATCGAGATATAAGCAATTCGTGTCACGTGACGACCAGTTTTTCTCCTCTCTTTTACTGTTACGTCGGATATTCGGTTCAAAACGCCGACTTTGACATTATTTTCTGAAAGATTTCTGCTTTTACCAAAAAATGGAAAAGGTTTTTCAATTACATATAGTCTCTGAATAAAAACACGAGCAAATTTCATGTATTTCCGAGCAAAAATGAATTAAAAACATGTTATAAAGCATTTGTCATTCCTATAGCAATTTATCCAAAACTGGCCAGTGCTTAGTAAGATATCAGCTCTATTAAATATATTGCTCTTTTCGATAAAGTGTATAAAATGAAAAATTCGTACTTAGGAAATTTGATTGTAGAATAGTATTTAAATTTATATCGAAATTACTTTATAAAGCCTAATAAATAATTTTTTATTAAAAATTTATCTTTACTTTTAACGTCTAAAGCAAATGCATTTGATTAAAAAATATATAAAAATATAAATTTCCACAGCTTATTTCTAAGAATACAAAGAGAGTTGAGATACATGAGAGTTACTCTCTCATATAAAACAAGAATATTATAGCATCATTAAAAATTAATTTTTTCAGCCATATAAATTATAAAGCTGTTGAAGTGTTTTTATTTAAATTATATTATTTCTATATCATTTGCGGTAAACTTGGAAACACCTGCCAGTTGTTATTTTGTTGTGTTTAAACAATATTGAATGCAGACGACTTTTCTCATTTCAAGTTCGGATTAGTGTGTATTGTGTTCTTTTAAGTTTGGAGATTTATACTGTGTAAGTAAATTAACGTTTTAAAGTGAACCATCTCCATTTTAAAGTAAACCATCCATTTTAACATCTCCCTGTGTCTAGCCGGGTGCGTTCATAAGGCCTGGGTGATATTTGATTTCTCAGATCTGTGAACACACCTCTTCTGCTGGAATAATTTGAAAATTATTGTAGTGGATTTACAGTCTAATTTTTCAATGAAAGGGAAGCAGATAAGGAGCATTGAAACGTATCCCTTTTACCTATAGATCAGCAGGTAACTTTTAATGTATTCGCAGTTTTGTTAATAGGGCATGTTTAGTACAAGTACATTTAATAGTGCATTATTTAAAAGTTAAGATGTTTACATTTTCTTTAAAAAATCACTTGTATTGAATTTTATCTTTAATGTTTAATTTTTTTTTAAATAGACTGTTTGGAAAAAAGCTTAAAGTATTTACTAACAATTTGTATTATAAATGTAAAGTGTTATTTAAAATGAGGAATTTATTTAATGTTTTGCGTTTCTTAGTTCAATTTTCATAGTTATTCATTATAATTAAAAACATTGCAATTTTTAAAACTATTAATATTTGATTTGCAATTTGATAATTTCGTTGCTAGTGTAGGTTTCGAAAAGTAATTTTCTGGTATATTTGAAAAAATTGTGACAATTTAATGCATTGAATAATTTATTTGTCGAGATATGTCAATGTTAGAGGCACAAAAATAATAAATATTGATGAAACAATAAAATAACTGTTTAGTTAAGGTAATTTTTCCAGTTGTGTTATCGAATGTTTTTACAGTAAAAATTGATATTTAAGTTCTGCATTTAGTATTCTATCAAAAACTATAAATACAATAATTTGTAAAGAAAAAAAAATATATAATTTTTTTGGCGTTTATGATCTTAAGTTCTATATTTCGTTTACAACGAAAACTGTTTTACTGCTTGATACAATGTTTATTATTTAATAATATTGCACAATAGGTATATCTATTATTTAAATTGATTCCTAATATAAATTTTTCAGAATGCTTATTTTAAAATGTATACTTATATTTTCATTCAAGTTGTTCTCAAATCCAAAATAGCTAATTTCTGACATATTTCTGAATTCATTTTTATTCGGAAATACATGAAATTGGCAGGTGTTCTTATTCAGAATATATATAATCGAGTGGCATTTTTTGGATGATGTTTCAGAAAACACAATCAAAGTCGGTGTTTTGAACCAAATTTCCGACGCGCAGCGTCAGAAACGGGTAAAACGTGACCGAAATTGATCTTAAGTATTACATTTATCTAAAAATGGAAAACGCTATTCATTCCAAATAGCTTTAATAATCAGGCATGCAAGTGCCATGCGTTTAAAAATTTGTTCATAAATGTGTCAGAAAGTTTCGTGACACTGAGCGAGGGGAAATTTGGCAAAGTATACACATTTAAAGACTTCAATACTTAACAGAAAAATAGCATAGTTTTAATTATTGACAATATTTTGGTGGTTACATAAAAAAATATGGAAGTAGAAGTTAATTTAAAAAGTTGTTATTTGCACAATATAATTTCATATTATTGAAATATTTACTTTTATTATAATTTTTAATGGATTCATCTATTATTTTTATATTAGTATGCGTTTTTTACATTTATAATTTTCTTGCTTAACGGCTACATTAGCCGGTTTCCCAATCAGATGCAAAGTTTTAATTTGAATAAGAGTTGCATCAATAAAAATGATTGCCGATTCAATCCTTATAGTCGATCTTATCCGTATTTGATGAAATCTTGTTATCCGAATCTACGCGAAATCATTTATCAGGTTCGGTCGGGTTGTGGGCCTACAGATTTTTTGTTGTTGTTGTTGTTGGGTTAGGGTAAAAATACGGGTTGAATCGAAATATAGTTTCAGTCAACCATCATTCTTGATCAAGTAGACATTCAATCATGTTCGAGAAGTATATAACCGGATTCGTGCATGACTCTAGATCCGAGCCGACATCAGAAATTGTATCGTAACACAATTTCTGATAAAATCTGGTTACTCGGTCGTATGCAAGATTCTATTGTACTGTACAAGACTTACAGTAAAAACATTATACCCTACTCGGGTCAGATCGGGTTCACGAAAATCAGGTCACACGACAACTAATCCAAATCTATTCTGTAGCCAAACAAATCCAAAAAGATCGATCCGAAGTTTCTGTATTGGATTCCGGTAAAATCTGGTCACCCGATCCGGTGCATTGTCGTCACAAAGGTCACAAACTTGAACCATAAAAAAATTTTGATCCGAACAATCCGTATAGGATTCGGGTAAAATCTGGTCACCCTATCCGATGCAGATTCGTCACATTTTTCACATTGAAGTCGCACGGTGACTTCACAAAGTAGTCACATTGTGAGGTCACAGAAAGCCCTGAAAACGGCCATAACGACCTCGCATTTAGGTCACAGTGACTTCACATCGACGTCACTTGACGTCACGACGACTGTCACAAAGTCACAGTGTAACTTCACAGTGACGTCGCCGTGACGTCACCATGCCTTACGGGCAGTCACTGGTCGATGTTTTCAATTGGTACAGTTCCAGACATTCAGTACACTCATGCTAATTGCCCAGTATTTTTAAGAAAAATAATTTATTGCTAAATTTAGTTTCGACAATTCTGTGTTTTTTAAAAATTATTTCAAAATTGATTCATTTATATGTTTTACATTTAATTTATAATTTACGCAAATTTACCAATAAGCTGCGTTATCTCTCCTAGCATGGAACAAATTTTGAAAAATGCGCCATCTCTCCTAAGTAGCAGATGCGCAATCTCTCCAGTTTCGGTAGGAGAGATTGTGCAGCCTTTTTATTAAATATGGCCGCTTCTAAACCGAGCCGAAGGGAATTCGCACCGTTAGTCTAGGTTAGCAGCTTATGATAAATCGTTTAAGTTTAAAATATTATGTAATACTGACATTATATATAAATTCTGACGAATAGTTATGAAACTTCAAGCACTTACTTTGAGAAAACAAAACAGAATAGCAATGCCTGTCCTAGACGCTCGAAACAATCAACGTGCAATATTCAAGTAGACACTCCACTACTGCTGTTGAGCAACTACCTGGAGTCGCTGCCCGCGGACTCTACTCCTTCCCCCCAATCCTCTTTGTGAGTAATCTCTTCGACCGCGCAATCTGTCCTGGCTTTACCTTATAGTCGATTATTTTGTTAAATTTTATTATATTTCTATAAATGTACCTACTCATATTTTTAGATTATCAAATGTATTAAGATACAAATAAGGTCTATCGTAAATTTAAAACAGGTAAAATAGATTTAATAAAAGGAAACAGAAAAATATTTAGTCAATCATTTGAGATAGAAGACTTTTTTCTAGAAAGATTTCTTTTTTCACATTTATCTTCATAGTTTAAAATTTTGTTAATTTAATTCAATTTACATTCCCCATGAAATAACTTCGTTCTCTTTTGAAAACAACAAAATATAATAAACTAGCTATTTTGTATATTTGTGCCATTATATTACACCATAAATATTGAATAGAATCTTCAATATACACTTTTTTAAGAGGGACACATTTGAAAACCAGTCGGATGTGCCAATCCCATAACATTCTTCTATCTCAAACAGGTTTCGCATACAATAAAAATAATCTGCACCAATTTATATCACGGTCTAACTGAATCTAAAGTTTTATTAAATTCTGTGCATTAGTTCTTGAAATGTGACTATTGCTAAAATCGTGTAAATACTGCAAAATGTAGCATAGCAGCGCCACCTATTTGGAGATTTACATTAAAACCTAATCAAAAACAACTTATGTTAACTGAATCTGAAGTTTGATGAAAATCCTTGTATTAGTTCTTGAGATATAATCATCGTGATAATAATGAAAAAAGTAGCATAGCAGCGCTACCTGTTGGGCTATTTACACCAAAACGTAAGCAGCATCTATTTATGTCATGATCTAACAGATCCCGAAGTTTGATGAAATTCCGTGCATTAGTTCTTGAGATATAGCTATCATAAAAATCATTATAAAAGTGGTATAGCAGCGCCACCTGTTCGGATATCTACACCAAAACGTAATCTGCATCTATTTATCTGAAGGTCTAACTGAATCTGAAGTTTGATGAAAATAACTGCATTAGTTCTTGAGATAGAGCTGTTGTTGAAATCGCGAAAGATGCAATATAGCAGCGCCACCTTTTGGGCGAGTTTCACCAAAAACTAAACAGCACCAATTTATATCAGGGACTAACTGAATATAAAATTTTGTTAAATTTCGTGCATTAGTTCTTGAAATAGAACGTCCACAAACTTTTCCTCACATACAGACATACAAACAGGCAAACAGAGTCACAGACAAACATTTTCTAAAAATAGTCGTATCGTGTTCAGGACCTTCTAAAACGTATAAATCCATCAAAAACCGGGAGTCGAAAATTTTCATGAATCCAAAACTTTCTTCTTGTAAAGATAGAAGGAAGTAAAAATGATATATTTTAGTTGTAAATTCTGAAACAACATATATTTCAAACAATCATCAGAAATGTGTTCTTTTATCTTATATAAATGTTCGAATATGATCATGATGTCGCTTCTCCGATCTAGGGTAACACATTCCAAACACTCACAAAATGGCAGACAATTATTTAAAAATACAATATAATCCAATATTGTGCGAAATGTGGCTTAATCAAAAGAACTTAAAAATATCACGCACAGATTTTCAGATTGAATACATTTCCCTTTATAACACATGGGCTGATAAGTTCCCGGTCTAATAAAGAAAACACAACTTTTTAACAAAGCTTTATAAATTTATGACTTTATAACTTTATACCTTTAATAAATAACATAACTTTAATAATAAATAATAATAATTTAATAATAATAATAATAATTTAAAAATAATAATTTTATAATAATAATTTAATAATAATAATTTAAAAAATATTAATAATAATAATTTTATAATAATAATTTAATAAATGATTAAATAATAGTTTTATAATAAATAACATAATTTTATAACGAAAAAGCTCCAAACAGTGCTCAGAACTCGTTGTTGTTTTTGGTCAAAAGTCAACATGCGCGGCAGCCACTTTGATAATAGCTTTTTCATAGACAAATGTTCATTCAAAATAAAACCTACACGTTCCTTGGATATCTTCAGAGTCTGAGCTATCTCCTGCAACTTCACTTTACGGTTCCCCAAAACGATTTTGGGGAATTTTTTTTTTTTTATGTTTTCCGGAGTAACCACCTCTTTTGCGTGGTGCATCACTGGTGTCCGTACGACCACGTTTAAATTCAGCAAACCAGTCAATAATGGTTGATTTACCTGGTGCAGTGTCCGGATAACGCTTATCAAGCCAAACTTTTGTTCGAACGGTGTTTTTTTCCCCATCAAATAACAATTCTTGAAATTCTTGTTTATCCATTTTTTTTGTTTATCAACAAAGTCGTTCAACTAAAACCACTCTAACGTTTTATCCGCAAATCGTCATGACATTTTTTCTGCTACCTTTTAAAGGTTAGTATTTACTAAAAAAAAACATCAGTTCGGTGATTGCAACGCCATCTGTGTGCCAGACCGGGAACTTATCAGCCCATGTGTAAAGAGGGTATAAGAACTGTTGGATACTGAATTACACATATTTATATTAAAAAATACTTCAAAATATGTCAATTTGTCTTAGCATTTAAATTCTCTAATGTAGGTTTAAGATATTCGGGTTATAATGATGAGTACATTCAATCACTTAACGTAAACTGTTAAGAAGAAAGAATAATTTATGAAATTACTTCACTTTAATTCAAATATATTAATTACTACATTTGTTTTCTTAATTACCATGATCTGTTATGTAATTTCAAACGGTATATTAAAATCGTAAAAGACATACCTTGGACTGTAGGAGTATATCCTAACAGTGCATGTTTTAGGTAGAGAATATTAAAATAAATATTCCCTCCCTATTTTAAGACAATAATTAACATTCAATAAAATATACACGTATCGGTTTGAAAACTATTTGATTTGGTGAAATTTATGAATGGTTTTAAGCTGTGGATTGTAAAATTAAATGTAATTTGAAAAAATTTCAAGAATAATATCACTTTTGAAAATAATTTTCTTAAAATAAAAGAAAATATTTTTAATTTTGATTTCAAAGAATAGTTAAGGTAAAGTCAGGAGAGATTGCGCACATAGAGGTTCGGGGGTAGAGTGAGCGCGCAGTGACTTAAGGAAGTTGTACAACAGCAGCAGTGGAGTGTCTACTTGAAAGTGCAAGTTGATTATTTTGAGCGTCTAAGATAAAGCATTGCTACTTTGTTTTGTTTTCCCAAAGTAAGTGCTTGAATTTTCATAGCTATTCGTCAGAATTTCTATACAATGTCAGTAGTACAAAATATTTTAAACTTAAACGATTTATCATAAGCTACTAACCTAGACTAACAGTGTGAACAGCAACGCTTCGTTTTAGTAGCCACCATGTTTAAATAAAAGGCCGAAAAAATAAAAGGCACAATCTCTCCTACTGAAATTGGAGAGTTTGCACATCTGTTACTTAGGAGAGAGGGCGCATTTTTCCCATTAGTTTCCTTGCTAGGAGAGATTACGCAGTTTATTGGTAAATTTGCATAAAAAGAGAGTAAAAATGAAAATGGACTAATTTTAAGTTAAACGTGTTATCAAGTAACTTAATGTTATTTTGTAATCTTATCTGGACTTGCTTTTTCTGATTTCTTAATATTTTTTCCTGTAATTAAATTTTTTTTATCGTTTTTAAAATTATTTCCTTTTTCTGATTCTTAAATCGTTAGGTTGAATTATTCACTCATAATACAACAATACTTGTTCCCCAAAACCTTACAACAATGTCATTTAAGTGTAATTATTATTGTTAACAATTTAATTGTAGCTATTATTAGTAACAATCTCTCCTACCCATGTGCGCAATCACACCAACCCTGTAAGGACAGAATGCGCAAAATAACTTTCTTGGTTTTATTACAACTGTTCTATTAAATTACAACTTAACAACAAAATAGCAATGGAAATGCATAAAAATATATGAAGTAAAATTTATTCATGGATAGTTTAGCAAAAAATTAATATTTAAATTTTTTATTGTTATTCTTTTGAATGGTGCGCAGACTCTCCTAACTTTACATTAAACAATGATATTTGTAGTTGCGCTAAAATTGGCTGTTTTTGCTGGACAGTAAACATTTAACGTATAGTATCTTCGTAAAAAGAATAGTAAAATTTCAATGTAATTTATTATAGAGTATTTCTTTTCTCTTAGTATTTTTTCTGTGAAGTACATGAACCCTTAGCAGACACAAGTTAATGAAAGTTAATTATACAGGGTGATTCATAAAAGATGGGCAGAACTTTAAGGGGTTATAGTACACTTAAAGACAAATAATATTAAATAGGAGACTAAGGGTCCCAGACGTATTCCCAAGGAGATAGGGGGCATTAAAGTTTAGGGTCCGAAATTTCAAATGATTATAAAACATGGAAAAATTGGTCGATTCGTTTGCGGTTTTTGCAAAAAATTTTCTTTATGCCAGTATTTTCTTGAAATAAAATTTTAAAGTTCAATTTCAAAAAATGCCGATAGGGGGCGCTTTAGACTTTGGAGTAACAAACAACTATTTTTTAACGTTATTTTTTGTATTTCTTTAAATGATTTCGAAAGCTTAGACTTAAACTTAAATTTTTTTCTAAAAATCTGAGTCCTAACGAGTAGTTAAGTAGCGTAAACTGAAATTTGAAATTTGAAACCCTTCTCCCCCCAGAACAAAAATCAGTTATTCCCGATCTTTGTGTCGTAGATTAGGCTCTAACTACTGCCGCGTTTTGCTAAAATTATTCTTTATGTCAGTATTTTCTTGAAAATAAATTTTAAAGAAAATTTTCAAAAAATTCCGATAGAGGGCGCTTTAGACTTTGGAGTAACGAACAACTATTTTATACCGTTATTTTTTGTGTCTCATTAAATGCTTTCTAAAGCTTAGACTTAAACTTAAATTTTCAGCTCAAAATCTGAATCGCTGAGCGTGGTTCAGTAGCGAGGGGAGGGGGTTCAAATTTCAACTTCTGAACATAGTTCAGTTTACCATGTCCACACATTGTGTGCTGTGATACGAGGTAAAAAGACACAAATTAGGATTATGTTACCAAAGCATATTTATTAACATGTAATCACAATAAATGTTCAAAATTGTGACCACCAGAGGTTATGCACGCAGAACAACGGCGACGAATGGAACGGCGAACATTCGCGAAAACATCAGGCTTTTCGAGCACTTCCCCTACAGCGGCGGAAAGTCTGGCGACCAGTTCCTCGGGGGATTCAATGGGTGTCTCATACATAAGAGCCTTCAATCGTCCCCAAAAAAAGAAATCGAGGGATGAAAGATCTGGCGAGCGAGCAGGCCAAGCAACAGGACCACCTCGACCAATCCATCTGTTCGGAAATGTGATGTCCAGATAGTTGCGGACGTCTCGTACGTAATGGGCTGGCGCTCCATCGTGCTGGAACCACATGACCCGCCGGATGCGTGGAGGAACAACGTTTAACAGGTCTGGCAGCACATGTTGCAGAAATGTGAGGTATGTTTTACTGTTGAGGCGTTCAGGAAGAAGGTACGGTCCGATTAGGTGGTCTCCGAGGATTCCTGCCCAAACACTGATGGAAAAGCGTCTCTGATGAGCATGTGGATACGTAGCATGTGGATTGACATCCGCCCATACATGTGCATTGTGTGTGTTAAATGTACCTTCACGTGTGAAGGTACATTCATCGGTGAAAAGCACAGTTCGTCCAAAATGTGGATTTAGCGCGTTCTGCTGCAGAAACCAGCGGGCGAATTCAATACGATTTGGATAATCCCCTGGAGACAGTTTCTGGACTCGTTGCACATGAAACGGGAGCAAATGTTCATCCTTCAGTACCCTCCAAGTCGTGGACTGTGAGGTATCCACCTGGCTAGCCACTGTTCGTGTACTTGTACTTGGCTGCGCCGCTACTACATCCAGAATGGCTTCTGCAACAACTACTGATTCGTCCTTTTTTGCACGACCTGCATTCGACCGGGAAGCGAGAAATGATCCCGTCTCACACAACTGTCTGTGCAAGCGCTCGAAAGTTTTGCGGTTAGGCAACCGCCTGTTAGGAAATCGCTCTCCGTACATTCGTTGTGCCTCTGCACCATTTCCATCTGCCGCTCCGTAAATTAAATGCATCTCAGCCTTTTCCTTATTCGTGAAGGGCACCATCTTCCGATTCATTACTACAGCGACTTACACTTGACTCACCGTTCAGTGGTTTTTATGCCTGAATCGTGTCGAAATTTTGCATACGTGTTCTTCTTCTTCCCCATTTGACATTTGCATACTTTCTGTTTCCTTCTTCACCCGGTGACTAGCGTCAGGAATGGAGCTTTAACGTTTGCATGAGCGACGTTTCCAACTGTGCCAGTGCCTTTATGAGTGAATTCCGACTATGCAGTCCTTGACGAAAGTTGTATTTTTGCCTCGTATCACAGCACAGAATCGTTGGGCATGGTTAAGTAGTGCAAACTGAACTATGTTCAGAAGTTGAAATTTGAACCCCCTACCCTCGCTACTGAACCACGCTCAGCGATTCAGATTTTGAGCTGAAAATTTAAGTTTAAGTCTAAGCTTTAGAAAGCATTTAATGAGACACAAAAAATAACGGTATAAAATAGTTGTTCGTTACTCCAAAGTCTAAAGTGCCCTCTATCGGAATTTTTTGAAAATTTTCTTTAAAATTTATTTTCAAGAAAATACTGACATAAAGAATAATTTTAGCAAAACGCGGCAGTAGTTAGAGCCTAATCTACGACACAAAGATCGGGAATAACTGATTTTTGTTCTGGGGGGAGAAGGGTTTCAAATTTCAAATTTCAGTTTACGCTACTTAACTACTCGTTAGGACTCAGATTTTTAGATCAAAATTTAAGTTTAAGTCTAAGCTTTCGAAATCATTTAAAGAAATACAAAAAATAACGTTAAAAAATAGTTGTTTGTAACTCCAAAGTCTAAAGCGCCCCCTATCGGCATTTTTTGAAATTGAACTTTAAAATTTTATTTCAAGAAAATACTGGCATAAAGAAAATTTTTTGCAAAAACCGCAAACGAATCGACCAATTTTTCCATGTTTTATAATCATTTGAAATTTCGGACCCTAAACTTTAATGCCCCCTATCTCCTTGGGAATACGTCTGGGACCCTTAGTCTCCTATTTAATATTATTTGTCTTTAAGTCTACTATAACCCCTTAAAGTTCTGCCCATCTTTTATGAATCACCCTGTATATTTTTAAATGTAAAACTGAAGTTAATCCAATTCGTGATTTAAAGGTTCGTTGCAAATTGTTGGGAATATATCAGAAATATAATTTCAGTTAATTGATTTCTGTGACAGCTTATTTACTTTCATTTAAAAACTCATCACGATAAAGAGTTTAACCCAATTTCAAAAGGAAGTGAAATCTATGATGCAACACGAAGTGGTTTTACAAACTCATGAATGTGAACAAGGAAGTATGAAATAAAAATACGTATGAATGAGGTACGTTTAACTTTACGTCATTTCTGACGAATCAAAGGCTTAGAAAATGACATCACATAAAAGGGACTGAAAAACTCTATTTCTTTCTCAAAAATAGAACTTTAATAGACTTGCTACTATCACGCGTTGGAAACGAACATGTAAAATTCGTTCTCCCTTAAAATTCAGTTAAAGATAATACAATGATTAAATTAAAACTAATGCAACTGTAAATGTAACTCAATGTTAATTAAATACTTTAAACTTAATAAAGATTAATGTATTATTTAATAATAATATTTTTCTATATTCCACATATGGATAAAACTATAGTGTGTGCCGTATACCATCGGATACCATATTTTTTGGATACTTCAAATATATTAAACAACTTATGTAAGTGCAGTGAATAACAAAATGCATCATACTACTGTTGGACACTCCGTGCTCATTATGGATTAATTAAAAGGATAACCTTGGCGACCTGGCATGCGGGATAATGAGGATGAATCCTGAAAAAAGTAGGTAAGCAAATTATCTTACCTATGTTTCGTAAATGTACAATTGTTTATTTATATACTCTAATTGCTTTAGAGCGCGCAAATGCTACTGGCTACCTTCAAAATTAACTAACACAAATACTCTTCATTAGAAAATAAAATGCCATATATTACAGTTTCCAGGAAATGCAGATTTTATTTATGATAAAATGCATCAGGACGGGATGTTGGAGGTTGATTTAATATACATCGATAAAAAGTTCGCTATCTTAAGATATCATTCAGAAATTAATTAGAAAACCGAGAATTTTTCATATAAAAGAAAAAAACGAACAAAGAGGCAGCCTTTGCATTCATTTTTCTTATCTTCCATAGCTACCTGAAAATACATTTTGATAATTAAGTTATTCGAAGCTGCTTACATTTGTTCTGATAAATTTATTTATTTCGTAAAAAAATAATTGAAATGTGTAATTAAATGATACATTTCGCAAAGATAACAATGTAGGCAGTATATGAAAAGAACAAAATAAGGAAATGAGAAATTTAATGATATATTTTAAGTAACTGTCATCATACCTAATTTATCAAATTAATCTGATATATGCATCAAATAATTTGTTGTTTATTCATGCCAAACTAAGGAATGTAATAAAAAAGATAACTATTATGATAGTTAATTAAAAATACTTTTTGAAATTAAAAAAAATTGGAGAAAATATAAATTAATTAATATTGTTATACTAAAATTTGTTTTTCGCGCTCATTTAGTTTTAATTTAATAAAAATATTTTATTTTTATGTAGTTATATTAAAAACTTTAATATGAAATTTTAGTTTTAAACAGTTGTATTTTTCGAGTATTTTATAAACATACATATCTTGAATTTATTTTAAAAAGTAGTTTAAAATTGAAACACATAAGCTGGAAAAACGTAAATGATGGAAAATTAACATTCAGGTAAGAAATTTAATTGATATACATAATTGAATAATGAAGATAATAGATTGTTATAGAAATTATTCAGTGAATAATATTTATATTATTCATAATTATCTACGTGTATATAATAACTTATCTGAAGGCGTAGAATTATTTTTTGTGATGCAGAACACTGAAAATTATTTTATATTTATTTTCCTACTATATGTAAAGTTGAAACAGTTTAATGATTATCAAGTTTAAGGATTATCAAAGACTTACTGCATAATGAGCGAAATGTATTGAATAAATGAGAAGTCAGACGATGAAGATCGAAATGGGACAACTTCGGTTATATGAATTGTAATTTTCCAACTGAACGAAAATGTCCGGGCCAGGATTCGAACCTGGGATCTCTTGGCTGAAGCTGCCATGCTCTCTCAACTGAGACATCGCGGTCGAATCTGGAGGTTCATTCATCCAGTTAACCTTACTGATCATAGCATCTGGTCTGATATCTGAATCAGCTCAACAGAATAAATCGCAGGTAATTTGGAACTCCAGTAAACGCTGGATACAAGATTACACTAGATTAATTTTAACACAATTATTCAAAGTGGTAAAGAAATCATATGAGATGTATTTATCTAACTTGACGACAAATGTCCGGGCCAGGATTCGAACCTGGGATGTCTTGGCTGACTTCCATGCTCTACCAATTGAGCCATCCCGATCGAATCTGGAGGAAACATCGGTTATGTCTACACATAATTCACTGATTCGTGTAGTGGGTACGCATAAGGTGACTGCTTTAATCGTTTACCAAACCCTAGTAGCTGATCAGTTAATATTAATCCGGTCTACTGAAGTTTTTAAGTGTGGTTTCACTGTTTGTTGCGTAGCAGTTATATACTACGTCAGACGAATGATCAAATTCTCTATCACTGTTAATTAAGTAATAGTAGTGAATAATAAACTACTGGTGGACATTGATATTTTACACGTAGAACAACGAATTAGAAACTGACGTATGATTAATGTAGGGGAAGGTGGCGTCAAATGATCCCTTAAGGGGAAAACTTGTGTAAAATAACATAACTGATTAACTAAAACTTTAACAATTTGCTAGTATGTTTTACACTATACTTTGCATTATAAACATATTTTAATAATAGTTTAAACCCAAACTGAGTAATGAAAAAAAAAATAGATTTTTTTAAAAAAATGCCCAAAGGATCATTTTACCGTCACCAAAGGGCAAAATGTTCCTTCATTAAAAAATAATTGTAAATTGTATTTTATCGGCAAAATAAAGGATATAAAAGAAATTATGACAATACATAAATGTAATTCACATCTAAAAACATACTCCATTAAGTAAACAAAGTCATATTTCTTTACATGAAAGTCTGCATGTCTAAATAAATATGAAAGTTAGTGCTTATCTTATAACAGATTTTTCTAATTTTATTCAGACGCGTAATACTGCGCTCGCTTGAATACCGCCATTGATTCTTCTTCACTTGGCATAACTAGTATGTGTTACCCGGTAGATAGCGCGACCTGTCTGGAAGAAAAAATATTTGGATCGTTTTGCCCGCTAGGATCATTTTAGGCCACCTTCCCCTACTACCAGCTTTATTCAGTTAAGTACATTAATTTGGCGTCACTTTACAGTGAGCCCGAGAATTTTATGAATTTATCAATTACAAGTTCATTCAGTCTGCATTGTGCTGCTGGAATAGAAACTGTGTTACTTTGTGTAATATAGACCGGGTAGTCACTCGCAACAAGTATTTACGGACTCAACAGAGAGATAAGATTGTTTGTCAAAGCACTCGGAAGTAAAATGAAAAATTATTGCTATTAAGTAATAATGTTTTATCTTTGACTGCTAGTAAGTAATTATCTTTCACTTGTGACCGCTAGTAAGCAAAATATTATTATGTTTACTGCTAGTAAGTAATAGTTGTTCTTCCAAACACTTTGGCAAACAATCGCTCTGTTGAATATGTAAGCACTAGTTGCGCGACTAGTTGTGTCACGGTCTTTAATATACAAAGTAACCGATTCTCTATTACAGGTGCACAATGTAGGGTGACTGAACAAGAATCAGATAAATTTGTAATATATTCCGTTCCCAGAGATCGTACCTTTCGATATGTTCACTGAAACGTTATTTCCACCTAAAATTTTTATTCTGCTGAATAAAACTGTATATAATATATTTAAATACACTGTTTTGATGTCTATAGTACATTCATCTACATTTTCTGATTTAGAACAACAATTATACTTTTATTTGGATTATAATATATCAGTCTGCAAAATATGCCTCTTGTTTTCACTAATTCAAAGACGTCAAAATGTTGAGCAACACTGCACTAATTTATACAAGTGATAATATAATTTCCCTGGCGTAAAATTCTGACAGTCAGTGCTCAAGACATCCAGTTAATATTTTGTCTACAAATTGTTATCAGAGTATTATTTAGATTAATAACGTGCTTTTCTTAAAACAAACTTTTCTATTACAAAAAAAAAAAAAAAAAAGTTTGTTAGATCATTCTTTATTTTTATTTTAGATATTTTCTATTCTGGTAAATAAATTTCAAGTGAAATTTTAGGCATTAAAAAATCATAATTATTTAATAAATTAGATGTCTAACGTTTATTTTAATGGATGTATACTTTTATTTTTGAAATTGCAGATATGATTAACTGGGAAACAGAGGAATTCTCTTTATTCAGAATTCTTTTAAATAAAAAATAAATTAAGATAATATTTAAAACAATTTTCACCTTTAAAAAAATAAAGGAGTCCTTCCATTTGCCGTAAAATATATAAATAAATAAAAATTTTCATCAATCTTTTGCTTAATTGTTCACCATTGTAAATTACTGTTTTATTCTAGCGTTGGAACTTTTAATTGAAAACGTAATAGACCATCCTAATGTCTCTAAAATAAAACATTTCTGTGTTTTATTAGAGAATATAAAACTGGAAGTAAATATAAAATTGAAACAATAAAAAAAAAATTGTAATTCTACGTTTCATTACTCAAGCGTACAATAAATAGGTTTTAATCAGAAGTATATCATTCTTCTTTCTCTCTTATTTATGCCATCTTTTTTTCTTTTGTTGTGGACTTTTTAAATAGAGCTAAATATTTATCTGCAAGTATTAAAACAATGTTACCTGATAGTAGGGTGGAGCGAAAAAACTTTTTCTCGAAATTCACATTGCCTGAATCATTATATGGTGTGAAACTGGCTGAAACAAATTGTCCCCAAATTTTAGCTCAAAATGTTGCCACTTTGAGGTTCCACCCCTCAAGTGAATATTTGTATTGCCCATTTTTCATATTTTTAATAACTTTTTATCAAAAATAAAATAATTAATTAATTGAATAATTAATTAATTGGTAAATTAATATTAATTAATTACATTTTCATTAATAAAATGCTTTATTAAAATGTTATTGTCAGATGTCAGTGCTAGAAAGGGCATTTTGTACATAAATATCAAATTTATACTCCAAAATCTAATAGATGGCTTCACATATTCTAATATGATGACTAATTTATTATAACCTAAGGAGACACATGACTTTTATTGTGTGGAATGATTAGTTTCTGAGACTGTTGTCTTTGTTTCAACCACTAATTTGTTTATTTTTCTTGGAAATGACAATACGGACAGTTAATTTAAACAGACCTCAACAAGAAGTGAAACTTTTAGTAGTGTTTTTGGAAGTCCAATACAACTAAAAGAGACAGTGTTACCCACGTATGCTGCTTTAATGAAGCATTTCCTATGGATAAAAAAAGATATATTGGGGATGCAGAGGAACAAGAAAGATCCTTCAGTAAAAAATATCAGCGAAATTGTTTCTTGTGACATTGAAAGAATTTGGAAGAAAGTTTCCTTGTCTCTGATAAGTCATCAAGAAGTTATTCGTCTTATTAGAAAATTCAACGAAAAGTTACTTCAATGGAAGAAAGGACAAAACTATAATGCAAGAACAGAAGGGAAGTTCTTTATATACGACTATAGCTGCAGAAGAGTAAATTGTTTTATTGTCAGAACCTGGTTCTGTTTATATAGGACATGTGAAACCGGATTCAAGCTCTAGTGCGGATATTATTCGAAGCATCATCAAATTCGTTACACAGACAGACTTGCCAAGTCTCCGGCTTTTTGGATACCAGTATATTAGTACAGAAAATGTTGTTTATTTTTTTTTCAGCATTCCGGGATTTGAAAGAACAACTTTTTTCTCTAAAAATTTACTGGTGTGCAAAAAGCCGGAGACTTGGCAAATCTGCACAGAAAGGAATTACACTTTTGGAACTGGTAGCCTTTTGGTGTGATGGAACGAACGGCAACGTTGGGAAGAAAAATGGCACAGTTAGATGGCTTGAAATCTTTGTTGGCCACTGGTTTGTATGCTTATTGCATACTAATGAGCTACCTCTTTGCCGCCTTTTCTAGAAAAGACATGTGGACCACGCCACTTTTCTGGAATAATAGAAAAATCTCTGGAAACGTGCAAAACCCATGCTGTGACAAGTTTTTTTTCTATTCCAGTTGCTTTGTCTGAAATGAATAAAAAAGACCCCAGTGCAGACCAAAAATATCTTTGATATTTCTAGGGCAGTATCCTCTGGGGAGTGCCTTCCAGATTTAGCAAACAGAAGTCTCGGAACGATGCCTTATTCAAGATGGCTCACTACAGTCAACAGAATTCTGTTCCTATATGTGTCAACTGCCGAACCATCAGAACAATTTCAGTTCCTAGTAAAATATGTCATGAAACTTTACGTGCCATCCTGGTTTGAAATAAAGAAAATTCCAGGAACTACTCATGGAACAGGTCACCTGCACAAAATGAAAAGCTCATTCTTGCCAGAAGATTTTAAGTCAATCGTTCACGAAGTTATTCAGAGGAACACTTATTTTGCTCACTCTGAAAACATTCTGTTGGCAATGCTGTTAGATGAACGGTAACATATTCGAAAACTGAGCCTCAGAAGAATATTGGAAAGAAGAAAAATTGACTGGAATGAGAAGATATGGCAATTTGATCTTCCAAATGTAAATTTCGAAGCAGAGGAATGTTTTGAGAGGATTCACTGTGACAGTCCTTTGGAACCACCAGCCACCATGAACTTCAGTGACGAAGACATACCAAGTATGATCAGAAACAGTTCACAATTTGACACAGAGAAGCTCCCTTGCCATTCTCAAGCAGTAGAAAGGCATGTGTGACTGGTAACACAAGCATCATTGGTAACATGTGGAGCAGAAGCAAGGGATGGATACTTTTGCAGTGGAATCAAGTCACAAAAGAAACTTCCAAAGTTTGACACTAAAGTTGAATTTTTTGGCCCCCATGTGGAATCCAAAATTGAAGACTGATTAAAGTAAAACGTTTTCCTGTTTCTTTTTAATAATTAGAACTGTTTTTAAGTCAGAAAATAAAGCTATTGTAAACATTAAAATTAAATAAAAGAAATTGATATTTTTAATTTTTGAGTTAACATTCCTTTCTTTGACTCCCTGTGTGGAACCTAAAGATGATGAGTGATTGCGCTGGGATTTTTTTGCAGTGTCTCTTTGCCAAACAGCACCATTTGTTAAGTCAGGAAATATTAAAATTTAAAAAAAATTTGGCCTTTTTCACTCCACCCTACCTGATAGTGAGAGTTTTTCACTTTTATTTTAAGTTTATGCATTAAAATGGATAAATTTTAATGGATATTTTCGTTGATTAAGTTCATCAATTTTTTAAAAATGCATTTCATACAGAAGAAAAAGGAATAATACTTAATTCATTTAGTTTAGTTTAATCAGTATTCCATGTTTGTTTTTATGCAATTAAAGGGAAAATATTATTTTTTAACTATGAATAAATGAATAAATTTAATAACGAATTAATGGAAAATTTTGTATATCTTATGTTTCCTGACGAAATTAATATCAAACTTAATTGCTAACTAATTTTTGATTGCTTGATTTGTTTTACAATACGTACAGTACACGTATTTGTAACACTATGCATACAAAAAACCGGTCATTTGAGAGGTACCGAATGAAAATAATTCGATTTGAACCAGCATTTTTTTTCACAAATTAAATAAATATAAATCACACAAAAATAAATTAGTTGAAAAGATTAAATAGTTGTAACCCTCCAAGTACCATTGGGTTCTTTTTCTTACGAAATTAAAATCAAACTTAATTGCTAACTAATATTTGATTGCTTGATTTCTTTTTCAATAAGTACAATACATGATTTTTAACTCTCCAAATACCATTAGGATATTTTTATTTGTTTTAATGTATTTTGCCTCCCGAACCAGAAAATAAATTGTTAGACTTAACCCGTTCACTGCCAGGTTAAAATTACTGGAATTTTATTTTATTTAGAAAGTTTTAATTCACACCAAAAAATACTAATAGCAATGTTTACTTTATTTAATTACAAACATTTCGTGATTACATAAATTAAAAATTCCTCTTTCGAAATTTCCGGTATGAATTCGTAATTTTAGATTGAAAAACAACTAGTATACTCGTGGTTGGCACCAAATGGTTAATAAATTAAATTAAACTGACACATTGTGTGAAGAAGCTGCACTTAAGATTTCTATATCCAATCATGCAAAACTAAGAAAGCTTATCAAGAATTAAAATCTGGTACCATAAAAGTTAAATTACAGAGGCTATCTTTCAAAATGTACAGTAATTATTTTAAAGGATTAGTTGTTAAAATTATGCTATTTTTACTGATTTTTAACGTTTAGTTTTATGGATATAAAGTTTTATTTTTAATGTCGGGGATATGATCAACTCAGTAAGAGAGCGATTCCCTTTTAATCAGGATTTAAAAAAAAATATATATATAAATTTCGAGAACCTTTTTTTCACCATTAAAAAATAAGAAATCCACCTATTTACCGTAAAAAACATAAATAAATAAAAATGTTCAGCAACCTTTTTGCATATAAGTTACCATTATAAATTACTGTTTATTTTTATTATTTTTTTTAACTTTTGGAGCTTTTAATTGAAAGTGTAATAGAATATACTGATGTCAGAAAAAAAACTCTTTTGTGGATTCCTTGGTGAATTAATAGCTAAAATCGGTCAAATACCTATTTATTTATTTATTTATTTATTTATTAGCGTTTAGAGCTTTTAATTGAAAGTGTAATCAAATATCCTGATGTCTGAAAAAACCCTTTTGTGTTTTCATTGGTGGATTAATAGCTAAAATCCCTCAAATACATATTTAAATATTTTTTAGTACCTTTGTTATCCTGAATTTCATTACCTCATTTATAACTTTTATTGAGATATGGCAAAATGACATAAAACATTCGACCTCCCATTTAACCCTCTTAATGCGTAAATTTCTAAAATCCCAGAAATAGGTGCTTAATTATTTTTTAGTAGATTTGTTATCCTGAATTCAACGATCTTACCTAAAACTAATGATGAGATATGGCAAAAAGGTGAAATCACAGAAAACTTTCGACCACCGCCATTTAACTGCCTTAAGTAGTTGAATTTCTAAAATCGCCTGACATACATGTTTAACTATTTTTTAGCAGATTTGTTACCCCGAATTTCATGCTCCTACCTACAACTGCTGCTGAGATATGGCAAAAAGACGAATTGATCTAAAACTTTCGACTCCCCATTTAACCACGACTCCCCATTTTTTCGACTCCCCATTGTATTGTGTGAATTCTCAAATATCCTTTCTTAGTGGGTGCCTATATTGTGTAAGTAACATGTCTGTCAAATTTCATTGCACTAGGATCAACGGTTGAGGCTCGGCGTTGATTATGAGTCAGTCGGGACATACTCATAAGTATAGATATACAGCTAAAAGTAAATATAAATTAAACAATAAATAGCTATTCAACGTTTCATTACTCAAGCGTTCAATAAAAAAATTTAATCAGAAGTATGATTCTTCTTTCTCTCTTATTTATGTCATTTTTTTCTTTTCTTTTTTGTCATTGATCTTTTAATTGAGATAAGTATTTAACTATAAGGATTAAAACAACGTCACCTGAGAATAATGATGTTTGAAATTTATTTTAAGTTTATAAATTTAAATGTGCAATTTTCTATTTATATTTTCATTGACAAGGTTCAGCCAGCTTATAAATAATTCATTTTTAGGAGAAAACAATAATATTTAATAAGTTATATATCGTTTATTTACTATTTATTGTTTATTTTTTAATCCAGTTAAAGTGGAATCATTGTTTTATTACATAAATAAATGATTAAAGTTAATAACGAATTAATTGAAAAAAATTGTAAATGTGACGTTTCCTGACTAAATTGAAATTACATTTATAATAACATAATTAATAATTGAAATTACATTTATAATTACTAATAATTTCATTGTTTGGTTTATTTTTCCAATACGTACAATACTGGTATGTTTAACACTAAACGTACTAGAAACTGGTAATTTTACAGGCATAAAATGAAACTAATTCAATTCCAATCAGAAATTTCTTCATAAAATGCATAGAATATAAATCATACAAAAATAAGTTCTTTTAAGTAATTTTAAATAAAAATTCTCATATGAAATATTTTTATAACACTTGAGTAAAATCCCCGGTATGTTTAGTGTTAATGGAACTAATTATTATTTCATCAATGATATTTTGAATTTGTTTTTTCATTTATTTACAGTAATTATAGATGTTGCTGTAAAGAAACAACTGTTGGTGTAAAGTGTCAAGTTTAACTATTAGTATAAGAAAATGTAATTCATTCAGCCTTCTTTATGTATATTGAATATAAATTTAAAATCCAATTCAAAGGAATGAAATGCTTTGATTTTTAAAAAAATGATAGAATAAATCTATCTTTCTATTTTAAATATATATTTTAAAAACCATTTTAAGCATGAAAACATTTTGTTTAGATTAAAACGTTTGTAATTAATTCGTTGATTTTGGAAAAATAATTAAGGCTGTATCAGCTTCGCCTAGTTTAACTAAATTGCGAATGATTTATGAATTGTATCTGTTTATTAAGTCTCGAATAGAGAACAACAGAAAAAAAAACTAAATAGCAAATTTTAAGTGCTTAATAGGCGTATAGCTAACATTGTGAAAAAGTACCCAAGCCGAGACTCGAACCCGGGTCATCAGATTAGCGCACTGACGTTCTACCAACTGAACCACTTGGGAACGATTCTCAGCCTGGAACTTTTTCACCATACCATGTTGGCAAGGCTACCAACGCAGCACAAGATGGAATATTTTTCCGTGAACCGCCAACCCTGGGGCAAACACGAAATCAAAGAAAATCCCGCATCGACAATTGAATAAAGTCATTTTTATTACTTGGAAATTTTCTCTCTGGAAAAATTTCCAAGTATTAAAAATGAGTTTAAATGAAAATATATATCTTTTTAATTTATCCCTAACACATAAAAAAATAAACAAAATCAAATTGCTTAAGTTTCCATAGCTTGATTAATTTTCAAAACGTACAGCATTTTTTTTTTTTAGGGTTAGTGATTCTTAAGCATTATTTTTGCATTATTATTTTTCTGATTGCTCAATGTTTGTGAGCGTTTATTAAATTACAAATGTAATATATAACAGGACAAAAAATATTCATTATTCTTCTTTTCCTTATATTCAATTGTATACATTTTAAGTAGCATTCTAAGCATTAACATATTTTGCTTGAAAAAAAAAAAAAACAATAAATCCCATTTGAACTAAAATAAGAACATATCTTAATCCGGATTATTTTTTTAATTATATTTTTTTCAGGTCTTTATTCTATTCTTTAACGCAAGAGAAGAGATAACTGAAATGAAATCAGAAAATGAGAAAATTTTATTAAACTCCTTAATCTATATATAAGAATTTAAACATGGAGTAAATTTAAGGCATTAAATACAGTTAAAGTTTATACCCCATTGCTCCGTGGAAGTTTGTTTTAATAGGGTTTAATTTTCAAGTTTATTTTGCTTCATAGGGTAATTTTTACCATGAATTTTATCCTTCGTTACGGATTATTATTTTTTTTTCTTTCTGAAGCAAACACTAATTAAAATATCCTTTTTAACACTTTCCAACACAGTTGAAAAGTGTTTATTGATTCAGTTTGTCTGTCCGTCTGTCTGACTGTCTTTCCGTGCTCTAAATCGCGTAAATATATCCGGATAGTCATGCAATTGATATAGGTGATTTCAGCCTGTATTTGCATGAATTAAACTATAGCTTAATATATGGCGTGTATAAATAGCTTAATGTAATATACAGGGCTGCACAAAATAATTCAAGTATGTTTCCGTCTATTGGTAGAAACTGCTGAAGATGAATTTCCAACTGTGTTATGTGTTTTATTACTAAACTAAATTGTAGCATACTATAGAATATATACAAATATATAAATTATATGCAGGACTTCAGAAAATAATTGGAGTACTTTTCCGAATTTGGACGATAACTGCTGAAATCTGGTTTTCAAATGTGATTTGTTTTTGTTTTTTCTGAATTGTTTACTTAGATACTTTATTTACCTTATTAAACAGCGATGGTTTGTTAAAGTATTCTATTAGTTTTGGAATGTGTTTCATAATCTATATTAAGAATTTTTATACATAGAATACATAAGAATTTTTAATATTAACTACACCTTTTAGATTATTCAATATCTTTAAAGCAAAAAAAAAATGTTGCATCAATATTGTATTTATTTGTTTTCTTTTAGATAACGAAGAAAAATATAGCGTATATAATGTTTCACAATAAATGTTTTAAAGAAAAAGATAAAGGGAATATTTAATAAAGTGTTAATGCATGATTTGCTTCCGGTACAATATATAGTATTGTAATAATGTTCAAGTAAAGTAAGTGTGAAATGAGTTTAAGACCGAAGAGATATTTGATAATTCACATTTTGCGGTACATTTTTACAGTGCTGTACAGTTAATTAAAGCATATCAGCACATGACTAAATATTTTCTTATTTTTAATTATTTACAAATGAAAGATCATTTAACTTTTTTTTCGTATTCTTATTTAACTTTTTTTTTTTTTTTCTTTTATAACATTTTTTTGTTTCTTTATTTCATTTTGTTAATTTATTATCGAATTTTAGATTATTTCCGGAATTTTCTAGAAAAAGCAAGTTTTTAATTATAAAATTATTTATATTTAAAATGATTGCATGTGCAATATAAATGCTTTCAATAAGAAATTTTAAAGTATTACTAAAAATGTTAATTATAGAAAACTGATTTAAAAAAGGTGAAACGAAACATAAAACTGTTGTAAATGTGTCCCTCGGAAACAAACTCTTTTTAATTAATCAAAAAAGTGGTATTTTGGCGTAAAACCCCACATTCTTTCAGAAAGAGGACTTCACGTGACAATGGAGCGTGACACTGTCCCAAATATTGGCATCGATTTATTAATCAGCTCAAATTTATCGAAGCTGAATCAACGTACGTTGGTCGTGGAATTGGTTAGTGGATTTAGACCAGAAAAATAGAAATTTATATCACAGTTCTGATTTTTTTCTGCAATTCTAAAACTACGCCTTCACCGAAGTCACTAAAACCCTAAAACAAAATATACACCTAAATTTATATAATATCTCAATGACAAAAATAATTAAAAATAAACACAACTATAAAATTTTAATTGTCACAAAATGATTTTTGTCCTCGTAATTCCTTTCACCAGAACAAAGAGTAAAAAGAAAAAAAAAATGCGTACAATACAATTTCAGTTACCTTAAAGTACTTTTTAAATATACCTTTTTTGGTAATTTTCTTTTATTAGAAATATGTAAGGTAAAGCCAGGAGAGAAGGTGCAGTCAAAGAGATTGCGCATATAGAGGTTCGGGGGGAAGGAGTAGAGTGAGAGCGTAGCGACTCCAGGTAGTTGTACAACAACAGTAGTGGAGTTTCTGCTTGAAAGTGCACGTTGATTGCTTTAAGCGTCTAAGATAAAGTATTGCTATTTTGTTTTGTTTTCCCAAAATAAGTGCTTGAATTTTCATAGCTATTCGTTAGAATTTCTATACAATGTCAACAGTACAAAATATTTTAAACTTAAATGATTTCTCACAAGCTACTAATGTAGACTAACAATGTGAACATCAACGGTTCGTTTTAGTAGCGGCCATGTTTATATAAAAGGCCACGCAATCTCTCCTACCAAAATTGGGGAGTTTGCGCATCTGTTACTTAGCAGAGATGGCGCATTGTTTCCGAGCTAGGAGAGATTATGCAGCTTATTGGTAAATTTGCCTGAAAAATTGAAAAATTAAAATGTACTAATTTTAAGTTAAACGTGTTATCAAGTAACTGAATGCTATTTTGTAATCTTATCTGGACTTGCTTTTTCTGATTCTTTAATTTTTTCCCCTTTAATTAAAATTTTTTAATCGTTTTTAAAATTATTTCCTTTTTCTGATTCTTTAATCCTTAGGTTGAAATATTCACTCCTCATACAATAATATTTATTCAAAAAACCTTTCAACAATGTCATTTAAGTGTAATTATTATTGTCAACAATTTAATTGTAGTTATTATTAGTAACAATCTCTCCTACCCATGTGCGTAATCACACCAATCCTGTAAGGACAGATTGCACAAAATAACTTTCTTGATTTTATTACAACTGTTCTATTAAATTGCAACATAACAGCGAAATAGCAATGAAAATGCATAAAAAGCAAATGAAGTAAAAATTATTCATGGATAGTTTAGCAAAATAATAATATTTAGATTTTTTTATTGCTATTCTTTTGAATTGTGCGCAGACTCTCCTAGCTTTACCTTATGCAAGCAGTTAGCTAAGCTTTCAGCATAAAATTTCTTTACGATTTCCGTATAGTAAATGGATGTGTTTTCTTTTCTGCATTTGATAAAGTTCCATATTACAGTAGATTCCCGTTACAACGAATTCCACAGGACCGATAAAATACTTCGATAACGATTAGATAAAATATTCGATAATAACGATTTATTCATTGAAACGGAATTTCTTCTAATTTATGTAATACATTACCTATACATGTAAATGTAATATGTAGGATAGATTTACGTCTTGTTTTAGAGGACTTTAATGGAATACAAGTTAAATTAACATAAGAAAAGTTAATAAAATAAAATTCCATATTAAAAATGCCAAATTAAGGACTAATATATACTTAGTAGTAAATCGGCAGTTCAGGAGCCGCAACGTCACCTCTAAAAGTCATTGTTTTTTAATCTCACTTTTCGTATTATTTAGCATTAAACAATCCGCAATTTTTTTTAATATTATATACATATTTATAGGAATATAAAATACTTCGGAGGTTTCAGAAATTAGAAGCGTTAAATTAAACACGGTTTATGCAATGATAGTCTGAAATTCATACTTCTTATTCATGTAACTTTTTAAATAAAAAAAATAAAACTTGTATTAAAATAAATCCTTCATTTATGTCAATAGAATACAAAAGTAATTTATTTTGTTAATAAATTACTGAAGCAAAATAGTGAATTTTATTATTGAATTTTATTATTTATTACTTGAATTTTATTATTTTAAAATATGGTTGCTACGCAACTAATAAATGAAAGAGCAAAGTAAGAAGAAATGCATTTTAAATTTGTAAAATATATGAAAATAGAATGTTTTTATTTCCTGAACAGGTGCAAACAATTTTGCAATAATTTAAACAATTAATTTCTAAATTCTAATGAATGTATCAGAAAATTTTCAAAGCTATTGCATATATTTAAAACTTCTGTATCGGAAATTTAGCATTAGGTATTTTACGTTTAAATCCATTATTCAAATATGCGATTTTCATTTAAGTTAAAAATAAAATTTGAAAATCGTCTAATTTCCCATTGGAAAGCATTATGACCTAAAAATAAATGGTCTATACTTATCGAACAAATGAACCAAATGTAACTAAAAACTATACAGCTAATTCCGGATACCTCACCAACATGCTCACCAAAAATCATCCTAAAAGAACGATTTTTATGGAAGTTATCGCGGAACAGACAGACAAACAGACGGAAACCAAAAACTTTTCACCTCTTCACAGTGAGCTTTAAACTAGTAAATCTACAGATCAGAGGCCTCAACGTCAGCTCAAAAAATCATTGTTCTTACTAATTTTTAACATTATCTGAAAAATATTTGACACACTAAAATTCAATCTTTTTAAGTTATTTATACATTGATAAGAATATAAATTTATCGAAAGTTTCGGAAATTTTAGAAGTATCCCCTTAAACACAATGTTATGCAATGATAGGATAAACTACTTGTTACTGTATTTTTTTAGAATAACAATACATTATTTCAGGGGGCTCCACCCCCCTGAACCCCCCGTTGACGCTTTAATATTCTATTCTCAATTTCCAGTACTTGTGCTATTTTATTTCTTGAGTACATGTCTGAATGTATTTGCAATTTTCATTTCATTAGAATAACCATCTCTTTGTACAAGAGATTTTATCCTATCCTTAAAAGAATAATTATATTTCAACTACTAAACATCATATGTTTCTGAAGTTGAATAAAATTTCGTGTATAAAATATACTTATACAAATTTAAATTCCTCTTATTTGACCTATATTCAATTTACGCATTCAACGTTTTTATTATTTTCATTTCGAAAACCGATTTGGTAATCCTTTTTTAGTACTTAAAATAAATTCTCATCTATTTCATTAAAAAAAAAGCATATTAAAAACTTAAAACCCGAAAATTGGCAATTTTTAATAAAACTTAGCGTAAAAATAATGCGATTCACTTGAATTTTCCTTTGTTGATATTCTTTGAAATATAGTTGCTTAGCAACCATTTATTGAAAGAGAGAAAAAAAAATGCACTGGAAATTTTTGTAAAAAATGATAGAATAAAATGTATTATATTATTAGACCAGATGTATAAAATTGCACCAAACATTGTACACCTAATTTAAAAAATCTGACGAATGTATTAACACAATTTCAAATTAATTTGAATAATTTAAGACCTGACTTGATAAATTTTAGCCTTCATAACTTACACATTAAATACATTAATCAAATGCGCCATTTTATTTCAATGGATGAAAATTTTCAAAATCGTCTGAATTCCCATAGGAAAGCATTATAACCTAAAGAGAAATGTTTTCCGTAATCTTATTAAATTTATATTCGTGATTTCCTATTGTTTGTGTGAATGATTCTAGTATATCTTGGATTTCGTTCTACACAGTGGTTTTATTAGGATAAGCAAAAATTCAGAAAATAATTTCATGTTATCCTAGTACCTAAATAGCAATATTTACTTACCTGCCAACCACGAAACACTCGCATCTGATAGATAAGTTGAATAATATCTTGTGTACAAAAGCAACTTATGGAAATGTAAACTGAATCTACTGTATTTCACTTATATCTATTGCAGAAATCTAGTGTTATTACAATTTTTGTTTCGGAAAAACAGTTTTGATGGTCATTCTATAATATTTATTTTACATACATACATCTTGATCTAACTCGATGGCAATAGCATACTAAAATCTCTCAATAAAATATTAAAATCACCCAATAAAATATTGTAGCAAAATAGTCTGAATTATTTGAATTTTATTATTTTGATATTCTTTAAAATTTAGTTGCTAGGTTACGGTTAAATTAAAGAGGTAAATAAAAATAAATGCATTTTAAAATTTGCAGAAAATGATAGAATAAAATGTATTATATTATTAGAACAGATGTATAAAATTGCACCAAAAATTATACACCTAATTTAAAAAATCTGACGAATGTATTAACAAAATCCCTATTATTAAGCGCGGTAAACGTCTGTGTGTGTGTGTGTGTGTGTCTGTCTGTGCACTCCACCTTTGTACCCGCAAAGGCTCCGGGACCAGGCGACGCACGGACGGCGGACGCGGACCGAAAAATTCGCAAAAAAGGCGCGACGCTCAAGTTTCGATCGGGTCGGGATTCCGACCCGGACCCGGGGAGTTATTAATGAGCGAAAGTGTTTTAATTACCGACCGAAACCGAAGTTGGGAGAAAAGTCAAAACAGCGAAAAGTTCGCCTCCGCCGAGGGTTGCTGGTACACGTCCGGTCCGGGAAGGAAAAGGCAGGGGGTTCCCAGGGAGCGATTTAAGCCCCAAACCGCAGCACAGGTCCGACCCCTATCTCCGGAAGTCGGGGGGCCAGAAATTCGTAAGTCGCACGTACGCAACCGGGACGTCGTCAGGTCTCATAAATTCGAAAAATCGTTTCCGTGCGACGATTAGAACCGGAAAAATCCTTTAAAAATCGATCGATAAAAAATTATTTTTCTTTTCTTTCCGAGCTGCGATTCCCAGATCGGAGACGCACGGCCAGACGATTGTCTGGATCGGCATTTTCTTTGACGGAGGTCAGGTCACATGACGTTCAAGTGGGGTTTTACAGAGGGGGGGGGGCATCTCTGATTCCAAGAGGCGCAGAAATTCCAAACTTTGACAGGGCGACGCTAAATAGATTCTGCTTTCAGAATATCTAAAAATTATTGCCATATCTTCATTACGAGCCGACATATTATTTTATTGTACAATTAATCATCGTTATTTGTATAATTAAAGCAAAAGAAAGATTTCCATTACAGTGCCGGCTAGATATTACGATTTTAAGAAGTAGGCCGCGTCTAAAAACTGCATTACGAGTATTTTCAGTTTTTGTTTTAGAGTGGCAACCAGATATTATGATAGGAAAAAGCGGGCTTCGGCCGTTATCGATTTTATTTTTTTTTTTTTAGTTTTAAGTTTTTCTACAGCTCACTGTCTTTGAACTAGAACTCAGGTAGTGTACATAAGTTGTTTGAGGAAAAGCAGTGTCATCGCCAACCCCCCCCCTCCCCCCCGCTTTTTATGACAGTGCCGGCTAGATATTAGGATTTTAAGAAGTAGGCCGCGTCTAAAAACTGCATTATTATTTTAAGTTTTAGTATTTTAAGTTTTTGTTTTAGAGTGGCAACCAGATATTACGATAGGGAAAAGCGGGCTTCGCCCGTTATCGATTTTTTTTTTTTTTAGTTTTAAGTTTTTCTACAGCTCACTGTCTTTGAACTAGAACACAGGTAGTGACCCCCTATCCAGATATTATGATAGGGAAAAGCGGGCTTCGCCCGTTATCGATTTTTTTTTTTTTAAGTTTTAAGTTTTTCTACAGGTCCCTGTCTTTGAACTAGAACTCAGGTAGTCTAAATCAATTCGACTCGACATCGATAGAGCTTACCGATTTTATTTCGTTTTTTCACCACTAGGGGGCGCTTTCCTATCTTCGGTTCTACGGGCATGAAAACGACGGGGTATGACTCATTCGACTCGACATCGAAAGTCTTAACGATTTCAGTTATGATCATATAAACAGATTGCGCCACATGGTGGCGGAAGGTGGAACTAACGTATACTGCAGCTCGTGCGCAGCACGACTGCTATACGGTGCCGCAGGCAGCCGGGACCGAAATCACCCATTCGTGGACAGCCATCCGTGAGGTATAGGAACAATAAATCCACGAGGGGAAAAATAAACGCTACCCGACACCGATAGCACCCATCCGTTCCAACCCCCACCGCAGGAGGCGCCTGTTTATTAGATTTGAAACAATGAATATAATTACATAACAATAATAAAATATAAAGGGTAAAAAATAACAATTTTTTGCAAATTGAAAGTTAAATATAAAATATTTTCGAAGTACTATAAGTTCATGATGTCCTAAATTTATGGTATTTTAGTTCAGAAAGTCAATGGTCAGTTCAGTCAATTTTTTTTAAAATTCTTTCGTAATGAAAGAGAAATTTTTATTGAGAATATTATAATTCTCTTTTAACTTTTGAGAGTTTGAAGGATTGAAAATGATATTACGAAGGTTATATCTGAGAGTTTCGTTCTTATCAAAAGGGAAGTGATGGATCATAAGAGGGCAGCATCCGAATATGTAGTGAACTGCATCTCCTTCTGCTTTATCGCATGGACATCTAGGTGAGGCTCTTTTTCTTATTTTATGTAAGTATTGTGGGAAACTGCATGTTTACTCAGATAATACGGCAGTGTTGGCTGTTTGCAGAGATAATTTGGATCGACTTTATTTATAATTTTATAGGTATCTCTGCCCTTATTACATGAGTCCCAAATGGCTTGTCAGTCAGAGATGGTTTTCTTTTTAAAATACAATTTTGCTATTGAAATGGGGAACAACAGATCTTTTCTTGATTGATATTGGTCTTGTAAGATGGCTTGCTTACAATTTTTAAATGATTTGGTGGGGTCATGGATTCTCCGAAATAATATCTATTGTCCAATGGGATAGTCTGATTTATTACATATGTAGCATTGGTTGGAGGTTCTACAGTTGAATCTTCTATAGAGTCATCAGAGATATTGAGTGATTTTAGTTCTGAGAACATACTTTTGAAGGATCATAGGAGATAGTAATATTTTGTTTTCGTTGCAACAATCTTTGAAAAATTGGGCAGAATCTAGAATTTGCACTATGCCTTTCAATCTTTTCAGGTTTTACTGCGGTTTTATATTCTCTTTCACAGTTGATGCAACGATGACGTTCATAATTTTCTTTTATTTTGCATGTGTCTGTTTTGTGATTACCTGTGCAATATGCGCATGTTAAATTATAACTTCTACAATTATCAACTGTATGGCCATAACGTTGACATTTATTACACCTAACCACTGGATTGTAATATTCTATACGGCATAAATTAAAATGAATAGGTAATTTTCTTCTTGAAAATAATGCCTTCGCGTAATGTTCTTCTGCATCAAGTACTATTTGGTATGTTTTCATTTTTTGTTTTTTGAGAACTTTCGCTATGCCTAGAGGAAAATTCTGTCCCAGTTCTTGATGTATCTTATCAATTACTTCAGTCTCAGTCACATCTACTGGAATTCCCAGTATAATGACTTTTTTTCTTTTAGCATCTCTAAGATCTGCTTCGGCCAAGTCTCTGAAACCTTCTATTTGATTTATAAAATCAATTAAAACCGCTGTTTTTTCGTCCGATTCTGTTTGGACTATGAGCGAGTTTTTATCTCTTCCTAACGAACATGAGATGTATTTAAATTTTTTATTCCCTTTTATTTTGTTATTTAACATGTTTCGTATTACATTAATGGGAATATTCGTTGATTGACTTCTTCTTATTATTATTGCTGATTTAGAGTACTTAAAGCAAGGTGTTTTTATAGGTTGATCGGATGTAATTGCAGCAGCATAACTCTTGAGTTGTGCTCTTTTCGATATTTCGGAATCGATTCCATCTTCCAGATGGTCTTGATTATTAACTAAGTTTTGTTGATTTTTTATGGTATGAAACATTTCTTCTATAAGTGATGTTTGTTTAATTTTTTCGGTTATTTCAATCTCTTTGCTCTGAAGTTCTTTTTCCATTTTGTCAATTACTTTTGATTGTTGAGTGATTTGAGTTTTCATTTCCTTTATTTGATGCTCTTGTTCGTTTGTCGTAGTTTTCAGGACGTTATTTTCTTCTTGTTCAAAGTATAGATATTCCTTTATCTGCTGTATTGAGTTCGCTGTTTGTGTTCGGATGTATTCATCATAAATTTTTGAATTACTTTCAATTTGATTTAGGATATCTTCCAATTGATGTAGTGAAGATTTCTCTTGTGTTAAGCTCGTTAGTTCTTACAATGTCATTGGTATACTAAGAGTGGAACTCTCTCCAGAAAGTACCTGTAAATTCAGATGGGCTGTTTCCAACTCTTCCTGAATCATTTATTTTCCACAGTCTTCCTTACTTAAAACATTTTTATCACCACCTTCATTTCCTTTGTCTTTATCTTGTATGGATTTTCCACTGTGTATCAGTTTTTCATCTTCAATATGTGTTAGACTGTAAGAGGCATTTTGTAATTCAGTTATATTTAATGCCATTTTGGGGGATATCTCTGGGGATGGTGCCTTTAGTATATAGATATTGGTGAAATCTGTCTGTATTAGTTTAAGTCGTCTTTTTAATTCGTCTAAGTATAGGTGGACTATTGCAGATGTTCCTTTAGTGTGTTTTCTTACACCCCTTGTCAACTGCGTAATTAGATCGATAACAACTTGTGAACAACTTGCCTCTTGGCTGTCATATTCTTGAAATTCTCCTTTGTCGGTAATTTCATCGATTATCATGTTGACTATACCTTTTGACAGATGGTCGTCCTCTGTGGCATAATGTTTTGAAATTGATTTTAGGTCTATTTCTAGGCATGAGAGTTTGTTTTTGATTTCTTTTGAGTTGGTGTAGTAGCTTATATAGCTTGTATATTTTTCTAGTTTTACTATAAACCATTCCAAAAATGCCATTGGTTGGATAGCACCTTTTTTGCTTTTCTTTATATGAATATAGTATTGTTGTGCTATATCGCTAAGATTTAAATTCTTAGTGAATGCATCATTGAAAGTCAACTTTTCAGTCTGATTTTTGTCTACAGTTCTAGAGATTGAACTGATTGGGACGACGTCAACATATGCATAAGTATGAGAGGTGTCGACATATGAGTTCATTTTTATCTCAGCATGGGATTGTTGTCTATCTGAATCCACCATTCTAACTTTTATTTGCAAACTGATTAATATACATCTTTCTATGATTATAAAACTATGACTATCTTATAACTATTTTTATTTCCCTTTCCGGGAACTTCTGAAGTGAAATGTCTGATGTATTAGACATATAACCAGTTCAATGATTTATTACTTAACTTCTCTTCACACTTATCACTAAACACTAAACTTTTAACTACTTATACCTCTAATCAATCTAGAACCAGGAATACGGGCTCCCCACATATGAGGAAGAATTTTGAATTTTGAAGAAAATTTTGAAGAAGAAAGATCAAAATAAAAGCCAAAAGAATAAGCCAAAGAAAAATGGTACCCCCACGTTCAAACCGAAAAGAACTCCCCGTGCTCATACCAGGAATTTTCATGCCAGAAATAATATTCAATAATTTACAATAGTAAGGAAGGACAATGCTATAGGTGTTTGTACAATTATTCTATACATGAATTACAAATTGCTATGATATGCAAAACTGTATAATAAGAATTACACCTATAACAATAATTGAGAAATTGAGATGTATTATTGTTGTTATAATGTTGGACTTTTTATATATAATTATTTACATTTTTTGTTATAAAGAGTTATCAAAATGCCCTAAACTAAAAGTAAAAATGATTGCTCCAGACCAAAGAATCACACAGAGTCGCAACTTACCTATGTGGGCCTATGCTATAGATACTCCTCGCTGTGCTTGAACTACATAGAGCTATAAAATAGAGTATGGCACTGACACCCCCCCCCAAAAAAAAAAAACCACGCCCGCCTAAGCCGGAAGTGAAAATATCAGTGTAGTGCTTACAACCGGACCTACGAAATATGGTATTACTATTTTGCAATATGTTTACTATTGAATGAGTTCAGTGATGGGCTACCGGTGCCACAAGGGTTAAAACTTTAATAAAACCAAATGGCTAATAAACAACTGGTAGGACTAATCTAAACATTATGACTAGAGGAATGATATATTACAACACTAGGACAGAAATTAAATTAAAAAGCTGTTAATGTTAGAGGGAAATAAAAACGGGGGGAGGGAACTGCTGCCGGCGGGGACAGTGTAAGGGGGAGTCACTAGAAGGAATGTGCAGAAAGAAACTGTTATTTACTTAAGAACAGTGAAAAGTTTAATGAAAATAATAAAGTGCCCCTCCCTGCCCCCATGCCACAGGTTCGTTCAGTTAGAGGTTTATACTATTCCATGTGCAATTTAAGGGATAATCCGGTGCATGCGTAGCACGACCGTCATACGGTGCCGAAGGCAGCGGGGACCAGGGTCGGAACTACTGCTATACGGTGCCGCAGGCAGCGGGGACCGAAATCACCCACTCGTGGACAGCCACCCGTGAGGTATAGGAACAATAAGTCCACGAGGGGAAAAATAAACGCTACCCGGCACCGATAGCACCCATCCGTTCCAACCCCCACCGCAGGAGGCGCCTGTTTATTAGATTTGAAACAATGAATATAATTACATAACAATAATAAAATATAAAAGGTAAAAAATAACAATTTTTTGCAAATTGAAAGTTAAATATAAAATATTTTCGAAGTACTATAAGTTCATAATGTCCTAAATTTATGGTATTTTAGTTCAGAAAGTCAATGGTCAGTTCAGTCAATTTTTTTTAAAAAATTCTTTCGTAATGAAAGAGAAATTTTTATTGAGAATATTATAATTCTCTTTTAACTTTTGAGAGTTTGAAGGATTGAAAATGATATTACGAAGGTTATATCTGAGAGTTTCGTTCTTATCAAAAGGGAAGTGATGGATCATAAGAGGGCAGCATCCGAATATGTAGTGAACTGCATCTCCTTCTGCTTTATCGCATGGACATCTAGGTGAGGCTCTTTTTCTTATTTTATGTAAGTATTGTGGGAAACTGCCATGGTTACTCAGATAATACGGCAGTGTTGGCTGTTTGCAGAGATAATTTGGATCGACTTTATTTATAATTTTATAGGTATCTCTGCCCTTATTACATGAGTCCCAAATGGCTTGTCAGTCAGAGATGGTTTTCTTTTTAAAATACAATTTTGCTATTGAAATGGGGAACAACAGATCTTTTCTTGATTGATATTGGTCTTGTAAGATGGCTTGCTTACAATTTTTAAATGATTTGGTGGGGTCATGGATTCTCCGAAATAATATCTATTGTCCAATGGGATAGTCTGATTTATTACATATGTAGCATTGGTTGGAGGTTCTACAGTTGAATCTTCTATAGAGTCATCAGAGATATTGAGTGATTTTAGTTCTGAGAACATACTTTTGAAGGATCATAGGAGATAGTAATATTTTGTTTTCGTTGCAACAATCTTTGAAAAATTGGGCAGAATCTAGAATTTGCACTATGCCTTTCAATCTTTTCAGGTTTTACTGCGGTTTTATATTCTCTTTCACAGTTGATGCAACGATGACGTTCATAATTTTCTTTTATTTTGCATGTGTCTGTTTTGTGATTACCTGTGCAATATGCGCATGTTAAATTATAACTTCTACAATTATCAACTGTATGGCCATAACGTTGACATTTATTACACCTAACCACTGGATTGTAATATTCTATACGGCATAAATTAAAATGAATAGGTAATTTTCTTCTTGAAAATAATGCCTTCGCGTAATGTTCTTCTGCATCAAGTACTATTTGGTATGTTTTCATTTTTTGTTTTTTGAGAACTTTCGCTATGCCTAGAGGAAAATTCTGTCCCAGTTCTTGATGTATCTTATCAATTACTTCAGTCTCAGTCACATCTACTGGAATTCCCAGTATAATGACTTTTTTTCTTTTAGCATCTCTAAGATCTGCTTCGGCCAAGTCTCTGAAACCTTCTATTTGATTTATAAAATCAATTAAAACCGCTGTTTTTTCGTCCGATTCTGTTTGGACTATGAGCGAGTTTTTATCTCTTCCTAACGAACATGAGATGTATTTAAATTTTTTATTCCCTTTTATTTTGTTATTTAACATGTTTCGTATTACATTAATGGGAATATTCGTTGATTGACTTCTTCTTATTATTATTGCTGATTTAGAGTACTTAAAGCAAGGTGTTTTTATAGGTTGATCGGATGTAATTGCAGCAGCATAACTCTTGAGTTGTGCTCTTTTCGATATTTCGGAATCGATTCCATCTTCCAGATGGTCTTGATTATTAACTAAGTTTTGTTGATTTTTTATGGTATGAAACATTTCTTCTATAAGTGATGTTTGTTTAATTTTTTCGGTTATTTCAATCTCTTTGCTCTGAAGTTCTTTTTCCATTTTGTCAATTACTTTTGATTGTTGAGTGATTTGAGTTTTCATTTCCTTTATTTGATGCTCTTGTTCGTTTGTCGTAGTTTTCAGGACGTTATTTTCTTCTTGTTCAAAGTATAGATATTCCTTTATCTGCTGTATTGAGTTCGCTGTTTGTGTTCGGATGTATTCATCATAAATTTTTGAATTACTTTCAATTTGATTTAGGATATCTTCCAATTGATGTAGTGAAGATTTCTCTTGTGTTAAGCTCGTTAGTTCTTACAATGTCATTGGTATACTAAGAGTGGAACTCTCTCCAGAAAGTACCTGTAAATTCAGATGGGCTGTTTCCAACTCTTCCTGAATCATTTATTTTCCACAGTCTTCCTTACTTAAAACATTTTTATCACCACCTTCATTTCCTTTGTCTTTATCTTGTATGGATTTTCCACTGTGTATCAGTTTTTCATCTTCAATATGTGTTAGACTGTAAGAGGCATTTTGTAATTCAGTTATATTTAATGCCATTTTGGGGGATATCTCTGGGGATGGTGCCTTTAGTATATAGATATTGGTGAAATCTGTCTGTATTAGTTTAAGTCGTCTTTTTAATTCGTCTAAGTATAGGTGGACTATTGCAGATGTTCCTTTAGTGTGTTTTCTTACACCCCTTGTCAACTGCGTAATTAGATCGATAACAACTTGTGAACAACTTGCCTCTTGGCTGTCATATTCTTGAAATTCTCCTTTGTCGGTAATTTCATCGATTATCATGTTGACTATACCTTTTGACAGATGGTCGTCCTCTGTGGCATAATGTTTTGAAATTGATTTTAGGTCTATTTCTAGGCATGAGAGTTTGTTTTTGATTTCTTTTGAGTTGGTGTAGTAGCTTATATAGCTTGTATATTTTTCTAGTTTTACTATAAACCATTCCAAAAATGCCATTGGTTGGATAGCACCTTTTTTGCTTTTCTTTATATGAATATAGTATTGTTGTGCTATATCGCTAAGATTTAAATTCTTAGTGAATGCATCATTGAAAGTCAACTTTTCAGTCTGATTTTTGTCTACAGTTCTAGAGATTGAACTGATTGGGACGACGTCAACATATGCATAAGTATGAGAGGTGTCGACATATGAGTTCATTTTTATCTCAGCATGGGATTGTTGTCTATCTGAATCCACCATTCTAACTTTTATTTGCAAACTGATTAATATACATCTTTCTATGATTATAAAACTATGACTATCTTATAACTATTTTTATTTCCCTTTCCGGGAACTTCTGAAGTGAAATGTCTGATGTATTAGACATATAACCAGTTCAATGATTTATTACTTAACTTCTCTTCACACTTATCACTAAACACTAAACTTTTAACTACTTATACCTCTAATCAATCTAGAACCAGGAATACGGGCTCCCCACATATGAGGAAGAATTTTGAATTTTGAAGAAAATTTTGAAGAAGAAAGATCAAAATAAAAGCCAAAAGAATAAGCCAAAGAAAAATGGTACCCCCACGTTCAAACCGAAAAGAACTCCCCGTGCTCATACCAGGAATTTTCATGCCAGAAATAATATTCAATAATTTACAATAGTAAGGAAGGACAATGCTATAGGTGTTTGTACAATTATTCTATACATGAATTACAAATTGCTATGATATGCAAAACTGTATAATAAGAATTACACCTATAACAATAATTGAGAAATTGAGATGTATTATTGTTGTTATAATGTTGGACTTTTTATATATAATTATTTACATTTTTTGTTATAAAGAGTTATCAAAATGCCCTAAACTAAAAGTAAAAATGATTGCTCCAGACCAAAGAATCACACAGAGTCGCAACTTACCTATGTGGGCCTATGCTATAGATACTCCTCGCTGTGCTTGAACTACATAGAGCTATAAAATAGAGTATGGCACTGACACCCCCCCCCCAAAAAAAAACCACGCCCGCCTAAGCCGGAAGTGAAAATATCAGTGTAGTGCTTACAACCGGACCTACGAAATATGGTATTACTATTTTGCAATATGTTTACTATTGAATGAGTTCAGTGATGGGCTACCGGTGCCACAAGGGTTAAAACTTTAATAAAACCAAATGGCTAATAAACAACTGGTAGGACTAATCTAAACATTATGACTAGAGGAATGATATATTACAACACTAGGACAGAAATTAAATTAAAAAGCTGTTAATGTTAGAGGGAAATAAAAACGGGGGGAGGGAACTGCTGCCGGCGGGGACAGTGTAAGGGGGAGTCACTAGAAGGAATGTGCAGAAAGAAACTGTTATTTACTTAAGAACAGTGAAAAGTTTAATGAAAATAATAAAGTGCCCCTCCCTGCCCCCATGCCACAGGTTCGTTCAGTTAGAGGTTTATACTATTCCATGTGCAATTTAAGGGATTATCCGGTGCATGCGTAGCACGACCGTCATACGGTGCCGAAGGCAGCGGGGACCAGGGTCGGAACTACTGCTATACGGTGCCGCAGGCAGCGGGGACCGAAATCACCCACTCGTGGACAGCCACCCGTGAGGTATAGGAACAATAAGTCCACGAGGGGAAAAATAAACGCTACCCGGCACCGATAGCACCCATCCGTTCCAACCCCCACCGCAGGAGGCGCCTGTTTATTAGATTTGAAACAATGAATATAATTACATAACAATAATAAAATATAAAAGGTAAAAAATAACAATTTTTTGCAAATTGAAAGTTAAATATAAAATATTTTCGAAGTACTATAAGTTCATAATGTCCTAAATTTATGGTATTTTAGTTCAGAAAGTCAATGGTCAGTTCAGTCAATTTTTTTTAAAAAATTCTTTCGTAATGAAAGAGAAATTTTTATTGAGAATATTATAATTCTCTTTTAACTTTTGAGAGTTTGAAGGATTGAAAATGATATTACGAAGGTTATATCTGAGAGTTTCGTTCTTATCAAAAGGGAAGTGATGGATCATAAGAGGGCAGCATCCGAATATGTAGTGAACTGCATCTCCTTCTGCTTTATCGCATGGACATCTAGGTGAGGCTCTTTTTCTTATTTTATGTAAGTATTGTGGGAAACTGCCATGGTTACTCAGATAATACGGCAGTGTTGGCTGTTTGCAGAGATAATTTGGATCGACTTTATTTATAATTTTAAAGGTATCTCTGCCCTTATTACATGAGTCCCAAATGGCTTGCCAGTCAGAGATGGTTTTCTTTTTAAAATACAATTTTGCTATTGAAATGGGGAACAACAGATCTTTTCTTGATTGATATTGGTCTTGTAAGATGGCTTGCTTTGCTAGGAGATCAGCTCTTTCGTTGCCAGTATCACCCACATGAGATTTAGTCCATGTTATTATAATGGATTTATCAGGAATTTGAAGTAATTGATTGTAAATGTTTTTGATAATGTAGTTTCTAGGAAAAGCAACTTTTAATACTTCCATAGAAGAGTAACTATCTGTAATAATTATTAGTTTATTGTAGTCGGAGGTAGAGAACCATTTTATTGCTTTATAAATTGCCATTAATTCTGCTTGATATATATTATTCAGTGGATGATGTCGTATTGCTTCATCATGTATATTATTTCCATCTTTATATATGGTGAAAGCACTGGCTACACCCCCTGGCATGACAGAACCATCTGTGTAGGCTTCCACATCGTATTCTTTTGGATGGATGAATTTTCTATCTTCTATAATTCTGATATTTTGGACTCTGTAGTAATTGAGGAATCGATACGATTTTTCTTTCTGCATTATATTGTTAATGTTTAGCTGTGTGTTATTGATTAACAAATTTCTATTTCCTATTTTCAGTTGGTAGTACTGAAATTCATTCTGTATTTTTATTAGGATTGGTGGAGTTCCTGTAAGAAGATACAGAGCTTCGTGAGAGATAGTCCTATAGGTCCGTATTAAGTTTAATAATGCCAAACGCTGAGTTGAACGTAGTAATTTGCGGCCATCAGTATTCAAGTTTGGATACCAAATTTCGTAAGCATATAGTATTTGGCGTTCTATGACTGTTTGATACCATATTTTCAGGATGTCTGGTTTGATACCTTTATTAAAGAATCGAAATCCTGTAAATCCGTTTACAAAGTTTGCAATCTTTGTTCGAAGGTCTTTCATGTGATCTGTAAAATTGAATTTAGAATCTAACAGTACGCCAAGATATTTAATATTTTTTACTACTTTTATTTTTATATTTTCTAATTTAAATCTCGGAAGTCTTCTTTCGAGTAGATTGCTACCGAAAAGCATTGATTGCGTTTTCTGAGTTGATATTTTTAAACCGAGTTCATCACATATATTCTTAAAATGGACTATTTTGTTGTTGGTTGTAACTTCCAGGTCTATTACGGTATTTCCCTCTATTGGAATCAAAAAATCATCTGCGTAAACAATAATATCTTCATATAGATTTTTATAATTTTTTATTATGTAGTTAGCTATAAGAAGCCATAAGAGTGGTCCAAGACAGGATACCTGAGGGCATCCTTTAAATACCCTGAACCACTCTATTTATTCATATTGATTTAAGAGCAGTACCATACTTACTGTTTGTTTCCGTACAAAATGTTATCCAAGAATCAATTTTAGCTTTTTTAATATCTAATTTGTATTTTGCTTTGGCTTTTTTATATTTAATCTTGAGTTCTACAGAATCTGGATTTCTTTTATATAGTTTATATATAGCATTTAGGTGGCTTCGCTGTACTTTAAGTTTGTCAGTATACCAGGATACATTAATTTCATGAGACAACTTTTTATTTTTAAGTGATTTTTGCATGATGTTTAAAAGGATAACATTAAATTCCTCTGTCCACTTCTCTAACTCTGGAACAGAATTGACTGCTTTAAGTGTTGAAAGTAATGTTTCTTCATGTTTTTGAAACAGTTTATTGAATTTTTTAAACGTTTCATATTTGGTTTTGAAACGGTATAAATTTCTTATTGTGGGTGTGACATTCAGAGTAAAAGTAATATATTGATGGTCACTTAGTGATTTAAATGTCGAGTCTATTTTCCATGAATCTATAATATTTTTTGAATGTTCACCGCAGAGGGTCAAATCTGGTTTGCCTTTAAACTTGTCTCGCGCAAAAGAACATTCTGAATCAGGATCATTAATAATAGTTAATCTGCTCATTGCTAGATAGTCAAGTAGGATATATCCTCTAGCATTATTTCTTTTATAACCCCACGCCTGGAGGTGTGCATTGAAATCACCCCCAAGGATAAGGTTCGATGTATCTTCTATGACTCTGGTCCATTCTCGGAAGTCTTCATCAAGATTTCCACTCGGTTTTGAATATTGTGATCCGACTTTAATGAATTTTGATGACAGTGATAGGTTTATAAATACACTGTTATTTGTTTGTAGAGTCTGAATATGAATTAATAAGGGATTGGATACGAGTATTCCCGACGTCTGATTTATTGAATGGTAGAAAGAACATGAAATTGGGATTCCCGTGAAGGTGTTATTACTTTTGTGATAATCCTGAACTAAAGCTAAATCTACTTTATTTTCATGTATGTACTTCAGCAATTGGAGATTTGCAGCCTTACAATTATTAAGGTTTATTTGAACTATTTTTAAATGATTTGGTGGGGTCTTGGATTCTCCGAAATAATATCTATTGTCCAATGGGATAGTCTGATTTATTACATATGTAGCATTGGTTGGAGGTTCTACAGTTGAATCTTCTATAGAGTCATCAGAGATATTGAGTGATTTTAGTTCTGAGAACATACTTTTGAAGGATCATAGCAGATAGTAATATTTTGTTTTCGTTGCAACAATCTTTGAAAAATTGGGCAGAATCTAGAATTTGCACTATGCCTTTCAATCTTTTCAGGTTTTACTGCGGTTTTATATTCTCTTTCACAGTTGATGCAACGATGACGTTCATAATTTTCTTTTATTTTGCATGTGTCTGTTTTGTGATTACCTGTGCAATATGCGCATGTTAAATTATAACTTCTACAATTATCAACTGTATGGCCATAACGTTGACATTTATTACACCTAACCACTGGATTGTAATATTCTATACGGCATAAATTAAAATGAATAGGTAATTTTCTTCTTGAAAATAATGCCTTCGCGTAATGTTCTTCTGCATCAAGTACTATTTGGTATGTTTTCATTTTTTGTTTTTTGAGAACTTTCGCTATGCCTAGAGGAAAATTCTGTCCCAGTTCTTGATGTATCTTATCAATTACTTCAGTCTCAGTCACATCTACTGGAATTCCCAGTATAATGACTTTTTTTCTTTTAGCATCTCTAAGATCTGCTTCGGCCAAGTCTCTGAAACCTTCTATTTGATTTATAAAATCAATTAAAACCGCTGTTTTTTCGTCCGATTCTGTTTGGACTATGAGCGAGTTTTTATCTCTTCCTAACGAACATGAGATGTATTTAAATTTTTTATTCCCTTTTATTTTGTTATTTAACATGTTTCGTATTACATTAATGGGAATATTCGTTGATTGACTTCTTCTTATTATTATTGCTGATTTAGAGTACTTAAAGCAAGGTGTTTTTATAGGTTGATCGGATGTAATTGCAGCAGCATAACTCTTGAGTTGTGCTCTTTTCGATATTTCGGAATCGATTCCATCTTCCAGATGGTCTTGATTATTAACTAAGTTTTGTTGATTTTTTATGGTATGAAACATTTCTTCTATAAGTGATGTTTGTTTAATTTTTTCGGTTATTTCAATCTCTTTGCTCTGAAGTTCTTTTTCCATTTTGTCAATTACTTTTGATTGTTGAGTGATTTGAGTTTTCATTTCCTTTATTTGATGCTCTTGTTCGTTTGTCGTAGTTTTCAGGACGTTATTTTCTTCTTGTTCAAAGTATAGATATTCCTTTATCTGCTGTATTGAGTTCGCTGTTTGTGTTCGGATGTATTCATCATAAATTTTTGAATTACTTTCAATTTGATTTAGGATATCTTCCAATTGATGTAGTGAAGATTTCTCTTGTGTTAAGCTCGTTAGTTCTTACAATGTCATTGGTATACTAAGAGTGGAACTCTCTCCAGAAAGTACCTGTAAATTCAGATGGGCTGTTTCCAACTCTTCCTGAATCATTTATTTTCCACAGTCTTCCTTACTTAAAACATTTTTATCACCACCTTCATTTCCTTTGTCTTTATCTTGTATGGATTTTCCACTGTGTATCAGTTTTTCATCTTCAATATGTGTTAGACTGTAAGAGGCATTTTGTAATTCAGTTATATTTAATGCCATTTTGGGGGATATCTCTGGGGATGGTGCCTTTAGTATATAGATATTGGTGAAATCTGTCTGTATTAGTTTAAGTCGTCTTTTTAATTCGTCTAAGTATAGGTGGACTATTGCAGATGTTCCTTTAGTGTGTTTTCTTACACCCCTTGTCAACTGCGTAATTAGATCGATAACAACTTGTGAACAACTTGCCTCTTGGCTGTCATATTCTTGAAATTCTCCTTTGTCGGTAATTTCATCGATTATCATGTTGACTATACCTTTTGACAGATGGTCGTCCTCTGTGGCATAATGTTTTGAAATTGATTTTAGGTCTATTTCTAGGCATGAGAGTTTGTTTTTGATTTCTTTTGAGTTGGTGTAGTAGCTTATATAGCTTGTATATTTTTCTAGTTTTACTATAAACCATTCCAAAAATGCCATTGGTTGGATAGCACCTTTTTTGCTTTTCTTTATATGAATATAGTATTGTTGTGCTATATCGCTAAGATTTAAATTCTTAGTGAATGCATCATTGAAAGTCAACTTTTCAGTCTGATTTTTGTCTACAGTTCTAGAGATTGAACTGATTGGGACGACGTCAACATATGCATAAGTATGAGAGGTGTCGACATATGAGTTCATTTTTATCTCAGCATGGGATTGTTGTCTATCTGAATCCACCATTCTAACTTTTATTTGCAAACTGATTAATATACATCTTTCTATGATTATAAAACTATGACTATCTTATAACTATTTTTATTTCCCTTTCCGGGAACTTCTGAAGTGAAATGTCTGATGTATTAGACATATAACCAGTTCAATGATTTATTACTTAACTTCTCTTCACACTTATCACTAAACACTAAACTTTTAACTACTTATACCTCTAATCAATCTAGAACCAGGAATACGGGCTCCCCACATATGAGGAAGAATTTTGAATTTTGAAGAAAATTTTGAAGAAGAAAGATCAAAATAAAAGCCAAAAGAATAAGCCAAAGAAAAATGGTACCCCCACGTTCAAACCGAAAAGAACTCCCCGTGCTCATACCAGGAATTTTCATGCCAGAAATAATATTCAATAATTTACAATAGTAAGGAAGGACAATGCTATAGGTGTTTGTACAATTATTCTATACATGAATTACAAATTGCTATGATATGCAAAACTGTATAATAAGAATTACACCTATAACAATAATTGAGAAATTGAGATGTATTATTGTTGTTATAATGTTGGACTTTTTATATATAATTATTTACATTTTTTGTTATAAAGAGTTATCAAAATGCCCTAAACTAAAAGTAAAAATGATTGCTCCAGACCAAAGAATCACACAGAGTCGCAACTTACCTATGTGGGCCTATGCTATAGATACTCCTCGCTGTGCTTGAACTACATAGAGCTATAAAATAGAGTATGGCACTGACACCCCCCCCCCCAAAAAAAAAACCACGCCCGCCTAAGCCGGAAGTGAAAATATCAGTGTAGTGCTTACAACCGGACCTACGAAATATGGTATTACTATTTTGCAATATGTTTACTATTGAATGAGTTCAGTGATGGGCTACCGGTGCCACAAGGGTTAAAACTTTAATAAAACCAAATGGCTAATAAACAACTGGTAGGACTAATCTAAACATTATGACTAGAGGAATGATATATTACAACACTAGGACAGAAATTAAATTAAAAAGCTGTTAATGTTAGAGGGAAATAAAAACGGGGGGAGGGAACTGCTGCCGGCGGGGACAGTGTAAGGGGGAGTCACTAGAAGGAATGTGCAGAAAGAAACTGTTATTTACTTAAGAACAGTGAAAAGTTTAATGAAAATAATAAAGTGCCCCTCCCTGCCCCCATGCCACAGGTTCGTTCAGTTAGAGGTTTATACTATTCCATGTGCAATTTAAGGGATTATCCGGTGCATGCGTAGCACGACCGTCATACGGTGCCGAAGGCAGCGGGGACCAGGGTCGGAACTACTGCTATACGGTGCCGCAGGCAGCGGGGACCGAAATCACCCACTCGTGGACAGCCACCCGTGAGGTATAGGAACAATAAGTCCACGAGGGGAAAAATAAACGCTACCCGGCACCGATAGCACCCATCCGTTCCAACCCCCACCGCAGGAGGCGCCTGTTTATTAGATTTGAAACAATGAATATAATTACATAACAATAATAAAATATAAAAGGTAAAAAATAACAATTTTTTGCAAATTGAAAGTTAAATATAAAATATTTTCGAAGTACTATAAGTTCATAATGTCCTAAATTTATGGTATTTTAGTTCAGAAAGTCAATGGTCAGTTCAGTCAATTTTTTTTAAAAAATTCTTTCGTAATGAAAGAGAAATTTTTATTGAGAATATTATAATTCTCTTTTAACTTTTGAGAGTTTGAAGGATTGAAAATGATATTACGAAGGTTATATCTGAGAGTTTCGTTCTTATCAAAAGGGAAGTGATGGATCATAAGAGGGCAGCATCCGAATATGTAGTGAACTGCATCTCCTTCTGCTTTATCGCATGGACATCTAGGTGAGGCTCTTTTTCTTATTTTATGTAAGTATTGTGGGAAACTGCCATGGTTACTCAGATAATACGGCAGTGTTGGCTGTTTGCAGAGATAATTTGGATCGACTTTATTTATAATTTTAAAGGTATCTCTGCCCTTATTACATGAGTCCCAAATGGCTTGCCAGTCAGAGATGGTTTTCTTTTTAAAATACAATTTTGCTATTGAAATGGGGAACAACAGATCTTTTCTTGATTGATATTGGTCTTGTAAGATGGCTTGCTTTGCTAGGAGATCAGCTCTTTCGTTGCCAGTATCACCCACATGAGATTTAGTCCATGTTATTATAATGGATTTATCAGGAATTTGAAGTAATTGATTGTAAATGTTTTTGATAATGTAGTTTCTAGGAAAAGCAACTTTTAATACTTCCATAGAAGAGTAACTATCTGTAATAATTATTAGTTTATTGTAGTCGGAGGTAGAGAACCATTTTATTGCTTTATAAATTGCCATTAATTCTGCTTGATATATATTATTCAGTGGATGATGTCGTATTGCTTCATCATGTATATTATTTCCATCTTTATATATGGTGAAAGCACTGGCTACACCCCCTGGCATGACAGAACCATCTGTGTAGGCTTCCACATCGTATTCTTTTGGATGGATGAATTTTCTATCTTCTATAATTCTGATATTTTGGACTCTGTAGTAATTGAGGAATCGATACGATTTTTCTTTCTGCATTATATTGTTAATGTTTAGCTGTGTGTTATTGATTAACAAATTTCTATTTCCTATTTTCAGTTGGTAGTACTGAAATTCATTCTGTATTTTTATTAGGATTGGTGGAGTTCCTGTAAGAAGATACAGAGCTTCGTGAGAGATAGTCCTATAGGTCCGTATTAAGTTTAATAATGCCAAACGCTGAGTTGAACGTAGTAATTTGCGGCCATCAGTATTCAAGTTTGGATACCAAATTTCGTAAGCATATAGTATTTGGCGTTCTATGACTGTTTGATACCATATTTTCAGGATGTCTGGTTTGATACCTTTATTAAAGAATCGAAATCCTGTAAATCCGTTTACAAAGTTTGCAATCTTTGTTCGAAGGTCTTTCATGTGATCTGTAAAATTGAATTTAGAATCTAACAGTACGCCAAGATATTTAATATTTTTTACTACTTTTATTTTTATATTTTCTAATTTAAATCTCGGAAGTCTTCTTTCGAGTAGATTGCTACCGAAAAGCATTGATTGCGTTTTCTGAGTTGATATTTTTAAACCGAGTTCATCACATATATTCTTAAAATGGACTATTTTGTTGTTGGTTGTAACTTCCAGGTCTATTACGGTATTTCCCTCTATTGGAATCAAAAAATCATCTGCGTAAACAATAATATCTTCATATAGATTTTTATAATTTTTTATTATGTAGTTAGCTATAAGAAGCCATAAGAGTGGTCCAAGACAGGATACCTGAGGGCATCCTTTAAATACCCTGAACCACTCTATTTATTCATATTGATTTAAGAGCAGTACCATACTTACTGTTTGTTTCCGTACAAAATGTTATCCAAGAATCAATTTTAGCTTTTTTAATATCTAATTTGTATTTTGCTTTGGCTTTTTTATATTTAATCTTGAGTTCTACAGAATCTGGATTTCTTTTATATAGTTTATATATAGCATTTAGGTGGCTTCGCTGTACTTTAAGTTTGTCAGTATACCAGGATACATTAATTTCATGAGACAACTTTTTATTTTTAAGTGATTTTTGCATGATGTTTAAAAGGATAACATTAAATTCCTCTGTCCACTTCTCTAACTCTGGAACAGAATTGACTGCTTTAAGTGTTGAAAGTAATGTTTCTTCATGTTTTTGAAACAGTTTATTGAATTTTTTAAACGTTTCATATTTGGTTTTGAAACGGTATAAATTTCTTATTGTGGGTGTGACATTCAGAGTAAAAGTAATATATTGATGGTCACTTAGTGATTTAAATGTCGAGTCTATTTTCCATGAATCTATAATATTTTTTGAATGTTCACCGCAGAGGGTCAAATCTGGTTTGCCTTTAAACTTGTCTCGCGCAAAAGAACATTCTGAATCAGGATCATTAATAATAGTTAATCTGCTCATTGCTAGATAGTCAAGTAGGATATATCCTCTAGCATTATTTCTTTTATAACCCCACGCCTGGAGGTGTGCATTGAAATCACCCCCAAGGATAAGGTTCGATGTATCTTCTATGACTCTGGTCCATTCTCGGAAGTCTTCATCAAGATTTCCACTCGGTTTTGAATATTGTGATCCGACTTTAATGAATTTTGATGACAGTGATAGGTTTATAAATACACTGTTATTTGTTTGTAGAGTCTGAATATGAATTAATAAGGGATTGGATACGAGTATTCCCGACGTCTGATTTATTGAATGGTAGAAAGAACATGAAATTGGGATTCCCGTGAAGGTGTTATTACTTTTGTGATAATCCTGAACTAAAGCTAAATCTACTTTATTTTCATGTATGTACTTCAGCAATTGGAGATTTGCAGCCTTACAATTATTAAGGTTTATTTGAACTATTTTTAAATGATTTGGTGGGGTCTTGGATTCTCCGAAATAATATCTATTGTCCAATGGGATAGTCTGATTTATTACATATGTAGCATTGGTTGGAGGTTCTACAGTTGAATCTTCTATAGAGTCATCAGAGATATTGAGTGATTTTAGTTCTGAGAACATACTTTTGAAGGATCATAGCAGATAGTAATATTTTGTTTTCGTTGCAACAATCTTTGAAAAATTGGGCAGAATCTAGAATTTGCACTATGCCTTTCAATCTTTTCAGGTTTTACTGCGGTTTTATATTCTCTTTCACAGTTGATGCAACGATGACGTTCATAATTTTCTTTTATTTTGCATGTGTCTGTTTTGTGATTACCTGTGCAATATGCGCATGTTAAATTATAACTTCTACAATTATCAACTGTATGGCCATAACGTTGACATTTATTACACCTAACCACTGGATTGTAATATTCTATACGGCATAAATTAAAATGAATAGGTAATTTTCTTCTTGAAAATAATGCCTTCGCGTAATGTTCTTCTGCATCAAGTACTATTTGGTATGTTTTCATTTTTTGTTTTTTGAGAACTTTCGCTATGCCTAGAGGAAAATTCTGTCCCAGTTCTTGATGTATCTTATCAATTACTTCAGTCTCAGTCACATCTACTGGAATTCCCAGTATAATGACTTTTTTTCTTTTAGCATCTCTAAGATCTGCTTCGGCCAAGTCTCTGAAACCTTCTATTTGATTTATAAAATCAATTAAAACCGCTGTTTTTTCGTCCGATTCTGTTTGGACTATGAGCGAGTTTTTATCTCTTCCTAACGAACATGAGATGTATTTAAATTTTTTATTCCCTTTTATTTTGTTATTTAACATGTTTCGTATTACATTAATGGGAATATTCGTTGATTGACTTCTTCTTATTATTATTGCTGATTTAGAGTACTTAAAGCAAGGTGTTTTTATAGGTTGATCGGATGTAATTGCAGCAGCATAACTCTTGAGTTGTGCTCTTTTCGATATTTCGGAATCGATTCCATCTTCCAGATGGTCTTGATTATTAACTAAGTTTTGTTGATTTTTTATGGTATGAAACATTTCTTCTATAAGTGATGTTTGTTTAATTTTTTCGGTTATTTCAATCTCTTTGCTCTGAAGTTCTTTTTCCATTTTGTCAATTACTTTTGATTGTTGAGTGATTTGAGTTTTCATTTCCTTTATTTGATGCTCTTGTTCGTTTGTCGTAGTTTTCAGGACGTTATTTTCTTCTTGTTCAAAGTATAGATATTCCTTTATCTGCTGTATTGAGTTCGCTGTTTGTGTTCGGATGTATTCATCATAAATTTTTGAATTACTTTCAATTTGATTTAGGATATCTTCCAATTGATGTAGTGAAGATTTCTCTTGTGTTAAGCTCGTTAGTTCTTACAATGTCATTGGTATACTAAGAGTGGAACTCTCTCCAGAAAGTACCTGTAAATTCAGATGGGCTGTTTCCAACTCTTCCTGAATCATTTATTTTCCACAGTCTTCCTTACTTAAAACATTTTTATCACCACCTTCATTTCCTTTGTCTTTATCTTGTATGGATTTTCCACTGTGTATCAGTTTTTCATCTTCAATATGTGTTAGACTGTAAGAGGCATTTTGTAATTCAGTTATATTTAATGCCATTTTGGGGGATATCTCTGGGGATGGTGCCTTTAGTATATAGATATTGGTGAAATCTGTCTGTATTAGTTTAAGTCGTCTTTTTAATTCGTCTAAGTATAGGTGGACTATTGCAGATGTTCCTTTAGTGTGTTTTCTTACACCCCTTGTCAACTGCGTAATTAGATCGATAACAACTTGTGAACAACTTGCCTCTTGGCTGTCATATTCTTGAAATTCTCCTTTGTCGGTAATTTCATCGATTATCATGTTGACTATACCTTTTGACAGATGGTCGTCCTCTGTGGCATAATGTTTTGAAATTGATTTTAGGTCTATTTCTAGGCATGAGAGTTTGTTTTTGATTTCTTTTGAGTTGGTGTAGTAGCTTATATAGCTTGTATATTTTTCTAGTTTTACTATAAACCATTCCAAAAATGCCATTGGTTGGATAGCACCTTTTTTGCTTTTCTTTATATGAATATAGTATTGTTGTGCTATATCGCTAAGATTTAAATTCTTAGTGAATGCATCATTGAAAGTCAACTTTTCAGTCTGATTTTTGTCTACAGTTCTAGAGATTGAACTGATTGGGACGACGTCAACATATGCATAAGTATGAGAGGTGTCGACATATGAGTTCATTTTTATCTCAGCATGGGATTGTTCTCTATCTGAATCCACCATTCTAACTTTTATTTGCAAACTGATTAATATACATCTTTCTATGATTATAAAACTATGACTATCTTATAACTATTTTTATTTCCCTTTCCGGGAACTTCTGAAGTGAAATGTCTGATGTATTAGACATATAACCAGTTCAATGATTTATTACTTAACTTCTCTTCACACTTATCACTAAACACTAAACTTTTAACTACTTATACCTCTAATCAATCTAGAACCAGGAATACGGGCTCCCCACATATGAGGAAGAATTTTGAATTTTGAAGAAAATTTTGAAGAAGAAAGATCAAAATAAAAGCCAAAAGAATAAGCCAAAGAAAAATGGTACCCCCACGTTCAAACCGAAAAGAACTCCCCGTGCTCATACCAGGAATTTTCATGCCAGAAATAATATTCAATAATTTACAATAGTAAGGAAGGACAATGCTATAGGTGTTTGTACAATTATTCTATACATGAATTACAAATTGCTATGATATGCAAAACTGTATAATAAGAATTACACCTATAACAATAATTGAGAAATTGAGATGTATTATTGTTGTTATAATGTTGGACTTTTTATATATAATTATTTACATTTTTTGTTATAAAGAGTTATCAAAATGCCCTAAACTAAAAGTAAAAATGATTGCTCCAGACCAAAGAATCACACAGAGTCGCAACTTACCTATGTGGGCCTATGCTATAGATACTCCTCGCTGTGCTTGAACTACATAGAGCTATAAAATAGAGTATGGCACTGACACCCCCCCCCAAAAAAAAAACCACGCCCGCCTAAGCCGGAAGTGAAAATATCAGTGTAGTGCTTACAACCGGACCTACGAAATATGGTATTACTATTTTGCAATATGTTTACTATTGAATGAGTTCAGTGATGGGCTACCGGTGCCACAAGGGTTAAAACTTTAATAAAACCAAATGGCTAATAAACAACTGGTAGGACTAATCTAAACATTATGACTAGAGGAATGATATATTACAACACTAGGACAGAAATTAAATTAAAAAGCTGTTAATGTTAGAGGGAAATAAAAACGGGGGGAGGGAACTGCTGCCGGCGGGGACAGTGTAAGGGGGAGTCACTAGAAGGAATGTGCAGAAAGAAACTGTTATTTACTTAAGAACAGTGAAAAGTTTAATGAAAATATTAAAGTGCCCCTCCCTGCCCCCATGCCACAGGTTCGTTCAGTTAGAGGTTTATACTATTCCATGTGCAATTTAAGGGATTATCCGGTGCATGCGTAGCACGACCGTCATACGGTGCCGAAGGCAGCGGGGACCAGGGTCGGAACTACTGCTATACGGTGCCGCAGGCAGCGGGGACCGAAATCACCCACTCGTGGACAGCCACCCGTGAGGTATAGGAACAATAAGTCCACGAGGGGAAAAATAAACGCTACCCGGCACCGATAGCACCCATCCGTTCCAACCCCCACCGCAGGAGGCGCCTGTTTATTAGATTTGAAACAATGAATATAATTACATAACAATAATAAAATATAAAAGGTAAAAAATAACAATTTTTTGCAAATTGAAAGTTAAATATAAAATATTTTCGAAGTACTATAAGTTCATAATGTCCTAAATTTATGGTATTTTAGTTCAGAAAGTCAATGGTCAGTTCAGTCAATTTTTTTTAAAAAATTCTTTCGTAATGAAAGAGAAATTTTTATTGAGAATATTATAATTCTCTTTTAACTTTTGAGAGTTTGAAGGATTGAAAATGATATTACGAAGGTTATATCTGAGAGTTTCGTTCTTATCAAAAGGGAAGTGATGGATCATAAGAGGGCAGCATCCGAATATGTAGTGAACTGCATCTCCTTCTGCTTTATCGCATGGACATCTAGGTGAGGCTCTTTTTCTTATTTTATGTAAGTATTGTGGGAAACTGCCATGGTTACTCAGATAATACGGCAGTGTTGGCTGTTTGCAGAGATAATTTGGATCGACTTTATTTATAATTTTAAAGGTATCTCTGCCCTTATTACATGAGTCCCAAATGGCTTGCCAGTCAGAGATGGTTTTCTTTTTAAAATACAATTTTGCTATTGAAATGGGGAACAACAGATCTTTTCTTGATTGATATTGGTCTTGTAAGATGGCTTGCTTTGCTAGGAGATCAGCTCTTTCGTTGCCAGTATCACCCACATGAGATTTAGTCCATGTTATTATAATGGATTTATCAGGAATTTGAAGTAATTGATTGTAAATGTTTTTGATAATGTAGTTTCTAGGAAAAGCAACTTTTAATACTTCCATAGAAGAGTAACTATCTGTAATAATTAGTAGTTTATTGTAGTCGGAGGTAGAGAACCATTTTATTGCTTTATAAATTGCCATTAATTCTGCTTGATATATGTTATTCAGTGGATGATGTCGTATTGCTTCATCATGTATATTATTTCCATCTTTATATATGGTGAAAGCACTGGCTACACCCCCTGGCATGACAGAACCATCTGTGTAGGCTTCCACATCGTATTCTTTTGGATGGATGAATTTTCTATCTTCTATAATTCTGATATTTTGGACTCTGTAGTAATTGAGGAATCGATACGATTTTTCTTTCTGCATTATATTGTTAATGTTTAGCTGTGTGTTATTGATTAACAAATTTCTATTTCCTATTTTCAGTTGGTAGTACTGAAATTCATTCTGTATTTTTATTAGGATTGGTGGAGTTCCTGTAAGAAGATACAGAGCTTCGTGAGAGATAGTCCTATAGGTCCGTATTAAGTTTAATAATGCCAAACGCTGAGTTGAACGTAGTAATTTGCGGCCATCAGTATTCAAGTTTGGATACCAAATTTCGTAAGCATATAGTATTTGGCGTTCTATGACTGTTTGATACCATATTTTCAGGATGTCTGGTTTGATACCTTTATTAAAGAATCGAAATCCTCTAAATCCGTTTACAAAGTTTGCAATCTTTGTTCGAAGGTCTTTCATGTGATCTGTAAAATTGAATTTAGAATCTAACAGTACGCCAAGATATTTAATATTTTTTACTACTTTTATTTTTATATTTTCTAATTTAAATCTCGGAAGTCTTCTTTCGAGGAGATTGCTACCGAAAAGCATTGATTGCGTTTTCTGAGTTGATATTTTTAAACCGAGTTCATCACATATATTCTTAAAATGGACTATTTTGTTGTTGGTTGTAACTTCCAGGTCTATTACGGTATTTCCCTCTATTGGAATCAAAAAATCATCTGCGTAAACAATAATATCTTCATATAGATTTTTATAATTTTTTATTATGTAGTTAGCTATAAGAAGCCATAAGAGTGGTCCAAGACAGGATCCCTGAGGGCATCCTTTAAATACCCTGAACCATTCTATATATTCATATTGATTTAAGCCTATACTTCTTTTGCTTATATAACTTTTTAATAAGGTTTTGAGGTATCTGGGTAATGGTGAGTCATCAATTATTTCTGATAATTGGTGCCAGTTTATTGAATCGAAAGCACCTGTAATATCAAATGATATGATGCCCACATAAGTATGTTTTTGTAATAATTGTGCAATTTTCTCTTTAAGTCTCTCCAGAGCTGATATAGTGCTTCTGTTTTCACGGAAGCCGAACTGTTCATCTTTTAGATAGTTTATTGCTTCAAGATAAGTTAAAGTTCTATTTTTTATTAATCTTTCTAGGATTTTACCAATCATGGGTAGTAGTGTAATTGGACGGTATGAATCAGGTTTTGATGGATCTTTGTTTTTCTTTCTAAAATAGATGACTACTCCTTTCTTCCACGTTTCTGGAAAGTGTCCAAGGTAGAGACATTTGTTATATAATAACTTTATAAGCTTCATATTATTTTTTATCAAATTTTGTAAAATTCTGCCATCTACCCGATCATATCCTGGGGCTTTCTTTTTATTTTGTTGGTTAATTGCATATTGAATTTCTCTATGGGTAAATTTAAAATTGTTATATTCTTTTATTGATAGTGTGTTTGTGTTTTGAAATGATGATTCAAATTCTGGGCTTGTATTGTAATGGTAATGAAGTAACGTTTCTTGAATCTCTTTGTATGTATCATTTTGAGTTGAAGATTCCATGACAGAGTGGATGAGATCTGTATTTTTTAAATATTTCTGCTTCAGAATTTTAAAAGCAGTACCATACTTACTGTTTGTTTCCGAACAAAATGTTATCCAAGAATCAATTTTAGCTTTTTTAATATCTAATTTGTATTTTGCTTTGGCTTTTTTATATTTAATCTTGAGTTCTACAAAATCTGGATTTCTTTTATGTAGTTTATATATAGCATTTAGGTGGCTTCGCTGTACTTTAAGTTTGTCAGTATACCAGGATACATTAATTTCATGAGACAACTTTTTCTTTTTAAGTGATTTTTGCATGATGTTTAAAAGGATAACATTAAATTCCTCTGTCCACTTCTCTAACTCTGGAACAGAATTGACTGCTTTAAGTGTTGAAAGTAATGTTTCTTCATGTTTTTGAAACAGTTTATTGAATTTTTTAAACGTTTCATATTTGGTTTTGAAACGGTATAAATTTCTTATTGTGGGTGTGACATTCAGAGTAAAAGTAATATATTGATGGTCACTTAGTGATTTAAATGTCGAGTCTATTTTCCATGAATCTATAATATTTTTTGAATGTTCACCGCAGAGGGTCAAATCTGGTTTGCCTTTAAACTTGTCTCGCGCAAAAGAACATTCTGAATCAGGATCATTAATAATAGTTAATCTGCTCATTGCTAGATAGTCAAGTAGGATATATCCTCTAGCATTATTTCTTTTATAACCCCACGCCTGGAGGTGTGCATTGAAATCACCCCCAAGGATAAGGTTCGATGTATCTTCTATGACTGTGGTCCATTCTCGGAAGTCTTCATCAAGATTTCCACTCGGTTTTGAATATTGTGATCCGACTTTAATGAATTTTGATGACAGTGATAGGTTTATAAATACACTGTTATTTGTTTGTAGAGTCTGAATATGAATTAATAAGGGATTGGATACGAGTATTCCCGACGTCTGATTTATTGAATGGTAGAAAGAACATGAAATTGGGATTCCCGTGAAGGTGTTATTACTTTTGTGATAATCCTGAACTAAAGCTAAATCTACTTTATTTTCATGTATGTGCTTCAGCAATTGGAGATTTGCAGCCTTACAATTATTAAGGTTTATTTGAACTATTTTTAAATGATTTGGTGGGGTCTTGGATTCTCCGAAATAATATCTATTGTCCAATGGGATAGTCTGATTTATTATATATGTAGCATTGGTTGGAGGTTCTACAGTTGAATCTTCTATAGAGTCATCAGAGATATTGAGTGATTTTAGTTCTGAGAACATACTTTTGAAGGATCATAGCAGATAGTAATATTTTGTTTTCGTTGCAACAATCTTTGAAAAATTGGGCAGAATCTAGAATTTGCACTATGCCTTTCAATCTTTTCAGGTTTTACTGCGGTTTTATATTCTCTTTCACAGTTGATGCAACGATGACGTTCATAATTTTCTTTTATTTTGCATGTGTCTGTTTTGTGATTACCTGTGCAATATGCGCATGTTAAATTATAACTTCTACAATTATCAACTGTATGGCCATAACGTTGACATTTATTACACCTAACCACTGGATTGTAATATTCTATACGGCATAAATTAAAATGAATAGGTAATTTTCTTCTTGAAAATAATGCCTTCGCGTAATGTTCTTCTGCATCAAGTACTATTTGGTATGTTTTCATTTTTTGTTTTTTGAGAACTTTCGCTATGCCTAGAGGAAAATTCTGTCCCAGTTCTTGATGTATCTTATCAATTACTTCAGTCTCAGTCACATCTACTGGAATTCCCAGTATAATGACTTTTTTCTTTTAGCATCTCTAAGATCTGCTTCGGCCAAGTCTCTGAAACCTTCTATTTGATTTATAAAATCAATTAAAACCGCTGTTTTTTCGTCCGATTCTGTTTGGACTATGAGCGAGTTTTTATCTCTTCCTAACGAACATGAGATGTATTTAAATTTTTTATTCCCTTTTATTTTGTTATTTAACATGTTTCGTATTACATTAATGGGAATATTCGTTGATTGACTTCTTCTTATTATTATTGCTGATTTAGAGTACTTAAAGCAAGGTGTTTTTATAGGTTGATCGGATGTAATTGCAGCAGCATAACTCTTGAGTTGTGCTCTTTTCGATATTTCGGAATCGATTCCATCTTCCAGATGGTCTTGATTATTAACTAAGTTTTGTTGATTTTTTATGGTATGAAACATTTCTTCTATAAGTGATGTTTGTTTAATTTTTTCGGTTATTTCAATCTCTTTGCTCTGAAGTTCTTTTTCCATTTTGTCAATTACTTTTGATTGTTGAGTGATTTGAGTTTTCATTTCCTTTATTTGATGCTCTTGTTCGTTTGTCGTAGTTTTCAGGACGTTATTTTCTTCTTGTTCAAAGTATAGATATTCCTTTATCTGCTGTATTGAGTTCGCTGTTTGTGTTCGGATGTATTCATCATAAATTTTTGAATTACTTTCAATTTGATTTAGGATATCTTCCAATTGATGTAGTGAAGATTTCTCTTGTGTTAAGCTCGTTAGTTCTTACAATGTCATTGGTATACTAAGAGTGGAACTCTCTCCAGAAAGTACCTGTAAATTCAGATGGGCTGTTTCCAACTCTTCCTGAATCATTTATTTTCCACAGTCTTCCTTACTTAAAACATTTTTATCACCACCTTCATTTCCTTTGTCTTTATCTTGTATGGATTTTCCACTGTGTATCAGTTTTTCATCTTCAATATGTGTTAGACTGTAAGAGGCATTTTGTAATTCAGTTATATTTAATGCCATTTTGGGGGATATCTCTGGGGATGGTGCCTTTAGTATATAGATATTGGTGAAATCTGTCTGTATTAGTTTAAGTCGTCTTTTTAATTCGTCTAAGTATAGGTGGACTATTGCAGATGTTCCTTTAGTGTGTTTTCTTACACCCCTTGTCAACTGCGTAATTAGATCGATAACAACTTGTGAACAACTTGCCTCTTGGCTGTCATATTCTTGAAATTCTCCTTTGTCGGTAATTTCATCGATTATCATGTTGACTATACCTTTTGACAGATGGTCGTCCTCTGTGGCATAATGTTTTGAAATTGATTTTAGGTCTATTTCTAGGCATGAGAGTTTGTTTTTGATTTCTTTTGAGTTGGTGTAGTAGCTTATATAGCTTGTATATTTTTCTAGTTTTACTATAAACCATTCCAAAAATGCCATTGGTTGGATAGCACCTTTTTTGCTTTTCTTTATATGAATATAGTATTGTTGTGCTATATCGCTAAGATTTAAATTCTTAGTGAATGCATCATTGAAAGTCAACTTTTCAGTCTGATTTTTGTCTACAGTTCTAGAGATTGAACTGATTGGGACGACGTCAACATATGCATAAGTATGAGAGGTGTCGACATATGAGTTCATTTTTATCTCAGCATGGGATTGTTGTCTATCTGAATCCACCATTCTAACTTTTATTTGCAAACTGATTAATATACATCTTTCTATGATTATAAAACTATGACTATCTTATAACTATTTTTATTTCCCTTTCCGGGAACTTCTGAAGTGAAATGTCTGATGTATTAGACATATAACCAGTTCAATGATTTATTACTTAACTTCTCTTCACACTTATCACTAAACACTAAACTTTTAACTACTTATACCTCTAATCAATCTAGAACCAGGAATACGGGCTCCCCACATATGAGGAAGAATTTTGAATTTTGAAGAAAATTTTGAAGAAGAAAGATCAAAATAAAAGCCAAAAGAATAAGCCAAAGAAAAATGGTACCCCCACGTTCAAACCGAAAAGAACTCCCCGTGCTCATACCAGGAATTTTCATGCCAGAAATAATATTCAATAATTTACAATAGTAAGGAAGGACAATGCTATAGGTGTTTGTACAATTATTCTATACATGAATTACAAATTGCTATGATATGCAAAACTGTATAATAAGAATTACACCTATAACAATAATTGAGAAATTGAGATGTATTATTGTTGTTATAATGTTGGACTTTTTATATATAATTATTTACATTTTTTGTTATAAAGAGTTATCAAAATGCCCTAAACTAAAAGTAAAAATGATTGCTCCAGACCAAAGAATCACACAGAGTCGCAACTTACCTATGTGGGCCTATGCTATAGATACTCCTCGCTGTGCTTGAACTACATAGAGCTATAAAATAGAGTATGGCACTGACACCCCCCCCCCCCAAAAAAAAAAACCACGCCCGCCTAAGCCGGAAGTGAAAATATCAGTGTAGTGCTTACAACCGGACCTACGAAATATGGTATTACTATTTTGCAATATGTTTACTATTGAATGAGTTCAGTGATGGGCTACCGGTGCCACAAGGGTTAAAACTTTAATAAAACCAAATGGCTAATAAACAACTGGTAGGACTAATCTAAACATTATGACTAGAGGAATGATATATTACAACACTAGGACAGAAATTAAATTAAAAAGCTGTTAATGTTAGAGGGAAATAAAAACGGGGGGAGGGAACTGCTGCCGGCGGGGACAGTGTAAGGGGGAGTCACTAGAAGGAATGTGCAGAAAGAAACTGTTATTTACTTAAGAACAGTGAAAAGTTTAATGAAAATATTAAAGTGCCCCTCCCTGCCCCCATGCCACAGGTTCGTTCAGTTAGAGGTTTATACTATTCCATGTGCAATTTAAGGGATTATCCGGTGCATGCGTAGCACGACCGTCATACGGTGCCGAAGGCAGCGGGGACCAGGGTCGGAACTACTGCTATACGGTGCCGCAGGCAGCGGGGACCGAAATCACCCACTCGTGGACAGCCACCCGTGAGGTATAGGAACAATAAGTCCACGAGGGGAAAAATAAACGCTACCCGGCACCGATAGCACCCATCCGTTCCAACCCCCACCGCAGGAGGCGCCTGTTTATTAGATTTGAAACAATGAATATAATTACATAACAATAATAAAATATAAAAGGTAAAAAATAACAATTTTTTGCAAATTGAAAGTTAAATATAAAATATTTTCGAAGTACTATAAGTTCATAATGTCCTAAATTTATGGTATTTTAGTTCAGAAAGTCAATGGTCAGTTCAGTCAATTTTTTTTAAAAAATTCTTTCGTAATGAAAGAGAAATTTTTATTGAGAATATTATAATTCTCTTTTAACTTTTGAGAGTTTGAAGGATTGAAAATGATATTACGAAGGTTATATCTGAGAGTTTCGTTCTTATCAAAAGGGAAGTGATGGATCATAAGAGGGCAGCATCCGAATATGTAGTGAACTGCATCTCCTTCTGCTTTATCGCATGGACATCTAGGTGAGGCTCTTTTTCTTATTTTATGTAAGTATTGTGGGAAACTGCCATGGTTACTCAGATAATACGGCAGTGTTGGCTGTTTGCAGAGATAATTTGGATCGACTTTATTTATAATTTTAAAGGTATCTCTGCCCTTATTACATGAGTCCCAAATGGCTTGCCAGTCAGAGATGGTTTTCTTTTTAAAATACAATTTTGCTATTGAAATGGGGAACAACAGATCTTTTCTTGATTGATATTGGTCTTGTAAGATGGCTTGCTTTGCTAGGAGATCAGCTCTTTCGTTGCCAGTATCACCCACATGAGATTTAGTCCATGTTATTATAATGGATTTATCAGGAATTTGAAGTAATTGATTGTAAATGTTTTTGATAATGTAGTTTCTAGGAAAAGCAACTTTTAATACTTCCATAGAAGAGTAACTATCTGTAATAATTAGTAGTTTATTGTAGTCGGAGGTAGAGAACCATTTTATTGCTTTATAAATTGCCATTAATTCTGCTTGATATATGTTATTCAGTGGATGATGTCGTATTGCTTCATCATGTATATTATTTCCATCTTTATATATGGTGAAAGCACTGGCTACACCCCCTGGCATGACAGAACCATCTGTGTAGGCTTCCACATCGTATTCTTTTGGATGGATGAATTTTCTATCTTCTATAATTCTGATATTTTGGACTCTGTAGTAATTGAGGAATCGATACGATTTTTCTTTCTGCATTATATTGTTAATGTTTAGCTGTGTGTTATTGATTAACAAATTTCTATTTCCTATTTTCAGTTGGTAGTACTGAAATTCATTCTGTATTTTTATTAGGATTGGTGGAGTTCCTGTAAGAAGATACAGAGCTTCGTGAGAGATAGTCCTATAGGTCCGTATTAAGTTTAATAATGCCAAACGCTGAGTTGAACGTAGTAATTTGCGGCCATCAGTATTCAAGTTTGGATACCAAATTTCGTAAGCATATAGTATTTGGCGTTCTATGACTGTTTGATACCATATTTTCAGGATGTCTGGTTTGATACCTTTATTAAAGAATCGAAATCCTCTAAATCCGTTTACAAAGTTTGCAATCTTTGTTCGAAGGTCTTTCATGTGATCTGTAAAATTGAATTTAGAATCTAACAGTACGCCAAGATATTTAATATTTTTTACTACTTTTATTTTTATATTTTCTAATTTAAATCTCGGAAGTCTTCTTTCGAGGAGATTGCTACCAAAAAGCATTGATTGCGTTTTCTGAGTTGATATTTTTAAACCGAGTTCATCACATATATTCTTAAAATGGACTATTTTGTTGTTGGTTGTAACTTCCAGGTCTATTACGGTATTTCCCTCTATTGGAATCAAAAAATCATCTGCGTAAACAATAATATCTTCATATAGATTTTTATAATTTTTTATTATGTAGTTAGCTATAAGAAGCCATAAGAGTGGTCCAAGACAGGATCCCTGAGGGCATCCTTTAAATACCCTGAACCATTCTATATATTCATATTGATTTAAGCCTATACTTCTTTTGCTTATATAACTTTTTAATAAGGTTTTGAGGTATCTGGGTAATGGTGAGTCATCAATTATTTCTGATAATTGGTGCCAGTTTATTGAATCGAAAGCACCTGTAATATCAAATGATATGATGCCCACATAAGTATGTTTTTGTAATAATTGTGCAATTTTCTCTTTAAGTCTCTCCAGAGCTGATATAGTGCTTCTGTTTTCACGGAAGCCGAACTGTTCATCTTTTAGATAGTTTATTGCTTCAAGATAAGTTAAAGTTCTATTTTTTATTAATCTTTCTAGGATTTTACCAATCATGGGTAGTAGTGTAATTGGACGGTATGAATCAGGTTTTGATGGATCTTTGTTTTTCTTTCTAAAATAGATGACTACTCCTTTCTTCCACGTTTCTGGAAAGTGTCCAAGGTAGAGACATTTGTTATATAATAACTTTATAAGCTTCATATTATTTTTTATCAAATTTTGTAAAATTCTGCCATCTACCCGATCATATCCTGGGGCTTTCTTTTTATTTTGTTGGTTAATTGCATATTGAATTTCTCTATGGGTAAATTTAAAATTGTTATATTCTTTTATTGATAGTGTGTTTGTGTTTTGAAATGATGATTCAAATTCTGGGCTTGTATTGTAATGGTAATGAAGTAACGTTTCTTGAATCTCTTTGTATGTATCATTTTGAGTTGAAGATTCCATGACAGAGTGGATGAGATCTGTATTTTTTAAATATTTCTGCTTCAGAATTTTAAAAGCAGTACCATACTTACTGTTTGTTTCCGAACAAAATGTTATCCAAGAATCAATTTTAGCTTTTTTAATATCTAATTTGTATTTTGCTTTGGCTTTTTTATATTTAATCTTGAGTTCTACAAAATCTGGATTTCTTTTATGTAGTTTATATATAGCATTTAGGTGGCTTCGCTGTACTTTAAGTTTGTCAGTATACCAGGATACATTAATTTCATGAGACAACTTTTTCTTTTTAAGTGATTTTTGCATGATGTTTAAAAGGATAACATTAAATTCCTCTGTCCACTTCTCTAACTCTGGAACAGAATTGACTGCTTTAAGTGTTGAAAGTAATGTTTCTTCATGTTTTTGAAACAGTTTATTGAATTTTTTAAACGTTTCATATTTGGTTTTGAAACGGTATAAATTTCTTATTGTGGGTGTGACATTCAGAGTAAAAGTAATATATTGATGGTCACTTAGTGATTTAAATGTCGAGTCTATTTTCCATGAATCTATAATATTTTTTGAATGTTCACCGCAGAGGGTCAAATCTGGTTTGCCTTTAAACTTGTCTCGCGCAAAAGAACATTCTGAATCAGGATCATTAATAATAGTTAATCTGCTCATTGCTAGATAGTCAAGTAGGATATATCCTCTAGCATTATTTCTTTTATAACCCCACGCCTGGAGGTGTGCATTGAAATCACCCCCAAGGATAAGGTTCGATGTATCTTCTATGACTGTGGTCCATTCTCGGAAGTCTTCATCAAGATTTCCACTCGGTTTTGAATATTGTGATCCGACTTTAATGAATTTTGATGACAGTGATAGGTTTATAAATACACTGTTATTTGTTTGTAGAGTCTGAATATGAATTAATAAGGGATTGGATACGAGTATTCCCGACGTCTGATTTATTGAATGGTAGAAAGAACATGAAATTGGGATTCCCGTGAAGGTGTTATTACTTTTGTGATAATCCTGAACTAAAGCTAAATCTACTTTATTTTCATGTATGTGCTTCAGCAATTGGAGATTTGCAGCCTTACAATTATTAAGGTTTATTTGAACTATTTTTAAATGATTTGGTGGGGTCTTGGATTCTCCGAAATAATATCTATTGTCCAATGGGATAGTCTGATTTATTATATATGTAGCATTGGTTGGAGGTTCTACAGTTGAATCTTCTATAGAGTCATCAGAGATATTGAGTGATTTTAGTTCTGAGAACATACTTTTGAAGGATCATAGGAGATAGTAATATTTTGTTTTCGTTGCAACAATCTTTGAAAAATTGGGCAGAATCTAGAATTTGCACTATGCCTTTCAATCTTTTCAGGTTTTACTGCGGTTTTATATTCTCTTTCACAGTTGATGCAACGATGACGTTCATAATTTTCTTTTATTTTGCATGTGTCTGTTTTGTGGTTACCTGTGCAATATGCGCATGTTAAGTAATAACTTCTACAATTATCAACTGTATGGCCATAACGTTGACATTTATTACACCTAACCACTGGATTGTAATATTCTATACGGCATAAATTAAAATGAATAGGTAATTTTCTTCTTGAAAATAATGCTTTCGCGTAATGTTCTTCTGCATCAAGTACTATTTGGTATGTTTTCATTTTTTGTTTTTTGAGAACTTTTGCTATTCCTAGAGGAAAATTCTGTCCCAGTTCTTGATGTATCTTATCAATTACTTCAGTCTCAGTCACATCTACTGGAATTCCCAGTATAATGACTTTTTTTCTTTTAGCATCTCTAAGATCTGCTTCGGCCAAATCTCTGAAACCTTCTATTTGATTTATAAAATCAATTAAAACCGCTGTTTTTTCGTCCGATTGTTTGGACTATGAGCGAGTTTTTATCTCTTCCTAACGAACATGAGATGTATTTAAATTTTTTATTCCCTTTTATTTTGTCATTTAACATGTTTCGTATTACATTAATGGGAATATTCGTTGATTGACTTCTTCTTATTATTATTGCTGATTTAGAGTACTTAAAGCAAGGTGTTTTTATAGGTTGATCGGATGTAATTGCAGCAGCATAACTCTTGAGTTGTGCTCTTTTCGATATTTCGGAATCGATTCCATCTTCCAGATGGTCTTGATTATTAACTAAGTTTTGTTGATTTTTTATGGTATGAAACATTTCTTCTATAAGTGATGTTTGTTTAATTTTTTCGGTTATTTCAATCTCTTTGCTCTGAAGTTCTTTTTCCATTTTGTCAATTATTTTTGATTGTTGAGTGATTTGAGTTTTCATTTCCTTTATTTGATGCTCTTGTTCGTTTGTCGTAGTTTTCAGGACGTTATTTTCTTCTTGTTCAAAGTATAGATATTCTTTTATCTGCTGTATTGAGTTCGCTATTTGTGTTCGGATGTCTTCATCATAAATTTTTGAATTACTTTCAATTTGATTTAGGATATCTTCCAATTGATGTAGTGGAGATTTCTCTTGTGTTAAGCTCGTTAGTTCTTGCAATGTCATTGGTATACTAAGAGTGGAACTCTCTCCAGAAAGTACCTGTAAATTCAGATGGGCTGTTTCCAACTCTTCCTGAATCATTTCTTTTCCACAGTCTTCCTTACTTAAAACACTTTTATCACCACCTTCATTTCCTTTGTCTTTATCTTGTATCGATTTTCCACTGTGTATCAGTTTTTCATCTTCAATATGTGTTAGACTGTAAGAGGCATTTTGTAATTCAGCTATATTTAATGCCATTTTTGGGGATATCTCTGAGGATGGTGCCTTTAGTATATAGATATTGGTGAAATCTGTCTGTATTAGTTTAAGTCGTCTTTTTAATTCGTCTAAGTATAGGTGGACTATTGCAGATGTTCCTTTAGTGCGTTTTCTTACACCCCTTGTCAACTGCGTAATTAGATCGATAACATCTTGTGAACAACTTGCCTCTTGGCTGTCATATTCTTGAAATTCTCCTTTGTCGGTAATTTCATCGATTATCATGTTGACTATACCTTTTGACAGATGGTCGTCCTCTGTGGCATAATGTTTTGAAATTGATTTTAGGTCTATTTCTAGGCATGAGAGTTTGTTTTTGATTCCTTTTGAGTTGGTGTAGTAGCTTATATAGCTTGTTTCTAAGAATGGCTCTGTGACGGACAGACAACGGAGCGTAAGTAATAGGGTTTCGTGAGATGAACGAAACCCTAAAAAACTATTTATTGAACAATTGAATAATCAAGTATAGAATCTCCCAATTTATTTACTGTTTAAATAATTTTTTTGCAGTAGTTTTTTTTTTTTTTTTTTTTTTTTTAAATAAAAGTAAGAGATGTTTTATTTTTAGAAACTTTTGTAAATTCACACTTTTCAACACTAAAGAAAGTCAGTAATTTATTGTGAAGAAGAAATAAACAACAAGGTTAAGCTACTTTTTTTTTACTGATTTGCTTTCTTAAATGGATTAATTACTTTAATTTCAATAGTAATTTTTTTTAAGTTAACGGCTTTTTCAAATTTATAGAATTCATTGCAGAATGAAAAAAACTGCTCTGTGTCACGTTAATAACGTTAATAACCGCAACTGAATTTTTACATACACAAAGATAAACACTATGTGGTATCCTGTATACACAGTATCATTGATTATCTCTTTGGAGATTTAAGTAGAATAGAACTTGATATGTTTTTTGAAATTCATAGATATTATAATTATATATATATATATACATATATATGAAAGTTTTTATCTGGATGAATTAAAATTCATGCGATACTGGCAGCTTGCTAAAGGTGATGAAATGCAGTCGATAGTTCGATATTCATGGTGAGAAGTATAGTAGGCAATGTATGTACCCATTTAGTAATTTCTCCATAAAGAACAAACCAGTTTTCCCAATAAGGAGTTTATTTAAGCACAGGGAAACTGAGGAAACAATTACCACATCTTAAAACAACTTCCATGCACATGACAAGATGTTTCTAAAGCCTCTGGGCTTAACTATAAATCGTTATATCATTTAGTTGATTTTAAACAGCTGAATTAGAAATCTACAAATTATAAAACACCACATGACCGTTTGATCAGCACTTGAAAACTAGACAAAATTCTGCGTTTCGAAGTCTTGCCTTTGCTTTTTGCTAGTTGCGCGGATAACTACATATCTCGAAGTAATACGGACACGAACCAACAGGTAAAAGATCGCTCGAGAGTTGAGCGGCTATGCTAATGAACACGAGAGGGAATGGTTTAAAAAGAAAGAATCCTTGTCAATGGAGCAGAGGGTTTTTGATGTACACAGGATTTTTACTATTGTAATTGAATACGACGAATATTTCTCACTCCAAAACAGGGACTTTTTGCAAAGGACCAACCACGCTTCCGAAAGAGGTCGCAGAGTTGTTCACGAGACGTCACTTGTCACTCAAATTTGACGTATTAGTAGACATATTTAAGACGATTAAAAAAAAAAGAAAATACGCTGAACAAAGCAAAACTTTCTGACTGATTTTTAAACATAAAAACAGGATACTTGCAGACATGATTATTGAAGAAAATCAAAAAGTTTTTCATTGTAAATAAATTATATTTTGAGTTATAAGCGATTGTTATATCGAAACTACTGAATTTTGATGTTTTGGAATTATTATATAAATTATTTTTCAATAATTGATTTCAATTGGAAGAAGAAACGTTCACTAATTATCACCATGTTTATCTTTAAAACCGCACTTTAACACCTTACCTAACACAAAGTCCTTTACACTAGGCATTGTTCCAAGTGGGCTTCGAAAGGAGGTCGCAAAGTTCCAACGACGCCTTGTCCATTCCGCATTTTTCTAGAAGGGTTTTTAATTAACCTTTAAAGACACGGGTGGCGTATTCAGTGTGCCACGCAATGAAAATCAGTTGTGGATCCCAAAGTAATTACGTAATTAATTGTAATTAAATTAGTTTTTCTTTTAAACAATTTAATGTTTATTGCTTTTATACCACTACTGCGTATTTCATTATACAAATACATCATTAATTGTTGTTATTTAAGCTTCAAAAGTCGAGGGCGCATAGAGTGCGACTCCCGTGTAGTGCAAACCGTCCGTGTCTTTAACAGTTAATATCTCAGCTAATTACAGACATTTTTTTTTTCGCAAATCATTATCAATATACTATGCCTAATTCCACGTCTATTGGTACTTCGAATGTCCCTCTACTCTCCGCTGATTGCCTGCAAAGTAAAGTTTGTGTGTAACGGAAAAATGCGATTTTCTAGACACTATGTGACCCAGGACAATTGCTATAGTTTTTCTAGAAGGTTTGAATAAACTCCTACTACCCCAATTTTTTTTCTTAATTTTAGTTTAGTAGTTTTGGAAATATCGTAGGAGAAACATATCTTCGCAGTAAATTTTCGACGATAATTCTACAAGTATAACACATTTAAAATTAAAACAAAAATATGTTTGAGTTCTGTGTTACGAGACCATTCGAACCATACCCGACACGATATACAACAAGAACGAAAAATCATGCGTCAAGTATAGATTATGTAACACTTTCCAACGCTTCCAAAATAATTTTACAAATCATTACCATTTAATAAGCTGAAAGATAACATCGAAGTAAACAATTTGGAAAACGCATAACATATTTAGAAACGTAATTTCAGGAATTTCCAGCATATATTTCCAACATATACAATATTCGGAAAAATATCCGATTACTTTTATTCATCCCTGTATATGATCTATAGATTTGTATATATACTACATAGGATGCCAAATTTTAGTTTAGTTAGGAAACGCGTAGCACAGTTTAAAATTCTCCTTCTGGAGTTTCTGTCAATAAACGGAAATGTGTTCGCGGACTTTTGTGCTGCCCTGTATAGGATCTACAGAATTTATACGCATCAAGTAATAGACAAAAAGTGAGTTAAATTTAAAATCGAGTTCAGCAACTTAAAACGCACTTCCAGGAATTATTGTTAACAGACAGTAGAGAATTCTTTTGTGTGTCCCTGTAAATGAACGATGACTGCTATACACACACTATTCTGTAGTAAGCCTCTTGTATTGCACCTTAGTGATATATATAAATTTCAATGCGTTTAAAATAGTGAAACATTATTTAATTAAACAGCAAACGATTTTTCTCCATAGACGTAATGTAACGGAATTCTTTTGACTGTCCCTGTAAAGTAACTATAAGTGCTATGCACACCATATTCTAGATTAAGCTTTTTGTAATGTACCTTAGTGATATATATCAATTATAATGTGTTTGAAATTGTGTAACATCATTAAAATAAAACACAAATGATTTTTCCCCATAGACCGTAATGTAACAGAATTCTTTTGAGTGTCTCTGTAAAAAAAAACTATAAGTGCTACACACTTCAGTTGAAATAGGGAACATGCTATAGATAACGCCAATAACATATAAAAATTGCAGGGTAATCCGAGCATATTTACGGGAGTTAGAGCACGGACAGACGGCAGACGGCCAGACAAAAAGAAGTCATAAACACTTTTCAATTAGGTTGGAAAGTGTTAAAAAGGAAAGAGTTTTTTTCAAGTAACTTAATTCGCCCTTTACATTTTTCCAAAATATACTTGTGAATGGCTGATAATCCATACATATGTGGGTCCCCAATAGACGTTTTAACTTTACCAAGTTGAAACTTTCCACGTTTTCGAGAAAAACGACTAGGACAGACGGACAGACACAAGAGTGATTTTATAATCGTTCCGTGTTTACTTTTTAAGTACGGATCACTAATATATAAAACAGCAGGAGAGTAGTCTCTGTCCTGTGTGGAGAACATATATGAACACATAAGAAAAAATTCCTCCTATAGATTTTTTTACATTTAGTGTATTTTCTTCCATTCCAACAATTACACCAAAACTCATCTTTGATACCTGCGTGTTTAGCTGATTGTCAGCGGCCAATTGCGAAACGTTTCATTATTCATAGCAACGTTAGTTATTTTAATTACTTCGATGTTTAAGCGCGTAATTCGATTATATATCTGTTAAAGTCATGTGTTATTTATTTATTTGGCTGTTTAGTGTCGGAATATAACACGGAAATTAAAAAAATGCTGAATTATTTACACCGTTTTAAATGCAAACATGTTAGTTTTCCACAATTTGGTTGTGTGCAGATTTAAATACATTCACACTGGAAAATAATTTTAAAATCCATAAAACATCAGTACATGTTTAAACAAATTGTAATTTTTCTATTCGACAGAGCACAAATCGAGATTTTGTGATGTTTAGAAGCTAAGAAATTGTAGTAAAAGCATATTTATTTCTCATTTTGTTACCATTGTCAATATGACGTTAGAGTTTCTCAAGTATATTTATTTGCATGGAAATACAGATAACTCACTTAATTTTAAATTATTTAAACGTTTATAAATTATAATATAATGTCTTATAAGTCATTGATTTCCTAAATTATTTAAGATCATTTAAAATCATATGCGAAAATATATTTTTGACTTTGAAAAAATGCACTTATACTTTTTATTATATTAACGTATATTTTCCGTCTGAGTGATACGTTAAAGACAAAAATGATAGGCAAATAACTAAATTTCTATTTTATTTAGCAAACTCAGTTATCATTTCATTAAAGTTATTAAAATTATATCTAAAATTGTTTACATTATAAGATATAAATACATACAAAAACGTCTCATACATACAAAAAGACATCATTTTAATTATTTAGTATAAGAATACATTTTAAATTAATGAGATATTTAAAGTTGGATACTGTAAAAATGAATTTTATATTATGTAGTTCATTTACAAACTAGACATTAAAAATGAAACACCCGTTAGACCAAAATCATCAGAAGCGCAGTAATTTATAAAAAAAAATTACATTTTAGGAGAAAATTTTAATGTCGAATGATGCTTTTATTTTGAAACGTATATGTGAGAACATTTTTAAACTCGTATTTTAATTACCAAAACTTCCCCCCTTCCTCCGAATTTCTATATTAGAAAAACATAGTTTACAAAAATATCAGGTGACCTTAAATAATAATGATTTCGATGTAAACCATTATCTTTTACATTTATTAATAAAAGTATCGTCTTCCATAATTTAAAATACAGTGTTTTTATCAAAACAATATTTATTGAATGTGGTAATTAGAAAAAAAAATTCTATATTTTTGTCTAATTATTCAGTGAAAATTTGTGCTTTAAATAATCACGTTCTCAGAGAAGAGTATTAATTAAAATGTTTAGAAATTATAATGTTGAATATGATATGAAAGTTTTTCTAAAGAAACTTTAATTTGTTATTTAAATTAAAATAATGAGAATATAAACTATGAAGTAATACAGGTTACAAAAAATGTTACAATTGTTTTTTTATAAATATTAAACATGTTATATAGATTGTTATTATAGATATTAATATTTTATATTAATATAAATAACTCATTTATTTAACACCGAAATCTTTATAAATATGTCTTACATAATCTCATTTTATAGTTTTACATGCTTTGCATAATTACTGTAACATTATTAATATAGATAGTTTTAATTATATCTACAACCTGTGGCCAGAAAGTTCGGTGAATGAATGTTTAATTCAAATACAGTATTGTACAGCATCACATACAATTTACTGTCCTTCAAAATGATCTCCATGGATGGTAATGCACTGTTGGGAACGAGTATATAAGTCCTGGAAACAGTTCTTTCGGAATGGCTTTCAGTTCGGCCGTCACGTTGCGTTAAATGTCGGTGATGTCCGTAAATCTCTTTCCCTTCAGGGCTGACTTCAATCTGGGGAAGAGGAAGAAGTCTGCAGGTGCCAAATCAGGTGAATAAGGGGGTTGATCAAGTGTCACAACTCCATTCGCGGCCAGGAACTGCCATACAACCAAGGCGGTGTGTGGCCGGCCATTATCTTCCAGGCTGGTCCGCCCTTCCCAGAAACGCTTAAACTATTCATAAACACTCTTTGATGTGACGGCTTCATCTTTATAAACTTCTTTGAGCATTTGGTGAGTTTCTTTTGCCAATTTTCCAAGTTTGAAACAAAACAACATGTTTATTCTCTGATCCATTTTGTTTACCGCGAGAATCCATAATAAACCTTTCGCACTCTGCGTTAAACGTAACAGAGAATAAACGCACTTGGAACCTTGCCAAACGTTCAAACAGATATTGACCTTCACCACGCGCGGCGCGTTGATATTCTACTAGTACAGCAGCGACCTCTACAGGCTCCTTCACCGAACTTTCTGGCCACAGGTTGTATTTTCAAATTTATAAGATATCCACAAGATAACAGCTTTCTTTTTTTCTTTTCTTTTCTTTTCTTTTTCTTTTTTTTTTTTTTTTTTTTTTGAATTTTTTACAAGGGAACCCACTTTTGGTGCAGCTCGCATCTAGCATCGAGAACTGGTGCATTTTGAAGCCCTATACATAAAAGTTAGAGAACCGATCAAATTTCTCTGTTAAAATCGTATTTTATATATTTTTTATACTTTTAATTTATATTTGTTAATTTTACGCCGAAAGTGAGTTAAGTAGCCATATATGGTGCTACGAATCCAAACAACTACCCACACACAGAGTAGACGACAATGGCATTTGTCAAAGGTTGGCGAGAAAAATTCTACGGTAACAAATAAAGCCAATTTCACACCTCCAAAAATTTAATTATTGTGCTGTATTTTTTTTCAAAATCTAATTTGTAGGTTCTTAAAGGAATATTCAATATTTTATACTTATTAATGATATAATATAATTTATTTTAAACAGCTTTTTTTTTCTATATTAAAGTGATCTCGAAAATTGCATGTTCAGAAAGTAAAATTAAAAAAAAATATATATGATTTTAACAGAAAATGTTTATCGTTTCTCAAATTTCTTAATATATGGCTTTAAATATAGGGCTTCAAATTTCTTAATATACGGCTACCAGGTCTCAATGCTAAGTGTGAGCTGCACCAAAAGTGGTTCCCTTGTTAGTACATAATGCATTTTTATTATTAAAAGAACACAAAACGTTACATATCTTAAAATATTCAACAAGCAAATCTCAAACTTCAAAGCTTACTAAACTAAAAGGTGTATTAAAGTTATCCAATGTTGCCAGTGGGCTACTTTTATTCAATTCAGTTTCTTGATTCCCACCAGTTTTTTGAGAAAGTAATATTCGCCTTCTTTAATGACAGATTAAATAAGACGGTCGCAAGGTGAAATATATATTTTAAAAAAAGTGGTGCCAAACAAAAAATCTGAATTATTAAAAAGTCCTTCAGGCCTGTACCGGGAGGAAAAGGTAGCTTTCCTATATCTTCGTTTTAAAATTTTAGCTAATGTTACACGAAAACAGCAAGTTAAAATGCAAAGAGAACGTTTACAAAAGATTCGTTAATGCTGAATTTGAATAAGAATTTCGCCAAATTATTGAGCAATAGCCAAATTGGCTTCATTTATAAAAACTTACTTTGATCGCCAAATTTGGCGATATTTCGCCAAATGTCACAAATTTTGCCAATTTTGTCGCCAATGTCGCCAATTTTGGCACTAACGGATATGAATATATAGTTTTATGCGTATGATTGGGAAAATTATTACAACAATGAAAGAAAATAATTTGCGAGTAATCGCGTTAATGTGCTGTTTTTGTTTCAAAATGTCAGCCACCCTAGAATTTCAAACTGCTCTATCTCAGCCATTTTTTGAGATAGAGGTAAACCAAAAAATGCTCTGGAATCCTTGTATCAAGGCCTAACACGTAATTAAAAAATAAATTTGAATTTTTAACTTTTTTGTATATTTATTTCAGTTTTAAATTTTTAAATGGCCGCCATCTTGAAACAAAATGGCGGACCAAGCTGGCCAACGAACTCGGTCGAGACACTGGTGACCTTAATACACACAATTAGTTTCATCAAAATCGATTTATAAATACGAGCGTTATCGTATGACATAGGTCAGATATATATACAGGGTGATTCATAAAAGATGGGCAGAACTTTAAGGGGTTATAGTACACTTAAAGACAAATAATATTAAATAGGAGACTAAGGGTCCCAGACGTATTCCCAAGGAGATAGGGGGCATTAAAGTTTAGGGTCCGAAATTTCAAATGATTATAAAACATGGAAAAATTGGTCGATTCGTTTGCGGTTTTTGCAAAAAATTTTCTTTATGCCAGTATTTTCTTGAAATAAAATTTTAAAGTTCAATTTCAAAAAATGCCGATAGGGGGCGCTTTAGACTTTGGAGTAACAAACAACTATTTTTTAACGTTATTTTTTGTATTTCTTTAAATGATTTCGAAAGCTTAGACTTAAACTTAAATTTTGATCTAAAAATCTGAGTCCTAACGAGTAGTTAAGTAGCGTAAACTGAAATTTGAAATTTGAAACCCTTCTCCCCCCCAGAACAAAAATCAGTTATTCCCGATCTTTGTGTCGTAGATTAGGCTCTAACTACTGCCGCGTTTTGCTAAAATTATTCTTTATGTCAGTATTTTCTTGAAAATAAATTTTAAAGAAAATTTTCAAAAAATTCCGATAGAGGGCGCTTTAGACTTTGGAGTAACGAACAACTATTTTATACCGTTATTTTTTGTGTCTCATTAAATGCTTTCTAAAGCTTAGACTTAAATTTTCAGCCCAAAATCTGAATCGTTAGACGTGGTTAAGTTTCTGGGGAGAGGGGTTTGAAATTTCTACTCCTGAGCACAGTTCAGTTTACCATGTCCACACATTGTGTGCTGTGATACGAGGTAAAAAGACACAAATTAGGATTATGTTACCAAAGCATATTTATTAACATGTAATCACAATAAATGTTCAAAATTGTGACCACCAGAGGTTATGCACGCAGAACAACGGCGACGAATGGAACGGCGAACATTCGCGAAAACATCAGGCTTTTCGAGCACTTCCCCTACAGCGGCGGAAAGTCTGGCGACCAGTTCCTCGGGGGATTCAATGGGTGTCTCATACATAAGAGCCTTCAATCGTCCCCAAAAAAAGAAATCGAGGGGTGAAAGATCTGGCGAGCGAGCAGGCCAAGCAACAGGACCACCTCGACCAATCCATCTGTTCGGAAATGTGATGTCCAGATAGTTGCGGACGTCTCGTACGTAATGGGCTGGCGCTCCATCGTGCTGGAACCACATGACCCGCCGGATGCGTGGAGGAACAACGTTTAACAGGTCTGGCAGCACATGTTGCAGAAATGTGAGGTATGTTTTACCGTTGAGGCGTTCAGGAAGAAGGTACGGTCCGATTAGGTGGTCTCCGAGGATTCCTGCCCAAACATTGATGGAAAAGCGTCTCTGATGAGCATGTGGATACGTAGCATGTGGATTGACATCCGCCCATACATGTGCATTGTGTGTGTTAAATGTACCTTCACGTGTGAAGGTACATTCATCGGTGAAAAGCACAGTTCGTCCAAAATGTGGATTTAGCGCGTTCTGCTGCAGAAACCAGCGGGCGAATTCAATACGATTTGGATAATCCCCTGGAGACAGTTTCTGGACTCGTTGCACATGAAACGGGAGCAAATGTTCATCCTTCAGTACCCTCCAAGTCGTGGACTGTGAGGTATCCACCTGGCTAGCCACTGTTCGTGTACTTGTACTTGGCTGCGCCGCTACTACATCCAGAATGGCTTCTGCAACAACTACTGATTCGTCCTTTTTTGCACGACCTGCATTCGACCGGGAAGCGAGAAATGATCCCGTCTCACACAACTGTCTGTGCAAGCGCTCGAAAGTTTTGCGGTTAGGCAACCGCCTGTTAGGAAATCGCTCTCCGTACATTCGTTGTGCCTCTGCACCATTTCCATCTGCCGCTCCGTAAATTAAATGCATCTCAGCCTTTTCCTTATTCGTGAAGGGCACCATCTTCCGATTCATTACTACAGCGACTTACACTTGACTCACCGTTCAGTGGTTTTTATGCCTGAATCGTGTCGAAATTTTGCATACGTGTTCTTCTTCTTCCCCATTTGACATTTGCATACTTTCTGTTTCCTTCTTCACCCGGTGACTAGCGTCAGGAATGGAGCTTTAACGTTTGCATGAGCGACGTTTCCAACTGTGCCAGTGCCTTTATGAGTGAATTCCGACTATGCAGTCCTTGACGAAAGTTGTATTTTTGCCTCGTATCACAGCACAGAATCGTTGGGCATGGTTAAGTAGTGCAAACTGAACTATGTTCAGAAGTTGAAATTTGAACCCCCTCCCCTCGCTACTGAACCACGCTCAGCGATTCAGATTTTGAGCTGAAAATTTAAGTTTAAGTCTAAGCTTTAGAAAGCATTTAATGAGACACAAAAAATAACGGTATAAAATAGTTGTTCGTTACTCCAAAGTCTAAAGCGCCCTCTATCGGAATTTTTTGAAAATTTTCTTTAAAATTTATTTTCAAGAAAATACTGACATAAAGAATAATTTTAGCAAAACGCGGCAGTAGTTAGAGCCTAATCTACGACACAAAGATCGGGAATAACTGATTTTTGTTCTGGGGGGAGAAGGGTTTCAAATTTCAAATTTCAGTTTACGCTACTTAACTACTCGTTAGGACTCAGATTTTTAGATCAAAATTTAAGTTTAAGTCTAAGCTTTCGAAATCATTTAAAGAAATACAAAAAATAACGTTAAAAAATAGTTGTTTGTTACTCCAAAGTCTAAAGCGCCCCCTATCGGCATTTTTTGAAATTGAACTTTAAAATTTTATTTCAAGAAAATACTGGCATAAAGAAAATTTTTTGCAAAAACCGCAAACGAATCGACCAATTTTTCCATGTTTTATAATCATTTGAAATTTCGGACCCTAAACTTTAATGCCCCCTATCTCCTTGGGAATACGTCTGGGACCCTTAGTCTCCTATTTAATATTATTTGTCTTTAAGTGTACTATAACCCCTTAAAGTTCTGCCCATCTTTTATGAATCACCCTGTATATATTAGGTAGCTTTCAATACAAAAAAGTATAAAGCTACCTATTGCAGCCGTTCGGAGGAAAGCAGTTCCGGAAAATTTCGATACATTTTCACCGATCATGACCCCCAGACCCCAAAACCACCCTCCGTTCAAATGTTGATTTATATATATATATATATATATATATATATATCTGACCTATGTCATACGGTAACGCTCGTATTTATAAATCAATTTTGATGAAACTAATTGTGTGTATTAAGCTCACCAATGTCTCGACCGAGTTCGTTGGTCAGCTTGGTCCGCCATTTTGTTTCAAGATGGCGGCCATTTAAAAATTTAAAACTAAAATAAATATACAAAAAAGTTGAAAATTCAAATTTATTTTTTAATTCAGTGTTAGGCCTTGAAACAAGGATTCCAGAGCCTTTTTTGTTTTACCTCTATCTTAAAAAACGGCTGAGATAGAGCAGTTTGAAATTCTAGGGTGGCTGACATTTTGAAACAAGACAGCACATTACAAAAATTTTCATTGTTGTAATAATTTTCCCAATCAAACGCATAAAACTATATATTCATATCCGTTAGTGCCAAATTCTCGCCAAACTTGGCGACATTTGGCGAAATATCGCCAAATTTGGCGACCAAAATAAGTTTTCATAAATGAAGCCAATTTGGCTATTGCTCAATAATTTGGGGAATTTCTTATTCAAATTCAGTTTTAACGAATCTTTTGTAAACGTTTCTTTGCATTTTAAGTTGCAGTTTTCGTGTAACATTAGCTAAAATTTTAAAACTAAGATATAGGAAAGCTACCTTTTCCTCCCGGTACAGGCCGGAAGGACTTATATATATATATATATATATATATATATATATATATATTACAAAATTTAAATTTTTTCCGCAATTATTCTATAAAATTTGTCCATTCAATAATATTCGGTATATAACCCAGCTTATTAAAATAATTCTCATTCTTAAAATAGCCTTTTACTATCCATATGTAAAGCCAATTATTCCTAATCCACTTAATAATATTTATTCGAATGTAGTTATTCTAAAAATGGCGATAGCTTTTTTAATTTATTCTTTAAATAGAACATCTTTATTTTAATCCATTATTAAAATTCATTAGTATTATTCCCGTGTGGTCAAATTGCTATAATTTCTTTATTTAAATGCTAAAATATCGTATCTCTTAAAATATTCCGCTCAAAAAACCTTATTTCATAAAGTTATCCTATTATTAAATATCAAATGTCTATTAAAATATTTCCGAAAAACTTTAATTCTTTCTTTTTTTTTTTCCCTTTTATAAAGATTCATTTTCTTTTCTTCTTATTATTTTTATTACGTATTAAATTCGAAGTTTAGCTACAGCCTCAAAAACAGATAAGCTGGTTTGTTGATATGACAGGCATCTGGTACGAGATTATGGAATATTCTGGATGGGCGTAGAAAGTTTTTGCATTTTACAACAAAATAAATCCACCGGAAATATTGATAAAGTTCCAAAAGAGACCTTTTGATTCGATAGAAGTGGGTCACGTGACGTATTCTGTATTATTACGCAAGCTAGTTTAAAAACACGATCATCCTGATTCGGAGAGGATTTTTCGACGCTGGTGTTTGCTAAAAGAATCGGGACGGATTCTAGGAAATAATGGAACGTTGTATTTTTTTTCGTTTAGCGTTGGCTAATGAGCATTTTCCCTGAAGAGATAGATGTCTTAAACTGGAAATAAAAGGTTCTTCGACAAAAATATGGACTGACATTTCTTGTTGTTGATGATACCACCCGGCCGCCTGATGCGAACTAAAAGGGAAACCAATAACATCGCTAACCCTATTTATCACGAGCACGACTGCCTTTTTCCCGGATTTGAACTTGGAAACACGACATTAATATAATAAGTCGAACAGGATGCTGGTGATCAACAGAAAATTTGTGTAGTTAAACGTGAAATTTGCCGATTAGAAGAATATGTTACGAGGACGTCTACGCCATTACAGCACGTTTACGTCTGGTGTTTTGTTATTTTGTAGTTTTATAATAAATTAAAAATGGTCAAGCCTAAAAGAGAAAAGAAGAGGAAAAGTTGGCCTAAGTGAAGTTGTTGCTAGAGAATATACATCTTCATAAGCGTCTTCATGGTGTTGGTTTTAAAGGATTGCGAAAAAGCAGAACTTTTGTGTTATCAAGAAAATTAAATTTTTAGATGTGTGAGACTTTCCTGTGAAATATGCTCAAGAGTAACTGTAAGTTGGTATTTTTATTTATTGGTATCTTTATATGTTGATATTTATTACTTTATGTTATATTTAAAATGTTTTATTTATTTAATAGTCTACCTTGAAATTTAAAGGTTTTATATACTATGTTATACTGATTAAAATTTTGTTTTTAAAATTTATTTCTGTTGCAAATATTTAAGTGTTGTTAAGGTTAATTAATTTATTTGATGATTTCGTGTGATACGTCATTGTAATATTATAGACAGCGGTATAATTTATATTTTCATGTTTTAAGAACAGATATTCTTAAAAGAAAAATTCTATTATTTTTAATATGTTACTAAGATCTGATCTGTATTTTATAAAGAGACAATTTTTATCCTAAGGGAACATTCCTGGCACCATGCCAAACCTAAGCTACAAAACAGCTATTATGAGGAGAGAAAAAAAAAAAATCCGTATGTTGAATAATAAGTGACTGGTGGTTTGAATTGTAGTAAATTAATGAGCCACTGAAAGATTATTTATGATGTAAATATGTAAATAGAGTGTTAGTATTTTATTGTTTATTTAAACTGTGAATATATAAAACTAAATTTAGTATGTTATTGTTTATTTTCATTTAATGTAGGATTTATGATGCATTTACCAACTTGCTAAAATATTTAATATAGAAAATTTGAAAATTTTGATGGTGTTATAATATTAATAAAGTGTTTAAATAAAATGCTAGGTCAGGTAGAAATTAAATTACTAGAACATGTAGACATTTAGCACTATGTTAACCTAGCTGAAATTAGATACCCCCTCAATAAATTACTTAGGAAAAACACAATATGGGAATGGAACTCAGAATGTCAAAACTCTTTTGAGAAATTAAAAAATACTCTAATTGCAAAACCAATTCTAAAAATTTATGACCCAAAATTACCCCTCCACATGTTTGTAGATGCCTCTCAAGTAGCAGTAGGTGCAGTTCTAAAACAACCAGGGAAAGATAATTTTTTGCATCCTATTGCTTACCATTCTAGAATTTTGAAGAGTTATGAACAAAATTACTTTATAACTGAATTGGAATGCCTTGCTATCATAGATACTCTTGATAAGTTTTATCACTATTTTCATGGTACTAAATTCACAATCCATACCGACCATGCATCTCTGGTATGGTTAAAGAATGTTAAAAATCTAAGAGGTAGACTTTTTCGATGGTCTTTAAAACTTAGCATGTTCGATTATGAGATCAAGTATGAAAAAGGTTCTACAAATGTCGAAGCGGGCATGTTGTCACGAAATCCTGTTGCTTATCTTAATCAACATGTAAGTTTATTATTGGACAAAAAAGAAATTATAGCGATGCAAGATAAAGATAATGTTTGTGACAGAAAATACAAAAAAGAGAATGGGATTATAATTATTCAGAGAAAAGGATTCAAAAAAATAGTAGTACCAATGTCACTCAGGAGAAAATTATTACATATTGCTCATGATAATTTTGGACACTTAGGAATACAAAAAATGCTTAACTTAATATCTCCAAACTATTATTGGCCCAACATGACAATAGATATTACACAATTTGTTAAACATTGTGATACATGCCAGAGAAATAAAAAACCAAAACAAAAAAGATTTGGCTTGTTACAAGCTATGCCAGCCACAGATCAACCTTTTGAATGTCTTTCTATTGATACGGTGGGTGGATTTAATTATTACAATTCAACAAAAAAATTCTTACACATAATAATAGATCATGCAACTAGGTTTGTTTGGGCTTTTCCATCCAAAAGTGTTACTACCGAAACATATACTAACTGTTTAAAACAAATTTTCAATATTCAAGCACCTAAAACAATACTTAGCGATAGACATAAATCTTTTAGGTCTCCAAGATTCAAAAAATTCCTCAGAAAATATCATGTTCAACAACGTTTTACATCATCACATCACCCCCAAACCAATGGGAAGGTAGAACGAGTGAACCAAACTATAGTTACTAGACTTAAATGTAAAGTTAATTCCATTTCTTCTAAAATACCTTGGACTAGATTATTAGACCAAGTCATCCAAGAATACAATAACACACCACATTCCATAACCAAATTCCCACCTGCCTATTTATTTTATGGTCAATTACCTTATGAATCTCCTTTAAAACAAAATTATTACCCTCCTGTTAATAAAGCACTCAAAATTGCAAAAGTGCGAACTTGTGAATTCCACCTTAAAAGTAAAAGACTCTATGATAGAAAATTTATTGAATCTCCACTAGAAATACAAGATTATGTAATTTGTGAAGAATTTAAATATCCTAACACTAGAAAATTAGAACCTGCTTTCTCTGGACCATACAAAATAATAAATAAACTTTCTGATGTGACCTATGAAATAGACAAATTTAATTATGAGACTAAATTAAATTCAGTTATTGTACATGCGTCTAAATTACGACCCTATTTTTCACCAGATAACTTCAGACTATTTCATGAGCAACCCAAACAACAATCAAAATCACCACAGACATCACAATCACCATCACAAAATCAAACTAAAGTAAAAACAATAGAATAAATTCTAATTCTTTAAATATCTCTTATTACTCTAGTTTCAACATTATCAGGTATGTCTTTGGTGTACAACAGAGATATTACCCATTTTTGAAAGTTTAATATTTTAAAATTTAAAATAAATGTCACAGCTTTTATTTCAACATTGTGGTTATATTTTAGCCTGATCAACTAAAATATTTACTTGTTTTTGAGATTTTTTGAGGTTGAGTAGACACCTTATGCAGGCATAAGATGTGTATTTTGATTTTAGGAATTGTCAAATTGATGTTGAAAAATGAAATTAAATGTTTTAATTCTATATCAAAATAAACTATTTTTACTTTATTTACTTTTTCTTAAACCAATTGTTTCAAAAATTTAATATTATGTTATTTACTTCAATAGATAATCAAATAGTAACCGTTTATAAATATTTCTATAATTATACAAACATATAAATGATTGGATAGTGATGATGTGATTTTACAGTGATTGTTTTGGTGTGACAATAGAAAATTAAGTATCTAAACTAATTGACTTTGTATTCCATTTCTCAGCTAAAATTAACATCTTTTATTTGTTATTTATTGTCTTTATTTATTCTAAGTTTGCCAAAAAAAAAACAACTCTCTGCATTTAGGATATGAATACTTATAACTTAACAGTATAATTTTGTAAAAGGGTATCAGAGGAAAAAATTATTGTAAGGAACTAATGGTTGAGAGTTCAATTTCTAAATATTTAGATTTAAATTTATTTGGATTTTGAAATTATTATATATATTTTTTTGTATACTTTCGACTGGCAAAAATACTTTCTTATATAATTGAAAAAATAAGAAATTTATTTATTTGCTATGTAATTATTTTATCCTCAACCAATATTTTTGCTAACAATAAATAAACAAACTGTGATATTTTCTTAAATTATACTGATGTTATTATATTATTATTTCTACTATTGAATTATATTATGAATTACTACATATGTTGAGAAGTATTAGTTATATTGAAAGTTATTATTGTTATGTTTATGAATTGAATTTTATTATAGCATTTATTTATATTATTGAAGAGTTATATTATTTATTAGTGAAAAAATGTTTGACAAATATTAGTTAAAGATGGTGGGATCCCAACAGAAATATAACAAATCCCACAGGAATATAACAAAGATAACATATTCCAAGTACAATAAACGACCAAGAGATAATTTGACTTGTTTATTATGTGAGAAAATTAATGTGTACTTAAGAGAAGATGTTGTGACAAGTGCTAGCATTATAAGGTCATTATAAAGTATTGGTAAGAATGACTACAGTTTTAAAATTTTGATGGTGTAATGTCTTTATTTTCAGCCTTTACATAAAAACTGTATTTTTAAGAAAGGGACTGCAGTAACCATTTTTTAAAAAAACAAAATGAGGACTTATCACGATCCAAGAAAGAGACTGAAATAAAACAGTTGGATCTAATGAACTCAAATTTGAATTAAGTCGAATTTTTTTTTTAAACTTTGTTTTAACAATTTGCTAGTGACTACTTATTCTAAAGCTTGTGAACTTGGTAAAAGCAAAATTCTGTTACTATTATTATCCTGTTTTTCTTGTTTATTATTATTTATTATTTATTGTTATTGTATTTTTCTTGTGCACTTACAAATGGTAAGTGAGATTGTAACCATTTCTTGTATTATTTTACAGGGGAAATGCTCGTAGCTTTATTTTTATTTATCTATTAATTTTAATTGATTACTATTATTTTATTTTTGTTTTTGTTTTTGTGTTCCAGTTCTTCAGAAATTCCCCATCTCCTTGCTGGCAGTCTCTAAATTTATACTAGCCAAAATTCAAATTTCTAAAGTATTAAATTTATATTGTCTGAATTTATAGTTACTTAACTATTAACTTCATCCAAAATCTTTAGGGAGGGGGGATAATATTACAAAATTTAAATTTTTTCCGCAATTATTCTATAAAATTTGTCCATTCAATAATATTCGGTATATAACCCAGCTTATTAAAATAATTCTCATTCTTAAAATAGCCTTTTACTATCCATATGTAAAGCCAATTATTCCTAATCCACTTAATAATATTTATTCGAATGTAGTTATTCTAAAAATGGCGATAGCTTTTTTAATTTATTCTTTAAATAGAACATCTTTATTTTAATCCATTATTAAAATTCATTAGTATTATTCCCGTGTGGTCAAATTGCTATAACTTCTTTATTTAAATGCTAAAATATCGTATCTCTTAAAATATTCCGCTCAAAAAACCTTATTTCATAAAGTTATCCTATTATTAAATATCAAATGTCTATTAAAATATTTCCGAAAAACTTTAATTCTTTCTTTTTTTTTTCCCTTTTATAAAGATTCATTTTCTTTTCTTCTTATTATTTTTATTACGTATTAAATTCGAAGTTTAGCTACAGCCTCAAAAACAGATAAGCTGGTTTGTTGATATGACAGGCATCTGGTACGAGATTATGGAATATTCTGGATGGGCGTAGAAAGTTTTTGCATTTTACAACAAAATAAATCCACCGGAAATATTGATAAAGTTCCAAAAGAGACCTTTTGATTCGATAGAAGTGGGTCACGTGACGTATTCTGTATTATTACGCAAGCTAGTTTAAAAACACGATCATCCTGATTCGGAGAGGATTTTTCGACGCTGGTGTTTGCTAAAAGAATCGGGACGGATTCTAGAAAATAATGGAACGTTGTATTTTTTTTCGTTTAGCGTTGGCTAATGAGCATTTTCCATGAAGAGATGTCTTAAACTGGAAATAAAAGGTTCTTCGACAAAAATATGGACTGACATTTCTTGTTGTTGATGATACCACCCGGCCGCCTGATGCGAACTAAAAGGGAAACCAATAACATCGCTAACCCTATTTATCACGAGCACGACTGCCTTTTTCCCGGATTTGAACTTGGAAACACGACATATATATATATATATATATATATATATATATGTGGTGATTTTTAAGGCCGAGTTGCTTGAGTAGTAACATTTTTTAATAAATGTTTTTTTGAAAATAAGATGGGCTCTTTTCACATAATCAACCGAAGAGGAAGTTCCAGCACTCCACATTAGATGGCGTGTGTACGTAATCATAATTAAGCATCTCATTCAAGAACACAGAAGTTTTTATTCTGAATCTTCAATTGACATCAGGGAAGAATCTGCTTTCTCTCGAGTCCTCTTTTCGTTTCAATCACGGCTCCCACTACAGCAGAGCACGATGGCCATTTATTTAAAATAAACATTCCGCAGGCATATAAGAAAAAACATACTGGACTCCACGCCAATACCAGACAGAGATTCCATCATTATCCTAACAAATCAAACTTCGAACTACCGTCTCTCTATTCGAATGTTCTTATACGAATACGTCTAGCGTTCATCAGTGCATCACATCTTCGGATCTCCGAATAGAATGCTCTACGAAACGGAAAAGGCGACGATATATTCTTTCAGTAAGAGTAGGAATACATGGTCACGTGCGCCAATCGTGAGCTGGGATTCTTTGCGCTGGCTCCAGAATATGGTAATAAAATGGTTTCCGCTAATTTTTGGCGCGAAAGAAAATTCTCGAAAGTTCCATGATGTTCGATGATTTAGCTATGACCCAGAGGGTTTTAGATTAATTGATTATCGTTAGTTAATTGGTTCGAGAATATGGAATGATTTTGATTTTTAGGGAAAGAAAAAAAAAGAAAAAGAGAAATGGTTTATCGAATTTGGAACATAGCCAGAATGGGATTAGAATAAATGCTTTTACATTTTAATATAAGAAAAAGATTTTATGATCTGGCGAATTATTTTTAATATCGGAACTGATTAAAATAAATACAGTCTTTTTAGGAATTTAGAAAATTAAAAGGGAATTATGCGGGTTTTTTAAAGTATGAATATTAGGGAGTTTTATAATTTAAAGATAAAGACGCGATTTATTGAACTAATTAGCAGCCATTGAAATATTGAATTTAGATATGAGGTTTTTTCGGAATACATAGAGTTAAAATATTTTAATAAACGGAGGAAATAAATATTATAGAGTAAGTTAGACTAGGATGGAATAAAAATACTTTGGTTTATCGCGATAAATTTTAAATTTTGTTATATATATATATATATATATATATATATATATATATATAAACTTATTGCAAAATTTAACCATTGAAACAGAAATAACTGACCAAATGCAATGAAATTATTACCCCAAATAGCTATGTCAAATTACACATTATAAAACATAGTCCTAACAAATGAAGTATTTATTCAAAAAGTGAAACATAAGTAAAAAAAAAAAACACAAATTCAAGCTTATAATGTAATTTACTTTTTCAAGGGCTGGGAAACCACATTATAAGCAAAGAATGATTGTTTTCTGTAACTGTCACAAGCTTAAAGCAAAAATTTTGTGACAATTCCAAGCCCTAACAATCATTGGAAAGAAATTGAAAAAAAAAGGATACCTTTGAAAATAGAACACTACAAATCAAACGGAAGAAAATAAATCCATTTATAAACAAATAAATACAAAGGAAGACAAAGAAAATCTATACATTACAACATCAATTTGTCCAGAATCCGAAGCCAAAAATGTTTTGTGCCAAGCACATGGTAAAGTGAATAAGTGAATTCAAACGTACAAGTAAAAATTACAGTTAATTTTCTAAAAGTAGCAGTTATTAATTTAACCATTGTAATTTTATCTATTTCTAATTTAAAATACAAATAAATAATATAAAAACTATAAATTCATTTACTAAAAATATTTTTTAACTTAAATAATTTTAATATATATATTATATTATTGTAATATTTAAAAATTTCACTTGTATTCCAAGTTTTCAGGTAAAACAGAAAAAAAAATTGTGAAAATTTATATGGTGCTTGGATATATCTCTATATATAAATCAACATTTGAACGGAGGGTGGTTTTGGGGTCTGGGGGTCATGATCGGTGAAAATATATCAAAATTTTCCGGAATTGCTTTCCTCCGAACGGCTGCAATAGGTAGCTTTATACTTTTTTGTATTGAAAGCTACCTAAAAGTAGCCTACTGGCAACACTATATAAGACCACTCAGATGACCACTCTCTTTTATAATTTCACTTTCCTGCAATGTTAAGAAAAGTTTCTTGAACAGTTTTACTACCAAAAGAATTTAAGCACACAATGTTTTTTTTAACTGTAATCTTACTAATAAGGAAACAATTTCTCCTAAATAGTATGTCACAATATACGATAAAATCTTATTCAAACTTTTTCTACGAAATATTTCATTAGTAAAATCTCTAAGCTATTAACTGCTTCAAAAATTATGAAATACTAAATAATCCAGGTTTTTAATTATATTTGCAATTTATGAATTTAAGCATCTTCTGTCACTGTTATAATTTTAACAAAATGATGCATATTGAACGCGGTAATTAGAAAATTATAATTTTCATATACATAGTTTTTTTTTAATTATTGAAGTAAAAAAGTGTTTAGAAATTGAGAATATTATCATTACCAAAAGTTTATAAAGGAGTTTTAAATTAAAATTTATATTAAAATTAATTAAAGATGAACTAATTTTGAGGAAATTTTAAAATATTCTGTGTAAAAGAAAAGCTTAGAACTTAGTTATATATATTAGTTACAGACTTTCATTTCATTTTATATTTTATATTTTAAAATATTAAAACTAATCATAAAACATGAGAAGATATTAATAATTCATTTTCATTAAACTAATTTTCATCCTAATCATTCTTTAACTCCAAAAAATCATATTTATTTTTATGTTAATAGAATTTAGGGTATTTGTCAAAAAATTATCAAATACTAAATAATCCAGATTTCAAAATAAATCATTATATGTGCAATTTATGAATTTAAGCATCTTGTGTCACTGTTTTAGTTTTAACAAAATAATTTATATTGAACGCATTTATTAGAAAATTAAAATTTCCCTATACTTTGTTTTTTAAATATTCAAGGAAAACAATATCTTAACATTAAAGTATTCATAAAGGAGAGTTTTAATTAAAGTGTTCTGAAACTAGAAATATCATTACCAAAAATTTTTAACGAAGCTTTTAATTAAAATTTATATTAAATTAATTAAAGGATCAGCTAATTTTGAAGAAAATTGAACAGAATTTTATTTTATTTTATTTTTTATATTTTTAAATATTAAAACTACCCATAAAACATGAAAATAATATTAATAACTCGTTTTCATTAAACTGATTTACATCTTAATCATTCTTTAACTCCAAAAAATCCCATTTATTTTTATGTTATTAGAACTCAAGGTACTTGTCAACATACTTGTCGACCACTTTCTATAAAACATAACTCTAGCCAAACAATGGGATTCCCCGCCAAAAATGCATAAATTTGGCGTCACATTCATTATATGATCTCGTGTTTTGGACAATAACCGTACACGAATTCCTCATCCGGAAGAATGTCAGGAATGTAACCCGCGAAAAATGAAAAAAAAAAAAAAATATTAGCCATGACTCCCACCCTAAAACTTGCAGGATAAAGCTGTTGGCGGAAAATTCCTTATTTCTGCTTTTTTATACTAGTGATAATGTTGAGTTTTATGTTGAGACGTAACAAACGCCAATAATAACTTAAAATTGGAAGTAATAGAATGTTCTTTATTTGGTCGGAAATTTTAAGCAGATATAACGCGTACAACAATCATAAATAATAAGATATAACATACAATGCAAACTGAAATGCCTGAAATTCAGACGGTTATGTGTCTGAAATTCAAACACTTATGTGTCTGAAACGGAGTGTTTAATTTAAGCCTTTTTAAAAAGTCTTAATTTTTTCAGACACTTTTTGCGCATGAATTTCAGATATTTGAAATGTTTCAATCGCGGCCATTATTTTAAGCTTTATACGCAGTCTTGTTTGACCACATTGAATCGTTCTTGATAAATGGAAAAATATTTTACCATAAAGCAGGATTAGATTTCTCTTTCGAACCCCAAGCATCTGCGATTTGCAGGTTTGGCGAACAGAAACATCTCATGCGCACGTAGAGTTTGCATGATTATGCATGTGTTTTCAAGTAAATTTTAAATAACTTTATTTTTTGTGAAAAGCATTAATTACTAATTGTATCAAAAATAACTTAGTTCCAAAACTTCGTAAGCGGATATTTACAGATTTGGCAGACGTCCTATGATGTATTCCAGTTACTTCTTTTATAAAGTAATACCCAAAGAACGGAAAATTATTTTAAACATATTTCATCCAGTCGAACAATATCCTTATGATTCAGGCATATATATAGCGATACAATTATGTACTGGCATCACACATATGATACAATATATCATATTCAAACACTTAGAAATCCAAATTTCTAATTGTCTTAATTTCAGACATATCATTATTCCGACATTTTTCTGAGTTCATTCTTACCATGATCAACGTAAGACACCTTTCTGTATTAAATTCAGATATCTATGATGACTGAAATATCATATTCAGACACTTAAGTGTCTGAATTTAAGACTCCTCTAATATATATATATATATATATTTGAAGCAATCATCCTGACAAGCAAAAAGCTCTAATGCTATTCAAAATAGCAATAAAATAGTCATCATTTTTAAGAATTGGTCACCACATACATTCCCGTAAATATACATCAATGATCTTAATAACGAATATAAATATCAGGAGTTTATAATTTGTTTTAAATGCGAGAGAAAACAGAGAAATAGCAGTTAAATAAAATAAAAGTTCTTTCGAAAAAACAAACTCACTTGTTCAGAAAGTAAATAAAAATGAATTAGGTATATCACGTACTAACGCTGCATTGAAAGTCAAACGTGACCTCAAAATTCTGTATCATTAACGCTTTTATGTCATTTATGGAATTAAAAATAATCTAATAATAACACATGTTTTTTTTTTTTTGAAAAAATTTATATTTTAAGATTTTTTTAAAAAACATAACAAAATTAGAATGTTTCTTTTTTCAATTGACCCTAGATAGTCTAAAATTTTAAATTACTCTAATAATTTCAATTTAAAAATAATTGCAACTATCCTTTCTCTATAATTTACATTTCAAAATTATCTTTTCAAGTGACATTAAAAAAAAACTAGTCGAACCAATCCCAAAACTTTCTTCTATCTCAGTCATGCTTTACTTCTAATTTCGTCCTCACATCGCCAATAAAATCAATATTTTTCGTCATTCTGTTGTACGTCAGCTGCTTGCGAATCATCGGGTTACCGGGATGCAATCAACTGATGTATACTAAACTACGAAAAGTTCTTTTGGCCTGTACCGACCGGAAAACATAGCTTCCCTATTCCTTGGTTTTACGATTTTAGCTAATTTTACTGGAAAACACGAAGCTGAAATGCGTGGAACCCCATTAAAGAAGATTCATTCCCAGTTCTCGTCCACATTGAATTTGAATGAGAATATCGCCAAATTAGTCTTCAATAGCCAAGTTGGCTTCATGTGTGGCAACCTATTTTTGTAGCCAAATTTGGCGTTATTTCGTCAATTGCCGCCAAGCTTGGCGAGAATTTGACGTTGGCGAATATAAATATATAGTGTTAAGCATTTAAGGATAGGAACAATGGTTACAACAATGAAAGAAAACTTGCTGAAACCCTGTTCACTAAAACTCATAAATTAAACCCGTTTATGGATTAAGTCAGCTGTCTTGTTTGATAATGTCAACCACCCTAAAATTTCAAACCGCTATATCTCCGCCATTTTTTAATATAGAGACAAAACAAAAACTGCTCCGGATTCTCCGGATCAAGGCCGAACATTTAACGGAAAAACTTTTAGGATTTCTAATTTTTTTATACATCTTTTTGAATTTGAAATCTTTAAATGGCTATCACAGAGCCCCCTTCCGGCGGAATAGCCCCACATTCTAGTAGGACCTGCTGGCTACAGCCAAAAACATATTTCCAAAATTTTGGTTTAATAATCTGCATACCATCATACACTTTTCGATGATACAATAGTGAAAATCGAACAAAAATCGCGATGGCAGCGCCCCCTTTCGTCGAAATATCCCCGAATTCAACCTGGACCTGCAGGCTATGGTCAAAAACATAGAAAAAAAATTGGTTCAATTATCTGCATAACTTCATACACTTTTAGATGGTACAAAAGTGAAAATGGAACAAAAATATCGATCACAGCGCCCCCTTTCGTCGAAATATCCCCAAATTCTGATAGAATCTGCTTGCCATAGCCAAAAACATAGAAAAAAATTAGATTTAATTTGAAGCATAACTTCATACACTTTTCGATGGTACAATAGTGAAAACGGAACAAAAATATCGATCACAGCGCCCCCTTTCGTCGAAATATCCCCAAATTCTGATAGAATCTGCTTGCCATAGCCAAAAACATAGAAAAAAATTTGGTTCAATTTGAAGCATAACTTCATACACTTTTAGATGGTACAATAGTGAAAATGGAACAAAAATATCGATCACAGCACCCCCTTTTGTCGAAATATCCCCGAATTCTGATAGAATCTGCTTGCCATAGCCAAAAACATAGAAAACAAATTTGGTTCAATTTGAAGCATAAATTCATACACTTTTAGTTGGTACAATAGTGAAAATGGAACAAAAATATCGATCACAGCGCCCCCTTTCGTCGAAATATCCCCAAATTCTGATAGAATCTGCTTGCCATAGCCAAAAACATACAAAAAAAATTAGGTTTAATTTGAAACATAACTTCATACACTTTTCGATGGTACAATAGTGAAAATGGAACAAAAATATCGATCACAGCACACCCTTTTGTCGAAATATCCCCGAATTCTGATAGAATCTGCTTGCCATAGCCAAAAACATAGAAAACAAATTTGGTTCAATTTGAAGCATAACTTCATACACTTTTAGATGGTACAATAGTGAAAATGGAAAAAAATATCGATCACAGCGCCCCCTTTCGTCAAAATATCCCCAAATTCTGATACTGCTTGCCATAGCCAAAAACATATAAAAAAAAAAATGGTTCAATTTGAAGCAAAACTTCATACACTTTTAGATGATACAATGAAGACACACAGACGGACAGACGGACAGACGGACAGACGGACAGACAGACATTTCGTAAAAACGTGTTTTTCGGAATCTCTGACCCCGAAAACGTGTAAATCCGTCGAAAACCGGAAGTCGAAAAAAATTTCGGTTACAATACTTTCTTCTATTATAGATAGAAGAAAGTAAAAAAATTGGCTTGTGTTATTATGAAGAATGGCAGTTTTTTTAAAAATAAGAAATCATCTTATAAAGTTGTATATATATAAAAAAAAAATGGGTGAATTTTAAAGTGTAAATATGCTATCTCACTAATCTGTAGCGTCATTTTATAGTTACATTTAATCGTATCACGTATTTAAAAAGCTGCAAAATTTAGAATATTTATAAATCAAAAGTTAAATAGAAAAATCGGTAAATTCTCTTTTATATAGTAATATTTCAAATTTGATAATTTGTAATAATTTTTATTTCGAAAAACGTGATTATAAATGAACAAATCAAAATTTCTGTAAAAAATATTTTAACTCATTACTCAACATAGTTTCTTGAAACAAATCTGAAATATATTGAAGAAAAATTAAAATTTAAAAACATTTAACAGATTACAAATGTCTTAAAAAATTATAATAAATTTATTTATAATTATAAAAATAGGTTTACTGATAATTATTTAAAACTTAAATTCTGAAAAAGCTACAAAAGTAATTATTGTAAAATGATTAGTTCTATTTAAAAAGTAATTGACTCATGTTAGACTCATGTACCCTTCAGAAAGTAGCGAAAGTTTCAGATTTTTCTACGTTAAAAAATATTAAAGGGAATTTTAAAAGATTTTGTAAGAATATACAGAATCAGCAATATTATCGTGACAAGCTTCATATATTACTGCTGAGGAAAATTGTGCTTAGTAATTGCAAAACAGATATACACAATATGTTTTAGTGCATTGTACAAATAGTTCAACATAGAACAATTCGTAAAAAATAAACCAATAAAATTTTAGTACATTTTTTAATGTTATAGATATATTGGTGTTTCATTTTTCTGTGACAACAATTTTGGACAAAATTATTAGTATTTTTTATGTCTGTGGTACTATATATTGCTTAACTAAAGTATAGTTCGCACCTCATTCTATATTCAACAAAATATAAAACATTTTATTTAGGCTAAAAATTAAAACATTATATTTATTATTATATGAAATAGAATAAAACTAAGCAAAACAAAAACATTTATTATTATTTCATAATTAAATTTAGTTAGTTTGTAATGTTATAACGACAAACATATTAAAATTTTCGATTCAGAAATTATCAAAAATAATTTCGGGAATACGCCAGAATAAATAAGTAGTAGGCCATTTTAATTAGAAAATAAATTTCCAATTATTTAAAAAAAATAGTTCATTCGGTTTAATTATATAAGCACGTTTTTTTCGCACCGAGCACAAAGACATGAGAAAATGCATGTATTTATAACTCAAAATTAATAAAAAGATGTATATTTAATTTCGTTAAGAGCAAATAATAAAAGAGCAGGATTTTTAAATATCCTACAAACATTTCAACAAGCGGGATTAACATATAATATTGCTTAGCAAGTTGTAAAACTTTCGTTAATATTTGGAAAGTACCTTTATTAGTATTCTTTAAACAAGTAACGTTTAAGTAAAACTTGCCAATTCAATCATAACAATTTGAATTCAGAAATGTGACGCACATTAAAAATATCACCATTCCTTAAATCTGATGCCTAAAGTACGTCATATGTCTGTTTTCGGCGATTCATTATACAATTTGTTTGCCTTATGAAACGATTTTATAAGAAAATTCTATATAAATAAACTAATACATTCATTAGTGTAAAATATAATAAATGTGATTTCCAAATATGGTAATTTTCCAAAAAAAAAAAATTATAAATCAAACTTTTACATTCAAGAAATGAAATGCAATCGTGTTTCTAAATCTTCTTAACATAGTATAAAACAAAGTCGCTTTTTCTGTCCCTATATCCCTATGTACGCTTAAATCTTTAAAACTACGCAACGGATTTTGATGCGGTTTTTTTTAATAGATAGAGTGTTTCAAGAGGAAGGTTTATATGAATAATAACATCCATTAAATAGTGGAGAAATACTGTTATTTTTGAGGTTTAAGTCGCTTTTTCTGTCCCTATATCCCTATGTACGCTTAAATCTTTAAAACTACGCAACGGATTTTGATGCGGTTTTTTTAATAGATAGAGTGATTCAAGAGGAATGTTTATATGTATAATAACATCCATTAAATAGTGGAGAAATACTGTTATTTTTTAGGTTTAAGTCACTTTTTCTGTCCCTATATCCCTATGTACGCTTAAATCTTTAAAACTACGCAACGGATTTTGATGCGGTTTTTTTTAATAGATAGAGTGATTCAAGAGGAAGGTTTATATGTATAATAAAATTACATTACAGGTCCATTAAATAGTGGAGAAATACTGTTATTTTTGAGGTTTTTAATGTGATGTCGTAAATAATTTCATTTTTTCCGCTTATACATTGCAAACGCAGGCTGAACCCTACAAGATTTATCAAAATAATGTACTAATTATTGTACACATTAAAAAGGTCTACAGAAAACACAAAGAGATGAAGGTTTTCAAGGTTAACCCGAAGCAAAGCGAGGGAGGGCCGCTAGTCTTTAATAAAAGCCATTGTGATACCTGTTTTGACATGACTTGGTGAGAAGTTAGTAAAAGATCAATAACTCTTACTTATAAATTGAAAGTAAACATTGCAACGGATCAGACTTGAAATTTCCAAATATTGTAATTTTCAAAAAAAAAAAAAAAAAACTTTATTATAAATCAAACTTTTACATTCAACAAATGAAATGCAGTCGCGTTACTAAATCTTTAACAAAAGCCATTGGGATACCTGTGATGACATGACTTGGTGAGTAAAGTTACTTACGTGGTGACTTAAGTTAGTAAATGATCAATAACACTTACATATAAATTCAAAGGAAACACTGCAGCGGATCAGACTTGAAATTTCTTTTTATACTGTCTATTGTTCATTCCCGTCTAAAATCTTTAGCACTTGATTTCAAACAAATGCCTAATTTGCGATGTTTGTGCATTCAGGATATCCTTTCCTTTTAAAAAGGGACTTATTCTCCCTAATGAAAACTCCCTTGTCTATTTCAACATAAGTTCCATTCTACTTGACTGTGTAAATGTTTCTTTTGAATATTATTCCAGACGGAAAATTATGATAAAAATGAATCTGAGATGTCGTGATTTCAACTATAATAATATATTCCGGAAAAATAAAAACGATAAATTGAATAATTTAACCGTTTATTTTTTATTTTCAAATTTTACACTTTAAAATTGAGAGTGAATCAAAGATTGTTTTAGAAAAGTAATCTCAAGTTTTTAGATCTTTGTAAAAGTTTTGTGAGGCATGTTAAGGATATATTTAGCAAATAAAATAATAGTAGTGATATACAGGGTGTTTTTGTTTTAACTGACGCTATTCTGAGCCACCTGTAGCTCCTTCTAATAACTGGATTGATACAAAATTTTGTGAGTGGACTAAGAAAACCATGGGAAAAAAGATTCCAACAACAACAAAAAATTAGTTCCAATCACCGCCGATAGGGGCAAATGTGACGCTGTACATTGAAAAAAAACATCAGAAACAGACAAAATTAATAATTTGGATAAAATGACATGTTTTATTTATCATATACACTTTCCCTTTCGTTGATTTCAGTTGAAACATCCATTATCACTTTTTTCTGCCACCGGTTTACGTCCTCTGCCTGACCGAACTGCTAGCGAGCCTGTTTCTTCGAATTTCAGAATCATTGCTTTCAATACATTAACGGATAAAGGTCCTTTGCGCAGTTTATGGCGTGTTCTAAGTAAACGAAGAGCGGCTGGTGCATTGTACTAGTTACAATAATAGAACTTCACAAGTAACGCGCGCTGCGGTAACGGGAGATTCATTTTCAATTTGAGCTGAAATTGTTTCTCGGTGTTTTTCGCATGCATTTATAACTTAAACTATTGGCGCTACTGTCGCTTTCGTAAGTAAAAATTTGCATTTTCATTTATTGTCCGTATTTTATGCCAATTCTCAGTTGCATAAATTACCACAGCGCCACATTTCCTCCTATCGGTGGTGATTGGTACTAATTTTTTTTTGTTAGGATCTTTTTTCCCATGGTTTTCTTAGTCCATTCACAAAATTTTGTATCAATCCAGTTATTAGAACGAGCTACAGGCGGCTCTGAATAGCGTTAGTTTAAAAAAAAAAACATGTATATTAACGTAAAAATGTGAAAAAAAAATTAGATTTTTTATCGTAAAAGTGGGAATTAAAAGGGTATTTTGTTAATTATAATGTTAAATAAAGTATTAATAACTTAATAAAAAATTAATTAAACACTTTGTTTCTTTAAAAATTCAAGTATATATTCTCCATATTCTCTAATTTCAAATAACTTAAAAAATAGGCTGCAAACGAATATATTTTAATAGAATTATCATTTAAGGTTTATTGTATATGTGCGAAGTACTATACCACCAAACCATGAAAGACAATTTAAACTAACTTAGGTTTATAAGACTTAAAACAAGATACAGCGGCATTCTGGTGGTCGTTGTCTAAACTTGATCCTACATTAGTAATTTTAGTCTAGTGTCATATCGGTTACCGGAGGGAGTATTGTTCCAAGTAGTGAAAATTTTATTGATTTTTTAATTAAAAAATAATTTTTAACGTTATCTTCAGAATATTATAACTATACAAAGGGAGTAATAAAAGTTTTGAATTATTATGGAAAAGTTGATATTGATTCAAATTTTGATTTTTTATGTTTTGATTGACATATTATTTCCTTGATGTTGACAAATAGCGGCATTTATATGTTTTTTTCCTACTAACTATTTCAAACACCACACTGTGCATTATTAGGATTAATGTTGTATATCAATGATTTTTTTTTTTCAGATGATGCCAAAAAATGAGAAACTGTGGAAGGAAGAGAATATGATTAAAGCGATTCAGGCAGTACTATCCAAGAAAATGGTTTTGGAACAAGCTTCAAAACTTTATGAAGTCCAAAATAGACACTGAAGGACAAAGTAAATAGTGATGAAGTAACGCTACAACTCATATTTCTTACAAAACATTTTGAAAAGAGTGAATTTTATTGTGGTTCTAATATCGCAGGGGGTGCGATATAAGGAACAATTTTTGAAAGATGGAACTAAGGCGCACTGTAAAAACTTTTCGTAAAATTTGAGTAGATGCACCGTAAATTAACGGTACTTGTACCGTTTTCAATCATTTGGAAAGTTTCCAAATTTTTTAAACAAGTAATCTTTTAAGTAAAACTTACCATTTCAATCATAACAATTTGAATTCAGAAATCTGACATACATTACAAATCGCACCATTGCATAAATCTGATGGTTAAAGTACGTCATACGTCTGTTTTTGGCGATTCACCATTCAGTTTGTTTGCCGTATGAAACGATTGATTTTACAAGAAAATTCTATATAAATCAACTAATACATTCATTAATGTAAAATATAATAAAGGTAATTTCCAAATATTGTAATTTTCTAAAAAGAACTCTGTTATAAATCAAACTTTTACACTAAACAAATGAAATGCAATCGTGTTTCTAAATCTTAATATTTAATTAATTATTCAATTCGATTAATTTTTAATTCTTAATTTTGGATTAATTTTGTATAACATTGATTTTTTTCTCAGATGATGCCAAAAAATAAGAAGCTGGGAAAGAAAGGGAATATGATTAAAGCAATTCAGGCAGTACAGTCAAAGGAAATGGGTTTGGGATGAACTTCAAAACTTTATGACGTTCCAAAATAGACACAGAAGACAAAGTAAATAGTGATGAAGTAACGTTACAATTCATATTTCTTACAAAACATTTTGAAAAGAGTGAATTTTATTGTGTTCCTAATATCGCATGGGGCTGCTATATTAGGAACACTTTTTGATAATTGGTACTAAGGCGTTTTAATATTTACTTGAAAAATATATATATAATTATTATTAAAGTTTATTTTATTGGAAACCTTTATAAGCAAAAAATGTTTTATGAGAATATTATATGAACTCATACCGTAAATCAGTTTCAATTTGTTGTTCAGTCAAGCCGAATTAGATCAAAATTTCAAAATGAGTGCGATGTTAGGTACACTTCCCCAATCATAATATAAGTTTGTGGAATATAAATGAATTCACATAAAGAACTACCCAAATAGCAAGATACATTTTTACGTTCATGGTTGGTAATTGCTGAAAATGCGTTTTAAGTTGTGTCATCGGTTTTTTACAAGAATTAAGTTTTAGCTTAATGTGTGGTGCGTACAAAAGTTTTTAGATAATATACAGCGCTGTACAAATGAATTCGAGTGAATTTTTATTTAATGGCAAAAATTGCTAAATGTGAATTTTCTGACTGAACTAAATTTTAGCACGCTAATTAGTATATATGTGAATCTATAGATCATATACGGGATTTCACAAAATAATTCGACTACATTTTTTTTTTACTATGGAATGGATAAAACTAGATTTTTAAATTTGTTAAATGTTTGATAAACTGTTTTCTTGCATATCTTCTTTCATTACTTGCATATCTTCTTTCATTACTTGCATATCTTCTTAATTTATTTAGTGGTGGAGTTTCGTTACAGTTTTCTGGATGCGTTGGAAAATGCTTCATAATCTAAGCTTGACATATGATGTTTCCGTTCTCTTTTTGTTTTGTAGTGGTTATTTATATATTCTTAGATATGTTTTTTATGCTTTAAGTATCAGAATTCCTAACAGTTATCTAGTTTGAGAGAAACAATATCCATGTATATGTGAAAATACAATAAAACCATTTAAACGACATTTTTATTTAAAAGAAATACGTTGGAACTTTTCCTATTATTCGAATATTTAATCCCTTTACTTTAAATAACGCATCATAAGGAATGCCCATGAAAAATCAACCACCCCACTAAGAAATCTTGGAATTTATCGTTTTGAACTGACTTAACCTATATATTAAAACGAAAGGGGATTTTCGTCAAATCCACTTTTCACACGAAAATGACCCATTTGCGCATGCGTAAAATTAAATCTAGAACCTTACCAGTTTTAGAGTACACTCGAACGAGAAAGGGATAACCGAGTGGTATAAGGCGCGGTGCATATATGTTCCGGTCAGCCCGTCGGTTCGATACCCACTCTGCACAGAATGATTTTTCTTATTCAGGAGGAAAAGTTATATAATTTGTAATTTTCGAATGTTTTATAATTCAGTAAAATTTAACATCCAAGAATATTTTGTTTTAATTACTAAATTTATATTAACATTATTTTAATTGAAAGATCGTGCATGTAATTATCGATTGAATAAACTGAACTGGTCTACAATTTTTATTATATTTGGTATGAACATTATTAAGATATCATATATATAATAAGATTAGCATGTGATTATTTTTCGTAAAAAAGGAAAAATAAACGGAGAGAAAACAAAAAGAAGGAAAAATATTCATACAGGAAATCTAAATTGTCTTGATATCCTTCAGGATTTAACAAATAAAGTGTGAAAATGTAAAATAAAAATTCAAGTAATTAAAAAATATCTATTGGAAATTGTTAGCTGCAAATAGCAAACTTAAATTCAAGGTTTAGAATCAGACTGATAAAAATTACTTTAATGAAAAATTTTAAAATTCGTGCAGTTAAAAAAAAAAAAAAAAAAAAAAGTAAAAAAATCTTGTTATTTTTTTTAAATACTGGGACTACGGTAAATAAAATTTAACAACCGGTAACATTTTTTAATTACTTATTTTATATTATAAATATTTAAATTAAAAGATTTTGCGTGTAGTTATCGATTAAATAAAGTGATTTAAACTTTTATTTATATTTTGTATGGTCATTATCAATAAGATATATTTGTATAACAAATAAATATGATTATTGTCCTTTAAAAAAAAGAAAAGAAAATAAGAAAGAAGCAAAATTATCCATATAAGAATTACAAAAGAAATCACCTTGGTATTCATGATTTACCTGGGTTTTAGAATTAGGCTGATAAAAATAAAATTAATGAAATTTTTTTAAGGTCGCGTAATTTAAAAAAAAAAATGGAAAGCACTAATTATTTATATATTTTTTTTAATTTTTAAGAATGTAGTAAGTAAAAATAAATCATTCAATTAATATTTTTAGTTAAATTCTTGCTAAATTAATACAAGTAAGACGACTGACAACACAATCTATCGTTTTATATCTATAGAAATCTTTTACGCATTATAACAAGTCATAAAATTTACAATACTTAATTAATATATATAAAAGCAGCTAATTGAAAATAAAAGCATATTTCTAAATGAACTTTCAAATTATTGACCGTCAAATCTTAACGGGCACTATCTAGTATGTTATTAAAATACAAACTGTCGAAACTAAGTTTAAAGATTTTAACTGTGAGACATTTAAATTGGCATGGACGTACAAAAGGCCACTTTCATACACTTATAGTCATCAGATCTTTACTTAACTTGATCAGAGTACACTAGTCATATCTGAATACATTTTAATAAAAAAAATTGTAAATCGATATTTTTCCCATTTTTCAGCAAATGAAGGGTATTGACTACCCTTAATATTTTTCTAAATTAAATGATTAACCTTAATCAAGAAAGTACAGATTCGTTCGTTTGCTCTACACCCAACAGAAACTCAGATTGTCGTAATTAAGCTAAATTATTCTAATGCTACTTCAAGGATATAATCACGTCGTTAAAATTTTAATTGCAGACGCAGAACATAAATGAGTGCCGAATGTTTTAATTATGGATAACTTCTTTTATTCACTTAGGGTTCATAATATTAGCGATTAATAATGTGATAATAAAGGAAAATATTTCACGAAATTATTACCTTCTGTATGTATTTTAAACTGGTGACGAAAGATGTAATTTATTTCTTATGTTATGAATGTATCTTATGAGAAAACGAGCAGGGAAGACCGAGCTATGCTCGGTCAAAATTAAATTTGAGGTCAAATATCACCCATGACCAAAATGACCCACTAATTGAATTTTCTCGAACATGAGACTTAGCCCAACAGTTTTCTCGCGTCCAAAAATCATAGGATGCAAAATTTAGTGTAAATTGAGCCGCCTTTTAGATCTTGACCCACAATGACCCAGAAATGACCCACTAATCGAATTTTCTAGAACATGTGACCTAGCCCAATGACTTTCGCGTGCCCGAAACTCGTAGGATACAAAATTTAATCAAAATCGTTAGAGTCTTTCTTTAGATAAAATTAATTTGACCCACTTTAACCCAAAAATGACCCACTAATCGAAAGTTCTCGAACATGTGACCCAGCCCAATAGTCTTCTCGTGTCCGAAAATAGTCGGATACAAAATTTCGTCAAAATCGTTAGAACCGTTTTTTAGATACAATTAGCTTGACCATGACCCAAAATGACCCACTAATTGAATTTTTGCGAACATGTGACCTAGCCCAACAGTCTTCTCGTGCCCGAAAACCATTGGATGCAAAATTTAGTGTAAATTGAGCCGCTTTTTAGATCTTGACCCACAATGACCCAGAAATGACCCACTAATCGAAGTTTCTCGGACTTGTGACATATCCCAATGATTTTATCGTGCTCGAAACTCGTAGGACACAAAGTTTAATCAAAATCGTTAGAGCCGTTTTTAGATAAAATTAATTTGACCCGCTTTGACCCAAAAATGACCCACTAATCGAAAGTTCTCGAACATGTGACCTGGCCCAATAGTCTTCTCGTGCCCGAAAATAGTCGGATACAAAATTTCGTCAAAATCGGTTGAACCGTTTTTTAGATACAATTAGCTTGACCATGACCCAAAATGACCCAAAATGACCCACTAATTGAATTTTCTCGAACATGTGACCTAGCCCAACAGTCTTCTCATGCTCGAAAACCATTGGATGCAAAATTTAGTGTAAATTGAGCCGCTTTTTAGATCTTGACCCACAATGACCCAGAAATGACCCACTAATCGAATTTTCCCGGACATGTGACCTAGCCCAATGATTCTCTCTCCCGAAACTCATAAGATACAAAATTTAATCAAAATCGTTAGAGCCGTTTTTTAGAAAAAAATAATTTGACCCGCGTTGACCCAAAAATGACCCACTAATCGAAAGTTCTCGAACATGTGACCCAGCCCAATAGTCTTCTCGTGCCCGAAAATGGTCGGATACAAAATTTCGTCAAAATCGTTTCAACCGTTTTTTAGATACAATTAGCTAGACCATGAACCACTAATCGAATTTTCTCGAACATGTAGCCCAATGGTTTTCAGGTGCCCCAAAACGGTAGGATACGAAATTTCGTCAAAATCGTTAGAGCCGTTTTTAAGATAAAATTTGCATATATATATATATATATATATATATATATATGAAACAAATTTTAAAAAAAATTTCGCCGTTGACCTCATTAAAACTATAATTCTGTGTAAATCCCATTATTCTAAATTATTTTCTCGCTCCAGTATTTCGATTGTCAAAATTACATCTAGCAAAATATAGTTTATTCCAAATTCATTCTCTTAAAAAAATTGCGCTGATAGATGCTCTATTAAAATTACGCACTTTTATTTCTTTAAATAAAATGCATCCTAGAATTTAATTCTTCTAAAAAACACCAACCTCCCAGCTAAAAATATTTTACTCTTTTGAAATAGCAACCTATTAATTTCTTTTCTTTATTTTTTATTTCATTACGATTCCTGACAAAATATTACTTCTCAAATTATGAAAGACTTTAGTCTCAATGTAAAAATTATTTTGGCATATTGCCATACTTGATAAAACATATGTATTTATTTTCTCTTTGATCTTATTTATTCGAAGGAATTAGATTTCGAGTTTGTTCTAGAACATTGGTTTGGCGCGCTTTTTTCCAGCTTACGATAAGATTACTTCTATATTAACGCGCCGAAGGAATTAAGCCGTGAGCGTTGATTGGTCGAGAGACTTCTTAGTAAAAATGTATTCTGGAGCGCTCAGAAAATGCTATACGGCGTTTTCTCGCGTTTTGCGGCAGAAGGTTCCGGGATTCGGCGGTGTATGCGGCCCCGACATGCCTGCCTGATCATAGAATGTTCTCCTTGGCCGCCGGTAAATTCGAAAAACAACTGTCTTCTGTTTTAAGATCCAAGATGTCTTCTTATATTTAAAATTTAATCATCAAGTAATGCCACGATATTAAAATTAGCAAGTATGGAGTGAGATTCAAATAGAGTAAAGCCTAATCGATTCATCTTTGACTTTTCGAATAAAAGTAAAAAGGAAATGGACTGCTTCTTATCTGCCTTCTTTTACATACACATGAAGTAAGACGGTGCTCGACTGAAAATTTCCTGAGGTGGAAACCAGTGCCTGGAGTATGAATCAAGTGAAATCGTGACATATATATATATATATATAACCACACACAAGATTTGCTCGTATTAGAATATATGATATTTTTTTTCTAAAAAATGTAATTACTTATTTTGTATTTAGGTACCAAATATTGGGAAAAGTACTTAAATAAAGCATTATAATGCATTTGCCATTTAGATCGAATTCCTTCCAATATTTCGCATGACATAGGAAAGAGACTATTAGTTACATTTTGGCTACTACAGTTCTTTCAGACGTCTTATTTTATTATCAAGATTCGTTTCAGTTCTGTGATTAGAGTAATATTTTTTTCATTTTCTGCGAACAGTTATATAATTAAATAAATTCACCCTTAATTATATCAAGAAAATACTGTACCCCCTTAATAATTTACGTGTCTTAATAATTTAAGCATTTATTTAACAGAATTCGTAAAATTTACAGTTAAAAGGATAATAAGCTAATGTTACCAATACGCAGCATTATTAATGAATAAGTTAATGAAAACTTATACAGTCGTTTCACATGAAACTATATTTGCAGATTTTAATATACTTATGACGTCTTTCAAGATAGTTCAACGCTATTTGCTTTTTCCGAAGTATATGTAGGAAATGGAAATGAAAATGAAACAATATATTCAAAAACAGGAAAACAATAAATCCTCAATTGCCAAACATTGTTGGTAGATGAATCACACTGATAACTTTAATTCGGCTAAAATATTTTCTAAACCTACTTCTATGCACGAACTTCATTTTCATGAAGGATTTCATATTTTTAAATTTTTTTGTGATATTGTTAATTGTGAACTCACTATTCCCCCATTATCTGATTGTTGGAAAAATTACATAAAAACCTCTTTTTCCAAGTTTTTTCAGGATTTTCCATTTTAATAATCACCGCATTAATGAATACGCCCCAAACTCAGGTTTAGGCTGTCGAAGACTGTGTTGTCTGCAATGCTAATTTATTCTCGATAAACTGAAAAGCGAAGCGGGCGAAACCACGTTTGTAGTTCTTAAATTAGCATAATACTTTTACGTATTAAATTAATGTTTAGAAAATACTCATAGTGTATATGTATGTAAAACAAGTTTTTAAAGGAACATATGTTATCCGAATATACAAAAATTGTGTTGTTTGAATAAGACATTATCAATATTATCTATAATGTATTACTTCAAAGGTATTTATTGTAAGCATGCTGAATATAAGCTCTTTTGCACATACAAATTTGCACATCCCCTTGAAACGCAAAGCTGAAAACTAACACCTGTAAATCTCTTCTACTTAAATATTTATGGCAAAGGGTTTAAAGTGTTATTGGCAAGGGATTTTAACTAGATAAATTTGATCCGCTATACTATATTAATCTCATTAAACAACAGGCTTATGTTTCGGGTTTATATAAACAAACAATAACTGTAGTAATGTAATACGATGATATGAAAATGCATTAATGTAGAATTATACATTTGTATGAACCAACATTTACAAATTATGAAACACACTAAAGAGAAATCATTGTTAGGACTTTACAAAATACATACAAACCAATCAAAATTGCAGTTATTCTATTAATTTCCATAAAAATTAGAAACGAAAATAATTACAGAGTGTGAGAGATAATCTGCTGAAACACCTTTGAAAAAATTAAAAGACGGAAGACATACTAAATTTCCTTATTTTCGTTGATAATTTATAAATACTTATGATAAAAGAAATATAATCAAAAATCTAATCAAAAAACTTTTTATTTCATAAAATTCTAATCTAGACTTTTAAAATATACCAGTTTGCAGAATGTTGTGATATCCTGGATTATCTTAAAAGTCTGTGGAAATTGCTGCTGAAATAGAAAAGCCGAATTTTACTGCCAGCAACGGGTGGTTACAAAGGTTTAACTTACGGCACAATCTTATATTTATACAAATGTATGGTGAAACTGCTGATGTTTATTATAGTGCATATGTAAAAGAGTGGAAGAAATCATTGTTAAGTGGCATTCTCAATAGATGCAAACCTTGTGATGTTTCTAATTTTGATGAATGCGGACTGTTGTTGTGGGAGTTGTCGGACGAAACTGTTAATTTTAAGGGCGTAAAATGTAGTGGTGGGACGAAAAGCTAATAAAGATTGACAGTTTTATTAGCAGCAAATATGGATGGCTGAGAGAAATTGACTCCATTAGTTAGTAGTAAATTTCTCAATCCTCGCTATTTGAAAATCTTATGATGCGAACCGAAAATTCTGGATGACAACAAGCATTTGGGAAAAATAAATAATTTGAATAGCATTTGAATAGAAGTTGGGCATAAGTCGGTAAGTGTGATCGAAGATCACTCAAAGGGTTTCGTTTAATATTCCTTTCAAAAGACTTTATCCTTTTTTTAATACATTCAAATAAATTTCATTTAGCAACCAAAAAAACAGTCATGTTTTTTATAAAGTAAAAATTTACCGGTGTATTTTTCAAGTATTTTCGAATATGTAAACCAGCCCGATAGCGGGTGAAGCCCGCATATTATTATGACAGATATTATTATATTCTGTCATAATAATATCTGTCATGTGGACTAAATGCGATACTTAAAAAAATTAATTTCAAAACTAAACATGTTGCACACCTTCAAAATGTTAAAATATGCAAATATTTCCATAATCTGGTTTTTATCATTATTCAACACGTTCCTCAAACTCATATATTTACTATTGTCTATTACTCATATTGATACTCGCTTTGTATTATTCTGAAACATTTGAAAAATCCGTTAAACTTCCGAAATGATGCTAGATTTTCTTTTTAATTCTCTAATGACGTGGTATTAATCTGCTTTGTGTACATACACATACTCATACTCCTTGTATTATTGAGAAATCTTTCCGTTTTATTACCACTATGACGTCAATCAATTTTATTTCATATTAATCTTTTTTTCAATTGGTAAAACTTTTTATTTCATATTCATTTTTCACGTGGAAATCGTCTGATAGAAAATTAATTATTGTAGAAAGAATTTCATCGTTGATTTTTAATTTTTGGCATCTGCTATAACGAAAAATGTTTAAATTTAATAGGAAAAGGCTGTTAGAATTTTGGTTTTTTATCTCTATTTATTAAAATAATACGATTTTCTTAAATTTTAATATTTTGAGCTCTTTATAGCTTGTATTTATGTATATAAACAAAGTTTCAACTCTGTAAGTTACATAGTTTTTGAGAATGGCTCTGTGACAGACAGACAACGAAGCGGGAGTAAGAGGTTTTCGTGAGATGAACGAAACCCTAAAAAGAAGTATCTATCATTGCAGACAACTGTACTGCCCATTGCATAATTCGCAATTTAAATTAGATTGAACTTGTTATCTTGCTTCCAAACTACACTATATTTGGACAACCCTTAGATCAAGGAATTACTAAAGTTTTTAAGATAATCGAAATCTGCTTTTAAAAGAGTTCATTACTGCAACTGATGAAAAAAAGAAGTTTCACCTGTCTGTGTTAGATGCCATGTGTTGCATAGACAAGAGTTGGAATATTGCCTCAGAGTTGATTATTAACAATTGTTTTAGAAATACTTGGCTTCCAGAATGTGAAGAATCATCGTTCAAAGACGACGACAAAGATGATGATTATAAAAATTATGTGCCTGCCCATATTTGAACTTGCACTAAAACTACAGAATGCCGTTTGTGCAATACAAAACTAACCAACATATGCAGTTATTGACATTGAGGTCGCTACTAATGAAAAAGCTGCCATACCGGAAACCATTTCGAATGTTTTAAATATAAAAACTGGTGGAAGCAATGATAATGAGAGTGAATCTGAAGCTAAATCGACAACGGAAGCAAAAACTCTCACTAACTAAAGCACTAAATATCCTCAGTCTCAAAAGCACTAAATATGCTCAGGTATTTTTTTAGCAATTCGGAAGCAACAGAAGAATAGTTTAAAGCTGTTCGTGAATTAGAAAAATCAGTCTTAACAACTACAATAAAAGAAAAATTCTGCATCAAAGATTAATTTAAAAAAAGAGGTAAGATTTACTGCTATACTATATTACTCATCAATTTGAAAATAGTATAAAAAATCTTGTTTATACCTCTTCTTTTATAAAGTATGTATTCATTGCTTGTTTGCACACTATTTTCTAATATAACTAACATATACTTAATTTTTTACTGTCTAAAATATAATTCCTGTTTACACCGCATATGATGTCACCCCGCTTATATGGTAATTTTTTAGGAACGCAGGTGTGACCATATAACCCATACACACTGTACACACTGTAATTGTTTCTAAATATACCAGAATATTAAAATTGATGCTTTATTTAATAAATTCGATTAAATAACAATTGATAATTAAATAACAATAAATTGTTGCTGTATATAAATTAAATTTATACTTTTAGAAATCCTTTCAAAATTTACTTACTCAACAATTAAAAAATATATATTACTATTAAAAAAATGAGTTCTAACAACTTATTTATTTTATTAAAGTTATTCGATTAACAAGTGCCTGTCTTTAAAAGTTTACTAAGGACAATATAATTAATACTTTCATAATTAGAATTATTTTTGATTTGAGACGTATGTCTCCTTAATAAGATACTTAAAGGGTTTAGAGAGTGAAATAATGGATAAAACTATCTCTTTATAATAGTTTGTTGTTTACATCATTATTTAAATTCTCAGTTTTATACACTTGAATCAAGTACTTTAAAAGTTAAGATACTTAAGCGAGCTATTACAGAGCATATGTTTTCTAAAATGTTTCACTTAAAAGTTGTGTAATTGTTGATTCATTATGTTAATTCTATAGACTTAATATTAACACTCAAGTATCATAATATTTTTACTGTTAAAAAAATATTATATAGTGATTCAAATAAACGGTAAATGACGTAATACAATAAACAGTTTATTAAAATAACTAATTGCTATACAGCTTTGATTCATATAAACGGCTTTTCATAACAAACGCTGATAATATAGATCTTTGATTCAAGTAAACGGAAATATAACGGGTGATTCAATTAACTGTTCATTCGGAGAAACAGCTATTCATATAAATCGCTGATTCGAATAAACACTAATTCAACATGATCCGGATAGCATGCATGGTCGCAGTGACGTCACTGCAAGTCACAGTTGTCACGACACATCTATGACCGAAATGCCCCCATTCAGTGAGGTCAAATTGTGACTAAAATGTAAACTTCTGTACAAATTCTAAAAAAAACATACAAAACTATTTCAAACATGTTATTCATCGTAAAAAATACTTTTTTGGTCAGTTTTTAAATTTTTGTGACATCAATTTGACGTCATTGTGAGTCACGCATGTCACGTCACAACTGCGACCAAAATACATCATATTGTGAAATCACACTCTGACAAAAATGTGAATTTTAAAAATCTTTGAAAATGAGAAGAAACATTATACATAGTGCAATCTGTATGCATTTCAGAGCCTTAATAATATTTTATGACCCTTGGAAATTAATCTATACAAACAATCTGTAACACTCGTATTTATGAACCGATTTGAGAGCAACTGATCTTGTGAACAGAACATACCAAGGTCTCGAAAGAATTCGCTGGCCAGCTTCATGCGCCATCTTGTTTCAAAATGGAGGCAAGTTAATTTTTTTAATAAAAAAAAAAACAAAAACATGTATAAAAAACTATAAATTTGAAAAGTTGTTTCCGTTAAGTGTTAGACCGTGATACAACGATTCCGGAACATTTTTTGTTTTGGCTTTATCTTAAAAATTGACAGAGGTATGGCAGTTTGAAATTCTAGGTTGGCTGACATTGTGAAACAATCTGATTTTTGTTATGCTGTAACTCTCATGCTGAAATTCGCATTGAAATTCAGTATTAACGAAAACCGGGATTGAATCTTCTATAATCTGGTTCCAAGCAATTTAGCTTAGGGTGTTTGAGTAAAATGGGTTGAATTTTTAAAAACATGGACTATGAAAGCTGCCTTTTCCTCCCGGTACAGGCCGGAAGGAATTTTTTTTTTTATTTTAACACATTATGAAAAATAATTTAAAAATGAAATTTTACTCGAAGGCGAAATTTTGTCGGCTTTGTTTCTAAATTATACGACAATTTATCCTTTTACTGTTTCTGGAATAAAATTAGTGGAATTACATGTGTTTGTATCAGTTTTTATGCCAAAATAAATTTTATAAACACATTTTATTAAAACTTTTTCATGCATAAGATAGCTTGAATTGAATATATCAGACACTCAAGCACATGTTTCTTTCATTCATATAATTATTAAGATTAATAAAACAAAATTAAAAGTTATTAAAAAGGCTATTGTGTCAGAAAGTTATTATACTAACATTGAAAACTAGTCGTTGGGGGCCACCGTAATATTTACCCATCATGGATATGCATAATATAAAATATGAAAATAAAACATGCGTAAACAATTTATAAAATGCATTGCAATTCGAATAAAATTGTATATGATGACGTCATAAAATTTAAATGCTATATTACTCCAAAATTGATAATCATATTAACTAACGGTTTACTGCGTCGCATTAAGCTTCTTATTTCCAATTAAAATATATCTTTGAATTGTAATTTGAATGAAATACAGGGTCAGGAAAAATCGAAGAGTGTGGATAATAGGATTACAAATATCTCGGCAACTCATTATCGATCGACTTTATTCTTTATGTAAAATTTATGTTTTTTTATTGTCTTTTATATTCCCTCCTTAAAATAAACAATTTCGAAAAAATTTATATACCGTTTATCAGAACGAATATTTCGAGAGTCCGAAAAAAATAGTTCCGGATAATCGAGGTTACTGAAATTCAATAAGCTTCTTCTCATTATTACATACTAAGTACACACCAAATTTCAAGTCTCTATATCAATTTGTTCGGAAAATAGAGCGTTTACAGACACACAAACACACAGACAGACGGACGGCAAATTTTTTTTTCTAAAAGTATGTTTTTCGGAATCTCCAATGTCTGAAACGTGTAAATCCGTCAATTTTTCTTTTTCGATTTTCAAAACGATTACAAGACCTACCCTATACTACGTATTAAGGGTAACTAATATAGTTCGGTGGGTGTAGCGATAGCTCACAAACAATTATCTTTATCCATTCAAATTTTGACAGTGTTTTTGTTTTCTTTTTGTCATTATATCATTAGATATTCAGGATGATTAAGCTCAGCGAAGTGAATCAGTAACAAGATTATCTGGTACTACATTTTCAAAAAAGTAGTAGGATGTCATTATGTTTCGTTAATGAACCATGGATAGCTTGTTTAAAATAAATTATATATTGCAAACTATGCATTTCGAATGTAAAAAGACAAGCATTTTTTCATTTAAATTCATTTAGAAGTATTTAAATATATATATTTTTAATTTTAGAACATTATGAAAAATAATGCATTGATTAAAAATGAAATTTTACTCGAAAGCGAATTATATAGTTTCTATCAACGCGGCTTTGTTTCTAAATTATACAGCAATTTATACTTTTACTGTTTATGAAATAAAAATAGTGGAATTGCAGGTGTTTGTATCAATTTTTATGCCAAAATGATTTTTCACAGCATATTTTTTTTTAAACTTTTTCATGTGTAAGATAGCTTGCATATATGAGACACTCAAGTACTTTTTTTTTTCATTCATATAATCATTAAGAATAACAAAACAAAAATAAAAGCCATTAAAAAGGCTAATATTACAGAAAGGTTTTATAAAAACTCTGAAAAACTAGTTTACTGGGTGTAACGATTGCTCATAAACAAGTATCTATCTATTCAAATTTTGACATGCTTTATTAAATTTTTTTCATGTTTATGATAGCTTGTATATATGAGACACTCAAGTATTCTTTTTTCACTCGTATAATCATTCGAATATTAAAACTAAAATAAAAGCCATTAAAAAGGCTAATATTACAGAAAAGTATCAAGCAGGGCGGTCGCTCTGCCAAGCCAAGCTTAAAAAAAAAAAAAAGCCACACAAACAACGCCAAGAACTGGCCTAAAGAGCGCTACTGCTTACTTACAGAAAGCAACTTCGCAATGTTAAATCGACAAAACATGCCAGATTAAAATATCAGATATCAAATAAACCAAGCGTCATATTTAAAAAAAAATAAAACTTCATAATTATAAGAACACACATTTTATCAGACAATTAAATATGACTGCAAACTGTGACAGATTATTATTTCAAATATGAATAAGTATGAGAAATTGCCTATCAAAGGTATCGATCTGGGTGGCCAAGTCGCAGAGCGTCAGCACGGCCACTGATTCCACGCATAAGGTCCACGCATAAGGTCCCAGGTTCGAATCCTGGTCCAGGTCAATTTTTCACTCATGTTTGTTTAGTGTAATTAATTGTCAGATAAAATGCGTGTTCTTATAATAATGTAAAATAAAGTAATCAGACGTAGTGTTTATGCTTTAAAAAATATTTGAAATATATAATTTACCTTTTTAGAAAGATCTTTAAAAATAAATTAGTTTTTGATGGAAGATGTACCTTCTAAAATGTATACATTAAGAATTATCGGCATTTAAAATTTATTTCCAAACGTAAACAAAATTTTTGAAATGAATTAAATGTGATTCATTTATTTCTAAAAAAAAAAAAAAAAAAAAAAAAAAACATACACGGTAAAGGACAGGCATTTCGTTCGCAGGAATACCTTTCACGTCATTTTCCTATAAATTATTGAAATCCAGTTGTTAAATTATTTTTGTTTTAGAAGTGAATTTTCCATTTAAATTTTTTGTAACAGTACAATGTTTAATTGAATAAAATAATGTAAATCTAAGAAATTGCTAAAAAATTCCAAACATGCACAGGGCAACGCAAAAAATAAATAAATAAATAAATAAACAAAAAATAAATTAATAGATAAATAAAAAAATAAATAAATAAAAATCAGCTTTCAGAAATTCTAAAAATTGTTCATATATCTTAATTACAAGCTAAAGGAGTGTTTATTTCTTTATTATTCTATATATAATAGTAATTTCAGCAAATGTATTAAATTCCAATGCGATCTGTTTTAAACTTTAAGATAATTTATAACACATGATAAAAAATATATAAAAAAGAATGCCGCGTCACATATCGGGGAGGTGATGGGGAGGGGCGTGAACAAAATTATGAAGTATAATAAGGCTATCTGTTTGAAACTTTACGATATTTTATAACACATAACAATAATTTTAAAAATAAAGCCGCGTCAAAAATTATAGGGAGAGGCGGAGAACGTGTTGCCTACACAAGGAGGGGGGGGGACACTTTTCTAAATTTTAACGGTATCCGTCATGTCACATATCGTTACACTTTTCTAAATTTCTATCGTTTTTCTTTTCAACCCTACAACCCCCCTTTACCGTTTTCGTTTATCATTTCTCTTTTTATCTATCGTTACACTTTTCTAAATTTTAACGATATCCGTCATGTCACATATCGTTACAAAGGGCTGTGACCACTTATTCATGTTATGCACCACAGATGTCAGCCCACATTTTGCGCCCCCGACACTACTCATGTGCTATAGTGTTCGAAAGGCCTGTGACCGCTTATTCATATTATGTATCTTCGGAGTCCATCCTCCCGATTTCACCCCCTCCCCAAAGGGGGCACTTTTCTAAATTTTGCCGACACCTCTCATGTGATATATCGTTGGAAAGGTCTGTGAACGCTTAATCATATTATGCAGGGGGGAGTTTCTAAATTTTGCACATACCCCTCATGTGATACATTGTTGGAAAGGTCTGTGACCGCTTAATCCTATTATGCATCTCCGGTGTTCATCCCCCCAATTTGTCCCTCAAACGCGATTAGCTTTCACCACCAGGGGTAGCTTTCCTATCTCTGTTTCTATGGCTCGGATCACGACGGGGTATGGCTCATTCGACTCGACATCGATAGAGCTTTCCGATTTTATCTCGTTTTTTCACCACCAGGGGAACTTTCCTATCTCTGGTCCTATGGGCTGGATCACGACGGGGTATAGCTCATTCGACTCGACATCTGTAGCCTTAACGATTTCAGTGCCCGAGGTTCATATAGAACAGATTGCGCTACTTGGTGGTGGAAGATGGAACTTGAGCGTGCGCAGCATGACTGCTATACGGTGCCGAAGGCAGCGGGGACCCGTGTCGGAGGTTCGTTTGGTTAGAGGTTTATACTTTTCGATGTGCAAATTAAAGGATTATCCGGTGCCGAAGCCAGCGGGGAACCAGGTGGGAGTTTCGAAGTTTATCATATTCGTGGTTTTACAAGATTCGAGACTGCGATGTAAATTAGGGGCCCGCTAGCGGGCGAAGCCAGCTAGTGCTAATAATAAAAGAGTGTGATATCACGTTTGATTTCAAATGCAGCGCTGACATGCTATGTACGTATTTCATTTTTATTCATTTCATGGATATGTCAGTGATATTTTTTAACGGAGGATAACAAGTATTATAACAAGCCACATTTAGTATGTTGTTTTTAAGAGTGCAATTAGTTTAATTGAAAAATCTACTGGTATTTCTAGTTAACCTTTTAAACAATGACTGAAAGTAAAATGTAATTTTAAATTATTTCTCATGTTTAGATTATTTAAATTATGTTTAATCTATTTTTAAAAAAAGAAATGATATCTACAAAAGCAACTTTTCAAAAGTAAAAAAAGCCAAGCGTAAAAAAAAAAAAAAGTTGTGGCTAAAAAAGGGTGTGATATCAAATTTCCAAGCTATTATATTACTTATTTAACTTTTTCCCATTAAATAAGTTATCATATATATAAGTCGAGTGCCTACGTATATGTTAATAGAAATCGTTTTCTCCTGTACTAAATACATCCTAACGAGTTTCTGAAAATTCAATTTTTTTCAAATTATGCATGATGGGCTTGGCGGCCATCTTTCCATATTTCTAAGCCCCAAAATTTCTAAAGTAAAAGCGTAATACGTTTGCAATGTAATATGTTTATAACAATTTCAAACTTCAGCTTTTAACTACGGACAGATAAATTAGATAAGACTGATATTTTGATAAATTGATTTTACTAGTTTGAAATTATTAATTACTCTAAAAAATAAATCATAAGATGAATCTTTAAGATAAGTCATCATTATCTTAAGACACAATTTTCAGAGCATACAAGTCTATAAATGAAACGCATAAAATATTTGCTTAAATAACAATTTTGAACTTCGGATTTTAACTACGGATTTGGGTGCTTAGAATTTTGTGAATAATATGCAAAGATGGCCGCCAAGCCCATCATGCATAATTTAAAAAAATTGAATTTTCAGAAACTCGTTAGGATGTATTTAGTACAGGAGAAAACGATTTCTATTAACATATACGTAAGCACTCGACTTATATATATGATAACTTATTTAATGGAAAAAAGTTAAATAAGTAATATAATAGCTTGGAAATTTGATATCGCACCATTTTTTAGCCACAACTTTCTTTTTTTTACGCTTGGCTTTTTTTACTTTTGAAAGGTTGTTTTTGTAGATTATAAATACTCTGAAAAATAGTTTAGTGGGTGTAATGAGAGCTCACCAACAATTATCTTTATCCATTCAAATTTTGACAGTGTATTTTTTTCTTTTCGTCATTATATCATTAGATATTCAGGATGATTACGCGCAGCGAAGTGCATGAGTAACAAGATTATCTGGTGCTACACTTTCAAAAAAGTAGTAGGGTGTCATTATGTTTCGTTAATGAACCATGGATAGATTGAGATTCTTGCATTCGAGCGAAATTAAGTTGTTGTTAGAGCATACAAAAGAAATGGGCTGAATAATATTGATAAACTAAAACTAAAGAATTAAATTTTACTCGAAGGTGAAGGTTTCTATCAAGTCGGCTTTGTTTCTAAATTATGCAAAAATTTATACTTTGACTGTTTATAAAATAAAAATAGTAAAATTACAGGTGTTTGTATCAGTTTTTATGCAAAAATGAATTTTATAAGCACATTTTATTAAAACTTTTTGATGCTTAAGATAGCTTGAATATATGAGACACTCAAGTTTTTTTTTCATTCATATAATCATTAAGAGTAATAAAACAAAATTAAAAGTCATTATAAAAGCTATTATGTCCGAAAGGTATTATACATACATTGAAAAAATAGTTTTGTGGGTGTAACGAGAGCTCACAAACAATTATCTTTATCCATTCAAATTTTGACAGTGTGTTTTTACTTACCCATCATACGTAGTATAGGGTAAGTCTTGTAATCGTTTTGAAAATCGAAATTTTTTTTTTGACGTTTTACACGTTTCAGACACTGGAGATTCCGAAAAACATATTTTTAGAAAAAAAAAATTGCCGTCCGTCTGTGTATCTGTGTGTGTGTCTGTGTGTCTGTGTGTCTGTAAACGCTCTATCTCCCGAAAAAATTGAGATAGAGACTTGCAATTTGGTTTGTACTTAGTATGTAATAATGGGAAGAAGCCTATTTCATTTCAATAACCTCGATTAACCGGAACTATTTTTTTCGGACTCTCGAAATATTCTTTCTGATAAAAGGTATATAAAAATTTTCGAAATTGGTTATGTCAAGAAATTAATATAAAAGACAATAAAAAAACATAAATTTTGCATAAAGCATAAAGTCGATCGGATAATGAGTTGCCGAGATATTTGGAATCCTATTTACCACAATCTTCGATTTTTCATGACCCTGTATTTCATCCAAATTTCACTTCAAAGATATATTATTATTGGAAATTTTACGCTTAATCAGATGCAATAAACCGCTTGTTAAAAGGATTATTATTTTTTGAGTTATAAGGATGTTTCTTTCAAGCAATTCAGTAATCGAGCTTTGAAAGTTTGTGACGTCATCAAGCCTCGATTTTATTTGAATTGCAATGCATTTTATAAGTAGTTTACACATTTTTTATTTTAATATTTTACATTATGCATATCCATGATGGGTAAGTATTACGGTGGCCCCCAACGACTAGTTTCTTTTTGGTCATTATATCATTAGATATACAAGATGATTAAGCGCGGCGAAGTGAATGAGTAACAAGATTATCTGGTACTGCATTTTCAAAACAATAGTAGGATGTCATTATGTTTCGTTAATGAACGATGGATAGATTGAGATTCATGTATTCGAGCGAAATTAAGTTGCTATTAGAACATACAAAAGACATGGGCTGAATAATATTGATAAACTAAAACTTAAGCATTAAGGGGACCGTGGACCTTTATTTGATCAAAAATCGGCCCAAAAATCTGAATTTATTTTTATGTGTATTATTATTCTTCAGTTTGTACTGAACCATTTGAGAAAAACTTCATGCAGCTGCGATAATTTTTCGCATAGTTACAAGCGTTTGATTTTTGTACACAATGAATTTTTCGGTGCTTTAGTAAACTTTATACATGTTTTTTTTTTTCAATACAGATTTTACACGTTCTTTAAATTTTTGAAATGCTCCATGTGTCTTAATTTTTGTTCAAAATTCATGAAATTGATAAGAACGAATCCTGATACTGTTTACAAAGAAACTTTGTAGGCATTTTATAATTAGACTTCTTTAAGATAATTAAATTTGATTTATAACTTATTAAAATGCTAAACTTTGATGAAAATCGGAATGGAATTTAGAAAAAATCTCTCAAAAATTAACTATTCGGGGGATTAAAAAACTGATACACAGATTTGTTTGTAATATAGTTTTAAGTGATCCAAATGCTAAATCGGGGATATATCTTAAAAATTAATACGCAAGGAGCATTTTAAAATTTGGTTTATAAATTAAAAATTTCTTTTAAATCTTAAAATTATATTAAGATTAGGAAATTTCCTTAAGGTATTCTATATACTTATGGTGAAATATATATATGGACAAAATTTCATATATCTATGATGAAAAATAATTAATTCAATTTTAACGTCCACCGTCCCTTTAACATACAGTTACCGTGATATATAATATTGGATTTGGAAAGTTAGATAGCATTTTTTTGTGCACAAGAAAGACGCTTAATTAGTGTTTAGCATTTTAGGGTGAAATTACATTTTATCTAAGCCACGTACGTAAAAAAGTCCTTCCGGACTGTACCGGTACAAAAAGGTAACTTTCATAGACGCTGTTTTTAACACTTTCCAACCTAGTTGAAAAGTGTTTATGACTTCGGTTTGTCTGGCCGTATGGCCGTCTGCCGTCTGGCCGTCTGTCCGTGCTCTAACTCCCGTAAATATGCTCGGATTGCTCTGCAATTTTTATATGTTGTTGTCGTTATCTATAGCATGATCCCTATTTCAACGGAAGTGTGTAGCACTTATAGTTTTATTACAGGGACACTCAAAAGAATTCCGTTAAATTGCGGTCTATGGGGAAAAATCATTTGCGGTTTATTTAAATAATGTTTCACTATTTTAAACGCATTGAAATTTATATACATCACTAAGGTGCATCAGAAGAAGCTTAATATGGAATAGGGTGTGCATAGCACTTATAGTTACTTTACAGGGACGGTCAAAAGAATTTCGTTACATTACGTCTATGGAGAAAAATCGTCTGCGGTTTATTTAAATAATGTTTCACTATTTTAAACGCATTGAAATTTATATATTACAAGAGGCTTACTACATAATATTGTGTGTATAGCAGTCATCGTTCATTTACAGGGACACACAAAAGAATTCTCTACTGTCTGTTAACAATAATTCCTGGAAGTGCGTTTTAAGTTACTGAAAGCAATTTTAATTTTAACTCGCTTTTTGTATATTACGTGGTGTGTATAAATTCTGTAGATCCTATACAAGGAAGCACAAAAGTTCGTGAACACATTTCCGTTTATGGACAGAAACTCCAGAAAGAGAATTTTAAACTGTGCTACGCGTTTCCTAACTAAACTAAAATTTAGCATCCTATGTAGTATATATACAAATCTATAGATCCTACACAGGGCTGAATAAAAGTATTCGGATATTTTTCCGAATATTGTATATGTTGAAAATTCCTGAAATTATGTTTTTAAATATGTTATGCGTTTTCCAAATTGTTTACTTAGATGTTATCTTTTAGCTTATTAAACGGTATGATTTGTAAAATTATTTTGGAAGCGTTGGAAAGTGTTACATAATCTATGCTTGACGCATGATTTTTCGTTCTTGTTTAAGATAAAGCCAAAACAAAAAATGTTCTGGAATCCTTGTATCATGTTATAACACTTAATGGAAACAATTTTTTTTTCAATTTATAATGTTCCGTACATCGTTTTGAATTTTTAAAAATTTTAAATTTATGTAACTGACCGCTATTTTGAAACAAAATGGTGGATGAAGCTTACCAACGAACTCGGATGAAACCTTGGTATGTTTTATACACATGATTAGTCACATTCATATCGTTCCATAAATACGAGGGTTACAGCCTAACAAATATCAGATTACTTCAAAATGTCAGCCACCCTAGAATTTCAAACTGCCCTATCTCAGCCATTGTTTAAAATATAGCCAAAAAAAAAAAAATCCAGAATTTTCGTGTCACGTTCTTACACATAACGGAAACAATCTTTTCAATTTATAATTTTTGTACATCTTTTTGAACTTTAAAATTTATTAAAAAATTAACTGCCCGCTATTTTGAAACAAAAAGGCGGATGAAGCTGGCCAACGAACACGGTCGAGAACTTGGTATGTCCTATACACATACTCAGTCACATTTAAAACGGTTCATAAATAAGAGAATTACAGGATATATATATATATATATATATATATTAGGGTGGTCCTTATTTTCGAAGTTTTAAAATAAATTGTTCTCACCCTCTAAATTTGTTCCATTATGTCTAAAAATAATTCTTGTAAAATTTAATCACTAAAAACTAATATTTATAGGTAGCTCAAGGAAGCATAAGTTTTATAATTTGGGATCATTTTGTTATCTTTTTCTCCTTTTACTTGAAAAAATATATCTAATCCCAGTATTATAAAATTATTTCAATACATTAAAAAGTCACTTATGTACGCTATCAAATCCATAAAAGCAACATTAAAGAAGTGAGTATAAAGCATCACATATTTTTACTGAATGGTGTATACAAATTTAAAATTATATACATACATTAATATTAAAAATATCTACGTTTCGACCACCATCTATGGTCATCTTCAGGAAAATTTTCTTATATTGCTTTTAAAGTATCAAATGCGGAAAACAATCCGTCCGTTGCCACAATATTGCCATTTGAAACTTTAAAAGCAATATAAGAAAATTTTCCTGAAGATGACTATAGATGGTGTTCGAAACGTAGATATTTTTCATATTAATGTATGTATATAATTTTAAATTTGTATACACCATTCAGTAAAAATATGTGATGTTTTATACTCACTTCTTTAATCTTGTAATATTTTATGGTGTAATGGTCCAGTATTTATATACATAAAAGCATTTGTAAATGTAATTATTAAGCTAATTATCCAAAAATAATTCATTGATATAAAGATAATAAATGTTTGGAATTATTTGAAGAATGAAGACTGGTTAAAGAAAAACAAAGAAAACTAAAAAGCATGCATCTTCTTCAATATTATAAAACTTTTTTCATATTGCTCATGTCAATGCATTAAAAATAATCAATATATCTGAAGATAGAAATTTATTGCTAGCACAGCGAGAAGATGGCAGACGAGCATCAATGATTGGTATTGACATAAATAAATCTCTTGCAGAAGGAATTGGTTGCTTATAAAAAAGAAGAATCTTCTGAAGAAATGATTAGAAAAAATGAAATGTCCACAGGAGAAACAAACAAACAAACAAAAAAAACAATACTTGAATCTTCTACAGACAGCTCGAATGAAGAGGATAGAAATGAATGAAAATGAACATCGCGATCAGGAAATAAAACTGTTAGAGGATGCAGCATAAGATCCTGGTCCACCCAAAGATAAGAGAGGGGAGGGCGTATGGATATTATGCCTCGATATTTAGAAACATCTTTAGACAGGACAAAAGTATCAGGTAGCATTTGTAGTTGCCGAAACTGCAGAGTTTAAGATATGTTTTAAAGAAGTTAGTCTCGTTGAAAAAGAATTGTCCATTGAATTAAACAATCACAAAAATTAAAAGAACGGCTACAAAGAAATATTCTTCTCATTGTCCATAGAAATGGGAAACTTTTATCAGAATTAACTTGTGAAGAGAAAATAGTCAAACTACCAATTATAATTTCCAGAAAAGGAGTTTCTCTGATGCTCTCAGTTTCTAAACTACTTTCTGCAACAGGCAAAGCATAAGACTTGCAATTTATAAAGTTCTGAATGAATGGGATATTGTAGATAAAGTGATTGGAATGAGCATTGATAGCACATAAGCAAATACTGGAAATGATAAAGGTGATTGCGTCCTTTTATAAGAAAAGCTTGGGAATAAACTTTTTTTGCCAGCCGTCATCATATTATGGAAATTATTGGAAAAGTATTTCATAATTATTTGTGAACTTTGTCATCAAGTCCAGAAGTACCTTTATTCAAACGTTTCCAAGGGTACTAAGGATTTCTAGATAGAGACAAATTGGAAACAGGTTTGAAAGATAATATTAGAGATCTTGTACAAAATGTAAAAGAGGAAATTTTGGAGTTTGCTACTAGAAAAGAATCATGATCAGCACCATGAGTACCTGGACCAAGAGATGATTATCAAGAATTTGCAGAACTTGTCATTATTTTCCTTGGAGGAATACCTGTCAGGGGAATTCGTTTCATGCTTCCCAGGGCAATGCATCATGCTCCTTGGATGTCTAACAAAGATATTCATCTTTAGGTCCCAATTCATGATTACCAAAAAGGAAGAAAGAGGTCTTTGTGATGTTTCTGTTTTTACAGTGTGTATTTTAAAGATTATGTTACTGCTTCAATAACAGAAACCTCACCAAGCAATGACTATCAGTTAATGAATAGTTTAGCAGAGTATTCAAGAATACATGAAGAAATTGCAAAAGCTGCATCTGAAAATTTTTCAGAGCATCTGTAATATTTGTGAGATTTTTCTGGATTGTCTTTTTTCGATAGTCATGTACCTGTATTAGAATCCTGAGAAGAAGATAACTCTTTCCTTTAAACATTCTCATGGAAAGGAGTTTGAAGATTTTGTTACCAAAGAATCTTTCAAACTGTTCAAAGAAATGAATTTACCCCAAGGAATCTTTGAAGTAGACACAGAACATTGGAACACTAATTCTTATTATAGGATTGCATTAGAAATGGTGCAATCTGTGAAAGTGGTAAATGATCATGCTGAGAGAGGTATTGCTTTCACCAAAGAATACACTAGAATCCTTGCACGAAATGAACTTGAGTTTCAGCTATTATTGAATTTTGTGGAGGAACACTGGAAAGCTTATCCTTACTGCAGAAAAATGGACTTAACAAATTATTGTTATTACTAATACTTTCATATTTTAAACTTTTTATATGCTTAATATTATGCTTTTATGTTATAAAAATATGAACATAATTTACTATCGTAATAAAAATTATCATTGTGGCTTAGTTTTCTCTTGTCAATAACACAATGTTTTTAAGTGTAATCGTCAAACTTCAGCAATCTTGAGCTACCTCTAAATATATTTCTTTTTCATTCAAACTTTTCCTACTTTGTTTTTTACTGTATTGGAACAAAATTTGAGGGTGAGACAGAAGAAATTTTTTAAAAAGTTAAAATCGAACATATAAGGACCACCATAATATTTATATATATAATATATATATATATATATATATATATATATACAAATCAACATTTGAACGGATGGTGGTTTTGGGGTAAAGGGGGTCGTGATCAGTGAAAATATACCAAAAATTCTTGGAACTGCTTTCCTTCGAACGGCTGCAATAGGAAACTTTTTGTAATGAAAGCTACCTAATATTGTAACAATATTGAGGGAAAGCGTAATGATTTAAATGAATAAAATAAAACGCTATACACGGAGCTATTTAGTTATTTTTGTTGTTTTAAATTAATATACTTTTGAATTAAGTTAATATCACAAGCATTTAGTACTAATTGAGGAATATAAAGTCAAAGCGATGAAAAAGGGGTGGGTGTCTAGACAGTTTTAAAAACTCTAAAATAGGTATATTTTTCAATGTATCCATGGAAATAAACATCCAAATAAAAATAAAAAAATAATGCGGGTAAGTTTGAAAATCACGTGAAAAATTAAATGATGGCGTTTCAAATAATAACTTCATAAACCCTGCAATTGTAGAATATTCTTATGTGTTTTGAAAATGGCTCCGATAGAGACGAAACATGTCAACAGTCCAATAAAAATTATTTTACTGTTTATAAAGTTTTATTTTACGCCTTTTAGCAATTAAAAGATGTATATTGTTGTAAGGTGTTATAATCTATACTAATAAAAGAAAGTTTCGCTCTGTGTGTGTGTGTGTCTGTCTGTCTGTGTGTGTGTCTGTCTGTGTGTGTGTGTGTGTGTCTGTCTGTTGGTGATGGCTAGGAAAATCTAGCCCACCTAGAAGGCTGGAAATTTAGGTGTACATAGTCCAAGGTCTGGCCATGTGCACCTGAGTCTCAGAATTTTAATATTTTGATAATTAGCCTAGATATTAATTAGATTCTCATTAACCATCGCTTCTAAAATGTCATCTTTTAAATCAAAATGGCGAAAGAAACGGATTGGCGCATTGGATTTGTAACCGGAAATGAACGAATTCAAAATTATTTAACTAATTAGCGAATTTTAAGAAAACTAATTGAGATATCAATTTGAAAATTTCTGCGAGCATATGTAAAAAAAAATATTCTGTATCTGACTATGTAATTTTTGAAAAATTCGGTTGGTAATTTTTTTTAATTTACGCAAATAACTGCCAAATATATGCAGGTACCAGTGAAAACGATCCCAGAAAGTTTCAGACAGGGATCGGCTTTCATTAAAAACTGAACTACAAAGAGATCTGTTTATCAGGAAAATCCCTCCATTTAGTTTTCGAAAATGAAAGGAAATAATTGCCAATTTTTACTAATGAACAAAAATTTAGGTAACTAATTAAGATATAGATTTGAAATTGACATCGGGAAGGGGTGTCATCTGCCGGCTATTTTAACGTAGCGTCTTCGTTATGTTCTAATTATCAGAAAAATGTAATTCTTTTTTTAATGATCGCGTTAATGTATAGGTGACGGTGGTTCTCTTGAACAAATTATTCATTATATATGCAGGTATGGGGAGGGCGGGGGTGAACGCCTTTCTCTGAGATTGTAATTATCTCCGGACCGCGCAACGCCGGGCGGGTTAGCTAGTTTGTTACATTTTTGTACTGCCATATTTTATGTTTTTAAATCCACACATAATATTCCATATTTAATAGTTTATTTGCATACCTATGTTACATTTTTACTCATATACATATTCTTAGGTACAACATAAATGTTAACATACAAAATATTGAACATGCTTAAAATTTATACTACAAACAGTACCCGTACGGACAGCTTTTAAGCAAATTAAAGTAATAATGATCAAAAATAGGAATCGTCAAATTTCTAAAGTTTTTAAAATCAAAGACATTGAACGACTCTGCGTTACACATTTCTCAAAGAATCTGGATTTCATACTTTAACTTTTTTTTAAAAAACCTGTCCGTGCTTTTGTATGAATTATAACGTTCGCTTGATTTTATTCAATGAAGAATAAGTTTATACTAAAAATATCAACGTTTGACACACAATAACATCGTGTAATAAACAGACGCACGTTTCATGAGTATCCTGGACTCATTTCCTCAGTGTAAATAAACTTAAACCCTATTGTATCCCCCCAAAGACATGAAAATGAATCTAAAAACCCAAATGAAAAACAACAACACACCGAGAAACTCCTCCAATCTGATTAAGTCGGTTGGTTGGTTGTAGAGGATTCACTATGACAAAGTAACTCAACCCAGAAAGGTGAGATGTACGGTACACTTGAAAAATCATTAACCAGGGAGTTACCAAATTTATGAATATAAACTGCCTCAAAGAAGTCTAAATCTAATGGAGTGTTACATTTCTTAATAATAGTGGCTGAATCGAAGTTAAAATTATGTCCCTCACTCCAACAGTGACAGGCAATAGAGGACTTTTGTAATTATTTTTTCTTAATGTAATTTCTGTGTTCATTGAGTCTGAAACGGAGTTGTCGTTTAGTCTGTCCTATATAGGACAAACCACATTGACATTGGATATTGTAAATGCCCCAAAAGTTTTGATGTGAAATTTTATCCTTTAAATGTGAAAAATTTAGTTTATTAACTGGCTTAAAAACAACCTTAAAATCATATTGCCTTAAAATATTAGCTATTTTATAGCTAATGCTATTGTGAAATGGTAAAATAATGAGGTTAGAAAAAGATTCTGGGACATCAGAAGGAACAAGATTACTATTTTTATTTAGACAACGAAAAATTAAACGGTTGATATAAGTCAAACTAAAACCACGATTAATAGCAACAGATCTAATATAATTCAATTCTGTACCAAGGGAAACATTATCAGAACAAATGGAAATTGCTCTATTAATAAAGAAATGAAAAGCCGAGGCTTTCTGAGAGGGGGGGTGACACGAATTAAAATGAGGAGGGAGTGAGACTGCAAAAGGTTTCCGGTATACACAGGTATCAAATGTATTAGGCTGACGTGTGACTAACACATCAAGAAAGGACAATTTATTTTCAACTTCAACTTCATATGTAAACTGAATAACAGGATCTATTGAGCTTAGAATAGTTAAGACGTTATCAATGGATGAAATAGACAGGTCCAAGAGTGCAACTATCACTCTTGCTAATATAATATAATTCATACTATATGCACTCTTGGACCTGTCTATTTCATCCATTGATAACGTCTTAACTATTCTAAACTCAATAGATCCTGTTATTCAGTTTACATATGAAGTTGAAGTTGAAAATAAATTGTCCTTTCTTGATGTGTTAGTCACACGTCAGCCTAATACATTTGATACCTGTGTATACCGGAAACCTTTTGCAGTCTCACTCCCTCCTCATTTTAATTCGTGTCACCCCCCTTCTCAGAAAGCCTCGGCTTTTCATTTCTTTATTAATAGAGCAATTTCCATTTGTTCTGATAATGTTTCCCTTGGTACAGAATTGAATTATATTAGATCTGTTGCTATTAATCGTGGTTTTAGTTTGACTTATATCAACCGTTTAATTTTTCGTTATCTAAATAAAAATAGTAATCTTGTTCCTTCTGATGTCCCAGAATCTTTTTCTAACCTCATTATTTTACCATTTCACAATAGCATTAGCTATAAAATAGCTAATATTTTAAGGCAATATGATTTTAATGTTGTTTTTAAGCCAGTTAATAAACTAAATTTTTCACAGTTAAAGGATAAAATTTCACATCAAAACTTTTGGGGCATTTACAATATCCAATGTCAATGTGGTTTGTCCTATATAGGACAGACTAAACGACAACTCCGTTTCAGACTCAATGAACACAGAAATTGTCGGCGGCGCAGTTTATTTAATATGTAAAATAGTTTATTTAATTGTATAAAACCAATACTTCATAAATAGAGTTAAGTAAGCATGCATTCGCTTACCTGATTGTAAGTTCAAACCTTCCTTAAGTTTATCCATTGGGTTATATCGTAGCACATTGTGAGTTTCCATATTCAAAATGTAATCCAAATGATTATCGATGATGATCAGCACATTACTCATTTCTGAAACTTTATTACTTTGCTGAAATTAAAATGTTTATTAACATGTGTTTCAATTAAATTAAGCACTCTTCACCTTTATATTTATATTATATTTAAACATTTAACGGTATCTTGATTACAAGTTAACAGAGCATTTACATCGCTCTGACATTTTCACACGCTACATTTTAAAAGAAATTCACACAACAACTGACTAAAGTCTAAATAGTTTTCAGTTCTTGATAGCCTTGGATGACGTCACTGGGAAAAAGCACATGATAGCACGTGATAATCATTCTTTCACGTGGGCGTTTATTCCATGTACTTAGCTGAGTTGAAAACAGTTTATGAATGGGTTTTTCCGACGAGCTAATTAAAGTTGTTTACTGCAATTTTAAAGTACTTTATTATTATCTGACGATTGAAGAGTAGTTGATTCCGAATAGAAGATTACCCTTTAATTGCAATTTCCGTCACTCCCCCTTAATCTTCTATGTAGGATAAGGAAGTAAGTTCAGATTGTTTCGGTGTTTAATGAATTCAGGTTTGGGGTTGGGCTTGGTGAGTGAATCTGCAGTCATAAATTCTGTGGGACAATACTTTAAATCTATTATTCCATCTTCCTTGAGTTGTCTTATCGCGTGGAATCTGATATCTATATGTTTACTTTTTCGAGTATGTTTTTCACTTTCAACCATTTTTATACATGGCTGATTGTCCTCGTATATTGTTATGGGTTTCTGTTGTGGTAATTTTAAATCTTCCAGGAGTTTTATCATCCATAGTATTTCCTGTGCTGCGTTACTTACAGAAATGTATTCAGCTTCTGCTGATGACAGAGCAACGCATGTCTGTCTTTTCGTTGTCCAATGTATGGGACATTTTCCTAACATAAATATATTTCCGCTGGTGGATCGTCTAGTTTCTGGATCACCTCCCCAATCTGCATCTGCGTAAACTTCGAGAATAGGCTTATTTTTCGAACTTAGCGTCAGGTTGAGGTGTTTTGTGTTGTTTAAGTATGTTACGATTCTTTTGACTGCTTTCCAGTCTTTTTCTAGAGGGGTTTCATTTCTACGGCTGAGTATGTTGACCGCTGCTGAAATATCTGGCCTGGTTAATGTTGAGATGTAGAGTAATGTTCCCGTTGCTTGTCTGAATTTAATATTGTTAGGTAATAGATTTTCATCATCGTTGAGTCGATTGTAACCTGCTTCCATAGGTGTGCAGTAAGGTTTTGCGTTTTGAAGATTGAGTTTATCTACCAATTCTTCAATTTTTGAATTTTGGTTTAAGTAGAAATTTTTATCGTCTCTTTTTATATTTATTCCGAGATAGTTATTGACTTCTCCCAAATCTTTCAATTCATATTCCCTTTTGAGATTGTTTATTAATTCAATTATATCTTCGTTTTTTCCGGCGATTAACAAATCATCCACATATACTATAATGTATGTCGAGTTTTCACCATTTTCGCGTATAAAAAGACATGAGTCAGATGTACTTTGTACAAAATTTAATGCTTTAAGACTCTCGGAGATTTTCGTGTGCCATGCTCTGGCGGCTTGCTTGAGCCCGTATATTGCTTTTTGTAATTTACATACATTGTTTTGTTGATTTGGAGCTATATAGCCTTCCGGCTGTTTCATGTATACCTCTTCTTGTAGGTTTCCGTGTAAAAACGCTGTATTCACGTCGATATGATTAACTTTAAGGTTATGATTTAATGCTGCTATGAGAAATGCACGGATTGTGGTATGAGAGACAACTGGAGCAAAGGTCTCGTCATAATCTACTCCGAATTTCTGACTGTATCCCTGTGCCACGAGTCGTGCTTTATAGGTTTGCACTTGGTTTAGGTTGTCGCGTTTTAATTTAAAAGTCCATTTTGAACCTATCACTTTCTTTCCTGGTGGCGGATCGACTAATGTCCAAGTTTTATTTTTAGCTAGGCACTTGATTTCATTTTCGGTGGCTTTGAGCCAATTTTCCTTATCGTGTGGATTTTTCATTTCCATGATATCGTTCCAATTCTTTGGTTCATTTGATTGTGTGTCTTTAACTAAACAGACAAATCTATCTGGTGGTACTCCTCTGTTAGATCTATTTGACCTTCTTGGTTCTATTTGTGTTTGTTTGGACTCGCATGGTTGTTTTTCATTATCATTAATGTCAATTTCAATGTAATTTTTATTCTTCTCTTCTTGATTTCTATCATCAGTGGAGATTTCTTCGAGATTTGAATCTTCCTCAATGTTGTTTGAGTGTTTTATTTCATGTTCTATGAATTTTACAGTCCTGGCAATTATTATTTGTTTGTCTTTTGTGTGTATGCGATATCCTTTGGAACGTGTGTCGTAACCTAGAAAAATACCTTCTTGCGCTCTATTATCTAGTTTTCCTCGATGTATTTTATTAATGTAAACAAATGCTTTACATCCAAAGGTTCTTAAGTGTTTGAGATCAGGTTTGATACCTTTCCATAGTTCGTATGGAGTTTTGTCGTTCGCTCTTGTTGGTAATCTGTTTTGTAAATATGTCGCTGTGTGTATTGCCTCTCCCCAAAATTGTTTATTTAAATTTGCTTCTAAAAGCATGCTACGTGTCATATCGAGTAGGCTTTTATTCTTCCTTTCTGCCACGCCGTTCTGGCTCGGGTTGTGTGGAATTGTGAATTGGTGTAATATCCCGTTTTCCTTTAGATAATTGTCTATTTCGTTGCTATTATATTCTCCTCCATTATCTGATCTTATTTCTTTTGGTTTTCTACCGAATTGATTATTTACCATTGCAATGTATTCTTTTAATTTATCAATTACTTCGCTTTTCTTAGATAGTAAGTATATAGTTGTATATTTCGAGTAATCGTCGATGAATGTGAGAAAGTATTGTTTTTCTCCTAGTGTTGGTGTACTTATAGGTCCACAGACGTCGCTGTGTATTAAATCGAGAACTTTGTTTGCTCTATTTGTAGCCGATTTTGGATATGGCGCGTCGTTTAATTTAGATTTGATGCAGGTTTCGCATAATTTATTATTGTGTCTGCAGTTTTTAATTTTTATTCCGGTAGCTAGCTGTTTGTTTACAATTGTTTTGATTGCTTCATAATCACGGTGTCCTAGTCTTCGATGCCATACTTCTAAACATTCTTTATTATTATTACAGCTTAGTGTGACGTTTGCATAGTTTTCTGCATTTTCTGAGTGGTTTGTTTGTTCGATTATGTATAAATTATTTTTGTTCTTCGCTCTTATATAAATTTCACCGTCGAACGTTAAATCGCATTTGTCATTTTCAAAGATTAATTTGCATCCATTTTTAGTTGCTTTGCTTACGGATATTAAATTGGATTCTAGTTCTGGGACGTATAGGACTTCCTGTAGTCTTGTGCGTTTTATTTCTCCATTTGGGGATTTCGTTTTTATTAAAACGTCGCCTGAACCGAATGCTTCGAGTTTGCTGCCGTTTGCGATGGTGACTGATGATTTTTCAAAATTGTTAAATTTATCAAATAACCTTTTATCATTTGCAATGTGTGAGGTACTGCCACTGTCGAGTATCCAGTTCTGTTTTCCTAATTTTTCTGTTATTAGTACGCGATCTTCTGATTGATTAGTTTTTGAGTTAATTTTCTGATCATTCGCGTTATCGTGACAGTCAGTATTCTCTTTATAATTCTCTGTGTTTTCATAGCATAGTGATGATGAAAAAGGTTTAGCTTTATTTTTATTATTAAAGTTATTCACATTTTGATATGTGTGTTTGTTTTTGTTGTGCTGTGTGTATCTGCTCTTGAGGTGATAGCACTCGCTATTATTATGATTTGTCATCTTACAGTGACTGCAATATTTTGAATTTCTTTTGTAGTCGTTATAAGTGTGTTTTCTTTGTGTTTTAAATGCCTTTTCAGAGCTGTTGTTTTGTTCAGACATTCCTTGTCTGCGATTATACTCATCTATGAGTTTACTTCTGATAAAATCTGGGGATAATTCGGCTTCGGGCCTTGCCTCTAATGCTGTGATAAGCGTGTTGTAGCTGGGCGGTAATGAGCATAGAAATAGTGCAGATATGTGTGAGTCATTTATATTCTCGCCTATGGCGGATAATTTATTATCGATGATGATCAGCACATTACTCATTTCTGAAACTTTATTACTTTGCTGAAATTAAAATGTTTATTAACATGTGTTTTAATTAAATTAAGCACTCTTCACCTTTATATTTATATTATATTTAAACATTTAACGGTATCTTGATTACAAGTTAACAGAGCATTTACATCGCTCTGACATTTTCACACGCTACATTTTAAAAGAAATTCACACAACAACTGACTAAAGTCTAAATAGTTTTCAGTTCTTGATAGCCTTGGATGACGTCACTGGGAAAAAGCACATGATAGCACGTGATAATCATTCTTTCACGTGGGCGTTTATTCCATGTACTTAGCTGAGTTGAAAACAGTTTATGAATGGGTTTTTCCGACGAGCTAATTAAAGTTGTTTACTGCAATTTTAAAGTACTTTATTATTATCTGACGATTGAAGAGTAGTTGATTCCGAATAGAAGATTACCCTTTAATTGCAATTTCCGTCAGAAATTACATTAAGAAAAAATAATTACAAAAGTCCTCTATTGCCTGTCACTGTTGGAGTGAGGGACATAATTTTAACTTCGATTCAGCCACTATTATTAAGAAATGTAACACTCCATTAGATTTAGACTTCTTTGAGGCAGTTTATATTCATAAATTTGGTAACTCCCTGGTTAATGATTTTTCAAGTGTACCGTACATCTCACCTTTCTGGGTTGAGTTACTTTGTCATAGTGAATCCTCTACAACCAACCAACCGACTTAATCAGATTGGAGGAGTTTCTCGGTGTGTTGTTGTTTTTCATTTGGGTTTTTAGATTCATTTTCATGTCTTTGGGGGGATACAACAGGGTTTAAGTTTATTTACACTGAGGAAATGAGTCCAGGATACTCATGAAACGTGCGTCTGTTTATTACACGATGTTATTGTGTGTCAAACGTTGATATTTTTAGTATATTTATCCACACAAGATTTTTTTCATTAAGAATAAGTTTAGTTGATCAAATATGTATAACTAAATCAAAAAATAATTGTATAATTGTCATATAAGTATAATTGGTGCCATGTATGCATATGTATAAATTCCGTATATGTAAGTCATGTATGTATAATTGTCAATAACGCATTTAATAAAATGTACTGTAGGTAGGATAACCAATAACAGTACAATACATTAACCTCTTCCGAGTTACTAACGAATCCAAAACGACTTCATTATCTTTAAAAACTTCCAAAAGAAATATATGTTTTTAGATTTAAAGAAGAATTTATAAAAACATTGTTTCTTTTGCTGCCACTAATTTTTGAAACATTTGAGTGGCGTTTTTATAGTGTATTAATTTGTTCTCTGTACACGTAATAAAAGTGTTTCGGATGCTATCGGTTTTTAAGTAAACGTTTTCATGTTCAACAAACATATTTTACCGACACACATGATAAATTCACAGCATTAACTTTAACATAAATTTATTATTATTTTTTTTGTTATTCTTGCATGATTAAATTCAGTTATGCAGCTGAAAATGCTTATTTGAGAAAACATAAATTCGTAAAAATAGACATTATTCTTTAAAAAAAAGATTAATACACCATAAAAACTTTTCTGAAAATTTTGAGATAATCGGTGGCAGCAAAATAAACTTTGTTTCTATAAATTATTCTTTAAATCTCGAAAAGATATTAGTTTCTGATTTTTATAATGATAAAGAATGATTTTCGAAATCACGGAGAACTCGGTAGAAGTTAGTGCTTGCTCGTTCATGGTTATATTCTGTTTTCGTAGATAAAGAAACATTCGCCTTTTTTTACTATGTAATAAATTACAGGACTTAAAAAATTATCGTTTATGAACTTATGAGATTAATATTTATGTTTAAAAGGCTACTGATATTATATACAGACTAAAATAATAAACCAAAATAGAAGATGCGATTCTTTTGCGCAATTTAATAATTAAGTCATTATTTGTGCCCTACTTTAGATATAATAAATGGTACTCCATCTGATAATTATCAGCAACTATTCATATTTATACGTGGAGATATAAATGAAACTCATGAGCTCTTTATCCGTAGTTTACAAAATACCTTAAGAAGGTAAAAAACAATTTAGATAAAACAAATGAAAAGAAATGGTAAATGCCTCTGACTTATTTAATAATAACAGGTTTATGATAGTTAAATTGCAGTTTCCTAACTAGAAAATCCGATTTAATACTGTATGTATCCCAAAAATTTTTTCATTATTTAAGATTTACGACTGACATGATTTGCCAACTTAAGATGTGAAAGCTTTTTTGTTTTGTTTTGTTTTGAAAAAGGGAGAATGAGTTTTTTCATTTTTTTTTTCTTTTCTTTTTTTTTTTTTTTTTTTTGAGTTTTTCGAATGTTACTGAATTTTTTTCTTTGCGCTCAGAATAGAAGTTGTTTTCAGCAATAAAAAAACTCGTGTTTTTTAATAAAGTTAATTAGACTGAAGGTCTGATCTAACGTTAATATTCTCTTGGTTAGGATTCATTTTACGTATCTTAAGATACTTATAAGATGTTGTTTATATTAAATGTTTTTACTTCTGAATAATTAATTTACGATCGTGTCTAATAAAATTATCCAATCTGCTATCTAAATAAACCTATTTTTATTAAACGTTAAGGATAATATTTTATTTTTTTTATATAAACGAATTATTGTTAATGTATACATATAGCGATATTGATTAAATATTTAAAAAAAAATCAGTAATTTCTAATAAAATACACATTTTTAGTATATGCATTTTTCAGCAATGTCATATTTTATTAACCATATTAATTAGTCAGTTTTATTTACCGTTGCAGCGTTAACCTGTGATTTACAGAAGAAACAATGCCAATGACAATATAATAAATTATAACACCTTGTAATAATATATTTCTTTTAAATGCTAAAACGTGTAAATTAGCAACATAATAAATACACAGTAAATAACTTTTATTAGACTGTTTGACATTTTTAGGCTCACTCTGAGCCATTTTCGAAAACGAATTAGAATTTAGGATGATTAAATTATCAAATTAAATGATAGCATTTTAAATAATAACTTCAAAGACCGTGCAGTTACAGAATATTCTAATTTGTTTTTGAAAATGGCTTGGAGTGAGCCGAAACATCTCAAACAACCTAATAAAAGATAGTCTATTGTGTATTTAATATTAGTCCAGGGGAATTGTACATGTTACCTTGCAAAAGGTCGGGTAGAAGATTTTATTTTTCCAACTTGTATATGATGAGACCAGCATGGAAAAACCGAATTATCCAACAAAATTTCTTAAGGGAGAATTTTCTGTGGCCAAAAAACAATAAATTTTTGGGACTTTTTTTGTTGTTTTTTAAATATCTCGAGATTCGTTGTCGTAGCGTATTATTTGTTAGTTACAATGTTAAAGAAGACAACATTCTCTACAACTTTCATATTTACAGCTTTTTAATACACTCAATAGCAAGCGCAGTACGGCATTTCAAAAATAAGACATTTTTTTCGATTTCCTTAAAAACCGTGAAAAACGTAGTTTTTCCCCGATGATTCCATGTTCCCCACGGATGTAATGATGTATGTCAACTTCTACATATTGACAGCAGAAAATTATCTATTATTTGTACACCCTCTTCATTTTCATCACAACAGACATATTTTATATTCAATAAATCTGTATAATTTAGCAAGTAGGGGAGAGTGTGGATGACTGAGACAATTTTCATATTTAGGCAGTAACTTTAAGTATATACAATTGTTAATTTTAAGGTATTGTTTAAAAGAATATTTCAGGATTTAGTAACTTATTGGCACGACAGTTTCAATAGAAAAGATCTTATTTCTTTTTAATAATTATTTTTATAATGCATACATATAGTTCATTTTATTCCATAAACATTTTATTCTATAGTACAATGGCCTATTACTATTGGTTTAATTTACCAATTATTGATGACAAATGTTTTAATGTTTTACTGTTTTAAGTATAGCAAACATTGAATTGTAGTTCCATATAAAAGGAAGGACTCAAAAAATAAATATATCTTATGTAACAAATACTTTTACCTTATAAAATATCTACAATAAAAATGACAACAGATTATTTCATTAACTAATATTATGGATTTATATCTATTGTAAAATTTAAAAATTCTATCAATAAAATATTTGAGATCACTATTTTCATAAAAATGTTCAAAATATTAGTTTTAGTAAATATTGTTAATGTTTTTCCAATTTTATTATATAAATATAGCAAGAAATTATAACATTTTAGCGTTTTAAGATTTTATATAGAGAAACTTACTTTGGCTGTTGAAAAATACACTTTGTGGAATAGTCTAATCTTCTGTAATATGTACTGTTTTGAAACTATATCTGTTGAATGATCTCAGTGCTACCATTTATCAAATGAAATACCAAGTTATTTATGATTGTAGATCATATAAACATTTTTGTTGTTACATTCATCCCTTATTTCATTCAAGTCCACTTTCCCTACATAATAAAGTAAGGTACGCTATATGACTGCATAAGCTAAATGAAAAAATGTAGTTTAATAATAATAATTTATACGGGATATTTAACAATATTTTTGTCTCTTTTATGGGACTGTTGTAGGATTATTAGCATTCAGTTATCCTGAATAGAATATATATCAGGATCGTTTTCCTCTATAGCAGGGGTTCCCAAACTTTTAGACCGACGTACCACTAAATCGAAGTTCATACTTCCGCGTACCACCAAGTAACAAACGTAAAGCTAATATAGAAAAACCTATAAAAAGGAACCTGTCTGAAACGAAATGTATCCTCTGTCTTTCGTGTTTCCGTCATAGCAGGTTTTATTGTATATAAAAATTAATAATTGCATTACTAAATTGGTACTATGATAGACTGCTTCATAATAACATTCAAGTAAAAAGTAGTATCACCATTAAATTTTATGTATACAATATAAAAAAAGTGTTTTGGTTTAGGAAAAAAGCCCCAAAACTTAATGACATATTGGCGCACACTGATTTATATACTGTTACAGTAGGCTGATTACACTAATTTGCTTCTATCGCTAATGAAAAGGGTGGACTTGTTTTATCAAGCACAGCTTCCAGCACATCTAGCTCAATATTAGGTAGTTTTAATCATAAGTCAGATTCTATGTTTAGTTTATTCCTATATTTGTGTTTGATATAACGAAGGTGGGAAAGCACATCCACAGAGATGTGTTTTGCTAAACACAAGCAGACTTTGACGATATCACAGACAGTACTCTCACATTCTCGCCAATGAAAAATCTGTTACATTCATCCTTTTGAATGTAGACTCCAGTAATCCATCACAGGAGCGCTGAATAAGTTAACTTCTTTCCTCTATCGTAAGATACAGTGGCAGGGTGTCTCATATGATATGCTGCTTTCTGTGATGTCTCAAATGAGAAACTAATTTCTTATCGAAAGCTTAGTTAGCGCATTTAACTCGATTATTAGGCTCGATACAACTGTATTAATAATAAATGTGACAATAATATCAAGCATTAGCACTTGCAAGTTTCTTCATACATTTATGTATATACTACTTCAAAACATATGTACCTTTATGTAGCTATATGTGCCTATGTAGCTTTACCTCTTTACCTATATGTAGCTTTACCTCAAATCTGCACTGCATATGACCACAGTTTTTGTTTGATTTCAGATCACCCTTTTAAATAACTTTGCTCTGTTAAAAAACAATTTTCATGAAATAGAAAGGAATTATGCACATTTTATACAAGAAAAGAAAAAAATTCAATGAACAGAATGAATTAATTTGTGATATGTATTTGAAATAAAACTTTTATTTCAACACCTCCTTGAAGCTCTTCCAGTTCAAAGAGAACAATGTGTTATAAAATATGTCTGTTTTGATCAAAATGAAGAAGAGGGTGTACAAATAATAGATAATTTTCTGCTGTCAGTATGTAGAAGTTGACATACATCATTATATCCGTGGGGAACATTGAATCATCGGGGAAAAACTACGTTTTTCACGATTTTTAAGGAAATCGAAAAAAAATGTCTTATTTTTGAAATGTCCTACTGCGTTTGCTATTGAGTGTATTAAAAAGCTGTAAATATGAAAGTTGTAGAGAATTTTGTCTTCTTTAACATTGTAATTAACAAATAATACGCTACGACAACGAGTCTCGAAATATTTTAAAAACAATAAAAAAAAGTCCCAAAAATTTGTTGTTTTTTGGCCACAGAAAATTCTCCCTTAAGAAATTTTGTTGGATAATTCGGTTTTTCCATGCTGGAATCATTATATACAAGTCAGAAAAATAAAATCTTCTACCCGACCTTTTGCAAGGTAACGCCTTTTTTTGGTACATTTCCCTTGGACTATATGTTGTTAATTTATACATTTTTGCATTTAAAATAAATGCTAATAATTTAAGAATAAATGCCATCCCAAATAATTAAAACACAAACATTTCTGTTACGAGGAAGTGAAAACAAACTATTTAAAAAAATACTGCTCTGACTGGTTATTCTACCGTTATATATAGGTTAAACAATCTTTTATCCTTGAATTAAATAAATGCATATTTTTAAGGGGGTCCGGGACAAAAAAAAATCTTCAAAATTTTTAAAAATATTTTATTGTATTAAAAAAGTCTCTGTTTTTTCCGCTTAAAGTGACGTTTAAATTGTGTTTCTATCTTAAATAGAACATGATATATTAATTTTTTGTTTTAAATAGCTTTCAAGCAGCGGTTGTCATGGAAACGTTTTTGCGTTTTTCTGCATGATGGGTTCTTTCACGCACTCTCGTATTTAAATCGTTATAAGTCAAAAACAGTTAAAGATAAATGTTTCAAACTTAGAACATGTTTTTTTTCAGTTATTTGTAATTAATATTTTTCAAAATGTTGAATCAAAATTAAAATTTATATATTTCTGTTTATTTAAATGAAAAAAAAAATTCTACAAATAATATTTCGAGTTATAACGATTTTAAATTACCCCACTGTTTTAACAAATTTTAAATTTAAAACTTTTTTTTATAAAGTAGGCGTGTTACATACGCCCAGGTTTTCTATTTTTACAAACGAATCTCGAATTTGTATGCTTTTATAATTTTAAACAAAAATCTGACGAAAGGAACTAAGTGTTGGAACCTGTTTTATTATTGGATTTCCTTTACCTTTGACATTATTCAGTTGAGTTGACTACAGATGTCATCAGATGCTATTCGTAAAAGTTTATCTGAGTGAATTGTGTTAGACGGTTGTCGTTAGAGATAGCTCATATAAAAGTGCATAGGCAATTTAAACCAAAATATTTTGTGTTTGATTTCCAACCTGGACATTTTTTTTCACTCGTTAGGAATATTTTCAGACTGTATACTATTATTATTAGAATCAGTGTGATTGTGTTGAAAAAATAAATAAAAAGTAGTTTATTTAAGCTGGATAAATTGCCAAAGAAAAGACAAAGTATTTTTGTCGTTTCATTGGCAATATATCTCACAATATTTCTCGTAATATTTTTTGCAAATATTGCTTCGTTTTTTGAAAAGTTGCTGTTTCTAATATTGGTGCAAAATTTCATGCAAAAGTCAAAATAAAATCAATTGGATCAACGTTAGGCAATTATTGTTTTGCTACTAAGGTACGTTGTTTTGTAAAAAAAATGCTAGCTTTTACAGAATAACGGCGTGTCTTGATGCAGCTCCCGATAGTGAAGATGACTAGTTCAGGGGACCCAAGCACTTAATCAAGCTGATGATGAACATCTTCTGAGATAGCTACTAACTATTGCTTTATCAATTCCTATTGGAAAATGTCAGTTTTTCTCAAATAATTAATTACTAAGAAAGTACTGAGAAAAATGAGCCCTGTAAATATGGCCATTACCATTTCCCGCTTTACTGAAAATATATAATTATCTGTTTTTTTAATTCATATTATCTGTTACTTGTATTTATTATATTCTGGAAGAACATATGGTATTTTTATAAAACATTTTGTTAATATTTTGACACATTTGAGACAATTTACTGTATATTCTGGATATCCAATAAAAAATTGTCCTGTTTCTCCATAAACATTATCTTCTGCTAAAAATTTTAAAGTTTCTTCAAAAGACAGCCTATAAAAAATTATTGCAAACGATATATGCTTGTAGCATTACACAATATCTATGAAATTCGAAATGTTTGATTTCATGTTTTATATCAGAAAAATTCAAAATCAAACTATTTTTTTTTAATTGTAGTATTAAAAAAAAATAACTACTCTTAAAATGATTGATTTAGGGAAAATAAACTTTATTTTAAACATTTAAAATAGTAGAATTAAAATAATTAAAATTAAAGAATAGTGAAACTATTTTTTGGAAAACGAGGAATGCAATCTATCGCACTAAAGTGGCAATACTAACAATGAGCGAGATCATATGACTACATTACCATTCTTTGGTCTCAAAAAATATTTTATTATTTGTATTTCTAATCAGCAAAACAAATTCGAATCTACAAGCTTCACAGATGTGTTAATAACCACCATTTAGATTGATTACATAAATTAAGAATAAAAATAATATAACTTATTTTCGACGAACAGACATTTTCTTCTGTTAGGAGAAAAATTTGATTTCTAAATTCGTTTGTCTGTGGAAAAAAAAAACCTCCAAAAAACCGGTATCTCTTTGCAGTGAACCTTCAGACAATGATTCATGAGTAGTTTTAAATCAATTCGCAAAAATATGATTTTAATAGCGTTATCTACGAGAAAACTAATTGCAGCTGTTTACTGTGTTAATGTGATTACACACGGCGCAAATGGGTTAAAGAAGACAATAATATAGCAGTCTACTTAATAAAAATTAAATAATAAAACTACGTAGCAGCCCACTTTAATAAGAGATTTAGTATAGTTAAATTCTAATTTACTAACCAGAAAAGAATACTTTAGGGTAAGCATTTCTCAAGGGAAAGTTTCATTATGTGAGATATGCTAATATATTCCCAATTTATTTAACTCTTTTTGGGATGCAGCAGCTGCGATATTAAAAAGCGAAAACATATTTAATGTTTTTCAAATGTTAATAGAATTTTTTTTCGTTTTGCTGCATAAAGTAACATTTTCAATATTAATCATTTCTACATAAATCATTTTCATTTTTGTATGTTCTACTAGACAGATAATATAATTCAGACATGTAGGGCTGGAGGTTAAATATGGTATGGACTATTTACTGATAAGCATAAATAATCTTTTGAATTTTAAGAAGTTTTTTCTTCTTACGCACGAAGCCAAATTATATGAAAAGTCTAATGAAATAAACTGAACAAATCCTAATGAACTAATTTTGTTCTTTGAGAATTACTGTACATTGAGAAATAAACTACTCTTCTACAGAATGTTTCTTGAATGCCGTCCTATACATTTGACTACTAAATTATGGAAAGAAAGTTTTGTTATCGTCAGCAGATGCGCAGTTAAAAAGTATTTCAGACAAATACTCATATGAAATTAAATATGTAATATATTTACATTCTATTTTTAGTATGGTATTTCTACTGTAATTTGCAAAACTTACCGAAAACGCTTTTTAATTTGGTTCAAGAGATGCACTCTAGTCCGTGTTTGTTGGTGTATAATAGTACTATTTAAATTAATATATTAGAATAATATAGAAGAAAGTTTTGAGATGGTAACCCCATACTATTTATGGAGTATAGATCTTACCATACTCGATAACCAACTCATACTGCATTACACCTATTTATTTTCAAATATATTCACACGTAGCTGTTATGCTTAACTTTTGGACATAACTATACGATAACTGTAATGTAAACATGCTTAAAATCGTACATTCCATTGCTATTCATAAAGTAATAAATTATTAAGAAAGTTTTTTTTTCAATTATGTGTTTAGTAACAACTCCGAACACTTAATTACTGCATGCTAATTAGTTTACTATATTATGAATTTAAATAAATAAATTTTAATGAATATACCATTTTAAAGTTATCCTGTTCCATCTCTCTTTTATATAAACTATAATATGAATTTTTGCGAAATTTATTTCGTTTAGTTAAACATTGTTCTTTATGTTCATTCATTTTTATGTTAGTGCACTTTATGGTAAGTTAATTCATTTTGCAGCAAAAATCTTTTAACTTTGCCTCAACAGACATTTTCTGATGTTTTTTTTTTTTTTTTTTTTTTAATAAAAAAAATCTATGTATAAATGTAGTTCCTTTGAGAAATTTGAAATATTCGAGAGTTTAAGATTTTTCCAATAGTTTCTGAAAGCCTAGTTTGAAAATTTAAATTTAAGCTTCTTCACTTCAAAATTAAATTTGACATCAGGATATATTTTTACATGCAGCAGCTAACAAAATTCTTGAATTTCTTGCATGTTTTTCTTTATTTTTTTTTCTTATAGATAAATGATTAGCTGTATTGTTCCGAACAAATCGTAATTATTTCTGCTTGTTGTAATGTATAGAAAAAATACACTGGTGGCATTACTGCACATATAAATTACACTTTTACAATTTAAAAAATGATAGTATCATTTGTACATCTTTTAAGTAATATTTTTCTATTTATGAGAATTTTCTGTGTATTGCATGAGTATTTGTATAATTTTATATATGATGCAACATTTATTCAGAAAAATAAATAAACATTTTATATGGTACAGTAATTTATTTTGTAAATACAGTTACTAAGATGGCATTTATCTTTTCTCTGCATAAAAAAAGCTATTGTTTAGTTTTTATTATACACTTTTACTGTTGTATTAACCTTTATATGTCTAATTAAAAATAATCAAATTTAAATTTATTTATGTTCTTATTCGGCACTAATGCATGTGGATGTTTGAGTTCGTTTAATAAGAAATTCACATCTACAATGTTTGTTAAAAAAATGTTTCGAAATTCAGTATTATTAAAAACCTACTTCAGATAACTAAACTGGGTGTGTTCCGAATGGTATGATCGTAAATTTAGAGTTTAATTTATCTATCCACTTTTATTAGCATTGATATAAATTTATATCATAATATTTCACAAAGGAACCCTAACTTTAAAAATCAATAACCCGGAAACGGTGATAGATAGAAGCATGAAACCAGTGTTATGGTTATTAAAAAAATCGTAAGAATCTTATACATAATCTCAAAATTTAGTTAAAAATAGCACCGATAGATGGCGCTGAGAGCGTTAAGAATCCTTCTAAAGAGAGTTCAGAAGCATAGAAAGACTAGCCGTAGAAGATTTCGCCATTGAAATCTGACCGCTATTAGCGTATAGCAAAAATAATTCGCATCGGACACGTTGCCTGTCTGTTGAACTTTTTTGAAAAGCTCACGAATTGTTTTCCCATCTGGGCCTTTTGCGACTTGAAATCGTGTTTGAAAACTCCTCCTTGTGGCAGTAGGACTCTGATTTAATCGGTGGTACTCCAACACAATAAACACACGTTCCACCACGGCATACACCACTTTCGGAATTATTTTCACTATATGCTAATAGCGGTCAGATTTCAATGGCGAAATCTTCGACGGCTAGTCTTTCTATGCTTCTGAACTCTCTTTAGAAGGATTATTTTTAAGACAAGTTTTGTTTGTCCAAACGAATTAATTTGAAAACTAAATTTATGAAGTATTTTTCAGATCCACAAAGTAATTTTTATATGTATGGAAAAAAAACGTAATTACAAACTAGTTCTTTTTTAAAATGTTATTATCCTTGTAAAAATAAATAAAATTTAAGTAGTTTTAAATAGCAATAATTCTGTAAAATATGCACTAAAAACTGAAAAATATCATCAGTTCCGAATACTTTCATTTTAAAAAGCTACTTAATTGCTAGCTTCCTTCTCCAAAGAATTTTCGTATCTAAAAGCTTTCAGAATACATTCAATAATATTATTGCATTTATTTTCTTTTAATTAAAAATATTTTGGAAATATAATTATAAAAGTATACTTCTAATAACTTGCAAGTGAATAATTTTTCCATAAATACAGATCCAATAATTAATATGCGTTTTATTATTGAAACAAATTTATTCCTAGTTAAAATATTCATGTTATATAAATTTTCTACTATGATTATTGCATCTGCAACAAGAATTTTAATACTGTATTAACTCGTATAAAAGAGCTAAATAAGACTTAAAACATGTTAAATAAATATTTCATTAATCTAAAATTGAATTTTCAGAAGATAAATTTTGCATAACTAACAGAATATGTACAATGTACAGTGAAGCATATAAGTGAATTAATTATAGCTGAAACAAAGGAATTATTATTAAATACAATGTTTTATTCGTTTGCACCTAAACAAAATGAAAACTTTTGTGTGTAAGAATATTTTATTTTGTTTCATGTATGAGAATATGTATGAGAATAGTTCTGAAAGAATTTTAATAATAGACTGTTTAGAACAATAATTGCATTATGACGATAGCAATTCCAGTGTTTCATGATAAAATATTCAAGCATTAATAATTTGTAAATGAGTCGTAGAAATTATTTATATTATTTTAATATTATGCAGTTATGTCGGCTATTTTAAATTAATTGTTGTACCTTTTTTAACCAATTATATAACATCGTGCTTGTTGTTCATTATTTCCCACATTCTTACATGCAAAAATCATACCTTCTTTCCCGCACATGTATAGATCGATTAAATGCATTCTTATGATTATTTGACAAATATGATTTCGGAGAGAAATTACGCTCGCACAGATTTATGGACTATTTTATAGACGACGATATACTCCTTGCATTAGGCTATAATGAATACTAACATTCCACATTTACTTGGAAAATAAATATAAATATTAAAGGGACAAAATGAACAATTAAAAAAAATAATTCAATTTAAAAGTTATTTTCATGCTAATTTATAATAAAAGAATATTATAAAATGAGGGTTCATTCTGAAAATTTTTAGACTGCAGATATATTCTTTTTCGCGAAATCATACTGTAGAAATAAATATATTCTTTATCAGGGTAAAAATTTTAATAATAAAAAAAATCTTCACTTTTCTCTTGAAAAGACAAATATTTCTTGTTTTTAAAATACATTGTAGCATTACTAAAATAAATTCTTCTTAATGGGAGTCGTATGATATGATAATGATGCTTTAATATAGTGTTAAACATAGACAACAAGACGTGCTCATTTTTATAATATTTACACTAATTTTTCGTACAATGTTAATTTACAATATTTTTTTCGCTTAGATTTCAAAATTGCGTGCTGAAAAAATAAATTACTGACTTTTTGCTGATATACCAAGCAATGATTTTTTTTTTACATTTCAACATCTGTAAGAGAAAGAGCTTTTCTTAGAACATATTGATATAAGTATTGATCAACGCAAATTTTATATGGAAGATTTGAAGCTGACTTGATTTCAATTTTCTGATATTAAATTCTGATACTGATTTTGAAGACGTTTTTGAAACCTTCTATTCTAAGAATGACAATGAATAAATATTAACTTTTAGTTGAGAAAATATTGTTTTATTCAAATACTAGTTTGATAAAAAATACACATAAAATAGAAGAAATTTCACTTTGCTTTGCTCACACTGAAGCAATGCTGATGTGAAAACTTCTACAGCTGCCGATTTTCTCTAGCAACAGCTTATGATAGAGTATTGAATTTCTATACATATACTTGTATATGTTGTATTAGATAGTACACAAAAATATCATATTATATGTCTATGTCTTCTTTAAAACTGTTTTATAATTCCAAAATTTAAAAACGTAAAACTTCACCTTTTCTAAAACATATACTCAAATTAAAAACATCTTTTACTTAAGCCAGGTGTCAAATACATGTAAAATAAATTTTCCAAACTTGACATGTTTCGGTTTCAAAGTATAAAACCATAATCATAAGCAACCAAACATCGTTAAAAACCAAACGCGAGTGACCTCATTCGGGTTTGGTTTTTAACGATGTTTGGTTGCTTATGATTATGGTTTTATACTTTGAAACCGAAACATGTCAAATTTGGAAATTTTATTTTACATGTATTTTACACCTTGATTAAGTAAAAGATGTTTTTAATTTGTGTATATGTTTGTCCTCTTGTGCTAGAATTGGAGATGTTTAAGTAAATGGTATTCGTGGTAAATTAAATTCCCGCTGTCTTCTTATATGTGTGTGTGTGTGTGTGTGTGTGTGCGTGTGTGTGTTTTATTTGTTGTGATGAGGCATTTTATTTAAATTTACAAATAAATTAAAAATGATATGGTCATTCCATAAATTTTTATCAGCACAATTTAAGTATGTACAAAAAGTATAACTACACACACAAGTGGTTCGTCAAAAATATATCTATACATTTAAATGTTTCGAATATATAAAAAGAAAAGATAGAAATTCTTTAGTCTAGTGCAAACTACATTTTGTTTTTTTTAATCAGTATATCGACAACAATATTTATTTTCTTGACAATTTATCTGAAATTTCTGCTTAATAAATGTTGTTTGCATGAGATTTAAACAGAAAGAATATCAAACAAATGTGTATCATTCCAATTATTTCGCCGGTCATTGTACATAGAGAATTATTTTAATAAGTCTGCATATTAATCTTGAAAATAGTCACGCTATATCAAATTCTAAGATTTCATTATACTAAAGGGCATAAGGAATATATTTAAGATGGTGTATACTAAATTTCTTGTGAAAATAAATGATGAAGTGGAATTTTAATGTTGCATATTTTGTGTGTAGGGTTTAAATGTGATTCAAAATTTTATATAATTATTTCATTTTTAATAGATTTCACTACACACTTTTAAGAGTTATCAAATGATTATTTTAGCTCAAAAGATTTCTGTGACTGTTTTGCTTCGGTCTATTAAAGTTTAAATACGAGGGCTATCCAGAAAGTAGATTACGTTTTGGAATAAAAAATAAACAAAGTATAGGAAACAAATTTTATTATATACAGATGAAAGCCACACTCAAATACTACTTTTCTACATAGTCACCATACAAATTAAGGCATTTATCGTAGCGATGTACGAGCTTGGAAATGCCTTCGTCGAAAAATTCGGCCGCCTGCGCCTTCAACCAACAGTTCACGTGTTTCACCCATGTTTCGTCACCAGTAACGATGCGATCGAGTAAAGAGTCACCATCCTTATGGTAAGCGTCCAAAAAGTTCAACGCTGCAGCCATTCGCTGATTTTTGTGGTCCTCTGTCAAGATTTTTGGAATCCATCTTGCACAAAACTTGTGGTAACCAAGCTTTTCGCTGATGATTTCGTGCAACAAACTTCGCGAAATTTGTGGAAAACTCAAAGAAAGTTCCGTTATTGTGAACTTATTACTGCACGCACCTCGCAGCTCGCGGGATTTTCAATTAACGCAGACATTTCAAACCGTCACAGTATCTGAACGGAGCACAGCACGAACCTCTCACTAGCACGGGTAGATGCCGACTGAGCTGCGCAACGCTCTGACCCCAAGATGGCCGCGCTAGCCCCGCCCCTAGCGGACACAGACGAAAACGTAATCTACTTTCTGGCTAGCCCTCGTATAATCAGTATAGTTTGCACTAAAATGGAAAGCTGTGTATTTTATTCTCACAGGCACCTGGTAAATTCTTTTTTCAGTGTGCTCTAATACAGGGTTCCTACATTTCAGGAAATTTTCCAGGAAAATACCAACTTTTTTCTTATAGAAAGATTTGGCTTATTTAATCTCGCGAAACTTCGTCTTTTTTAACCTGAGTATTTCTATAAGAAAATACTGGTTCCGAAGCATTTTCTGGTCGGGATATTCCCTAACCTGTAGAAACCCTGTAATAGGATTTATTCAAATTCAAAATTCTATTTCAAGAAACGTATTCTTTCGTTGGCCATGTATTACGACCCTTTTAAAAAATTGCTCTTTCTTCTTTCATTTTTCCAATGAAACGACATATAGAATTCTTAAGTTTCATTTGGTCACACATTTGTTTCTTTCTCTATTTAAGGAAATTATTGAAACAAAATGGTTAGAAGAAAATTAAAATTTAAATTCTGCATATGTGAAAAACTATGCATATTTATAAGAATTTAAATGACGAAAAAACGTGTTTTCTTATTATTTTTTTTAATGTTTGAAACTTTGAAAATGTCGTACAATTGGTCTAAAATTCGTAAAATTACGCTAAAATTCGTAAAATTACAGTCATACAAACCGTAAATGTTGATCCACGCAGACCGGCGATACTGGCGAAGAGCAAAAGTTTAAATTCAATTATCTCGAATACGTTTTGTCAGTGGTTCTGCCACGATAACTTTTAAACAAATTAACGCATTTCCATTTTTTATTATAAAGGAAATTAAATTTTCTACAAACCATATGTGAGAAACAATATTTTTTTTTTTTTTTTTTACGTTAAAACAAAAATAAAATATTACTAATTTTTTTATGGCTTTTGAAATTCATATTTTATATTTTATAATTTATTTGCTATGAATTATTTTTGTTTCAGGTGTAATTTATGAACGACGTAATAAACAGTATAAAGAAGAAATAACGACTAAAAAATATAAAACCTGGGCTTGAAAATCTGTTTTTTTTTGTTTTGTTTTTTTTATTTCGATGAAACATAGATAAATATATGTAAAAATAAGTAATAATCTAAATTTATCACATACTTCCAAATCAAACTTCAGTCAGTTTTCGCTATTTTAACTTTTTCTGATCCCCCTTAATACTAAAGTAACCAGTAATAAATTTCCTTAATTATCCGTTTAATGACATGTTTAATTTTTTTTTCATAATATTTAGTTATTTTATTATGCAATTACAAATTTAAGAAAACCAACTCTCAGTTATTGTTTCTTTATTTCATTCCCATTTTCCATTTTTTAAATAGAAATAAATCTTTTTTTTTTGTTACTTTCATTTTAAGAAAGATCTATAAAAATGCTTTCGCGATGGATACAATGTCCAACACAAGAGATACATTTGTTTCTTAATTAATACACTGATAAAAACCTTATCCGTTTGTACAGATATCTCGAAATTCTGTTGTAAAAATAGGATGGGCATTAAATGTTTAAAAAGAAGAAATTCAAATAATAGCCTGTCGCTTGTATTATATCACGTGACATTTCCGTGAGAGAATGTTTTTAATTATTTTAAAAAATTGATAAAAACATAAAAATTAGTATTTTTTTTAGAATTAATAAAGTCAACCCCATTTGTAAAACATGTCCACTAGCTGCAAATTAACATTTTAGAATGAAATGATATATTCAATGAACATTTCTTATACTGTCCATGGTAGGTCCACTACGAGAGGGAACCGTGCCTACCTCTGTAGGTTTTCACACCCCTCGAGTTCTGGTAGAGCAAGTACGGGTTGGAGCATCCCTACTTAAGGCCTAGGGCCTGGTTCCCTTCTGGGTTTCCAGCTTCGAAGCTGTTGGGGGACGCCGGCCAGTCTCCAAGTGTCTCGTGGTGACTCCCCGTGGTTTCACCACGTATCGCAACGGCTTACGTCGTCGACACGTGGGTTTAAGGTTAGAGGGTCCGCAGGTGGCGGTCCTCTGACAGGTCGAAGTGCCGCAGGGACACAAACCTGCTGGCGCGATAAAAGTCCCTCAGGATTTGGGTTCGGCGCTCCCTCAGGGAGCCTGCGGCGCAGCTTACTTTTATACCGTCCATGGTAATAGTCGACGCATTTTATACTTTAACTTCGTTATACATGGAAGTTTCAATGCATTTAACTATTACATGCAAATTACATTTTGTTTTTTAGAAATACTTAAAATAGATAAGTTCTCCGTCTTCTTAAATATATCTGCCCTCTAATGTTACGAGATATCTGGACATTTATTATTACCAAATATCGATGCATTGATTTGTTCAAGCGATAGCAGTGTAGCATCGCCAGTGGATGTAACTATAGGAAAGGAAGTTAATATCTCCATTGTACTAGAATCCTTATGTATTTTATACAGATGGTTATGTTTGAGTAAAACAAGGATATCACTGTTTGAGAGACATGAGATACAGGTACTGGCAAGGCTATCCGTTACCTCATGAAATCTATGTGTTTACTAATGTAAGGGAGTGGTTTGTTTTCTATTATAATGCAATGATTCAATCTTCTATAACAAAAATCATCTGCTTGTTCCGTTTGTTTGTCCGAAAATCGTCTGTATCAATTCTCTTGGTGTTTATTTATTTTGTTAGTAATTGAATAATTAGCAAAATCAACTACCAGTTATTATTTTATTTCATTATTATTTTTCCATTCTTAAAATGAAGAACATTATTATTATTATTATTCATTATTCATTATTATCATACTCAGTTAAATAACAATTGTGTGTGGGGGGGGAGGAGGGTAATAATCACAAAAGATCTGTATGAATTTGTTCCTGCGCTAGCAATAATGTCTAACACAAAGGACATTTTTCTTCCTTAATCAATATATCGACAACAATGTTTATTTGCACTTCAAGTTATCCCTAGTTTCGGCTGAATAAATCGGATGTACATGGAATATTAAGTTAAAAATACTTCAAATAACTGTACAGAGTTTACACTATACATAGACCATTAAACTCGGAGAATTATTTCAGCAAGTAGCCGGAAACACCTCCAGAAAAGTTGTAGCCTTTTTTGTATAAAGATTTTATAAATAAAATAAAGACGCAGAGTAATACATTTCTTATTACACTGTAAAAAATGACCATTGTTTCTTATTTTATGAAAATAACCACGAACTAATATATAATATAATCTTCTGAGTTATCCGAAATTTCAAATAGCATGTTGCATTGTCTTTTGAATCCCCAGAAACGGAATTAATCCCCAGAAAAAATTACAACATTAGATACATAATTCTTTACTCATGCAATGATTTTATATTTGATAAAAAATCCACTCAGCTTAAATGATTTTTTCTTATTCCTGAAACGGAAATAGCCCGTATTAAATAATCTGCAAAAATGGCGTTTTGTTTCCTTTAACATTGTAGATACGTGAGGATTTATTTTGCATTGTTTTATTCAAGTTCCAAATTCAATTTTAAGGAAAACATTCTCATGTACACTGTAAAAAATGACCAATGTTTCTTATTTTATGAAAATGTACTATAACCACGAACTAAAATATAATATAATCTTCTGAGTAATCCGAAATTCCGAATAGCGTGTTCCATTGTCTTTTGAATCACCAGAAACCAATACATTTCCAAAATTTAAAGAATTATTTTTAAAAACAAAGTATCTTTCGCTGCCCGTATTTTTCAGAAACGTTTCCGAAGGGTTTTTATAGTGGATTAATTAGTGTCCTCAGCCTGGGATACCTATTTTCGAATGCTATCCATTCTCAAGTAAACATTATCATGCTCAAAAAACATATTTAACAGACAAACATGCCAAATGAACAGAGTTAACAATGACATTAAAATTAAGATTAGTTATTTAGTCTTTCATGTATAAATTAACTTATGCGGCTGAAAACGTGTACTTGAGAATGGATAACATTCGAAAAACAGGTATTCCAGGCTGAGGACACTAATTAATACACTATAAAAACCCTTCGGAAACGTTTCTTAAAAATACGGACAGCGAAAAATAATTTGTTTTTATAAATTATTCTTTAAATTTTGAAAATTTATTCTTTTCTGGGGATTCAAAAGACAATGTAACATGGTATTTGAAATTTCGGATAACTCAGAAGATTATATTATATTTTCGTTCGTGGTTATAGCATATTTTCATAAAATAAGAAACATTGGTCATTTTTTACAGTGTACCTACAACGACTCAAGACTTATTTCAGTTAAAAGTTGTAGGTTAATTAAAAGTCACCCTGTATATTTTATTAGGGGGTTAATTGAATTATTATAAGCTACAAAAATATTTCAGTTTATCATTTTTCATATAGTCATTTATTCAGTATTGGAGATGTATTGGTTTCTGGGAAATCAAAAGACAAGGGAACACGCTATTCGGAATTTCGGTTAACTCAGAAGATTATATTATAGTTCGCTCGTTAGTGGATGACATTCGAAAAACAGGTATTCCAGGCTGAGGACACTAATTAATACACTATAAAAACCCTTCGGAAATGTTTCTGAAAAATACGGACAGCGAATAATACTTTTTTTTTATAAATAATTCTTTAAATTTTGGAGATGTGTTGGTTTCTGGGGATTCAAAAGACAATGGAACACGCTATTCGTAATTTCGGTTAACTCAAAAGATTATATTATATTTCTGTTTGCAGTTATAGTATATTTTCATAAAATAAGAAACAATAGTCATTTTTTACAGTAAGGCCATACGTTACAACTACTTTTATATATCGCCTTTTTTCTTTGTTTTCTGTTGTAAAAATGAGGAGCTTTTTTTTCTTGAATCTTTGTTTGTTGGTAATAAATAACGGAAAATAATTATAATTGCTATTTTTTCCCGTAGACAAAATACATAGCTGTCATATGTTTTATTTTCTTCAGTCAGTTCTACATTGAATTTGCATATTATTTCAACAACTATTATTCTACAAAAAATATGTAGATTATCTCCTGATATAGTAGCATTTTATTTCGCAAATTATGTATCGAAATGGCCCTTAAGTAATCTTAAAAATAAAGAATATCAAATGAGTATCTATCATCTCTATTATTCCATAGGCTATCGCACGCAGATAATTACTTTTTAACACTTTTCAACCTAGTTGAAAAGTGTTTATGACTTCGGTTTGTCTGCCGTCTGGCCGTGCTCTAACATATGCTCGGATTGCCCTGCGATTTTTACATGTTATTGTCGTTATATATAGCATGTTGCCTATTTCAACTGAAGTGTGTAGCACTTATAGTTTTCTTACAGGGACACTCAAAAGAATTCCAGTACATTACGGTCTATGGGGAAAAATCATTTGCGGTTTATTTTAATGATGTTACACAATTTCAAACACATTGTAATTGATATATATCACTAAGGTGCATTACAAAAAGCGTAATATGGAATAGGGTGTGCATAGCACTTATAGTTACTTTACAGGGACAGTCAAAAGAAATCCGTTACATTACGTCTATGGAGAAAAATCGTTTGCGGTTTAATTAAATAATGTTTCAGTATTTTAAACGCATTGAAATTTATATGTATAACTGAGGTGCATTACAAGAGGCTTACTACAGAATATTGTGTGTATAGCAGTCATCGTTCATTTACAGGGACACACAAAATAATTCTCTACTGTCTGTTAACAATAATTCCTGGAAGTGCATTTTAATTTGCTGAACTTTAAATTTAACTCACTTTTTGTCTAATACTTGGCGTGTATAAGTTCTGTAGATCATATACAGGGCAGCACACAATTTCGCGAACGCATTTCCATTTATTGACAGAAACTCCAGAAGGAGAATTTTAAACTGTGCTACGCGTTTCCTAACTAAACTAAAATATAGCATCCAATGTATACAAATCTATAGATCATATACAGGGCTGAATAAAAATATTCGAATATTTTTCCGAATATTGTATATGTTGTAAATATATGTTGGAAATTTCTGAAATTACGTTTTTAAATATGCTATGCGTTTTCCAAATTGTTTACTTAGATGTTATTTTTCAGCTTATTAAACGGCAATGATTTGTAAAATTATTTTGGAAGCGTTGGAAAGTGTTATATAACCTATGCTTGACGCGTGATTTTTATTTCTTGTTTTAATTTTTAAAAGAATCTCAAAATTATGAAGATTGATTTCAAAGATTTCGTAATAAAATAAAACTGAAATGTAATGTATGTTAGGGGAAAACAAAAAAAAAATTAACAAAAATTATTTCAAAGTAGTTTATATGTGTGTGTAAATATCGTACCTAACTATTATGTGCCTTTTTAACTATGAATAAGATTTTTTAGAGTTCATTAAAATAAAGTTAACCTTAAAACAGGTTTTGAACATTTCTTGTTCGTTTCTCAAAAATATTATAGCCAGAATATTTTACCCAAGACTAAATTACTATTTTTAAAAAAATTATTTCAAACCCCTAAAATTTTTCTCAATGTAACTTGATGATTTTGTATTCCATGTTTAAATACAATATTCTTCATCCAAACCTTTTTCAAGATATAAATGCGTTAGAAACATTTTCAAATATTGTTCCATTATTTTCTGTACATTCATTGCAAAAGAAAGAAGTATTATATGACTTTACTTGGTATCACATTTGTCAACTTTATTTTTTAATTTATTGTTTAAAAATAGTATGAAGAAAAATAAATAACAAGCTCTGTCCGAAAATCGCACAGGTCTTTGGAATGCTAGAACAACAAGCATTGGATGAAATTTTAAACCATTCAGAAATTAACAAGTAAGGAAAAATTTATTTCTTATTTTACTTTATATTTTTTAATACATAGTTTTTATTAAAATAATGACAATATACCGCATTAATAAAATTAAACTTTCAATTATTTTTTTAAAGGATATTTCTTAATTTTATAATTGTGAAATAAGAAAATATATCTAGTTTTTTTCTTTACAATAGGAAAAAAGAACAAAAATCATACATTTTTATGACTGTAAAGGAACAATAAGAAAATAAATCCGGCAGTTTAGCTTATACAAAAATTTAAAGATAAGGTAAAAAATTTAAACAGAAGATAGAAGTGTTTTTGTTAAACAGAAATGTATTTGCAGATTGCATAAAAATGCGCAATACTTGTCTTTGTGCCGGGCTATGGGCACCTTCAATAAAATATTTCCTAAAAAACAGTGAATCTAAATGCATTTTACAAAAATATAAAGTAAATTACATAACATTATACTAGGAAATAATTTTTAGTTATCACTTTTCAGTAGTTGGCATTTTTTAGTAGCCAGTTCTGGCAGTTAGTTATATTTTTCTTATTATCCATCTGCGGCCAATGCGAATATTTTCATATATATAGGTACAACGTACATAAATAACATTTAAAATCAGAAAAAGCAATGTACAGAAATTTTCTTGAAATTGTTTTTATAGAAAACAAACAATAAAAAAAGGTTTCAAAATTTTTGAAAATGAAAGGTTAAAGCTAATTTACAATAGTTACAAAGAGAGATTACAACTAGTTTTAACGTAATATGGAAAAAAAGTGATATATGCAGTGAAACTTCCATTTAACGAAGTCTCATTGTTACACATAAAAACTTCGTTATGAAGAAAATTCGTTAAATAGAAATCAACATAAATTCAGATATGACAAACAGGTACTGGATATAGAAGCATTTGATTCAGTTTCAAATATGAAGCCGTGTTTTACAAAACAGTTGTGTACGGTCGATGAAATCATGTCGTATTTCCAAACTTTGGCTCAAGCTTTCATCATCTCAGATACACAGGTTCTCAAACTAATAATTTTTCTACACTGTCTTTTTTTTGTCTTTTTCGATAATGTACTTCAGGATATTTTATTATTCCTTAGACTAATGACTGAAGTTTAGAAGGTGTATTGGCAGAAATAAAAATAACTTTGATGTTCTTCGATTTGAATTTTGAAGCACATTTCTGTGGATGTACAAAGCAATTGTCTATCAGCAATGGAGGGTCAGAATGGTAACTGTCTGACTCTAATTGATATTTTTTGCTTAAATGCATCTGACGCCATTGTGTCACTGCATCTTCTATATCATTGTATGTAAATAAGGGATTTTGACTTCCCGCAACTGTCAGAGCTGGAGTCTCGGTGTGGGAGAGTAATTATAACAAGTGTTGTAATTAGTGTAAAAAAATGTTTTATTTAGCACCAAGAAGAATGGAAATTATTTACAAATGTTCATTTTCATACAATCCACTGAAATAAAATCACATATCCATCGTAACAGCAACCTCTAATTTGAATTCTGCACACGTACAAAAGTGGCATGAACTTCGTTATATAGAATATATTTTTCGTAATATGGAGATTAATTTACATGCTAATGGTGTTCAGAGTCAAAGTTCTGCAGAAAATTTCGTTAAGTAGAAAACTTCGTTAAATAGGGACTTCGTTAAAAGGAAGTTCCACTGTATATATTTTTTTTAAATTTTAATAGTACTCAATAGCAAATCCTAATAATATGTATTTGTATCCGATTATTTTGAAGCATTATACGCAATCCAATTGAGATGGAATTTTTAAAAAATCATACATCCATTATATACATTATGTTCACTAACATCCCTTGCCACCCTCTTAACTTCAGAACGGCTGCTGCCATATTCATAAAAGTAGTGTCTAGGTATAGTAAAGTAGCCATGCGCTACTCAATGAAACTTCCTACGGCGCCACCCGATGGAATATTGCGGAGTTAGCACTCCTTTCTCGAAAACGGAAAGAGATAGAGGAAAAAAGTGATTTACAAAGTTGTAGAGCATCATCGATTTAGTACGAAAAGACACATTGTGGACATTAATGTGAAGAATAGGACGATTAAAACACGCATTTGTCTTTTTGTGATTTCCTACACTGTGACGTGACAAAACAATCTTAGAAAGAAAAAAACAAATCACTAATATTAAGCGCGGTAAACGTCTGTGTGTGTGTGTGTGTGTGTGTGTGTGTGTGTGTGTGTGTGTGTGTCTGTCTGTGCACTCCGCCTTTGTACCCGCAAAGGCTCCGGGACCAGGCGACGCACGGACGGCGGACGCGTACCGAAAAATTCGCAAAAAAGGCGCGACGCTCAAGTTTCGATCGGGTCGGGCCTCCGACCCGGACCCGGGGAGTTATTAATGAGCGAAAGTGTTTTAATTACCGACCGAAACCCAACTCGGAAAGGAAAGCAAAACAGCAAACATTTTCGCCTCCGAACAGGGTTGCCAGTCTCCGTCGGGTCCGGGAAGGAAAAGACGGCGGGGTTCCCAGGGAGCGATTTAAGCCCCAAACCGCAGTGCAGGTCCGACCCGTATCTCCGTAAGTCGGAGGGCCAGAAATTCGAAAGTCGTACGTACGGAACCGGGACGTCGTCAGGTTTGATAAATTCGAAAAATCTTTTCCGTACGACGATTAGAACCGAAAAAATCCTTTAAAAATCGATCGATAAAATGTAATTTTCGAATTCTTTTTCACCGCTGGGAATGTCAGACAGCAGACAGCCGGAGACACGGCTGCAAAACGATTTCATTCTCCGCCACCGCAGGTGTTCCGGAGGATTTTCACGTGACCGGCCTGTATTCATCGCTCCAGTGCGCTTTCGAAAAACAATGAAGTCGGGGGACCAGAAATTCGAAAATCGTACAGACAGATTCACGAGAGCATTTGCTTTCAGAAAATCGAAAAATCATTCCCGTACGACCATTAGAACCGAAAAAATTCTTTAAAAATCGATCTATAAAAAATTATTTTTCATTTCTTTGGGCGCTGCGAATGCCAGAAGGCAGACGATTGTCTGGTTCGATTTTCAAGAGGCAAGGAGGACGTGGTCACGTGACGTTCAACTGCGTTTTTTCAGAGGGGGGACTCATTTCCGAATCTAAGGGGCGCATTAATTTCAAACTTTGACAGGGCGACTCAAAATGGATTCTGCTTTCAGAATATCTAAAAATTATTCTCATATCTTCATTAGGAGCCGATATATTATTTTATTGTATAATTAATCATCCTTATTTGTATAATTAAAGCAAAAGAAAGATTTCTATTACAGTGCCGGCTAGATATTACGATTTTAAGAAGTAGGCCGCGTCTAAAAACTGCCATAACGAGTATCTTAAGTTTTTGTTTTAGAGTGGAAACCAGATATTATGATAGGAAAAAGCGGGCTTCGCCCGTTATCGATTTTTTTTTTAGTTTTAAGTTTTTCTACAGCTCACTGTCTTTGAACTAGAACACAGGTAGTCTACATAAGTTGTTTGAGGAAAAGCAGTGTCATCGCCAAACCCCCCCCCCCCGCCCCCGCTTTTTTCTTTTAACTGTGGTCCGTTTCTATAACTAAGAAACTGTGTTACGGATGTCCACCAAACTGATTCCAAACATCATAATTAAAGTAATAAGGACCCCCTATCCAGATATTATGATAGGGAAAAGCGGGCTTCGCCCGTTATCGATTTTTTTTTTTTTAAGTTTTTCTACAGGTCCCTGTCTTTGAACTAGAACTCAGGTAGTCTAAATAAATTCGACTCGACATCGATACAGCTTACCGATTTTATTTCGTTTTTCCACCACTAGGGGGCGCTTTCCTATCTTCGGTTCTACGGGCATGAAAACGACGGGGTATGGCTCATTCGACTCGACATCGAAAGTCTTAACGATTTCAGTTATGATCATATAAACAGATTGCGCCACCTGGTGGCGGAAGGTGGAACTAACGTATACTGCAGCGCGTGCGCAGCACGACTGCTATACGGTGCCGCAGGCAGCGGGGACCCGAGCCGCAGGTTTTCGTTCAGTTAGAGGTTTATACTATTCCATGTGCAATTTAAGGGATTATCCGGTGCATGCGTAGCACGACCGTCATACGGTGCCGAAGGCAGCGGGGACCAGGGTCGGAACGACTGCTATACGGTGCCGCAGGCAGCGGGGACCCGAGCCGGAGGTTCGTTCAGTTAGAGGTTTATACTATTCTATGTGCAATTTAAGGGATTATCCGGTGCGTGCGCAGCACGACCGGTATACGGTCGGAGGTTCGTTCGGTTAGAGGTTTGTACAATTCAATGTGCTAATTAAGGGATTACCCGGTGCGTGCGTAGCACGACCGGTATACGGTGCCGAAGGCAGCGGGGACCCGGGTCGGCGGTTCGTCATGTTTGAGGTTTTACAAGATTAGAGATTTTCTACAATTCGAGGCACCGATGTAAATTAGGGGCCCGCTGGCGGGCGAAGCCAGTGACAGGTTTATACTATTCTATGTGCAATTTAAGGGATTATCCGGTGCGTGCGTAGCACGACCGGTATACGGTGCCGAAGGCAGCGGGGACCAGGGTCGGAACGACTGCTATACGGTGCCGCAGGCAGCGGGGTCCAGAGCCGGAGGTTCGTTCACTGACAGGTTTATAGTATTCTATGTGCAATTTAAGGGATTATCCGGTGCGTGCGTAGCACGACCGGTATACGGTGCCGAAGGCAGCGGGGACCAGGGTCGGAGATTAGTTCAGTTAGAGGTTTATACTATTCGATGTGCAAATTAAGTGATTATGCAAATTATGGGATTATCCGGTGCGTGCGTAGCACGACCGGTGTACGGTGCCGAAGGCAGCGGGGACCCGGGTCGGAGGTTCGTTCGGTTCGAGGGGGATGCGAGCCGGAGAATACAAAAGTTTCGAGGCACCGATGTAAATTAGGGGCCCGCTGGCGGGCGAAGCCAGCTAGTAGTTATAATAATATACCTTTATTTTAGATGTTCAAACTTCTCACCGTCAGGTGCAATGCATATTTGGATGTTTGTTTGAATTTCACGTTGCACACGTTAGAGCATAGATGGTGACACGTTAACACAAGCGTCCGTAATAGCGTCGTTTAATATCCTACAATGTTTGTGGAGGGGTCACACACACCTGTTGTTTCATAACTGGTTGTTTCTTTCTTTCTAAGATCGTTTTGTCACATCACAGAGTAGGAAATAACAAAAAAAAAAACAAATGCGCGTTTTAACCGTTCTATTCTTCGCATTAATGTCCACAAGGTGTCTTTTCGTACTAAATCGACGATACTCTATCACTTTGTAAATCCCTTTCTTTCTCTATCTCTTTCCGTTTTCGAGATAGGAATGCTAACTCCACAGCATTCCACCAGGTGGTGCTGTAGGCGGTTTCATTGTGTAGCGCATGGCTACTTTACTATACCTATACACCACTTTTATGAATATAGCACAAGCCGTTCCGAAGTTAAGAGGGAGGCAAGGGACTTTAGTGGGCATACTGTATATATATACAGAGAGAGAGCTTAAAAAAAACTTTTAATAAACATATTTGTAATATCTAATACAGATTAGAAAATTTAAAGATTGGAAGTGCATACATAATATGAGATCAATAAACTATATTCTCCAAAAATAACTAGTCGAATGTGCCAATCCCAAAACTTTCTTCTATCTCACACAGGTTTCGCATACACTAAAAAGAACCAATTAACCAATTTAAAAAGAACCAAAGCAACCAATTTATATCAAGGTCTAACGTAAACTAAAGTTTTATTAAATTCCATGCAGTAGTTCCTGAGATAGGACTATTGCTAAAATCGTGTAAATCCTGCAAAATGTAGCATAGAAGCGCCATTTGTTGGGATATTTGGACCAAAACCTAATCGACAACAACTTATGTCAACATCTAACTGAATCTGAAGTTTGATGAAAATACGTGCATTAGTTCTTGAGATATAGTTATCATGATAATAATGAAAAAAAGTACCATAGCAGGGCCAACTGTTGGGCTATTTACACCAAAATGTAAGCAGCATATATTTATGTCAAGGTCTAACATAATCTGAAGTTTGATTAAATTCCGTCTAGTTCTTGAGATATAGCTATCGTAAAAAAAAAAGAAAAAAGTGGCATAGCAACGCAACCTCTTGCGATATCTACACCAAAACGTAATCAGCATCTATTTATGTCAAGGTCTAAATGAATCTGAAGATTGATGAAAATAAGTGCATTAGTTCTTAAGATAGAGCTATTGCGGAAATCGCGAAAAATGTAGTATAGCAGCGTCACCTGTTGGGAGATTTACACCAAAACGTAAGCAACATCTATTTATATCAGGGACTTTCAAGTTTTATTAAATTTAGTGGAGTAGTTTTGAGATAGAGCACCCACAAAATTTTGTCACATACAAACAGACAGACAGAGTCACAGAGTCACAGACTCACAGACAGACATTTTCTAAAAACAGTCAAATCGTGTTCAAGATCTTCTAAAAAGTATAAATCCGTTGAAAACCGGAAGTCGAATATTTTTATGAATCCAATACTATCTTCTTGTAAAGATAGAAGAAAGTAATAAACATGAGTTCACACACACACACACACACACACACATATATATATATATATATATATATATATATATATATATATATATATATATATATATATATATATATACATTTATTTTAGTTTTTCATTCTTTGATATCTTATAAATGCTATTATCTTTTGATAAATGGACTCTAGGCCATACTTCTTAACTCTATAGTATTTTTGTGTTTTTTTGTTTCTTCAATATTAACTTAGATATATTGAATCAAGAAAGTCGCATTTGTTTATTATCTTGAGACTGTTTCTATTCATTTGGTTAATGCTTTCTCAAAATATATATGATATTTTACTAGAAATAATATAAAAAATTGTTTAAAAGAAATCTCAGATCTTTGATTTTTCAATAATTTCCAAGTGGAAAATTTCCGTTTTTAGGGTTTCGTTCATCTCACGAAACCGAATTACTCCCACTTCGTTGTCTGCCCGTCACAGAGCCGGTTCTCAGAAACTATCTAAATTACAGGCATGAAATCTTGTGTATTTATAGCTGAATACCTACTATGAACCTCAAAATCATAAAATTTGAAAAAATCGTATTATTTTAATATATAGAGATAAAAAACAAAAAATCTAACAGCCTTTTCCTATTAAATTTAAACACTTTTCGTTATAGCAGTTGCCAATAATTAAAAATCCACAATAAAAATCTTTCTACAATAATTAATTTTCTATTGAAAGATTTCCACGTGAAAAATGAAAAGGAAATAAAAAGTTCCACCTATTGAAAAAAATATTAATATGACGTCATATTGGTAACAAAACTGAAATTTTCAAACATTTCTCAATAACACAAGTAGTATGAGTATGTGTAAATACAGAAAGCAGCTTAATATGACGTCAATAGAGAAATTAAAAGAAAATTAATCTGACGTCATATTGGAAGTTTAACGGATTTTTCAAATGTTTGAGAATACTACAAAGAGAGTATCAATATGAGTAATAGAGAATAGTAAATGTATGAGTTTGAGGAACGTATTGAATCATGATATAAACCCGATTATGGAAATATTGGCATTTTTAACATTTTGATGGTCTCTATACAACATGTTAAATTTTGAAATTGTTTTTTTTTAAATATCGCATTTATTCCACATGACAGATATTATTATGATAGAGTATAATACCGGGCTTCTCCCACTATCAGTCCGGTATCAGATATTCAAAAAACGAGAAAAATAGACCGGTAAATGTTTACTTTATAAAAAACATGACTTTTTTTTGGGGGGATGGGGGGGGATGAAATTTATTTTGATTTGTTAAAGAAATGATAAGTGTTTTGAAAGGAATATTAAACGACCATTTGTATGATTTTCGGTCACACTTACCCACTTGTTTCTATTAAATATGACTATATTCTACTAAATGCTGTTTTTCCAGTACATTTATTTATTAAGTAATTTACAAAGGTGCTTGATTAAATGGTATGTGATTATGAATGTTACTTTCAATCATTGTATTTTCAATTAAAAATCTTAGGTTTAAGTTTAATGTAACGAACTATGACTATATTTATGAATGTACTATATTTACGATGACTATATTTACGAATTTTGTAGGAATTACGGAAACAAGTTAAAAATGGATTGTAAAAGTATAAATAAGAAATTAATAATCTAAATTCAGTCACAGAAATTTGGAACTATTCTTATGCTCAAAAATAAAAATATTTTCAATGTTTATTTAATTTTGCATATTTGATTACTGCGTTTACTCGGATTACTTATTCAGTATCTAATTAATCGATTTTTAATATAATTTATACATTCTTTATAAGTTTTTTGTTTCAAAAATGAATGCATTTTATTCATTTCTTACACCAAAATTGAAGTAAGCATAGTTGTCATGTCGACATAAAAAAAAAAAAAAAAATGTATATTTGCAGATTATGGACGATAACTGGATAAATAATATGTCACTTCATCATCAAATAAAGTTATTTTAATACACAGTACTGTCGATTGCTTTACACAATATACCCAAGTAAAAAAGTATCCTTTTCCTAAAAGACATGCTGCCGTTCTTACAAGAATAATTTCTTTCCCTCTTTTATCTCTACTTAACTCTGAGTTATTTTTCTACTTGCCCTATCCATCTATTTCCCCCTTAAGTCAAGTTCTGTAGGAATAAGTCTTTGTCACACCGTCAATATAACAAAAATCCTCATTCTATGTTCTAAGATGATGATTAATGGCACTTATAAATTCATGAGGCATCGCCATCTAGCAAAATGGCACTTTAAGGGACTTCAGGTCATTGGGAAAATGACGGATATATGACCGTCAGTTTACTATGAAATAAGATCTTTATACAGTATAGTATATATATCAAAAGTTCATTCTGTGCAGTAGAGATATTTAATGTTCTCCATATTTAAAATCACCAAGACACTTAATCTATCTATATTATAAAGGACAAACGTGTCCGTACGTAACGCTGACGTCATTTTGCGTTATATGGCAACACTTGACGACGAAATTTCGGTTTTGCAATTTTTTAATTTTCTAAACATCGGACATTTTCAATTTTTACACCAAAAAAAAATGTACTTTCAATTGCGATTTGTTTGAAACGAGTGTCTTAATTGACTTATTTATTATAGCATTTAAAATAAATTTCAAGCAGGATTTTTTTTTTAAATCTATCTCTATCGCTTGCAGACGATTAAAAAATATTAATCAGTTTGCACTTTCAAAGCATATAAAAATTTCAGTATTTGTTTCCAGCTGATTTTCAAAAACGAAATTAAAACTGCATTAAGGAATAAATAAAATAGTATAAATTAAACACAAATTTAACAGACATATAATTGAAATAAGCGCTTAAAACCGCTGAAATTATCAGAATAAAAAAAACCACTGTAGATCACGAAATTTTTAACGATTTCTTCGGCTATTTCTTCTGGCATGAAGCCAATACGAAATTACTTCTAATAATAAATTTAAAAATTTTATTTGAATATAGAATTGACATATTTCATCTAAAAATGTTCTTTGGTGTTGTAGGGGCAATCTAAAAAAAAATTAAATGTAAAAAATATGTTAGAATTTTCAATGAAAATATAAATGTTTTCACATATATTCTCTACTCCCGGCAGCCTGTGTTGGATGCCCTAGTTATTTTAAAATTCTAAAGATGAAATATATATATATTATGGATAATTGTGTTTCGGTATTCTGAATACTACATTTTCGTATATTATTCTTCGTCTTATATTATCGCATAATTCTGTGATTAAATAAGCAGAAGATTACTATGTTTAGATAATACTATTTAAAATAATAATAATACATATATGTCAATAATTTTCGTTTATTTAACATTTTAACTAAAGTAGTATACTTTTAATTGCCATACCTTAAAACGTTCTTGTGCTTTTCAAATCTATAAATATTATATTTAACCATAAAAATATCATAACTAAGATGTTTTTTGTTACTTGATAACTTAGACGCAGAGAAGCTTGTGATATAAAGCAGAGAAGCTTGTGATGTATAAAAATAATTCATTATATATAAGAAAGAGTTTTATCTAGAGTTTTATATTTATTAGAGTTTTGTTATGTTAGAATATCATTATAGTTAAGAAAGAGTTTTATCATTTATATTTTACCCTGTTTCCTGATGTGTTAGAGTTATAGAAAGTGTCCACAGTTGTGTGATCCAGATGTCAATATGATATTTTCAGATTATGATTATATGTTAACAGATTAATCTTAATCTAATTATGATTACATGAAGACTAAATAGTTTAGAAATCCTGATTAGAAAGTTTTAATAAGGTTTTTTTTTCTCCTGTTGCCAATCTGAATGAAGTAACGGAACAAAAACTATTTTTTTATCGGTTAAGATGTGATTTAATCATAAAAATGTGTTTGTTCCAAAATCTAATCATTTTTTGTAATATAAAAATGAGTTTTGTCTTTCCCGTTGTCAATCTTAAAAATAAGCTATACAACTTTTTTTTATATAAATTGACTAGTTAGTGCTTTTTACGAAGCATAATAAAATTAAAATAGATTAATTTTAAGGTAAACATTCCATGTTTACATTTTTTTTTTGTTTTAACACTTCCCATTGTAAAGTGTCTATGTATTGGGTTTGTCTGGCAGTCTGACTATCTGCGTAACTGACTAGCCATGTTCTAACACTTGCAAATATACCCGTATTACCATGTAATTTTTACATGTTATTGAGGTTTCCTGAAAATGAAATGCGTAGCATTTATAGTTCGTTTACAAGGACACACATAAAAATTTCCGTTACATTATGGTCTACGAGGGGAAATCATTCACGGTCATTATATTGATTTTACGAAATTTCACACATAATCAGATTGATGTGAGTCACTGAGTTGGTGTGCGGCACATGCTTTCTAAGGAGTGTAAAATAAGTAGCATGTACAGTTCATTTACGGGGGCACGCAAAATAATTCCATTAACCCTTTGTTGCATGCTTTAAAACTGTGAAATCCTCAACATTAAATTTGCTATTTTTTAACTTAAAGGGTCACACAGAATGTGTAAAAATTACGTATAATGATTTTATTTTTTTTAAAATTACAACCTGTCCACTATATTCCAAAACAAAAGAAATAAAGTATTTTATATGTGTGTTTCAGCTATCCATTAAGCCAAAAAGTCATTAACAATAATTAAGTCATAAGCCAATAATGTATAAACAAAATACTATTTAAATGACATTATTCTAGGTTTAGAAACATTTTAGTTCATGTGGAATAACTTGCCGGCATGCTGAAGGGACATCCATATTGATGATATCTACACAAACAAGTTGTGGTGCTATGTCAATTTTTCTACTGAAAGCATAGATGTCACAGAGTGTCATAAGCTTTGAATAGGAACTCTAAATGAGATGCATTGGGTAGGGATAAATAGCATTTTTGTCCACTGTGGTGGACAGTATGCAACAAAGGGTTAAATTCGGATCAATGAGGAAAAAATCTTTTGCGGTTAATTTTAATTATGTTTTGACGCATCAAACAGGGTGGAATTTAAAAGGACCAATGAGTTGCATTATAGCATTAAAGTGTGTAGGGTTTTTATCTTTTAGTTACAGATATACAGAAAAGAATTCGGTTACAGTACTGAGTGATAGACTACTGCAGGAAGAGCGTTTTATTCCATGGTATACATTCATATATTTTTATGTGTATACAATTATGTGTTTTTAAATTTCCTTATTTAAATATCTCATTTTAATATATGAAAAAAAAAATTCTTAACGAAATTCTGTTAATGTTAGAAAGTGTTTCATATTTCATAATCTTTGATAGATGAATGATTTTTCGTTTTTTTTTTTAAACTATTTCAATTTTATATTTATTTCGAAGTTTGCTTCTTTGACGACAAGGACCTATATCGCGCTTTTGGAAATTTTCCAAATAAAAGCTTCGTTTTTTAAAAAATATATAGCGGGGAGGGATAATATAAAAACATCCCTGTCTATGTGTATACACATCAGAAACATATTTATAAGTGGAACATTCTATCCATTTAAATGGTTATAATTATTCAAAATGACTACATTTATTTTCGATTAGTATCATTTACATTATTTAATGACAGATATTCGTTGATTAATCAAAGCAAAAAATACTATTCGGAAATACTAACAGGAAGTTTGAAAAAAAATTCATTAAACTGACAACACTGGAAACAGCGCGTTACAGTTATATTTGTCCTGAGGTACTATATAAAAAAAAGAAAAAAGGTTGGTATTGCCAAGAAAGAGAGCAACCATGGAAGGACAAGTTATGCTGCCGACAAAAAAATAAATTTAACAGGACACAGGTAGTGGCAAAATCGCTTTATTTAAGAAAATATTTTCATCTGGTTTATCACCTTTACCAATAAATATTTTTTTTAATAATGGAAAGGACTCTATTTGTACTACCCCAGAAGTATTGTTTTATTTCCTACTGATCATCCCCTATATCAAATTATTGAATTGCATTATCCAGTAGAAAGAAAAGTACTTATATATATTATATATCTGCCTGCAAATTTATTTTAGTCGCTCTTTCATAGTGCTTTATTTTCTGCGTCTGAAAGTGTATATGTTGATGTTGAAAGATATGGATTTACAAAACATTAAAAATATTCTTCATTCATTAGAAATGTAGCTCTCTCTTGAGCTCGCTTAATCTTAATTTTTTGTTTCTTTTACAAGATAAACTAGTCGTTGGGGGCCACCGTAATACTTACCCATCATGGATATGCATAATGTAAAATATTAAAATAAAAATGTGTAAACTACTTATAAAATGCATTGCAATTCAAATAAAATCGTGGCTTGATGACGTCACAAACTTTAAAGGCTCGATTACTGAATTGCTTGAAAGAAACATCCTTATAACTCCAAAAATAATAATCCTATTACCTAGCGGTTTATTGCATCTGATTAAGCGTCAAATTTCTAATTAAAATATATCTTTGAAGTAAAATTTGGATGAAATACAGGGTCATGAAAAATCGAAGAGTGTGGAAATAGGATTCCAAATATCTCGGCAACTCATTATCCGATCGACTTCATGCTGTATGCAAAATTTATGTTTTTTATTGTATTTTATATTCATTTCTTAAAATAACCAATTTCGAAAATTTTTATATACCTTTTATCACGACGAATATTTCGAAAGTCCGAAAAAATAGTTCCGGTTAATCGAGGTTATTGAAATGAAATAGGCTTCTTTCCATTATTACATACTAAGTACATACCAAATTGCAAGTCCCTATCTCAATTTTTTCGGGAGATAGAGCGTTTACAGACACACCGACACACAGACACACAGACGGACGGCAATTTTTTTTTCTAAAAATATGTTTTTCGGAATCTCCAGTGTCTGAAACGTGTAAATCCGTCAAAAAAAATTTTCGATTTTCAAAACGATTACAAGACTTACCCTATACTACGTATGATGGGTAAGTAATAAAATTTAGTATATCATATTACTTTGTATTTCTTTTATAGAATTTTATATAATTACACCAACTTTTATTTTTTCTAATATCAATAAATGAGTTTGGTTTTCTTAGAATCAGTAAAGGAATTGTTTTACTGTAATTTATATTAAGTCCAGTTTAATGCCCATTATATACCATTTACTTAACAGTTACCATTACCAGTGTACTTTAAATACGTTTTGAATGAATATTATTAGTTAAGATTTATTTTATGACGTAATTTTAAATGTATATGAATGTTACAGTGTCACTTTTATAGTCATACTTTTCCTGGTCCTGTGGTTGCAAAAAGACAAAATAGAATGTTTGCAACAGAGTACAGGAAAAAAGAAAACAAAATGTCATATTTAATCAATCGTCTATTAACATTTTTAGGGTTCCGTTCATCTCACGAAACCCTATTAATCCCGCGTCGTTGTCTGTCTGTCACAGAGCCGGTTCTCAGAAACTATATAACTTACAGTCAAGAAATTTTGTGTACCTATAGCTGAATACCTACTATGAAGATCAAAATCATAAAATTTGAAAAAATCGTATTATTTTAATATATGGAGATACAAAACCAAAAATAATTCTAAATAATAATTCTAAATAATTAATTAAACTATTAATATTGGTTAAACAATAACAATTTATACGCGAGTAATAATTAATAATAATATAATAATTATTGAATATTTATAAACTAATAATATCAATATTTTAAATAACACCAATTTAGGCGCAAATTATATATAAAAACTAGTCGTTGGGGGCCACCGTAATACTTACCCATCATGTATATGTATAATGTAAAATATTAAAATAAAAATGTGTAAACTACTTATAAAATGCATTGCAATTCAAATAAAATCGTGGCTTGATGACGTCATAAAAAGGCTCGATTACTGAATTGCTTGAAAGAGGTTTTTCCTTATAACTCCAAAAATAATACTTCTATTAACTAGCGGTTTATTGCATCTGATTAAGCGTCAAATTTCCAATTAAAATATGTATTTGAAGTGAAATTTGGATGAAATACAGGGTCATAAAAAATCGAAGAGTGTGGAAAATAGGATTACAAATATCTTGGCAACTCATTATCCGATCGACTTCATGTTTTATGCAAAATTTATGATTTTTTATTGTCTTTTATATTTACTCCTTAAAATAAACAATTTCGAAAATTTTTATATACCTTTCATCAGAACGAATATTTCGAGAGTCCGAAAAAAAATGTTCCGGTTAATCGAGGTTATTGAAATGAAATAGGCTTCTTCCCATTATTACATACTAAGTACATACCAAATTGCAAGTCTCTATCTCAATTTGTTCGGGAGATAGAGCGTTTACAGACACACACACAGACACACAGACACACAGACGGACGGCAAATTTTTTTTTTCTAAAAATATGTTTTTCGGAATCTCCAGTGTCTGAAACGTGTAAATCCGTCAAAAATTTTTTTTCGATTTCCAAAACGATTACAAGACTTACCCTATACTACGTATGATGGGTAAGTAATAATTAGTCTTACTTTATTAAACTCCATTATTGAATTTGAATTACTGCATTCTAAAAATTGTATCACTTTCTTTAAACTATCTTCTATAAAATTACTTCAGGCATTCATTCAAGATTTTAGAAATGCTATTAAAATTAACATAAATTATCAAGAATGTTCTTTTAAATTTGCTGATATATTTCGGTTTAACTGTAAAAATCAGACATATGTTGCTGTACTAAATAATAAAATTATGCGTATGTATATATATTTTATTAATTTGCAAAAATTCCCATTCAAAAAAGTTATGTCATCAAATATATATTATTTAACTTGAGAAATCCCATTGCCTATTAATATTAAAGGCAATATTTTAATAACTACATTTGTTTAGATATATAAAAGACTGTAATTTTGCCTTTAGCAAAATGACTTATAATTTGTATAAATATTCAACATTTCGAACGATTTCATGAATAAGCAATCATATTGTATAGCCTCCAGATAAATACAAATATTTAGCTAAGTAACTTAATATGCAATACTTTCTTCGTAAGCATTTAAAATAGTAACCATTATAATTATTTATCAGATGTTATTTTACTATAAATTAATTAATGGTTATTTTATTATCTAGCAATAATCAAATATCAATTTCCAGTTTACATTATGTGAAATACCACAGTATATATTTTAATAAATTTTTATTCAGCTATTAGATGATTATTATTTGAAATGAATTTAATAGAACTAAACGTGTTTACAAAGTTGCTATAGATATGTGTGGAGCTATTTATACAGGCATAAGTATACATTTTGTTAGAAAATAAGTGAATATTTAATTAACTTTCAATGTTAATAAATTTTAATATTGTATAGTGGAAATTAATCATTTGATTTTAGGTCTTGTATAGTGCTTGAATTTAATTAGTTAATTTTAGATCTTGTATTGTGATTAAAAGTTAATTGTTTTCTTAATTTGTGAATGTGGAATAATAACCTTTTAAGAATAATAATAATTTTAGAATATTTAAAGCATCTTGCAGTTAAGAGAAATAATTTTGATAATAAGACTCATCATCTCCACTGATAAATGAAACACATAAATCATAAAAAATAAATAGCGCAATTTTAAGCATATCCTGATTAAGCATATACTGAAATTAAAGTAAACAAAAGGGCATATGAAAATGAAAAGATATTCTAATTAATTATAACTTTTCTAGGTTAACCAAGAATGCAAAATAAGTTTAAAAGAATAAATCCAACACATAATTGCTATGTATGGTTAACTGCACTTAATTAAGATGATGAACCTGCATACGTCAGGTTTTGTGTCATCAGAAGACACTTGTGTTTCACTGAACTAAAAAATGGCGATCCTGACTATGGTAAAGATACCATATATATTCCTTTCAAAAAATTAAAGCAATCTATATTTTATGTATTTTATCAAATATATTTTCCCCTTTCTGCATAATCCTAATTCATATACATTCCCGGCTGTTAAAAAGCGCACCCTTTTTATCTTTCTCTTTCAACGAAAGACTTTTAGTCAAAATCATGCATATTGCTTTTAAATTATCATTAACGTACTTATTCGGTCTCCCACATATCAAAAGAAATGAAATTATACAAGGCATAAAGTGTTTTCCTTTTCATGGTCAGCTTTGTCTTGCATATTGTATCCAGATGTCTATAACATTTAAACGGCGCCTTTGCTGCATTCCTCGAAAACCCTGTTCCCAAAACAATATTTAACGGTAAAATTCTTAATCTCTCTTTTTAGCCAAAGTGCAATCTTCGCCAAAAGATTTTTTCCTTCCAGTGACGTCAATTATGAAGTTGATATGCTGCATATGTAACGGTTACATTTCCCACGCAAAAAAATGCGATTCTCTTGGCTTGAAATGTAACTCGCTTGGTGTGTTATCTTTGCGCCCGCTTTCATATCGGATAGGATACTTGCCCTCTGATCACCAGCAGACCAACTTCCCAAAAAATTGCTCTCAGCCCTGTGCCACCTTAGGAGATATCAAAATTCGGCGTTCATCCTAAAAATGCAATCTAAGTGTCATCACGATTTTTGGACTTATCAAGAAGGATGTCACCCTGTGCTATGTTTCAATGTGCCATATCAAATCTAGGTGTGATATGACTTTTATGGATAACTTGTCTTGTTGTGACATCTCTGCATTAAACGAACTTTGCTAACTTATGTGACTTTCCTTTTCTTCTAAAAAAACTACTTTCAGTTCAGTTTGATCCCAGGACTTCGTCGCCACGGATTATTGCGAACACAACGTGAGATGTGCCATTTCATCGGCCAATTTCCATGTCTTCTCTGTACTTATTAGTTACAATAGTACTTTTTCTCCGACATAATTTCACGGAATTTGTGATCCCGTGTACTACACCAACTAATCCATATGAATCACCAAACAACACCATACTGACTGTTTCAGGTAGTATGTGAACATTTTAAAGTATTTCATCATTGATGGGCTTCTAAAGGAAACAGATGTTTCACGCTTTCATTGGGATTTATTTAGCTCTTGACTGAAACACAAATATTTGTGTTATCTTTTCGATATCACAAGCGATCGAAAACTGGACTGCTTTTTATTGAATTGTAGATGCATTGAAACTCTCAATCACCACGTGGACTGATCTGGTGTATAGAGGCACTGGTTTTCTGATTTTTCACTTTAATATATACGTGACACATTTTGATTATTCGATGCATGAGACTTTCTGATTTCCTTTGAAACTTAACGTGACAAATCTAGAATGACGACACACATTCGCTGTTAAGATTGTTAAAGTCAGCATTTTTCAGGAACTGCAGATAAATCATTATGTTGATAGTTTCATTGCTGGTAAGATTTCCTTTAGATTATTCTTTTTACTTACCCATCATCTCGTATAGGGTAAGTCTTGTAATCGAAAATCGAAATTTTTTTGTTGACGGATTTACACGTTTCAATTACTGGAGATCCCGAAAAACGTATTTTTAGAAAAAAAAAAATTTGACGTCCGTCTGTCTGTGGAGCTGTGTGTCTGTCTGAAAACGCTCTATCTCCCGAACAAATTGAGATAGAAACTTGAAATTTGGTATGTACTCAGTCTGTAATACCGGGAAGAAGCTTCTTGAATTTCAGTAACCTCGATTATCCGGAACTATTTTTTCGGACTCTCGAAACACTCGTTCTGATAAAAGGTATATAAAAAATTTCGATTTTTTCTTTTTTTTTAAGGAGTGAATACAAAAGACAATAAAAAACATAAATTTTGCATAAAGAATGAATTTGATCGGATAATGAGTTGCGGAGATATTTGTAATCCTATTTTCCACACTTTTCGACTTTTCATGACCCTGTATTTCATTCCAATTTCAATTCAAAGATATATTTCAATTGGAAATGAGCAGTAAACCGTTAGTTAATATGATTATCAATTTTGGAGTTATAAGGATGTTTCTCTTGCGCAATTCAGTAATAGAGCATTTAAAGTTTATGACGTCATCAAGCCAGGATTTTATTGGAATTGCAATGCACTTTATAAATAGTTTACACATGTTTTATTTTCATATTTTATATTATGCCTATCCATGATGGGTATGTATGATGGTGACCCTCAACGACTAGTTTAAGTGCATAAACATGAAAACCGTAGAATTGGAACATGGTTGACAAGTCCTTCTTTACATTGCGTAAAATATTAACAACATTTTGATAAGTATCCTCAGGATGGGAAAACTGTCTAGCGCGTTTCTCTTGTAGATTTTTCAACCAATTTCGCCGATTTAGCTAAAAATTGACGGGCTAGCCACCTGTTGTCAAAGCGTACATGAAAAAAAAAAGTACCTTTTTCCCACTTGCTGGCATTTTTTGTCGGAAGCCATGTGTGGGGGTAATTAAATTAACGCTGGAATTCTCATAAGTCAGGGAGAAGTAAGAAGTCCGTTGATGAATGTCTCCCGCTGTGAGTGTAAAATTGAGATGGGTTTTAGCAGGGCTACACTAGATACCGGGCTTGCTCATTCATTATCTTGACGTCACAAATAGTGGCTGGCCGCGACGAAAGACATACAGCGATTGGCACAAAATGTTGGGCGCGTCCATTTGTACCAATCGCTGGTCGCGGCCAGCCACTACTTTTGACGTCATGAGAATGAATGAGCAAGCCCGGTATCTAGTGTAGCCTTGGTTTTAGTTGTAATGCAGACTTGTCGGTTGTTTTAGGATTTGTGGAAATAATGTAGAGCGGTTCCTCTCTACAATGTGTATACAAGTTTTATTAAAAATTAGGATACACTGTAAAAAAAAATAAATATAAATTAACGGGCATTCTCTATGAATAACTGCTGTAATTTTACGGGAAATGCCCTTTTTTCAAGGTAAACGGTAAAGTTTTGTATATTTCATATTTTTACGGGCAAAAACCGTTTATGTAAGGAAAAAGCTCCTTTATTTAGGGACAAAACCCGTTTTCTTTTGGACATTGCCTAGAATCTCTGCTGCAGTAAATTTACTGCAGCAATTTTTTACAATGTAGAGTACTTTTGGTTATAGACAGTTTTTGGTTAGCCTTTACAAGATCCATAATTGAATCTCATATGTCTACAATTAATTGTTTTAAACCAGTTGTAAATACGTGCTTCAGTTGGAGCTTCATCTCCGAAAGTCAAATTCGTTCGAACGACACATTCCTGAAAGTCATAATAAGTCATAGCTCGAAAATCCTAGTCCCTTTACTATCTTATTAATTTCGAAACGATTCTGTAAACAGAAATTCTCATTATGTAAGTACCAATGTTTTTTTCAAAGCTCAAATTCTGAAAAAGCTTCGCTGAAAGTTTTTTTTATTTCTGTACTGCCACCTTATAAACACATAACTACTGACCTATTGATCTATTCGAATGTAAGCTCTTCAATACTTTTAATAAAATATGGAGTCAGAGTAGAGTTTAGGACGTTTCGTAACATTACGAAGTCAAGGTAAAGGAAGGTAAAGGTTTTTATCAAGAATGAAAGTCAATGCTAGACATTGATCACAAAAGCAAGGATAGAAAGAAGAGCTAAAACTCCTGCATATGCCATTCAACTACATAAACCACTTCCTTTTATTACTTTTTATCATAAAAAGTTGTATAAATTATTTTCTTTTTATATGCTTAAATTACACGTTATTTCATATATTAGCATGCATGCTCTTAAGTCAAAGTCATAAAAAATAATACTTATTACAAATTAACACTTCTAATAATTATAAAATATAAAACGGTAGAAGTTCTATTCTTTTTGTGAGAGAACACTTTATTTAATTATGTTTGATAGTTTTGCTATGTCACGTTTAGCTATTACAGCTATAATGATAACTAATGACTACAAAAAAATTCAGTTCTCATTAAAAATGGTTCAGGAAATATTTTACTGTAACTGCTAGTCTGACAATTTTCAAAAAAATTCATTTGTTACATGAAAGGTCATCTTTACTTTTCATGAACTATGGCGACAGAAATTAATTTATGAAATTTCGTAATGTGTCACATTACAAAGTAAAAAACATTAAAGATCCCTTTATTCAAAGATGAAAGTCAACAACATGTGAGGCTGTAAAGAACGAAATCAATCAAAAAAGCAAGAATAGAAAGAAGAATCATAAATCACTCATAAATAATTAAAGTTCATCAGACTTTTTCAATTTATATGCTATTTTTAAACAAATTTTAATATGAATTATTATTATATAGAGTACAAACAATGTTTATCATACAAATAATGTTTGAACGGATAAAGCTAGAGTTATGGAACAAGTGTCTAGAAAAACGGCTGTGCATAATCACTATTTACTGTGTTAAACATTTGATATTAAATCATTTGCAACTCATGAAAAGAAAACTTATAACAAATGACCACTTCAATTATAGAATTTAAAACATTGAAATGTCCCTTCATATGGTGAGGAGAGATCATTTTTTTTTAATGGTTGATATCTCACCATGTCATATTTTTTTCTTTCGCTCTTACACTTACACAGACAGTATGTGACACTTGAAAATATGCGTTTTCACCAAATATGGTTCAGTAAATACTTCATTAACACTCTTAGTTTGAATATCTTTCGAAACAAATATTTTCCACATGAAAACAAGGTCATAAATACTTTTCATGAAATATGGGGGCGGGAAAGAATGTATGAAGTTTAATAAAGTTTTAAATCACAAAGTAAAGAAAGTACAGAAGTACAGATATTTTAAGGACAGATTTAATGATGGTCTTCGTAATAAACTTACATAAAACTTATCTAACATAACCATTAGCATTGGATTTTATAATGACAAATGAAATTTTCGAAAAAAATACTTTTAAAATTATATGAACGTATTAAAATTTCCATTTTTCTAAATTATTTAGTAACATGATATAACTAGAAGAATAGATAAGTGTTTATTAAAGTGTGCTGAAATTTAGTTAATGTATTTTACTAGCTTCAAGTAAATAAAAATGATATTCATATATATATATATATACATGCATTATAATATAAATCAGATATGACCTTTGCTTAAAGTTATTTTTAACTTAAAAAAAGGTTCTATATTTACTGTCAATAAACGCATATGTTAAATTCTACACAATGTTTCTCAAAGTTGAAACCTGAAATTAAATTAAACATTTAAGCTAAAATTTTGAAAAAAATAACGTATTTAGTAACATTTTATCAACGTTATAATTTTCAAAGAAGCTATTTTATATGTAAACAAATATATCCTAAGATATAATAAATGTGAATAAACAGCTAATGTGTACCTATTTCTACACCAGTGAAGTTTAGGAATTTGTAATTGACAAATAGCAAATTTCAAGTATGATTAAAAGTAAAATGTGTAACTACAATTGTCATAATAACCTGTACATTACAATTAATATATTACACACACATTCTTTTATTCTGCTATTAAATTAAAATGTATTCATGGAAAGTAAATGTTAATTATTAACAATTTTGTTTTGTTTACGTATACACTTCTGTTTATGTATAAATCTACGCTTAATTCAGAGATGAAAAATTTTCATTCAGTTAAACCTTTATTTAATAGGACAAACCAAAATGTTTATAACAAATTTTTTTTTAATTATTATTTAACTATAAGGTCTTAAATCCAAATATTTACCTTTTGTTATTTACATTTAAATTTATTTATTTTCGCACTGGAAACATATTTTCCATACAAAACTATTCGCTTTTGGCAGAATTCTTCCTACAATTCTTAGTTGCTGAGCTCTAGAAGCTCTAGAAACAAGTAAGTATTAATACAAATATAGCAATGTACAAATGTAGCAAAATACGCAATTGACATTCCACAATGTTTCAGAAATGTTAAGAGTTTTTAAATGTTATTATTTTTTGTTATTCTTAAAATGTTAAAAAAATATTCAGTCATGCCGAAAAGTATAATCTGACGTTTGTAAAATACTGATAATCAGATTATTATTTTTTCAATTAAATAAAAATTTTATTAAAATGCTTTATTACAGAGAAAATCTCTTTTAATAAGCAATAGTAGCACTAAATCATACAAATTTTGTCAAACAATCCTAATATATCCGCAAAATTTTAATTAAATTGTAAATTTCATTTTAAATATATCAAATGCACTAGCGACGCAAAATATTGTTTTACGTTTGCATGTGGTTAATACAATAAATCATGCTCCATTACTGTAAAGAGTATTTTTCTCACATGCACGAATCTCTAAAACTGTTATTTCTATCTCATAAATAAAAAGAAAAATATTTTTAACAGATTCAGGAAACCGGAAACAGTTCTTAATCCTCGCCTTTCAGTCTTGATCATATTTTTAGGATTTTAAGATATCCTTCTTAATCATTTGATTCTGTCGACGTATCCTACACATTCGAAGACAGCCGAAAGGAGAGAGTTCAATCGAAATGACGAAATTCGTTAAATACTTGACTTGAAAAAAGTTTTTGAGAAACGCTTTTTACTTTCTTCTATCTTTGCTAGAAGAAAGTATTGGATTCATGAACATTTTCGACTCCCGGTTTTTGACGGATTTATACGTTTTAGAAGGTCCTGAACAGGATTTGACCCTTTTTAGAAAATGTCTGTCTGTGACTCTGTCTGTCTGTATATGACAAAAATTTTGTGAGTGCTCTATCTCAAGAACTAATGCACGGAATTTAATAAAACTTTATATTCAGTTCGTCCCTGATATAAATTGGTATTGATTAGTTTTGAGTGAAAATCACCGGACAGGTGGCGTTGCTATGCTACATGTTGTGCGATTTCTGCAATAGCTCTATCTCAAGAACTAATGCACTTATTTTCAGCAAACTCCAGGTTCAGTTAGACCTTGACATAAATAGACGCTGATTACGTTTTGGCGAAGATATCCCAATAGGTGGCGCTGCTATACCACGTTTTTCTCGATTTTTACGATAACTATATCTCAATAACTAATGCACGGAATTTCATCAAACTACAGATTCTGTTAGACCTTGACATAAATAGATGCTACTTACGTTCTGGTGTAATTTGCCCAAAAGGTGGAGTTGCTATCTACTTTTTTCATTATTATCACAACTATATCTCAAGAACTCATGCGCGGATTTTCATCAAACTTCAGATTCAGTTAGATGTTAACATAAGTTGTTGTTGTTTAGGTTTTGGTCTAAATCCACCGACAGGTGGCGCTGCTATGCTGCATTTTGCGGGATTCACACGATTTTAACAATAGTCATATCTCAAGAACTAATGCACGGAATTTAATAAAATTTTAGATTCAGTTAGACCTTGATATAAATGGGTGCTGATTCTTTTTAGTGTATGCGAAATCTGTGTGAGATAGAAGAAAGTTTTGGGATTGGCACATCCGACTAGTTTCAACTGCTGTTGTATGGGAGTATAAATATTTTTTATTTAATGCCAATTTTTCAAAATCCTTTTTATTACTCTCGGATTCTTTTATTGTAAATATTTCCGATATTTTCCAATATTTTTATTCAATTGCAAATGTTCGTGTTTGTGTAATGCTATGGTATATATTCTGAATCATTGTTAGGTTAAACGTAACTGGCCATACGTTAACAAACTATTTACAGAAATATATATAGTCTATTGTTCTTTGATGCACTTCAAACCTTTTTGTAAAATATTATTTTGAATCCAAAGAACGATCGTTTTTTCGGCACATTTTCTTTCTGAAAATGTAATTAGCATCTAATTGGTTCGAAATTAATTAGTGTTCTTGCAGTTTTCAATGGATCTTTAGCAGTATGCAGAAACACAGATATCAAAACATTTTTATTCTGATGTTTACATTGAACATGAAGTGGTTAATTACTTGTGTAGTCTAATCATTTGCTGAGTATATGTAGTCAATATCGGATTCAATCTTATTTTCTAACATTTATTGATAATAATTTAAATTGTGAACAAAACCGGGGATTTTATTCGAAATTAGTACTCTTGATACACTAATTGGTATTTACACATATTTGAAAAAAATGTGTCAATGATTATATTAGAAAAAAATTAATACTTGTAAAATTTTTCACTAAATGCTCACCTACTTGTACACTCACCCTACATTGATCTTTTTTTAATTATCGTTTGTGATGCTGTCGTAACACATTAATCACCTGTTTCGGCTTTGTTACAACCCAACAGATTAAAAATGTATGCAACCAATTAAGTATTTTAAATAGATAGTCTTACAAGAGAAAAAGGAATAAAAGCAAATTGTCATCATTCTTAAAGTAATATACAGAAACGTAACAGAGTAATTAACGTATTTAAAATGTATGTGAAACTATACACGTTCAAAGTAGTTGGCATTGTATTCAAAACCGCTTTTAATATCTTGTAAAAGTAACAGTCGTTCACACACACATAAAAGAAAAGAAAAAAAAACACTACATAACTACAGTTTGTGTGTGAAAGAAAGAGGCGAGTTCTGTTATCAAGTATTCAAATGTCTTCAATCAAAAATCTCAAAAATATAAATTGTGTACCTACTTAAATGATGTACGAAAGCATAGAGAGACTACAGTCAAAAACACGGTTTAAGTGTGTTCAAAAATATTAAATTATACTGTACATTTGGAATGGCTTCGACTTGCCTTTATTTTACAGCTGAGAAGTTTTATTATAGAACAACAATATAAAATTTCAGTGCATGCAAAAATGTGTAATAAAAATCTTTATGCTTAAAATCTCAATTATCATCATCAGTTTCTGTCCTTTATCTATGCATTATAGATTACGTAGTCAAGTAATAGCTTTCTTGCAAGTTGCGTACATTCTTTAGAATTTTCGAGAAGTATGAAAACATTTAGAAATGTTTTATTTAATAGTTAAATCTCATAATTTGTAATCTTCTAATTTATTCACAGATCTTGTAATATTTTTCTGTGATGAAAAGAAACTTTTTAATAAAAAAAATGTGGTACACCTATAACACTCTGTTCTTATTTATTCATTGAAATTTTTAGACAATCATTTAAAAACATTTTTCAGCCGTTTACATTTAGAACTCCTCCTTACATTAACCGGTTTACTTCTAACAGCGTTACGTCGATACCGGACCGACTGTGCCAATATGTCGGACGTCAGTCTCCCGGCGGCGTATAAACAATGTAACGGAAATGGTATCGGCACCCGATATTGTGCCGATACCGCCTAAAATGTCAAGTGGCCGTCAGCTGATTCCTTTCCGATAACTCTGTGTTTGCTGGGATATAACAGGATTAGAGATGTAAATCCTTTATAATTACAGTTTTAAACTTCAAAATAATCTTAAACGACCATAATTACGAACTTTCCGTTTTTTATTAAATCAAATGAAAACAGAAATTTTATTAAATAAAGGCCTCAAATAATAATCGCATAAAACACGAAACATTTCGTTGAACAATATTTTTAATTTCAAATAATGTTTATTTAACTTGAAAAAAAAAAAGCCTGAAAGTTGGTGGCTAGGAAATACTAATAAAAAAACAAAATTTCGTATTGCTTGCAAGTAAGTATAATCTCTTTATTTACACTTATTTTGGAAAACAAAGATAATTCTCAAGGTTGCCACTCGGTTCGTTTCTTGAATAGCATTTTTTAAAAAGAAAAAAAATTATAGATGACGTTTGGAAATTTTGTAGAAACCTACCCTTAGTGGGTTTTTTTTCATGCTAATTTTATAAAACCCTATTACGAAAATTTTTCGCTAGAAATACTGGTTTTAAAAAGCGGATCTGTGGGATCCCTGTGTTTGTATGTTTGTATAGCTTTACAAGAAATAGCGCCATCTGTTTTTCAAACATACCTCGAAATAAGACGTTTTAAATATTTGATAACTATTAATATTTCTTTTTAAAATGCTAATATTTCGTTTGTTATTTTGTAGAAAATATTTCCACTGAAAGACCAAGTTCTTGTCATAATTTTGTTACAGTAAACATATCTAATTAAAAAACTTTTAACTGCTTTGTAACTTCAGTGCATTAATTGACTTATTTTATTAAACTAATTGGCTAAGTGAGATATTTAAGATATCGATACTGTGCTTCACTTTTCTTTTTCTTTATTACTTTATTTTACTTGCTTCTTTTTCTATCGAACTGGAATAACTAGCCCATGTTTTAGAATAGCGCTATTACATCGCTAAAATGGCACGTAAATGATTTATTGTTTTACTATAAAAAACATGTAATTGCTTCTGGAAATCCCTACCACTTTAGGATTTCTTGAGGGATTAATTTATGTTATTTGATTTTCTTCTCTAAATCACAAAAGATAAAATCGTATCCATGTTTCTTCCATTAGAAAATATTATGACCAATATCTAACAAACTCTGTCCGTAGTTTATTAAACTTATTTCTTTGCGAAGGAAAAAAATTGAACGTGTTTAAATTGTTAATATGTTTTTAACTAATGCTGGAACATAATTTAATTGAATCAATTTTTTGTGATAATATCAACAAAAAAGGGATAAAAACAGTCTTTTTTTCTTTTTTTTTTTTACATAAAGGAACGTTTTTGTAAAATGGGGAATACTAAATCGAGTTTAGATCTTTCCTATTATAAAAGCTTCTGTATGAAGATAATCAAGGATATTTACTTACACGTAACCTCCATATATTTCAAATTATTGTCGTTCTTAAGTGAAATATTTATCTCTGGAAATTTCTAGAGATTTAGGGTTTATAGAATTATTAATTTAAATCATTTGTTTGTATACTTAAAATAGTAAACTATAATACCACATCTGAAATTATGCTATTGGAATGTTCCCTCTACGTGCATGTCATATAATTTATTTTTAATTTTCTTCTATTTAACGAGAATTTTTGATGCTGAAGAAAAAAGATAAATTATTCTGAAATGAGTTTTAAATATTTCACATTTTATTGTATATGTAAGAAGATTTTAAATCGTATAAAAATGTATACTTAATTAAACAATAATATGATTTACAACAAATAATTTTGGGATAAAATTGAAGATTCAATTTTATTAAAAATTTCTACACAAAATTTAAATTATGTCAAATTAGAATTTTTTGCATTATGAGAAATCTTGATTTAATTTTGAATAAAAGTTATTAAAAGTTATAAAAAACCTGTCATTCCAAACATGCAAATTTATCCTTATGTATTGTATTTTAAATTTAATATTTATATAAAGCTTTTATTTTATTTTTATTTTTTTTTATTTATTTTTTTTTCTAAGGCTAAATTAATCAAGACGGTGATTCAAAATTTTTTCTCTTTTATACTATGACAAGGTCATCTATTTATTTATTTTTTTTAATGTAAGTTAGTTATGTATGATAAAAAAATTAATAATGCTGCAGGTTTTCTTTAACAGCCGATAGAAACTTTATGTGTATCTATGATGTCATATTTTGAATTCATTATCTACATTTTTAAACTGCACAAAAACAAGCGATTAATCATATTTTAATGGCATTTGAATGTGATCTTTCAAAAATAACTTCTTGGTGCATAAAGAATTTTAGTTTATCAAAAATAGAATATTAGTTTATATATTTTTCATCAATCTTGGTAAACGACGTATGATTTTCAAATTTTTATATGAGAGTAAAATAAAAGACCATTTCCAAATTTAAGAACAAGAACAGTTTCATGTCGAGCACTTAAAAAAATACATATATGGTTGATTCATACATTAATACATACATCGACGATGGTGATTTTAAAAAACTCATATAATCAAAATTCAATCCTTCGATATTTCAAATAAACAATATGAAACAAAACTGTGTTGCTTTATATGCATAACATGATAAGTAACACATGGGCTGAAAAGTTCCCGGTCTAATAAAGAAAACAAAACTTTTTTACATAACTTTTTAATTTTATAACTTTTTAACTTTATAACTTTAATAAATAACATAACTTTAATAATAAATAATAATAATTTAATAATAATAATAATAATGTAATAATAATAATTTAATAATAATAATAATAATGTAATAATAATAATTTAATAATAATAATAATAATGTAATAATAATAATTTAATAAATAAATAAAAATAATAATGTAATAATAATAATTTAATAAATAAATAAAAATAATAATTTAATAATAAATAACATAATTTTAAACGAAAAATCTCCAAACAGTGCATCGACTCGTTGTTGTTTTTGGTCAAAAGTCAACATGCGTGGCACCCACTTTGACAACAGCTTTTTCATAGACAAATATTCATTCAAAATAAAACCTATACGTTCCTTGGATATCTTCAGAGTCTGAGCTATGTCCTGCAACTTCACTTTGCGGTTCCCCAAAACGATTTTATGAACTTTTTTATGTTTTCCGGAGTATTCACCTATTTTGCGTCGTGCATCACTGGTGTCCGTACGACCACGTTTAAATTCAGCAAACCAGTCAGTAATGGTTGATTTACCTGGTCAGTGTCCGAATAACGCTTATCAAGCCAAGCTTCTGTTTGAACGGTGTTTTTTCCCATAAAATAACAATTATTGAAATTCTTGTTTATCCATTTTCTTGTTTATCCATTTTTTTGTTTATCAACAAAGTCGTTCAACTAAAACCACTCTAACGTTTTATCCACACGGCGAATCGTCATAACATTTTTTCTGCTACCTTTTAAAGGTTAGTATTTACTAAAAAAATCATCGATTCGGCGATTGCAACGCCATCTGTGTGCCAGACCGGGAACTTTTCAGCCCATGTGTTACAGTTTATGTCACTGCAGATTCCAGCAACTATATCTACTAGTGTAAATTCTCGTCCTAGGACGGTGGGTAGAAATCATTATTTTCACTTAAAATCACTAAATACGGTTTAGATCTTTAGTCCGTTGTTTCTTTCGCATGTGAATGCTCGTGCATTAATAGTTTATAGATACTTGTTGGAATAAGAATGATTTTAGAAATGCGTCCGCGGCAATACCAGAACGTTTTCTTCGTCATTACACCCAGAAAAAAGAATTGATTAAAACATCACATTTTGGTTGTTTCAAGCAAAATTTTTAGTTGAAGTAAAATGTTGGTTTTGTTGCATTGACAAAAAAAACATTGTTAACACTCTTACAAAACTTTAACAAAATTTCATCAATTTTACTTGAATTAACAAAATCTGTTTTTTTTTTATTTTACCATAATTTTGTAATTTGTAATTCCAGCAAAAATTTATTGGTTTTACAAAATTTAAATTGTTGTGTTGTAGCCATAAATCTCTCACGTAACTTGGTTTATTTGACATATATAGCTGTATAATTGAAGGATTAACATAATTTTTGGATAATTAAAGCTTTTTTAATTCGGACGGACCAAGGTAGTTTTAAAAATCCCCCCTATCCCATTTATTACTTTCTTCTATCTTTACAAGAAGAAAGTATTGGAGTCAATAAATTTTTAACTTCTGGTTTTCGACGGATTTTAGAAGGTCTTGAACACGATTTGACTGTTTTTAGAAAATGACTGTCTATGACTCTGTCTGTCTGTATGTAACAAAAAATTTCAGGGCGCTCTATTTCAAGAACTAATGCACGGGATTTAATAAAACTTTATATTAATTTACTTCCTGATATAAATTGGTGCTGATTAGTTTTTGGCCTAAATCGCGCAACAGGTGATGCTGCTATGTTGCAATTTTTGCGATTTCTGCAATAGATTCGTTAATTCCCAAGAACTAATGCACTGATTTACATCAAAATAAAGATTGGGTTAGACCTTGACATAGAAGCTGATTACGTTTTGGGTAAATAGCCCAACAGGTGGCGCTGCTATGTTATTTTTCATGATTTTCACTATAACTAAATCTCAAGAACTAATGCTCGGATTAATTTTTAAATCATTTTCAGCAGTGATTTACGCCTGTAATTCTTAAATAATAACCAGTGAATTTTTATCCTGCTTTTTTCAAGCGTAAACCGACAGAGTGAAAATTGTCCCAAGCCGGGAATCGTACACGGGTCCTCAGAAAGCGCTCGGAGGCCACAACATACGGCAATACAGTTAATTTTTAATTAATTTTCTGCAGTGAATTACGCCTGTAATCCTTCAATAATAACCAGTGAATTTTTATCCTGCTTTTAACAGGCGTCATTCACTGCTGAAAATGAATTAAAAATTAATTATATGTTGCCGTATGCTGGGCTTTGTATTTTCGTATCATGTTTGCCACAGAAATCTGCATGCTCATGCAAGGCCTGTTTACCGAATAGTCTCGGGAAGCCCGTGCTTACCCAAAGAAATACAAAGGTGCCCCCAAATTTTATTTTCAAAATAACTTTTTACAAAAAATAAATAAATAAATAAATAAATAAAAATCAGGGTAAAAAATGCATTTTTTCCTTACGAAATTTTTATCTAAGAAACTCACTCTTTCTAAATTGTTGCTTACTCAAAATTTTGATGGTAAAATTTCAAATGGTTGCAGCATACCAAAAATAGATTTAGTAAATAAAAAAAGCAATTGGTAGAGGGCGGTCCTTATTTTTATGTCTTAAGCGAGCCCAGTGCTCATGATGACATTTCCATCTTGTGCTGCGGTTGCAGCCGGTCCGACATATATAAGAGTGAGAAATTCCGATTTTGTATATCGCTCCTTCTGGCTCAGATCGTTGTTCTGAGAACCCGGTTTCGATTCCCAGTTTGGGTCATTGTTCAATCTGTAGGTTTACGCTTGGAAAAACGTAGGATAAAAATTCGTTAAAAATTCATTTGTATTATTCAAGGATTACAGGCGTATTCACTGCTGAAAATGAATTAAAAATTACCTAATAAAATAGTTAAGTTTTGATTGGTTCTAATACAAAAAATAATTTTAAAGTAAATATTATAATTGTTTATGTAACAAAAACTTTTTGTTGTTAAAACAAAGAAAAATTCTTAAAATTACACAAAACAATTGTTCTTTAAACAAAAGTTTTTGTGGCCGAAACTGAAAAGAACACTTAAAGTAACAGATAATTGTATTTATTTTGAGAAAACTTTCAACAAAATAATTTTGTTAATTCACGTAAAATTGAAGCATTTTTACTTGAATTAACAGAACATTTTTTCGCTGACGATACAAAATTTTTTGTTGGAATTGCAAAAAAAAATCAACAATATTTTTCTTGTTGATTCAAACAAATTTTCCATTCACCCATATTTAAATTGAAAGTTTTGTTGGGCTAACCAAATTTTTGTTGATTCAACAAAACTTTTCTCTGGGTGTAAGTTTGTATATTAAAATATATTTTGAATTTTCTAGCAAAACAAGAAAAGTAAGGGATGTTGTAAAAACTATTATTTTTATAAATTTCAAATGAACACTCATATCAATTAGATGTAGTCTAAAAATAATAAAATCGATAAAAATTTTAGTTTTGCAATTCGTATGGTTTAATTGTGACACAAATTAGATATGATTATTACGATTTAAAATATTAAATTGAAACATTACCCATTAAGATGCTGAATATTCAAAGAATTCAAGGCATCATAATTCTGTAATTTTTGCCGTAAAAGAGTGATATTTAATTTGTCTTTTACTTCTTAATTTCTGTTAGTTTTTCTAAATGGGACTTATACGCAAAAATTGTTTAAAATTTAAAATTTCATAACAATTACAAAAATAACTAATTTGACTGAAATGTGTAATTAGTAATTTTTTATTCACAAGCATCCGAGATGATACCTTGTATATCAAATTATAATAAATCTTTTAGATATATATGCAATACCCTGCATGACAATAATAAAATAAATCTGTTTAAACATTTAGCATATTTGAAACGTATATATATTTTCTTTCAAATGCTTAAAGCAAATCATCCATCTTAAAATCGTAATTACACATTTTGAAAGAATTATAACTTTATGTAATGTTATTTAATTAAAACTGTATATTTTCCATCATTACGCAAATAATATGTATGCCAGTGTACGAAGAAAATGTCTTTGAATCTTTACCAGTACGGTTAGAATGATATAATGAGAGAAGGAAGATATATTAAAAGGGAAATATATCTATGCATTCCATTCATATGTTTATTAAAAACCTGGGCATGATCAGAAATTTCAAACTTCTTTGTTGATGATAAAAGTATTTGAAAATTGAAATTTGATACCTATCAACATTCTCTTTAATGATTTTTCGTATTCAATTTGAATTTTGCAATAGATCTATAGAAATCATTGCTTTTTTTATAAGGTAATGAAGAATTTCAAACAACAAATATATATATTAATAGCTATATTAAGCCGTTTTCATTGATTTTCGTTTTAGAAAAAGTATATATATGTTACGGTCAATATTATTAATCCGGTCATTAGTAATAATAACCGGTTATTATTAATAATGACCGCGGTTATTAATAATAATAACCGGCTTTTATATCCGGTCATTATTAATAATAACCGGATTAATCATATTGACCGCAACATATATGTACATTACAAATTGAAATATGGATTTTCTATTGATATTGATGTTCTGTGTAAAGAACTTTTGATTTCAAGAATACGAAGAGTGCAAAAGTATTTTATAGAAGTTATTAAAAAAAGAGATACTTCTCCAAAAATAACTGTTTCCTTGTTTACTATTTATACATACACGTACAAACCCTTTTTTTTTTATTATGTGTATTAATTTTACTACAACAAATTCACCATCTAAAATTACCATCTTCTGAATGGCTGCGACCTATAATTTTCGATCTTTGTTAAGTTCTTTTAATAACATAACGAACTTCCAATTACCAAATAAAACACTTATATCTTCCTCAGTCAATCAACTAATTTCACAGAGAAGATACCGAACTATTAAATTTACGTATCACATTATTAGAAAATAAAATAAATCTAACAACTGTTGTTAAACACTTAAACATAGAAAACATTAAATTTAAAACAAATTTATGAGAACAATTTAAAAATTTAAAGATTTCCAATAATAACGGTTCAGTTTGTCAGCACACAAATTACAGTAACAGATTTTATATTTCACTTATTGTGGATAAAACATTTCCCAGTATAAATGCTTACATTTCTGTTTTCAGAATTCAACATTTTTCAAATATTTACATTTATGTTTCCAGAAAAAATACATGCATATTCTAATGAATTGTTGTTATTTCAAGCATTTGAAATTTATTATTGGCATTTGAAAATTTTTAACGCGATTTTCTATAGTAGTTAGAATAGCAAAATAGACATACGTAAATTATCAGCATGTTACACTGTTAAAATCGACAGTACACTGTTCAGTTTTTCGACCATTTTTAAACACAGCGGTTATTTGACTATATTACAAAGGATGTTATTGACCATGTTATTGACCAAGTTATTGGATGTTATTCCATGTTATTGGCCAAATTCTGGTTATAATACAGATATATTGCGGTTCTATAACCGTTTTCACTAAAACGGTAGAATGACTGAACAGTTTGCTTCATAATATTTATCAATGTAATATGTAATAAATCCCCTCATATGTAAACGATATTTGTTAAAATTTAAATTCCGATAATTAATCCGTTAGAAGCACGGTATCATTGAAATATATAATATTTAGTTCTTTTATAATTTCTGGAAATTTTAAAGTAGGTTTTAGAGTATCAGTTATAAAATAGGGGTCTGTAAGTACACTTTATAGAACAGTTTCATAAAATACGTAATAGTATATTTTCGTTGAATTTGTTGCTTTCTTTTGTTTTAAAGCAGATATCGACTTGATGTGAACTAATTAGTTTTAATCGACAAGTTACACAATTAATACGAAAACAATTCATATTAGGACTGAGTTCTAAAGATAGTCCATAATATTCTGAAAATTTCCAGAATTTTACTGAAGCGTGCAAGAGACGGTTAAATAAAATCATTTCATTACTAACACAAATAATCTTATGTAAAAGGTTATCTATGCAATGTGTAAAATGGGTCCATTAATTGCATTAACAATGTTATACAGCTTATTTATTACCTCAGCTAGAGATTTTAGAATATAGTGAAACTAGAATATAGTGTGAAACGCGATCTGCAACTGATAAAAAATGACATAATTTAAAAATATATATGATAATAAGGTAATTATGAAACTAGAGGAAATAATTCGTTTTTATTTGTTTAACATAATTATTTATTAAATTATTTTTAAAAGATGAGTTATTTAATTAGAATATAAAAGTTTGTGCTTCATTACAAAATTGGCACTACCAGCTGCTTAATTTAAATTAGCAAAAACTATGAAGAAAAATTTGATGTACAGTTAAAGCAGTTTTGCGAAAGTTAAAGTATTAATATATAATTTTAAATTTCTTAAATCGAGAAAAGTATAAAATAATAATTATTTAAATTGTGTTACATTTTAAAGAAACTAGTACAGGTTTTTATGAAAACTAAAAGAATAAAATTCTACATTATTCCATGTCTTGTGCAGATGTTTAGGATTACATACTCTCACAACTGAGAGAGAAAACAGTTTTAAACTTTGATCCAGGTAATCCTTCAGAAACTTTAATGGATATTTGACTAAATTAAAATAAATTGCTTCTAAATTTATTATATTTACGTAAATTGCTTTATGTTGTGAATTTGAAAAAATTCAAAAATCATAATTTGGTAGTTCTCATCCCATTTATCATGCTGTCTAAAAAGTAAGATATTATGAGATAGTAAGAAAATAATTACCACGAGATGAAATTAATATTTCAAAAGTAAAAAAAAAACAACTATTTCGAGAACACATTAATGTGAGTTTTCTTAAGTTTCTTCTACATTCGAATGAATTTCAAAGTTAAAAAAAAGACTATTACTTTTCTAAATAAATTATCAAATATGTTTCAAATTAACCACACATTTGACACATACTTCATTTGTATACTAGAGTATTTTCTTTCTTCTATTTTTCTTTCTAAAATCACTCGGCAACGTATTTAGATCTATGCATTGTCTGGTGATGTAAAGAGTTTTAAAGTGGTCATTAAAATTCCTATACATTCTTTCTAACAATAACTACTCTCTTCAAGCGATTTTCTTAACTATTAACAATTAATTTAAAATCACGTAGCTTTTGAAGTACAATTTTGTAGCAATTAATGTAAAATCGTTTTAGTATGCTCTTTTAGAAAACTTCTCTGACTATCGGAAACCAATTGTAGACAACAACAGAAAAAATTCCATCCATGCATTTGGACATAATGAAGTCTTGTGACACTTTATACTGATATCATTTTCTAATTATATTTATTTTTAATGAGGATACAAAGTAGATAGTTAATTTGATAAGTTGCGTTAAGTAATTCGACAATTTATGCAAGTCATGCCATTAATTTAAGTAAGACTACAAGCATGTGACTAATCTACCGCACTAAAAAAGATTTTTAATATATTTTTAACTTTTTTACAATTTCTGTAAAAGAATGTTATAAACATTTTACAGTAACTTAAAAAAATCTTTTTTATTCGCTTTTTCCAAAGTAACTGTTAAATTTATTAGTCATATAAAACATTGTCACTATTTATTGATAACATGTATTAGGAAATACTTTCATCACATAATATTTTAAAATGTTAAATCTTCTTTAATATAAATTAGAAAGCATGTTATCCTACAAACATCTATGTAAAACATCTGATTTAAAATACTGAAGAATGTTATATTTTTATATTTTATCCTAATATTAAAAAAATGTTTAATTTTCTCATATTATTTACATATAATGATTATTTTTGTATGATACTTTCTGCTTAGAAAATACATATGGGCATTATATTTATTTAATACTTCGTGTTAGTAAAATATTCATTCATTTTTTTAACACCACTGGCGGAAAGTATTAAAGGAGCAAGTTTAAAAGTACACATAACTTTAATAATTTTGCAGCTAAAAACTTCTTTTGTCGCTATAAATCTGAAAGTAACAAATTAAGTGAAATATTTAAAAAATTGAAAAGCTGCATCTTTAAAGACGCACTTCTTAAGTATAAAACGTACACTGTTAAAAATTTGCAGCAAACTGTCCAGTCATTTGACCGTTTTTATAGAAAGCGGTTACATAACCGTAATGTAACTCCATTCTGATCATATTATTGCTTATATTATGGTTAGAATAGAGTAAAATTACGGTTATGTAACCATTTTCTATAAAAACGGTCAAATGACTGGACAGTTTGCTTCAAATTTTTAAGAGTGTAGTAATTGTGACTTTTGTCTTTAAATTTACCGTGCTTCGTGTGTCTGCTTGTAGTATTTAGTGTACATTACAATTTCTTGGCATGAAATCAAAACTGAATATCGGTCTATGTGATTGGGTTCTTTTTTGTGTGAGTACTATTTCAAACTTTTTAGGACTGATCTCTTTTTCACTACAGATTTAATATTTGTGAGTAGTGCCAGTAACCAAATCAAAACAACATTCTGCTACATAATTTCTCATATACGGATAATTATACCACAATAAATGCATTATTTTATCATTAATTTGGGATTTATTGGTTTGGCATCGCTTTGGTTGCTCCAAAACTATTTACAAACAAATTAAGCGAGTTATTTGAAAAAAAAAAATTATTCCAGGAAAGAGAAAAAAAGGAAAATAAATTTATTATCAAGTTGAATATGATACCAAAGATTTTTATTAAACACTCGTAAGATACTTTTAATTACTGCTTTCATGAAACTAATCAGAAGATAAATTGTCTGCCAAATTTTGGAACATTTTAGGTTACAATAAATGTTACAATTATTTTTTATAGATATATAGGTATAGAAAAAAGTCACAAATGACATATCAGTCAGAACTGTTGTCGATGAAAAACAATTTAGGGCATTGTGATATGCAAAACGCAACGTATTATAAATTAAATGTCGTACTATTAAATAAGCATTTATTATCATACGTATGTATGTACTGGCTTTCTCTAAAACGGCTATAACAATTTTGATAAAAATCAAGGTAAATCCGGAAAATGATCTGCCAGAATGCCATCATCAGAAAAAATTCTTTTCATCTGTTCTTTGCTATTTGCACAGGCATTAGAACATTATTGAAAACATAAAAAATGCAACACATTATTGATAAAAATACTGTATATATGTATATGTAAATTGAAAAACACATACTATTTACAATGGTATACCCGCTCTTCGCATGATGAAAATAACTAACATTCCGGATCCAGAGAAATGGTTGGCATCAAACAAGGGTCATCCTAAGAACGTTATAGTTTAAAATGCATGAAATTTACAATAATGAAAATAATTTTTCTCCAAACAAAGATCGCTAAAATACGCAAACTGGCTTCCTATTCGATTACGGAACGTTTTCCCAGAAAAAAAAAACTAAAGAAAAATTATAACATTTCCAAACTGAGAAACAACTAGATCAGTGGTTCCCAACCTTTTTTTCGCCGCGTCCCACCAAAACATCTCTAAAATGATGATGCCCCCCCCTCCCCCTATAACATATAATTCTTATAAAATTTTAAAAGAATTTACTCCTGATAGAGTAAAAAGCATTTAACATTGATCCTGAAACGTATATTTTTTAATCGTCTGATACTCCTCGTAGTTTACTGGCACACGGTCGCCACGTATGCGTGATGCATAGAGTGCTCAGAATCCTTGATTGGAAAAATCAATAATTTTGAGTAAAACATTTTTGTCTTACTTAATCACAGAATTTCTGCGATTAAATTACGGAACAATTTCTAATCAAAATAAAACGTGATAAAAGATTCTGTAAAGGAAGGTCGTCAAGTAATTGTTAAATATACACTTGAATAGTTTCATGTGTAAAATTAATTTTCATGTGACATATTGCAGTGCGAGTCATTCAATAAATAATCGAAAAAGTTGTTTAAAATTCTAAAATGCTTATAAATCAGAAAAATTATAAAGAATTTTATATATAGAAAAAAGGTATCTAAATATCCTAAAAAGTTTTATCTATAATTATTCTGGTAGAAATGTATTTAAAACTTTTGAATGGATACTTTTTACAAACTGAATAAAAAACTTATTTTTTTAATATTGTTTTTGAAATTTTAATGTGTAACTTTTATTTTCAGTCTACAATATTACTATTAGAAACACAATTCAGAAGGTATGGGTTCACAGAAATTCCGAATTGTCCCCTTGAAAAGTTAAATTGCCCCCCTGAAAAGTCAAATTGCCCCCCGTTGGGAACCACTGAACTAGATGAAATATAGAAGGATAATAAGATGAAATGTATAGAAGTGTTAACCTGGTTGCGTTAGGCATACTCGGAAAAAAATTCAGTAAAGCATCTATAGAGTTCAAGAAATGGGTAAAACTGAAAAAAAAAATACATATATCAAGATAAAATGAATATAGATAAAAGAAATATAAAAACATTTTTTCCACAAAACTGAGTAATAAAATAGTTATCTATAATAATTTCGATTACGACTTACTATGCAATTGAGTTTGGCAGAATGATCCATAACAAATAATGGCCAATCTGGTACTACTCGCACATAACATTATTCTTTACTTTACTTGCATAAAATATTTTTTTTTATAATGTCAATCATTTATACATTAAACGTAAAGAATTAAGAACACACTTCGTAAATATAATGAGTGAAGCAGTTTATTATTTGTTTTTACATTTTTTACGTACTATGAACATTGCTTTTTATCGTATTTTCTACAATATTTTTATGACAAAAATTCTTAAGTCAAATTTGAATTACTCCTGAATAAAAATATCTTATGTTAAATAATACTGAGTTCCAAATAAATCACTATCTTTGCAATTTAGGAATTTAAGCATCATCTATCACCATTATAGTTTTAACAAAATAATGTGATAGTTGGGACAGGAATTAGGAAATTATAATATTCATATATTTTGTTTTTTCATTATTGAAGGAAAACATAACTTTTCATTAACATATTCTTAATAGAGAATTTTCATTAAAGCGTTTAGAAATTATGAATATTATCAGTACCAAAAAGTTTATAAAGCAGATTTAAATTAAAATTTCTATTATATTAAGGAGAGAATTAACTAATTTTGAGAAAAATTTAAACAATCCTGTTTAAAATACAAGTGCCATGTAAGTTCAAAAAACTTATTTATCGATATTTATTACAGAAATTTATATCATTGAAATTTTCACATTTAAAATATTAAAAGTACCCACAAAACACTAAAGAATATTAATAGCTCGTTTTTATTAAACTAATTTTCATATTAATCATTTTTAACTCTAAAAAAACTTTTTTATTTTTTTGTTGATAGAACTCAAGGTACTTGTCTATCTTGCCGTCTATATTGAAAAATGTCTATAGAAATTAACTGTAGCCAATCAATGGATTCAAAGCGAAAAATGCATAATCGGATGCAAGGTTAGCATCCTCCTTGGAAAAGGAGGATTTTCCAATCACTATTAATGATAAGAAAGTTTCTATATAATTTTTTTAACACGGAATTCGTAACCATATCGTTTATTCACAGAATTTTCGATATTTTTCTGCAGTTAAATAAGACGAAGAAAACTGTTAAAAATTTATCGTACACCTGTGCGAACCCTGGTGACGTCACATTCATCTCGCAATCACGATTTTCATCCAATAACCGTGGTCCAATGCTTCGTCCGAAATATAGAACATTCCAAGCAAGTAGCCCGAATGGAAAATGCAAATAAAGGTTGCAGGATGAAGCTGTTCTCAATAAAATATCTTATTCCTGCTTTTGTATACTAGTGTTATTGTTATGTTTTTGGAGAGACATAATAAACGTCAATAATGACATAAAATTGGGAGGAATAGATTGTTCTTTAACTAGTTAGAAAATGTAAGCAGATATAGATATACGACAATGGTAAATAACAGATATAACATAAGGGGCACATGAAATTTGGATAAAGCCTTGAAATTATGAGCAAAAAAAAAAAAAAATATATCAAAATTCGCAACGATCCTTCTGACGATCAGAAAACTTCAATGCTATTCGAAATAGTAATAATACAGTCATAATTTTTTATGAATTCGGAATCACATAATCTCACTTGAACATGAATCCAAGATCTTTAATATAAATATAAATCCCAGATGTTTATCTTTTTTTTTCAAAATACAAGATAAAACAGAGAAAAGGGAACTAATTTACATCTTCATTAGGTCTGTCTCTCTGTCTGTCTGCGATCTCTCTGTCAACTTTCCATGCTCTAACTTTCGTAAATATAGTTGGATTACCTTGACATTGATATATTGTATTGAGGTTTAGTATTGCATGTTTGGTAATGAAAAGAAGTAGGTAGCAGTTATGGTTCTTTCACAGGGACACTCAAAAGAATTTTGTAGCATTATAGTCTAAGCGAAAAAATCGTTTGTAGCGTATTTTAATGATGTTATAGTATTTTAAACATTTTCAAATTGATACATATCATTGAGATGCACTACAAAGAGCTTACTGTAGAATATGGTATGCATAAAATTTATCTTTCATTTACAGTAGTGCTGCACAACCTTTTTGTATGAAAATCGTTCGCCACTACATCTTCGTAAGGTAAGCTTTGATATATTTAATAGCAAGGTTTCCGTCATTAACCTAAGGTAAATTTTTCCGTGCACAAATAGTGGTAATGTTGGTGGCCCGCGGGTCATAGGTTGTGCATCCCTAATTTACAGGGAAACTTAAAAGGATTTGGTTACAGTAGTGTCTATGAACTACGACTGCTGGTAGCTCGTTTTCATTTGTGGTATGCGTTTTTAAATGTAACTAACTTTGTGCTTATTAATTGGTGCATATAAATTCTATAGATAATATACATATTTTCGCATTGTGATATACATATATCATGCATATTTTCGATTATTCACGGAATTTGCTGAAAGGGAGTTTCAACTGTGCTATGTATTCCCTAACTGAAGTAAATTTTAGCATACTGTGTATGTGTAGTATACATGCTAGTCTATAGATAATATACAGAGTTGCACAAAATAATTTGGATATTTGGTAAGACTATTTGTAGTAATTGTTCAAATTGGGCTTCAAATGTGTTATGCATTTTCTAAATTATTAGAGTATTGGTAATGTGTTGGAAAGCGATTCATAATCTATGCTTGACGCATGATTTTTAGTTCTTGTTAAACTTTGAAACAGTATAAACCAGTACATTATTATGATAGTTTCTTAGATTGCCGTCTTATAATTAAGAGTAATTTGTAATTCAAATCATTTTAAAGTGATTTTCCATTTTGAAAGAATAATTAAGTAATGGTGCTGTAGGACATTTTATATAATTAAGAAAGTAATAATTAAATTGTTCTCTCTTAAATATTTCCCATTTCATCCGATGATGAATATTTATACGATATCATTTTAAAAAGTTATTTATACATTTCTAATTAACATTTTATCTTGCAATTTTTATTTAGAGGAACCTGAAAAATTTATACACATTGCATTTTACCCAATTGAAGAGAATATTAACGAGAAAATTATCGAAAATCTTCCATTAGTTAATTAATTGATTAATAGTTTTCATTACCTTTGATTTCATTAAGATGTAATTAGGCACAATCTTGTTTATTGAAAGTTATCTCCTGGAAATAAGTTTGTAACAACTTTTCAAGAGCTGATTGCATTCGTTGATAGTCATCTGTAAGAATGAAATAGCCTAATTATTTCGTTAAATTCTAATACATAATCATCTTTAATTATGTATCAATTAAAAGGAGTTAGTAATTTGCGTTCATTAAAATTTACACGTATTTGTTTTAGCAGAAGCGTAAGTTTTATGAAGTAAATTAAATTGTTTATTTATGCTTTATACTGCCAACTACACATTTGTGGCTTTTAATGTATTTCTTCAAAGCTTAACAAAGTGATTTAATAGTACATTTTAATATCAGTAATGTTCTTAACAAACACAAATTCTTCCCTGTATGTAGTATTTAATAATACATAAAATTATTTATAATATTCATAAGTAATGTTAAATAAAATTAAAAAATGCAATTTACTTTATTAAATGTTGTTATAGAAAAGTGAAATAATGAATTTATTTGAGTCAATCAAGTATTCTTTTCACCTATCAATGCCGCACATAATATATATATATATATATATATATATATATATATTTCCATTTTAAATAATTCATCAATTGTAGTTTTTGTTTATCCAAACAATAGCTAAGCCATTGGGCAATGCTTTAGCAGAACAAAATTTTGAAAGAGATGTCTTTGATTTTGACGTAGACTTTCAACGGTTTAGAAAATTCATCTACTACATCCATGTTACATCCATCTAATGCAGTTTTTAACACTACACTGCAGGAATTTTTCTTTTGGAAGTTTGTTTCTTTAACTCATATTTAGGGTTAGATCCACAAATTTAAAAGAGTAATTGCTTGCGTTTTTTAATAGCAGGCTTCTGTGATTTCATAACGCGAATCTTTTTATTCAAATATAATGATAGCCAGGAACTAAATTTATTTATTAAAATTAAAATTTTAACTTATTCATATATGCATCACTGAGCTATTTAGAGTGAAGGATTGTTTTAGATTCCCCAAATAGCTGTGGGTTTACAGAAAACTTGGCACTGTACAATTTTATATCTCAATATCCAATTGATTTAAATCCAGCTACTTTAAATAACAAGTACGGGATGACATAAACTCAAAAAAATATTGACACAGAACTGACCTTTGAATCTCAATTTGTGTACTAAAGCCGAATAACAGTCATTATTTTTGAATATTATTATTACTGAATAGTAATATTTGGATTATCTAATCACAGATTTTTGCGATTAGATAATGAATTTGTACCCTTTATTAACGCTCCTTGACTGCGACGCACCCAGGAATAGAGTTGAATTAGTATAATATTGGAAAGCGCTCAAGAAACAAGGAGAGTTTCAATAATTTTTTGTTGATATTTCGCGCCATTATTTTCGTTCCTGTGAATGAAAACCAGATATGTTATATATGGGTAGTGATACCACCGAGAACCATATTTTTGGTGTGGTTATCTTGTAACAGTCTTTCCCTTCTCACAATCAGTTTGAGTACCTGCTGTAAGAATCCTATAATGTGTATTCAACAAAATCATTAACACTATGAAAAGACTCGTCTTTAAAAAGGAATGTATAATTTCAAAGTGATGGTGGGGAACCAAATTGCGACTTCTTAGAAATGTGTCTTCTTAAATTCTTTCGAATTAAAAGTTTCTCTGTTCTTGTTGAGATTTGAAACTATTTGGCAATTTCCTTTTGCGGGAAGTTTCAGTTCAGGCGCCGTATCTCTCTTTAACCTGTTAGGATCGTCTTTCTGCCTTTTGTTATGAATACGGATCTGTGTATATCTTGCTGTTTAAAGGATTTTACCCCTTAATAGATAATTGGCGTGTGCCCAGCTTCATATTTCATATAATTTCTTGTAGTACAATTGAAATACGATTTATGAGATTTTTAGAAAAAGCTATTAGAAATTCATCCTTTTTTTTTGGGGGGGGAGTCATATTTTTACCCTCCATGTCTGGAAATAATTATTCTATCATTAAATGTAATATTTAAAAAAAAGACCTAACAATTTAGTAATAATATCAAATTAACTATATAAAATTAGTTTCTGATTTTTTGGGAGGCAGAACTTTTCACACACTATTTAACTTTTATCAAATTTTATTTTCACTTGAAAGTATTTTTCGTATTGCATAATCAATCATAATTTTACTGATTATTCTTAAGTTCTTCTCTTAGTAAAATGCCTGAATGATAAGATTAAAAAAATATATTACATAATATAGTTTTCTTCCGTTTCAACCTCTTCTGTATATATTATTTTCATACATAGTTTTTGTTTTAAAGGAGTGGAATGTAGGAAAAACATGAAAATATCGATGAATATTATTTACGTTTTTAAGCAAGAACTTGAAGTTCTTTGATTTGGTCTTCAGCACTGATTGACGTTATGGGAACAAAATATATCATACAAAATAGTAGTGGTGTAGTCATTCTGTTTTTTTATAATTTTGTTAGAATTGCTAGGACTTTTAGAATATTATCTCGTATAAATTCTATTTTTTTCTATCAATACACATTGAATAATCTTTATACTTATTATTCTTATCAATTCCAACTCTTTTTCGGCTTATGTATAAAACAAAGAAAAAAGGGATTTTTTTCTCATTCAAGCATATTTGAAAAAAATATTTTAACTTCAATTAAATAAATTAACAAAATTCCCACAATTTTATAAAATAAAATTATACTTCTGCATAAACAAAATTTATTTTAATATTGATCTTTAAAAAAAGTAATTATCACATTTAAGTATTCATTAAATTATAGAATATATCTCTTCCATGTTCTTTTTTCCATTTATTTTTTCTTTCATGATATAATATATTTTATATATAGTTCCAAAGTTTATTCTTTTCGTTCTTTAGTACATGAAAACCACCAAAATATTTTTATATTTAAAAAAAATCATTTCTTTTATGAGTGCAATCCAATTTTTTAAAAAATCCTTTATAATATTTCTAAAATGTATTTAAGGTAAAGCCAGGAGAGATGGCGCAGTCGGAGAGATTGCGCATATAGAGGTTCGGGGGGAAGGAGTAGAGTGAGAGCACAGTGATTCCAGGTAGTTGTAGAACAACAGTAGTGGAGTGTCTACTTGAAAGTGAACGTTGATTGCTTTGAGTGTCTAAGATAAAGTATTGCTATTTAGATTTGTTTTCCCAAAGTAAGTGCTTGAATTTTCATAGCTATTCATCAGAATTTCTATACAATGTCAATAGTACAAAATGTTTTTTAATTTGATTTGATAGCCTAAGAGGGACTGCTCAGACTAGTAGAAGTCTGTAGAGCATAGTGTCCCTCCCGGTCCCCTTTATTAAGGTCTTAAAAAAAATTTACAAACTACAGCCGAAGCTGGACCCGCCGTTAAACGCGACAAGGAGCGGGATAGAATGTTTAAAACAAATACAAATACAAACTATGGTCAACGACCAGATCATATATATATAAGCTCGGCCCTGCTAGGGAAGGACCCTTTTCGCGACAGTTAGCAGGGACTGAATAGGAGTTGTGCATTGAGAGTGGCAGCTGACGGCTACTAGGTAAGGTTAGAGAGTTCTGTCAGAAAAATATAGATTTTAAGTAGCTTTCTGTTTAGGGTGTGTCTCTTTAGAATATTAGGAAGCCATTCCTTGGGAGGGATTGCTGGCTTCCTAATATGCCACTGTACTGTTAACGGGCAGGTAAAATAATAATGGGGAGCCGACGCCTCTGCGCCACACTCGCAAAGGAATGTGTCTGCACATTTAAATTTGTAGAGGTATGTTCGAAATGGACCGTGTCCCGTGAGAAATGCTGTTGTGTGTGCGGAGAGGTTGTAGTGTGTTATTGAGACTTTCGGTATTAAATTATATGTGTGTCGGCCTTTGCTGCTGTTATCCCAGATTGATTGCCATTCTGTGAGTATATTTGCTTTTAGTAAACGTTTTATGTATGTGGAAGGAATTGGAAGATGAATGTCAATGTGTGGTTTAGCTGTTGCTTCCTTTGCGAGTGCGTCCGCGATTTCATTACCTTGAACGCCCGTGTGCGCTGAAACGTGGCCAAGAGCTACTCTATTTAGAAGGGACTTTAACTTAAGTTTGATTTCTAGGATTAGCGGATGTTTGGTTCTATGGGCATAGATAGCCTGCAGACCAGAGAGACTGTCGCTATAAATTTGGACGAAGGGGTGTGTGGTGTTTGTCTGGATCCAGTCCAGGGCTTTTAGGATGGCATAGAGTTCTGCCTGATAAACAGAATTGTGGTCATCTAGTCTGCAGGCCCACTGATGGGTGACGGCATTCCTTTCCATGGCGCAGAATGCTGCTGCCACGCCGGTGACAGTTCCGGACCCGTCAGTGAAGAGAGTAATTCTAGAGGAGGGGGAGAAGGAATTAAGATTGGTGTTTACTTGGAAGTGAGATGTCTCATCGGAGGGGTGTATCTGCCATCCTGGAACTTTGTGCTGTATTTTGGTGTTTGGAAGGAATTCGCTTGCAGTCGGTTCATGTTTAAGGTGGAGAATACGTCCCTTGGTGTATTCATATGCGAGTATTGTGTCGATTGGTGGTATGCCAGTTATGGTATTTAATGCATCCGTGGAGATTGTTTTGTAGCCTCGTGAGATTTGTAAGAGAAACATTCGCTGTAGTGAGATCAACTTTGTTATTGCTTGTTTTGTTAAGTGTCCCCCCATATGCTTGCCCCGTATGTTATAATTTTTTCTACTATAGTGTGATACCATATTTTAAGCATGAAGTTGCTAATACCCCCATGTTTTTGACGTCATTTTTAGTGATTTGTGGTGAAAAATTATGAATTTTATTTTAAGTTGGTGTAGATGTGCTAGCCAATTTTGATGCTTATCGATAGTTATGCCTAAAAGCTTGAGATATGGAACATGGTGGACGCTGGTCCCGTTGACGCGAATGATTGGGTTCCTGCCACGTAGAAGGCGTGGTTTTGCAAATGTCAGTGCTTGAGATTTGCCTGGTGAAAGTTGTAGGTGTAGGAATTCCAGTAACTGGCAGAACACAGGGAGAGCTGAAGCTGCCTCTTGCTCCAAATTCAAACGGATGCGGCCCGAAAAAATAAAGGTGAAGTCGTCCGCGAACGCGTAGAGGAGGAAACCTAGTTTGTCTAATTCTTTAAGGAATAAATTTGCTATTAGCAGCCAAAGAATGGGTCCGAGGCAAGAGCCTTGTGGGCAACCCTTTTCTAAATTGTGAATTGAGGTGCCTGCATCCCAGTTGATTAGAACGCTGCGCTGTGATAAGTAGGAGCGGATGACTCCAGCTATATTTCTTGGGCAGTTGAGTACTTGTAGTTGTCGTATAATGTCGCGCCATTCCACGTTGTCGAAAGCCCCCTGTATATCAAGTGAGACGAGGGAAGTGTAATTTCCACGGGCAATGCTATCAGCGCAGGAAGTCATGATGGCATGAAGAGCTTTTTCGCAAGATCAAATGTTTAAACGAATTCTCTTAAGCTACAAATCTAGACTAACAATGTGAACATCACCGATTCGTTTTAGTAGCGGCCATGTTTAAATAAAAGGCCGCGCAATCTCTCCTACCGAAATTGTAGAGTTTGCGCATCTGCTACTTAGTTGAGATGGCGCATTGTTCCCAATAGTTTCCATACTAGGAGAGATTACGCAGCTTATTGGTAAATTTACATGAAAAATGAAAATGGACTAATTTTAAGTTAAACGTGTTATTAAGTTACATAATTTTATTTTGTAATCTTATCTGGACTTGCTTTTTCTGATTCTTTAATTTTTTTCCCTTTAATTAAAAATTTGTAATCGTTTTTAAAATTATCTCCTTTTTCTGATTTTTTAAGCATTAGATTGAAATATTCACTCCCAATACAATAAAATTTGTTCACAAACACCTTACAGCAATGTCATTTAAGTGTAATTATTATTGTTAACAATTTAATTGTAGTTATTATTAGTAACGATCTCTCCTACCCATTCGCGCAATCTCACCAACCCTGTAAGGAGAGATTGCGCAAAATAACTTTCTTGGTTTTATTACAACTGTTCTATTAAATTGCAACATAACAACAAAATAACAATGGAAATGCATAAAAAAAACAAATGAAGTAAAAATTATTCATGGATAGTTTAGCAAAAAATTTATATTTTGATTTTTTATTGCTATTCTTTTGAAATGTGCGCAGACTATCCTAGCTTTACCTTAAAACGTTGCACATAAAAGGCTGAGCTGTACGCAGAAACATTTTTCTAAAAAAAAAAGTAGAATAAAAAGTGAATTAAGTTTCCAATTCATATGGAAAAAGTGTTACTTTAGCCTAAGTGATTTATCTAACAAAGAGTAAAATTTGCTGAAAAAGCTTATGATGTAAATGTAACACAAAAAAATAACGAAAAAAAAGAATGTTCCTTGAATAAGTTAATCATGTAATTTACAATTATCTTTTTTAATCAAACTATATAGACGTATTTTCATCAAAAAAAATTAATAAAATAGTACAGTTTTTTTTTCTTTTTCTTTTCTTTTTTTTTTTTTTTTTTAAATGAAATATATTTTTATTATATTTATTTAAAATTTTTGCTCATTTTTTTCTAACTACATTAAATTGTATCGAGAAAATTAAACTGGGCATAAAGCATATTTATGAAAGATTATTAATTCTATAACTTTCGATTTAACATTCAAAGTCTAAAAAAAATTCAATTTTTAATTTTTATACTTTTATTGAAACTTAAACAGATTATCGTAATGGTATGTTTTTCTTTGTTTTAACTATTTTCTAGGAAATATATATTTAGCATTCTACCTAAACTTTTTCGATAAATATACAGGGATCGTTCGGGGTCCTGGAATGTTTGAGGGAAAATACCAGTATTTTCTTGTAGAAAAACTCGACCTGTATAATCGCGCGCTTACATAAGGCGAGTTTTTTTATAAGTAAATACTGGTAAGTTCTCTGAAAATTCTAGGATCCCGTAAGAACCCTGTTATACTATTGTATATCTGTAACTGTAAGTTTTGTAATTTTTTTTATTAATGTCATCGAATATTTATGTATCCGGAATATACATACGTACATACATACATATATATAGAGAACGGGTGGGCACATTAGCTCTCAGGCTTTGTAAGCCTGTGAGCTAAAAACTAGCTTTTCCCTCTATGTTTGGTTAGTGCAGTGATGCTTAAAATTCAGACAACCAGGCATTACGTTTTAAAAATTAACTATTCAAAAAGTTTATTTTCAAGTATTATAACAGTTTTAAAGATTACAGTACAGATATATTTATTAATTTTAAAATTATAAGTCAAATCGTAATTCGGGTTGTAATAAGACACCTATCATAGTATTATAATATATTAACAAAAAGGAAAATATAATTTAATTAACGATGTTTTTTTTAGAAAAACACACTGTTAAAAATTTGCAGCAAACTGTCCAGTCATTTGACCGTTTTTATAGAAAATGGTTATATAACCGTAATTTAACTCCATTATGACCATAATATGGAGAATAATATGGTCAGAATAGAGTTAAATTACGGTTATGTAACCGTTTTCTATAAAAACGGTCCAATAACTGGACAGTCTGCTGCAAATTTTTAACAATGCAGAACGAAAAACTACAATATTCATGCTTACAATTTTTGATTAATGTCTATTAAACATGTGTTTAATTCGAAAAAAAATACTGTATTTAAACTGTCACTTGCGTGATAATCATTTATCATTATTAATTACTGGAACATATTCATTGTATGTTATTTTAGGAATACAAAATTATATATTTTAATTGTAAAAACTATATATATGTGGTTATCAATTTCAAATTAATTTTTATTTAATGATGCAATGGAATTTTTCTTAAATAAAACTAAATTGTAATTACCGCGAAACAAATTTACAAATTAAAAAAAAATATAGAAATGATTCCATTGATCATTTTAAATAATAAAATAAACAAATTTGCACCATATTATTGCTAAAATGAATTATCTCTTTTAATAAAACAATTTCTTAACATTGAAATGAATAAATATTCTTTAAATTTAAAACAGTATAAATGAAGCAATGAAATTCAATCTAAGATGCTTTTTTTTTCACAAATAAGAATATAAACGAAAAATATTTCTGCTTCCCATTGGAATTTAATCTCTGTCAAAAAGAAAATTTGTAATCAAAGATGTTTACTTCATTTAAGTCGTCACTTGCTTGTCAGTTAGTGAAACAGTTAATTGCATGGAAAGAAATTTGAATAAAAAAAATGCTTGTGGTTTTGTGTGAAATTTAAAGATAAAACAATTTGTCAGTTAGGTAACAAGTTTAACTGCATTGAAATATACTTTCAATCTAAAAAAATTGTCTGCGATTTTTTTTGTTATATTTAGCGGCTGGGTATGTTTGTCCGGGTATGCTTAGTTTTAGTAATTACATATTAAAATAAAGTTTTCTTAAATATTTATTTTTAAAAAATTATTTCAATATTTTTAGATGACAGTTCTCTTAAGATCACATTCAAGTGATTATTTTTGACATTTGTTTAATAGTGAGAGATTGGAAACTTATTATTTTTAAATGTTTTATGTTAGGCTTTATTTAAACAAATATTTGTTTGAGAATAAGATAAACAAAAATATTTAAATTTAATCAGTATTGTACATGTTATACAAATTAATGAATGGGACAAATATACAGAGCAGACAAACCCACGGAATTTTACTAACACTTTTAACGCTAAGTGAACGTTTTCTTATTTAATTGCACAATTTCAGCATTAACTGAAATAAACATGTCTATTCGAAAATAGTAGTACTCAAATTTCCGAAGTTATCGCACCTCTGGATATGTTTTTCATTTGATTTATGCTTCATAATGCAATTTAATCCCTGTTAAATATTTGTATAATAACTAAAAACATTTGTTTGATTTAAAATGCAAATCTCTTGTCAATTTTTTAAAAAGTTTAATCACGAGGCTACATTTATCCTAATATATTTTAATTATTTTAAGAAATCAATTTCAATTACAAAATGTTTTTTTCATCTTTTGAATTTTTATTTTCGAAACTATCATAATGTTTTTTCTGAATTTTATATTGAACTTATTGTTTTAGACGCATTATATATATATAAAAAAAAGATGCATAATGCTTTTTTTTTTTTTTTTTTTTTTTTTTTTTGTATTTTCTTAGAAAACGGTGCAAGGTCATTGTGCCTAAATATAATGACCCATAAATGCGGCAGTCGTCTTGTATTTAAAATCTTAACGCATGAATCGTACATAAATGCTAAATAATGACTCATCCGAACTTCAGAAACAAAACGCGAAGCATTTTTATCTGTTTATAACGTTTTCTTTAAAATAAATTTTCCCGTTACAATACACAGTGTTCATTATGCAGCACTCCCATGTTCCTTAAAAGCGACAAAACATCCGGAAAATGGTTTACAATTTCTCTTTTTAAACTTTGAAGATCAAATAACCTTATGGACTTCAAGTGCTAGAACGTGTGTTTAATTTACCCAAAGTGTAAGCTCGGGAAATTTCGACAAGTTTTCAAATTAGAGATATAAAATATTTTACTCATTTTGGTGACTGGTTTTCTTCAGAAAACTATTAGCGACGAACTGAAGGCCCTAATTGTGGCGATGCACTGTGGTAAGTTTATATGGTATTTTAATATATTGTATTAAATTTATTTTAAAAGAATATATTGTGTATAATTAAGCTGTGTTCATTTAATATATTTGGAATTTCTATATGATCCTCCGATAGTGTTTTTCGTTGGTCGACTACTTAATACATGGTTCACATGATCAAATTAGAAAAACGTGCATGTTTTTAAAATTTGTAATGAAAAAAATGGTAGTTTTACATTCACTAGGCTTGCTGTTGCAGAGTAATCATTCAATCCAAATGACATTCAACGCTATAAAAATGTACAATACCAGAAATATGAATTAAATGAATTAAATACTTCTATACCAGTCATACCCACCAATGCTTTGGCTGATAACAATTTAGTTATTAGCAATGATTTGTGCACTGACATGTTTACTGTCAATAAATCAATTTTTATTCATTATTTTTATGGATATAACTAATTAAATTTTCAGCATGGTGTACTATTATGTAAATGCATCGAATATAAATGCTGATCTTCCCGCCTTCCATTCATTATGCTTCCCAATTTTTAAATTAGAGATGATATATTACACTGATTTGCTTCCTGCCAATAAAACAATTTTTATTGAAGATTTTCATGTTAATGAATGGAGCATTAAGGATAATTTTCCTGCTAAAGATGGCAATATGTTTCTCGATATTGAAATTAAGCATAATTTGATAAATATGGTTAATGATAATTTAACAACTAATGTTGACTATTCTGCAAGCTCAAGTTTTGGAACTGAGCACTATGAATGTAATAATACAACTTCTAAAATAATGTATGATGTGTCTTGTGATGCAATCACATATTTTATTTCCTTTTTCATTTTAAAATGTTTCAAAATTAATATTTCCCCATTTAAACTGTATTTAAAAAAAAAGAAAAGAAAAAAAGCATTTATTTTTATTTCTTTATTGAGTACGTCTTCCTAAATTTGTAATAAATAAAACTTAATAATAAGACATAATTAATATACTACTTTAAAAATATCATTTCTTTTCTATTTTTTTCCGTTACAGTTTAACAATTAAATTTTATATTTCTTCCCCTTTGATATTCATTTTTATTTCGGTTATGTGTTTTTATTTAAATAAAAACGGTATTTTAAGTAATAGCACAGTGGTGTCGCTAGACTAGGTGGCTTCTTATAGGGTTGTCGTACTTGGCATGTTCGTTTCGCCAAGGGCGATGTTGTTTTCACTTTCTGCGCACTCAATTTAAAATTTTCCATTTATTTTCTATCTAACGTCTTTTACCCGTGCGTTTAGTTGGGAATCTATTTTTTTCGCCAGTAATTGTGTTGGCGATATTGTTTAGATAAAAATTTAGTTAGTTATGTGACTGTTAGGGTGACAAGAGGTCATGCGCTCTCCTTAGTGTCGATTAAATGAAAAGCAATTATGTCTTTTTAAAATATTTTGCTGCTAATCCTTTGACTCGTAGCTCACCTGTATTTTATTACTTCAACTTTGCCTGAAAAATAAAGATTTTGTCGAGCACGGAATAGAATAAATTCATTTTTAAAAAATCGACCTTTTCTGCCAGTAAAGAAATGTTTTCGAACCTGAGATTATATGCTCTACTATACGAAAATGGCACACGTGATGGTCGAACGCCATCGCATGTCTATTCAAACAGATTTAAAATTGCATAGAAACATAGGTGATGAAGAGTTTGAATTTTTGAAAACAATGAATGCATATTTTAAAAATCTAGCGTGCTAAACCAGATCAGATTCTATTCAAGAACATTCCGGAGTATAACTAGAATCGCATTCACATATATTTCTTCACATATATATTGACATATATATCACATATATATCCATCTCATGCTTTTGAAAGTTGTTTGTTAAAAACAGTTTCACCAACAAATGAAAATCCAGCCAAAAACTAAAAGCAGTAGGGACAAACATTGCTGACTGATTAACAGCTGAAGAATATATGAAAAAACTAAAAGAGGATAATGAAGTGAAAGAGCAAACACAAAGACAAAAATGGAAATAGAGCACAATTGAACCGTAAAAATGCAAAAACAGCACTTCAAAAAAAAAAAGAATTCGGTAAACTCGAATTCAGTAGCTAAAACAATCTGAAAGTAAAGGTGCAGCAGAAATAAAATTTACAAAGAATCTTAAATCTCAAGCACATCTAAGACCCATGCCATTCAGAAACCAAAAAGAAACAAATTGACGTGGAAGATGAAAACCAAAAATGAGTTAAAGCAAACTGAGAAGCAAGAGATTTGGTAAAATTTATGTTGTATCAGGCATTCATTATTTCTTCTTCTTCTTCTTTTTTTTTTTTTTTTTTTTTTTTCATGGTAAAAGTTAAAGTGCGTAAAATATGCATTATTTATTTATAATATGTTCAAGATTATTTATCTTAATTATTTTTTGTGTTATTTAATTTACTAATAAATAAAGTTATTACTTTATTAAATGTAGTTTCAATAAGCAGCTATTCAACTTTCGATTTTATGTATTTCAAATCCTTATTACGTAATTACAAGGTTGTAGCACTTAAAGGAATATTTTAAAGATTAACTGACATGAATAAAATTTAGTGTCTTAGTTAGGACTTTGGACTTCTCATTTAAGTTTTAACTACTGTAAATGCCACAAAAATGACCTAAATATTACAGTCGTATATCGTTTGCAAATACTACAGTTAATGATTCAATTTCTACAAAACAAGTAAGTTTGGAATTAAAAGCACAGTATTCATTCAGTTTATGCTTAAAACATATACTATATATTTAATAAAATTCCAAATGTACCCTAAATGCGACAAAACTTGAAAACGTAAACTGGCAATAGACGGCTTGCAACAATTTGATATTACGACAGACGTAGAGGATGAAGTCGTCTTCAATACGTTTGTTTTTTGTCACCATTCTAGACCTAAAATATAATTTTTAACAATATTTATGTTTTTTAACAGTGAAGATTGTTTGGAAATGTTACAAATTGTGTGTTGTCATATGAAAATTTTTAATTTTTGTCATTGTAACCGTTACTGTAAGATCTCGAGTGTTGTTATAAACCTCATTGTGCCATAAAATAGGCACATCCTAACTGACATCCCGTTTTTTTAAGAGTATGACCGCTAGGTGCCCAATGAGCACTGCTCACATATAGGCATATATTTTTTCCTGTAACTACCTTGTATGTGTATGTGGTTTTTTAAATTTCTTTAATCATTTTATGATAGGACTAATAACGAGAAGTCATGCGTACCTTAGCTGTGTTCGGTAGCGTACTTTTATACGATACCTTTGCACAGCTGTAAATGTTCCTGTTTGAAAGAAAACACATTTTATTAGGTAAAATTCCTGGTTTAAAATATGCTTTTTCTTTACTTAAGAAATACTAAAGTTTGGCAACATTGCCTTGTTATTTTCAACTTTACAGAGTAGGAAAAGTTCAAAAAGATAAATTTTAACTCATCAACCTGTGTAATCAATTTTTAAAATAAATATGATATAGAATATTCATCCAGATATTGTACATTTGGTTTACGGTATTTTCAAGCATTTTTTCATAGAATAAGGCAAAAAAAGGACACAAAAGAAAAAAAACTTTGGAACTTTGCATCAATATTTCTTTAACATGGTTGTATTTTCATATACAAATTTTATTCTGTGCAATGGTAATTCCATATGATCCAAAAGTCAATACATGCATGATTTTACAAGTACCTACTTTATACGTACCTGCTATTATAGGTAAACACAGTCGAATTTACGTACAAGAGTTTATTTAAAAGTTTGAACCGTTCTCCTGGTTGAATAAATTTGTAACAGTTAATAACTATGTTTGAATACATTGGGCATATTGACTTTTGAGACATACTAAGATCGTAAATGTACATTTTTTATGTGATCATCGGCATTGAATTTAATGCTTAGTATGATCTTCTGTGGTAAACGAGTTTCACTTGTCTGAACTAATTATTTACAGAGTAACTGGAGTGGTAGTACCTTATTAGGTAATCAAAAAGCTTGAATTAATTTTAAAATATAGATATTCATGCTATGCAAATATATTATACTTTGCAACCATTGGTAGAAATTTTGTATATATATATATCTACCCTATATATATAAAATCCTAATGAAACGAATTTGTGAAACGATTTTATGAAACAAATTTATGAAACGATTTTATGAAACGGCTGATTAAACGACTGATTATGTTTCAGGGCTATTTTTAATAAAATATTAAACGCTTGATGGTGAAATTAATACCAATTGTCCATAAAAATACGCGGATGTCAAAACTGGTAATAGAATTTTGAAATTGGAATTAGTTTTTGAGATATTAATTTTTTTCTAATTTTAATGACATTTCTGTAATGATGGCAACTAATTGGACAGTTTTTTTGTGACAAAAAAGGGAAAAAAATTGAACAGGATCCCGATAGGGAATATTGTATTCTTTTTATTCGTCATTTTCAAATTGAAATTGAATTTATCTTTTATTTCAATCGATAATGAAGACAAGATTGTGATTAAATTATGTTTTTCAGAAAAATTTGAAAAAAAAAATCACATTTCTAGCGTCAGGATTCAATCGTCTGTCAGCATTTAATTTAATTTATAAACTGAAAATATTTTGAATAAATTCGTCCAAATGACGTCATTTATGTAAACGCAAAAGAAAGTGGGGAAAAGTAATTAATAGTAATTATTATTTATTGATATCATTTTGTCATTTTTTTGTAAAATTTAATTAAACGAATTTATAAAATCACTAATTCGGATATTTGAAACGAATATATAAAATAATAATTGCCCAACTGAACGGAAGGAGAATAAAATATCCTGCTTGGTTTTTTCCGCCAAGCTTTTTAAAAAAGCGTCAAGACCCCTATAATAGAAAAGCACCAAAAGTTCATTTGGTTTGTTTTCATAACATTTGGCAACAAATCTATGTATATTAACGAATCTATCCCTTTTTGAAGCTCGAATTACGCCAAACCTAAAAGCAAAGGATCCTATACTGGAAAAGTACCCGATTTTTCCCGAAGGATAATATTCAAGTGACATAACATGATGTAAAAGGATCGCGGATAGCAAATTTGTTTAAATATCTCATCAGTTGATGCCGAATAAATGCAGGCATGCATGCACAAAATATTTAATTAATTTTGTATGATAAATAATTATTAGAAAATTCGTATATACATATTAATTAAAATAAATAATTTACATATTTAAAATAACATGAAAATATGCATGATGGGCACTAAAATAGAGAGAAAATAAAACCTGTTACTGAAAATGTCTATAACATGGTACTTTTCAATACCGTGGTTCTTAATGTTATTCACAAGCAGATGGAATTTTTCTCATCATTAAACGCAAAGTTAGAATAGAAAACAGATCGCCGTTGTAAAAGTCCGAGAGGTAGCCACAATTTAAACCTAAGCATTTTATACAAGCTGGTTTTCAAGTTGTAATTGATTTTACTTATCAATCCCGAAAACAGTCGTCAGTTGTCGCAACAGCTGTGTATGAGGCCATGATGATCAAAAAATGCCCCATTAAAATGTTAAAAGCATGGCAACCCAATTACAGATTTACCAATATTTTAAAAACAAAGCACGCTGTCATGTTTTTAGAGGCCTCGAAGTCTGAGCGGGGGTTGGCGAGCGTAGCTCGCAGGGGGTAGACCCCCTAGTATATATATATATAGTTTAATAGGTAAATACTGTGTAAATATTTTTTAATTACAGCTTTTCTAATATAATTTGTATCAGGATATCGAAATTTTACATCAAGATCTATGTGGAGCTTATAATTTCACTCGCCCAGCCATAGGCGAATTGGGAAGTGCATATGATTATTATTGTATGTATCTTAATATTGTATAATAATATTGCATGTATCTTTACATTAAATTTGATTTCGTCATCGGAACGGAGCCAACCGTTTACCTCTCACAAGGAAGGTCTCCTTAAAGCGCATACTCAGAATATTTTGAAAAAATGCTAATGAAGCTACTCATGTACGTAATAAGAGATCAGTCAAATTTAACTGCGAAATCCCAGCAGAATTTCTGTAAAAAAAATAAAATACTTTCGAGTATTTGACGCAAAAAGACGCGATTTGGCGAGCAAAACTTTTTCGTTGCCAAATGCAAGCGATTTTAATGTATTTGAAAATGTCTGGTTAAATGAGCGTTTAAATGCGTAGCACTTTATGAATTTAAATTTCAACGATTAAATAGTTTGTTATTTTTTCTATAAAGTTATGTAATACATATACAAATTAACTATTGCTGAAGTTATTTAATTTTATACAGTTTTGAAGGCTGGTTAAGTTTTAAGTGTATTTTAACAGTAAATGTCCGATTAAACACTCTTTTATTATACATTTCGACTTTGAATGAGTCATGGTTTCCACGGCAACAAGACTTTTCTCTACTTGTCTCCGGCACTAACAATATCGATGACAAATTGACAAAGCTCAGAATCACAGAATTAATTTTTAGTTTAAAGCAATTTTAATCAATTCAAATTTTGTTCTGAACCGTAGAATGCGATCGTTAATTTTCTTTTAGATGTACATATAAATATATATGGCAAAACCGTAGTTATAAAAGTGAAATTATTTAAGTTAAACATACTTTAACTAGTTCAGTATAAAGAGTAGAAAACTTTTTTCCTAAAACAGAATTTATCGTAAATGCATGTTTCTCTTTTTTCATTGTGTCGCCAACCCAGCGATAAATCGCCAAAACACGAAATTTTCATTTTCTTTTTACGGACGTTATATTGAGGTTCTGCAGCAATTTTTTTTATAAACGCATATATCCTCATGAGAAGAATATTCTGTAATTTTTTCAAAAATTTCTGAGTATGCGCTTATGGAAACCTTCCTTGTCAGACTCTCTCGGGAGTCTGGTGAGGTCGGATTGGGGAGGGGGGGGTCTTCCTTTACCCGTTACTTCCTGGGTCCGGTCTTCTGGCTGTGGTCCGGTAAATGGCAGATTTTTCTTTTCCTCACGTGGACTTTTGGAGCCTATACCTCACCGTTGGCTGTCCATGAGTGGGTGATTTCTGTAAATTTCTAATTTCTGTATATTTATAAATAATGAACTTTTCTAAAATATTAACTGTGTCACTTTGAAATCACGAGCAACGGGCATCTTTTTCGGTGACCTTGTATAGATTAAAATCTTTATATTTAATGATACATAATATAATATATGCATAATAATACAGATAGTAAATAATATAAAATAAAAGAATATTACACTAAAACAATACAAAATGCAGAAAATACCTTAATACTGCCCTCGGATGCGATATTACAGAATTTAAGATATGTCATATATTTTATGCAGGGTGAAACATTCCATTTTATTAATGGCGTCTTCTAAGAGTGAAAAATATTAGGAGGTCGTAGTTCAATAAGACGTTTTGACGAAAAACGATAACTTATGATTGCGGCATGATTGGAATGATAAATGGTTCTTTAATTGGAATGAAGATATAGTGAGAAATAATCATTCATTTATTTTGAAGGTGTTCGTGTTAGAGAAAATATTGATAACAATAATCTGAGAGTATGCAGTATCCGGAATGGAAAGAATTGAGAGTGTCTTGAACGTTTATTTATGTAGTTTTTAAAGTAGTGAAATGAAATGTAATGATTTTATCATTAATAGCAAAACTTTATAACTGAAATTTTACAATATTAAGCGTCGAATTTGACAAATTACGTGATGCTTTATTATTTTTTTTTTGCAATAAAATTAAATACTGTCTGTATTTTGTTATGGAATAAAAAGTAACGTGTATATAATAAATTACAGAAAATAGGCTATTTTAAATATAAATTTAGGTATATGCAGTAAAGCATATATATTTTATATAGCTATTTATATTTTATGATAATTAATATAATATATGCATAATAATACAGAGGGTAATAATAGAGCATAAAAGAATATTAAACTAAAAGATTACAAAATGCAGAAAACACCTTATTACAGCCCTTGGATACGATATTACAGAATTTAAGATCTGCCATATATTTTGTGCAGGGTGAAACATTCCATTTTATTGATGGCATCTTCTAAGAGTGAAAAATATTAGAAGGTCGTAGTTCAATAAAACGTGTTGACGAAAAACGATAACTTATGATTGTGGCATGATTGGAATGAAAAATGGTTCTTTAATTGGAATGAAGATATAGTGAGAAAGAATCATTCATTTATTTTGAAGGTGTTTGTGTTAGGGAAAATATTGATAATAATAACCTGACAGTATTCCGTATCTGGAATGGAAAGAATTTGAAAATGTCTTGAACGTTTTTTTATGTAGTTTTTTAAGTAGTGAAATAAATTGTAATGCTTTTGACATTAATAGCAAAACTTTATAACTGAAAATTTTACAATCTTAAACATCGAATTTGACAAATTACTTGATGTTTTAATTTTTTTTTTGCAATAATAGTAAATACTCAAGATTAATTTGGACACAATTATTCAAATTCGTAAAGAAAGCATATATATGTTTTAAATTTCCAACCGGTCGAAAAATGTCCCGGCCAGGATTCGGACCTGTTATAACTTGGCTGAATCCAGCGTTTATTGGAGTTCCAAATTACCTGCGATTTATTCTGTTGATCTGATTCAGATGTCAGACCAGATGCTATGATCAATAAGGTTAACTGGATGAATTAGGTCCTCCAGATTCGACAGAGCTGGCTCAGTTGGTAGAGCATGGCAAATTCAGCCAAGTTATCCCAGGTTCGAATCCTGGCCCGGACATTTTACAAATATTAAATACTGTTTGGAATAAAAAATAACGTGCATATAATAAATTATAGGAAGCAGGCTATTTTAAATAAAAATTCAGGTATATGCTTTACTCATCAAAAGATTTTGAAAAATAATCTAAACTTGATTATTAATGAAATATTGTTTTACATTGAATATTTTGAACACAATATTCTTATAACTCTATATAATAACTAGAAAACACAAACATAGTTTCAAGAGAAAATAATTAATATCGGTTCTCTTTAAAAGGAATTAACAACTAAGAGTAGTGAACATGACAACGGGTAAACAAGTTCGAAAGAGAATTCATATATTAATTAAAAATTATCTTTAACATAATGCCATAAAAATGTTTTAAACACTTCATTACAACCTTACAAAACAAGGTTGAAAGTGCTGTGAGTTGATAAAGCGCAACGATGCAAAGAAACTTTAAGGGCAAAATATTAGTTCGTCGTATTTAAAAATAAGTGTTTACGAAAAGCCGTAACGTACATTTGGTCTAATTTTGAATTGTGTTATTTAACTAGTTTGTAGATATCCCGAGAAAAGTCAACTTACAATATTTTGAAGTAGGTAAAAGCTTTTAAAATAATCATATTCTGTTAGTTTTCAAGATCGATAATGAAATATTTCCCGCAATTCTACCTATGTGTTTGATTTAGGTAGTGATTTCAGGAAATGAAGTAGTAAGTTGACTTTGATAGTAATAGAATAAAAAAGTCCAAATTTAACAGTCTCTAGTATCGCAATTTACTTATGTTATGTTATTTTGCATTTTAAACAAGTTTAAATAAAAGAGGATTTAACCCTTTGTATAACCGTGTTGTATATTTGCAACATACCCAAAGTCAATGTTCCTTATACACTGGGCTTTAAAATAGGATTTTATTTGTTTCTGCTATTTTCAAATACAGTAATTAATGTAAAATATCCACAGAATTCTCAATAGACCTCTATACTGAGTTAATTTTATATGCCAAAGTATTATTTATCATTTGAACAGTTTCACATTGCCAATGCTGAAATGAACTTCGTATATTTTGTCAAATTAAACTAGTCGTTGGAGGACACCGTAATACTTACCCATCATGGATATGCATAATATAAAATATGAAAATAAAATATGTGTAAACTACTTATAAAATGCATTGCAATTCGAACAAAATCGTGGCTTGATGACGTCGCAAACTCTAAAGACTCGATTACTGAATTGCTTAAAAGAAATATCCTTATAACTCCAAAAACAATAATCCTATTAACTAGCGGTTTATTACATCTGATTAAGCGTCTCATTTCCAATTACAGTATATCTTTGAAGTGAAATTTGGATGAAATACAGGGTCATGAAAAATCGAAGAGTGTGGAAAATAGGATTACAAATATCTCGGCAACTCATTATCCGATCGACTTCATGTTTTATGCAAAATTTATGTTTTTTTATTGTCCTTTATATTTACTCCTTAAAATAAACATTTTCAAAAAATTTTTATATACCTTTCATCAGAACGAATATTTCGAGAGTCCGAAAAAAATGTTCCGGTTAATCGAGGTTATTGAAATGAAATAGGCTTCTTCCCATTATTACATACTAAGTACATACCAAATGGCAAGTCTCTATCTCAATTTGTTCGGGAGATAGAGCGTTTACAGACACACACACAGACACACAGACGGACGGCAAGATTTTTTTTTTTCTAAAAATATGTTTTTCGGAATCTCCAGTGTCTGAAACGTGTAAATCCGTCAAAAATTTTTTTTTCGATTTTCAAAACGATTACAAGACTTACCCTATACTACGTATGATGGGTAAGTAATAAATGTGTTACAAACCGCGCTTAAAATCACACCCTAAAACGGTCAAAATAATTTGTGCTCGAAAGTGCAGATCTTACGAGGACAAATGGCACAAGTATTATTCAGAGACGAATGAAAATGTAATCTGGATGGTCCTAAATCGCTGGAATGGCTAGTGCATGACCTCAGGATACATCCGAGTACATATTTAAGTAGACGAAAAGGAGATAAGTTACTGATGGTTTGGAGAGCAACTGGCTTTAATTGCCACAGCTCACTGGCTTTTTTGCATGTGAAACAAAATTCAACCAAGTAACAAGGGACACTACATTATCATCTACTTGCATTTGATGAATTATTAGGCGTCCCCAGAGGATATTTGAGGGGGTCGGGGCAAGAAAGTGCCAAGCCACATTTTTGGTGAAATAAATCAAACACTGTAATTTGTTGCTTAATATTATAAATTATAATATCCAACATATAATTTGTTTCTAATGTCACTTGGTGGCAACATATGTTTGGTTTTTGCTCCAGATGTTTATGCCCCCAATGAAAATAGCTAATTTACAAAAAACATAATTGTAATATCATTAAAGTGATGTCATGTTGTTACTCAGAATGTCTCAAACGTTACTAACACATTGGCGAAAAAACTTTAGGTTATATATCTTGATTTGTGTATTTGAACGAAATTTTCAAATTGAAATATCTCAGAAGTTCAAAAATGTGGCTTAGCACTCTCTTGCCCCGACCCCCTCATTTCAGCATGGCAATGTTTCAATTTACAACTCACATAGTAGAAACAGTGGCTTTCCGAGCAAAATAATAACGTTTTCGATTTTCTAGGTTTAACTCCAGATATAAACTGAATTTAGAATATGTGGGGTATCTTTACCCGTGAATTGTACAATGATGGAAAGTAATGTGACTTTACTAATGAACTAAAAGTGAGCATTTTAGAAACATGGTATTATCTGCCAACAGTAATATTTCAAATACTAAATTAATCCATATCCCAAACCAGAAAAATAACAACTCATAAATAACACCATACCTATTAAATTATGTGTTTTTCAGATTGTATCCTACATTTTTAAGACACTGTCTATTTACAGATTTTTCTGAGTTTTTCTGAAAAGTATGATGGTGTACAAATTTATTCATTTTCATATGATTTATTTGAATAATTTTACATATTTAATAAGCAAATTATACGTTTTTGTTTACGTTTTGTTATTTATTAAAAGACGTTTTCTGGAGTTGTCTGAACTTTTGAGACAGACTGCATACATTTATAATTATTCAGTAACTAATTTTTAAAAGAATACTCAACATTTATTGCAATAAATGTTCTATATTTTTCGTTCTGTCTCACAAATTGAGACATTTTTAAGCATCTTAAAGTCACTGTGTCGATAAAAAATAATAACTTTTTTACTGCACTTTCATGGTTGTTTTCGTTTATTATTTGTCAAAGAAAAACAAACAAGAAAAATGTTACAGAATTAAATTACATGAAAAAAATTGTGTTTCTAATTCTCCAAGTGGAAAACATATCTTCTGATATAAGAGACATTTTTCATCTTTATTTTTTTCAACCTATGAGTTTTGTCATTACACTTTTTCCCTTCAACAACGACCCTTTAGAGAGTAAAATAAGAGTGTTCAGCTTCATTAGAAACTTATCTTTTTATTTTTAGGTTATTTATTTAGTTTTCAAAACGTTTTTTTTTTTTTTATTTCAAAATATTCATGACTTTTAGAATTTATAACAGGAAAATAAAGTTTATATTTTAAATATGTAAAACAAATTATTAAATTGTGAGCTTAGATAAGTTTTCTTGCTGTATATCAAATAATGTATTTAAAACGCTTTATTATTATACAGCTTTTATGTGTTTAATTTTAGTTATTGTCAAAATTAAAGTTCTAAACAAATTGAAAAAAACATTTAAGTGTTTTTTTTTGTTGTTGTTTTATAAGAAAAACAATTCAGAGTCGAAAAGTAATTTTAAATACTTTCCAAGCTTTATTATTACTAATGCTTTGTTCTAACAACAGATCAAATAGATATGTATTTGCACTGAATTCCATTAACGCAATAAAGCAATAGATTTATGTCATTACATACAATATAGCTTTTTTGCATCTCGAAGGTGTCACCTGCGAGAAAGACCACTTTTAAGTGAAAATCATTGCAGAAGGTATAAAAAACGTAGAAGGATATCAAAAATTCAAATAAAATTTAAAGGTATTGCAAATAGTATGCAAAAAAAAAAAAAAATGGTACTTAAACTATCGTGTCCTTTTTACTTTCTCGGTGTGCATTGCAAAAATTATTGCATATAAAAACAAGTAAACAGATAGTTTAATAGAGACATTTATGATAAACAGGCTGAATCAAACAATTTATAAATTGAAGAATAATTTAAACTTTATTAAATGTTGCAATTGATCAAGATAATTCAGTTATAAAAGTAGTATAAGATAAAGGACTATACACAGCAATTCAACCATCTTTTGTAGTGACATACATGACTAGATTGTGATGTTCGGTGTGCAATATTTTTGTAAATTTCGAATTAATTTTGAGGTTATTTTTATTCTATTTTTTATTTAAACTGTCATTATTCATATCGAGAATTAATTACATTTTTCAAGTAGCCCTTTTTTATTTACAGTGGTCATAATTCACAAAGACAAAATAATAGTAATTCCAAACACAGCATTTTTCATTGGAATACACTATACTTAAACAAAAATATCGAAAATTAAAAAAAAAATTAAATAATTAAAATATTACTTGCGAAAAGCATTTACTGGTGACAATTACGCAATATTCAAAAAGAGTAGTGCATTTTCATGCGCTGGGTATATTTTTAATGATACGTAGGCAGGATTTTATTATAATAATACATGGATAAAATATGGTATGTAAAAGAAACTGTTTCCTGGCATGATCAAGAAGAGTCTTGTTTAAAAAGAACAAATTTAATTTAAAAATTAATTAATTAATTAATTTTCTTCCTCAACATAATTATTAGATTTTTTTCCTATTGCCGTATTTTTAATAGAAATTAGGCAGGATTAAAAATATTTTGATATCCATACGAGAGATTTGAACATTTAATTTATATTTTGTATATGAAAATCGTGCCCTATATAGCAGATTCCGAGCATTTAAACTTAGAAATACAGAACTTTAATGCTTTCTCTGGTTACAATAACTGTCATTTGTCCAAAAACTGTTGACGTACTGATTGGTTTGCCATGGTGTAGGAAAATGGAATATTCCTCCCAAAATTTCCAATTTGCTATAAACATAATTGTTATATTTTTTCTTATAAACTGAAATTTAATCATAGAGTATTACACGACATATAACTTCTACTGGAAGAAATTTAAAAACACTTATGCTGTAAGTTGGGTAAGTTTGGAATCACGATTTTAGAATTTTGAAGATCTTCGTTATAAAACTATGGTGATATTTGTGAGACTATACATCAAATACTAGATTATTTTGGCACAATTGAGGGGGTCGGGGCAAAAAAGTACCAAGTGTGGTGGTTGGACGATAAGTTCCCTTTTTTCAAACACTGGAATCTTGTTAATATTCCAGATGATATATATTTGGGTTTGTGATCAAAAGAATATAGTGAGTACATATATTGTGTGGCCGCAAAAGACCACTTCGACATGACATTAATTATTAAATAAAGATTTGTTAAATATTTATTCATGCAAATTTATAATAAAAAACAATGAAGATAAAAGTAAAAATTGTTACCTGCAGTCATCTGAAACAAATAAGATAAAAAAACGAGTGAAAGAATTTGCACTTCAAATTTTCATCTTTGAATAAAATCTTTATTTATAAAGAGATTTTTTTTCTAAAAAAATCATATTACTAAATGGGTGATCATTTTTTAGCTCCATTACCTTTTTAGCACAAGTAATTGATACCTTTTTTTTTAACTTTCCCTTAGGGAGTTCGGAGGCAATTGCGTTAAAAAAATATTTTCAACGACTTGTCATTAACCCAACAAAGAACGTCACATTAGTTGAAACAGAACAAAATTAATTATCCGCATACAGGACCAGTAGGATCTGTGCACTTATCACAAGTAAGAACCACTCATCGCGTCTCCATTGTGGAACTGCAAAAATCTTTGCCGTACTTAGAAGATAATTTATAGGCCGTCAACTATCACATTTAAAAAAAAAGAATATTTTCTTCATATCGTACTTTAGATGTACGCATAACATTTTTCACATCAAGCCAAGTCATCACGTTACACTCTAGTAGCAAACATCTCAGTGTGTGTCGAAAGCGTGCAGCATCCGCGCTGACAAGGCACGGAGGGGGGTTGCCAAAAATTGAAAAACACCAATCGGCAGAAATAAAAAAATTACATAAAAAACATTTGAATTTGATTGGCGAGGGGCGATGCTTAGAACAGGAAGTGGGCATAGGCAAAGAATGTTATCGAAACTTCTAGTAGAAACAAATTCCGGAAGTACAGACGTAACAATCACTATCATTTTTTAAAAAGCGAAATGTTATGAAAGAAAGAATAGTTTACAGGGGAAGTGATAAAAAAGAAAGAATTATAATACATTTGAACGCGAATTTGAAATTAAATGAAAGAGGACTAATAAAATATTTGTTGAATTAAATAAAATAAAAAAATGGCAGTGGTTGTAAAAACCACAACACCAAGCCACATTTTTAATGAAATAAATCTAACACTGTAATCTGTTGCTTAATATTGTAAATTATAATGTCTAAGATATAATTTGCTTCTAATGTCAATTGGTGGCAGCATATGTGACAGGTTTCGTTTTTGTTCGGATGTTTATTCCCCAATGAAGATAGCTAATTTACAAAGAACTTAATAGTAATATCATTAAAGTAATGTCATATTGTTACTCAGAATATTTCAAATATTACTAAGACATTCTCAAAAAAAGTTTATGTTATGTATTATGATTTGAGTATTTGATTAAATTTTCAAATTGAAATATCTCAGAAGATCAAAATTGTGGCTTGGCACTCTCTTGCCTCGACCCCCTCAACTATACAAATTGGTGAAAAAATCAAATGAATTGTAATTTTCCCAATTGGTCAAAAAATCCGTGCCACGATTTGAACCAGGGATCTCTTGGCAGAAGCTGCCAATGCATTTACTTATAAATGAGCAATCCGGGACAAATTTGGCCGACCTAATAATAATCTATAAGGTTAACTGGGTGAATTAGATCCGCCAGATTTGTCCAGAATTGCGCAATTGGTAGAGCATTGGCAGCTTCAGTCAAGAGATCCCTGGTTCAGATCCTGGCCCGGACTTTTTCGCCCAGTTGGGAGAATTACAACTCAATACATAAAATATATCGGGACAAATGAGAATAATAGACATATAAGCAACTAGCCTCAAAACTGGAAAATGAGGAGGGTGAATACCTTTTGAATGTGCGCTTAACCCCTTGAAGGGCAGTGGGAAATTATACACCCTACCAGGGATCAGAAGTAGCGTGATACAAGTAGCAAAACTACAGTAGTCGTTGCTTTAAAGTAGTTCGTAGCGTAGGCAGTTACATTTTGAACAATGTAGTGTAGCGAGTAGCGCGATACGAAAAATCCGTAGTTTGAAGTTAGAACCGATGCTACTTTTATCGCTACTTCAAGAAAAAAATATCATTCTGCAAATCACGAGGCCGAAACTGGCTTCTTTTGTGCAAAATTTGTTCTGCTCAACAATTTGAGAATCTCAGCTGCAGTGTGTAGCAACGCATCGCATGAAGTCATAGATTTTTCGATTGATACTTGCTTCTAAAATCAAATACAAACACACCAAAGGAATTAATTTTCTTGCTAGAAACACTCACCTATTTACTCGTTATTAGGTCTTCCTGTTTTAATGCCGGGTTTCTTATTATTCGGAATTGCTTTATTTATAGTTTTATTTTTTTACATTTAGAGCTGATTTTCTGTAATTTTCTAGATTATAATATCTCTCTTAATCTTGCTACGGAATTTGCAATGTGTGCATAAACTAACATTTACAAGAAGAAATACAAAACATTTCTTGTATGTTATCTTTTTTAATTTTTTAATGCCTTTAATATTTTAATGTCGCATTTATTTAATTGAAACCCAGCAGACGCGGTATAACGAACGGTCACTTTGTTACTATGTAATCAGTGTCTTCAATTTCTAGTGTAAATTGAAGCCTTAGAGAAAAGCTGAATTTAGCAAAGTAGTGACTAATTTTGAAAAGTAGTTTGTGGTCGCTGCTTTATAAAACATGTAGTTGTAGTTGTAGTTAATTACATTTTAGATAAAGTAGTTGTAGTTGTAGTTCGCAACAATAAAAAAAGTAGTTTACCCTACTTATATTTAATCCCCAAATGCTACAGTGGTACCATAAATTTGGAATAACATTTTGCTTTTATAGTGTACGTGAAGAAAATCTTCTACTTATTTTCAAAAAAAATTGTTCGTAATCACTGCATCATTTTAGTAACCAAAGTACTTTCTCCCTTGAAAGTATTTTAAAAAAAATCTATTCAAAAAAGTTATATAAAATGGAAAAAAAAATCTTACGGTGAATATTAACTTCAAAATATTTCCTAATAAGATAAAAGAAAACCTACTTTAAATTTTGTGTCAAAAGTATACAGGAAATATATCTAGAAAGTTTGAATAAACACTAAATAAATTGTTTTTAATTCACTTCATAAAAAATAGGAATTATCAATAAATGTGTTACATGATCGTTATGTCACACACATATTGCATATATTTTGATAAAATATATTTATTTGCAGGATTAACCAAGTAAGAATATTTGATGCTGTCGTAGAAATTTATTTTATTTAGTCTTTGGAATTATGCGCTTTTTTTTTTGTATTTAAAAAATGTTATACTACATTAGAAATTTGATAAAGGTTAAACTGCATCTTTTTCAGCGTTTCTTGCCTAAAGAACACATTCCATCATATTTCGGTTTAAAAAAAGACACCGATTAGAAATCAAGCTGTCTATCGCAAGTTCTAAATACATGAGGAACATGTTAAACTGCACGCCAAACATTTTTTTCTTCAACTGCATTAAAATCAAGATAACTAAATTTATTTAAATATTAGGCGGCAATTTGTTTTTATTTTACATGTGTTGAACGCAAAATCTTCTGCAACGTTTCTGCAACAATTTCACTCCTAAAGAAAAAATAAAATAAAGAAAAAGAAAGTAAAAATGTAGTAAATCGTGATAAAAGTGTACATTCTTGACAATGCAAAAAAAAAAAAAAAAAAAAAAAAAAAAAATCAATTAATGTGCACATCATTATGTGCTACAATATCTCGTATATAATATTCGAAAATTTAATATAAAAGTAAAATGTAGTTAAAATATACAAATTACAGCATGTTTTTTTTTTTTTTTTTTTTTTTTTTTTCAAATTCTTCATACGTCAGTTAAATTTATAGCACGTGTTGATACTTCTATATCTGTGACTTTTCAAGTAAAATAAATTTCATTCTTATGGCGAGAATTATTATGGCGAATGCCGACAATCACTCTTGATAAGATTTGTTAATCAAATGCGATGCCTTAATGCTGATAATGATTTTTTATAATATGTTTTCGATAATATATCGAAGTCTTAACATTAAATTAATATCTTTTTAAACAAGTATAATGACATATTGCAAAACAAAGTTAAAGACAAAACCATAACTAAAATCAATTGTTTAAAAACAGTGAAATAAATGCCTTTATATTCGTTAAAGACGTAAATGTATTAATTAAAGAAAGAAATTGCATTAATTTATGTACTTCCAAAGTTTTTTTTTTTTTTTTTTTTTTTTTTTTTTTTTTTTTTTTTTAAGACAAAAACTATGCGCTGAAAATATAAAAGTTTATTGAAGAATTATTTTATTACTACTACTTTGATATGAAAAAAAATGCAAAAAAAAAATAATAATAATAATTACCGAGTGAACAATTTCTTCATCCGATTTTACCAAATTTGTAAGCATACGTTTTTTTTTTTTTAAATTTGGTTTTAGATTTGAATTTTTAAGAGTTTTTACTGTAAACACTTATTTAAAACAATTTAAATGTGTAATTTAATATGGCCGAAGTAACTGAATATTTTCTTTTCAATTAACAGTAAAAAGTACTGGAAATGATGTTTTTTCCCTTATTTTTGGAAAATAAGAAAACAGTCTGATCTTATGTTATTACCATTTAAAACCAAGCAGTTGTGTTTTCTGTTACTTTAACTTATTAGTATTTATAAATCATGATTTTTTTGGAGTAATTTTGTATTATTTATTGACTTTTAAAATCTTTAATATGTATTATGTGAATATGGAAATGTATTGAAGAGAATAATATTTTAACTTTTATTATTAAATAAAAAGTTTTTCATTTGATTTTGTTTCATTTGTCTGTATGCATTATTACACATTTACAGTAAAATACATAAAAATCATATCTGAAAGTTGTCTTTAAGCATAAAATGATATTTACTGCATATCAATTAAAGGAGTTTCTAAAATATATCCATTTTACCGGTTCATTTTATAAATAACAAGTAAGAATAAGTTTAAATATAAAACAGAATTCTATGTAAAATAGGTGTATAATTTGTACTGTACACAAAAGAGGATTTAAATAATATGCTATATGAACATTAGAAATTCATAATTTTGATGTTTATTTTATTCGTCAACCGACTGGAGAATTAAAGTTTTCACTTAGCGGCGAAATGTAACTGCAAATATGGATCCAAGTCTGCTGAATGTGTTCAAACTTTCTATGTCTAACCCTTTTTAATAATTAAATATAAAGCGTGATAGTTATTCAAATCAAATCAAGGTTTTGCTAAAATAGTTTGATTTTGGTTTATATCTGTTATTAGCATTTATATAGTGGATATTTTTTCGGAAGTTTTATAACGGCAGTCTCGGCCTATTGCGAAAGTGCATTGCTGGACATATAAGAGACATTTGAAGTGTTTCACAAATGAAACGTGGCAGTGAGGAAATTACACTAGTTGGCCATAAATGACGGGAACTTTCAGTTTTAGACATTGTTTCGAATATTTAAATATATACATGACAGATTCTTTTGGAATTTTAGGATTAAAAAGAACAGGTTTGACTTCATATTTATCAACGTTGATTTGATAAGAAGGACAGTTAGGGGACTAACAAAAAAAAAAAAAAATAATACTTGGAATCACCCTGTAAAATAAAATGCACGAAATGATCTATCACTACAGACTATACATAGTCAGACATTGTATAATATGTTTATTAATTTATGTAAGAATAGCATGCATATTAATAGAGATATAGCGATTTTTTTTTTATTAAAAAAAATCTTGCATGTTTTTTGCTTGTAACATACAAGGTTTTTAACCAAATATTAACGTAAATATATTAAATATTTACATATATATATAGAAATATATTAAATATTTAAGGAAATATGGGCAGTTCTATAAAATAATTTCTATCTGCGCATGCGCGAACAATAACAAGGAACTTTTTGCATAATTTAATAGTCAACTCTATGGAGCAACTTATTTAAAAAAATCAGTCTAATATCGCAAAAATTCAGAGAGATATAGGCGTTAGAGTGAGCTGTTTTTTAGTTTCTGACTAAAACTCGCTGAATGAAAAGGGATTGTCCACAAATTGTTATTTTTAAGTTATCTAGCAGCGTTTGGAGCAAATTTTTGGAAAAAACTATTTAATTATAATTTACGCTTATGTTTAGGAAGATTTTGACTCTAAACTACGATGAAAAGGAAAATATAGTCCATACAATGATTAAGTTTAGGTAAGTTGAGGAGTTTTCGGTAAAATTTTGTGAAATTTAGCCCAATACGCAAAACACTCTACAGTAAATTCTAATGCATATATATGTATTTTCTGTATACACGTAATTTGTATGCCAGTAGTGAAGATGATACACTAAAATCTAAGATATATTACACATTTTTCATAAGTTATGAGTCAATAACTTGCAATTTAATTTTTATAGTGATATTTCAATAGCTTTTTGAGAAATTACGTTTTGCGTACTAGTCCTGTCAAATTAGGAAAGTTTGCCATAATAAATGCTAAGGAGATAAAAATTGGTACAGTTGTTCATTGATGGCTACTGATGACTATGTAAAAAGTCCTGATGGATAGGAGGTGAGCGGGGGTTAAAATAAATTACTTTTTTTAGTTGTTTACAAAAATTTCAGAAACTGTTGGTTTTCATGATAAAACCAACATTACTCCAATATAAATTAAAGAATATAAAGTTCTCTACAAATGACAGTTATATACCTTGGAACCTCGATTATCAGTCAGCCAGAAAACCGGAGCTTTGACGGATTTTCCTCAAAAAAATTCACTTTAATTTAAATTTTATTTAATTAATGTCTCCATAATAAATGCTACAGAGATAAAAATTGGTACATTTGTTCAGTGATGGCTACTGATGACTATGTAAAAAGACCTGATGGATAGGATGTGAACGAGGGGAGGGAGGGTGGGGGGCAAAATATTTTTTTTGTTTTTTTACAAATATCTCAGAAACTGTCAGTTTTCATGAAAAAATTACTCTGACATATATTAAAGAACACAAAATTATCTACAATTAACAGGTATATACAGTAGAACCTCGATTATCCGTAATTCAGAAAACATGAGCCTTGACGGATTTTCCGGAAAGAAATCACTTTAATTTCATATTTTTTTTTAATTAAGGTCTATTCAAATTTATTAAATATTGTTGCAATAAAAAGGAAAACAGTAAACACTCCAATACTGCAATATTGTATGAAATATTGCATGCAGGTAAGTTGTTTATGAAAGATAAATATTTATCATTAATGAAATGTTTATTAATGTGAAATATTATAATTGCGAATATAAAACATGGAGAAAACTAAAAGTAGGTACATATTAATTTATAATTAAGTAAATATTATGTAATTATGAAAGTGGATGGATCGTTAGGATACATAATCATCACCTCATCTTCTTCCCTGTCCTTTTGTTATCACCCTGGTACTGAAGAAAAATATTTATATTTATCATTAATAAAATGTTATTTCATGTTAAATTTTATAAGCGCGACAAAACATAATTGAGAACAATGAAAGTACTAATTTATCATTAAGCAAATACTTACTAAGTCATAATGTTCTTTTTTTCTTGACACATCATCATCAGCTGAAGTGGATGGTGCATTAGAAGCCGTTCTCAGCATGACTGAATCCATAATCACATCCTCATCCTGTTGATCTGTATTTATAGCTATAAGTGTAGCATTCAGACAGTCACCATGGCAAATGTTGCAGATGAGTGTGCAGTTAATGGTTGCCTTCCTGCACCCAGACTTAGCTCCACATCCAGTGGTGCATTTGCAGAAGATGGTATTTAAGACAGCCTCAGGTGCGATCAGGTCCTTAGTTGTAATAAGAACCAGACGATTCTGCCTCGTTCCCAGCCCCAGAGTTTGGCATGTTGTTACTGGCCAAGCCACAGCTGTACCTGATGGTACACCCGGAAAGAATATTGTCTAGCAGCTACTGCCGTTGGTGGAAGGGATGAAATGTCAAGTTTGACATTTGATTTAGATTTGGCGAAAGAATGGTATCGGGAAGTGTTGAGAGATGTAGATGTGGGAGGAGCTCCATACAATCTCAAAAAAGTTGGTTTCCTACTTCTGCAACAGCATCATGGTCAAATTCCCTGTTATTGAACACATCAGCAATTTTGTGTACATCTTCACATTGCTGATACAGCTTGAAAAAATTTGTTTTCCCCTTTTTGAACGCGGCTGACGTCGTATCACATCCAGTGAATGCATAAGGGACTCAAATGATCTCTTTCAGTGTTGTTTCTTGAATTTACTGTTGTGAGGAAATAATCTTTCTTTCAAATTTTCCACTACTTGGCTTAACAAAAATTTCTTGTTCGAGCGGAGTTAGGGCGATTAGGAGGACAACAAGATCAACATCCTCATCAACAATTGCCACTCTGCCACTAGAAGAAGATATTTCAATGGCTATTGTTACGATTAGGGTATCTGCAACGCCAGTACTCTCCCGGCAAGATATTCCATTCTCCTTCAATTTGGAAGAAAGCACAGCAATTAATCTTTGTTCTTTTCATTTGAAAGGAAGCTTTCTTACTTGACAGAAACCTCTGTGTCACCGTTGAAATTAATATCCACGGACTTCTTCAGTGCACATCTTCGGTTTTGCTCTGCTGATTTCGTGCTATTGGCAATGTCGGAGTAGCCATCAAAAACCACTGTACAGATTTTTCCTTTATAATGTGTAGAGATATATTTGTTGTAACCTTCACAAATTGAAATAAAAGTGGAACCTCTTGACCAAGGAACTTTGTGAAGGAAGAAACCACCATCCATAATAATATCACACTTTTGGAAATCAATCGGCTGTTTCAATAGTAACTTTGATGTAATAAATTAGATGATATTCTGGCTTGACTAATGTTGTTGGTAAATAATTTTAGTCCTTAGTTTTCCTTAAGAAAATTAAACCTGAGTCTAAAACATATTAGATATTTTTAAAAATATTAGACCACAGTGCGAAATTTTTGCACGGATCCATTGGTATTTAATAAATTTGAATACATATTAACTAAATAAATGTGAAATTAAAGTGATTTTTTTTTGCGGAAAATCCGTCAAGGCTCTGGTCTCGTGACTGACGGATAATCAAGGTTCACTATATATACCTGTCATTTGTAGAGAAGTTAACGTTCTTTAATTTATGTCAGAGTATTGTTTTATGAAAACCAACAGTTTCGGAGATATTTGTAAAAAACTAAAAAACTATTTTAAAGAAAAAAGAAAAAAGAACATTATGACTTAGTAAGTATTTGCTTAATGATAAATTAGTACTTTCATTGTTCTCAATTATGTTTTGTCGCGCTTATAAAGTTTAACGTGAAATAACATTTTATTCATGATAAATATAAATATTTGTCTTCAGTACCAGGGTGATAACAACAGGACAGGGAAGAAGATGCGGTGACGATTATGAATCCTAATGATCCATCCACTTTCATAATTACATAATATTTACTTAATTATAAATTAATATGTACTTACATTTAGTTTTCCGCATGTTTTATATTGTCATCTACATCTCTCAAAACTTCCCGATGCCATTCTTTCGCCAAATCTAAATCAAATGTCAAACTTGACATTTCATCCCTTCCAGCAACGGCAGTAGCGGCTAGACAATATTCTTTCCGGGTGTACCATCAGGTACAGCTGTGGCTTGGCCAGTAACAACATGCCAAACTCTGGGGCTGGGAACGAGGCGGAATCGTCTGGTTCTTATTACAACTAAGGACCTGATCGCACCTGAGGCTGTGTTAAATACCATATTCTGCAAATGCACCACTGGATGTGGAGCTAAGTCTGGGTGCAGGAAAGCAACCATTAACTGCGCACTTATCTGCAACATTTGCCATGGTGACTGTCTGAATGCTACACTTATAGCTATAAATACAGATCAACAGGATGAGGATGTTATTATGGATTCAGTCATGCTGAGAACGACTTCTAATGAACCACCCACTTCAGCTGATGATGATGTGTCAAGAAAAAAGAACATTATGACTTAGTAAGTATTTGCTTAATGATAAATTAGTACTTTCATTGTTCTCAATTATGTTTTGTTGCGCTGATAAAATTTAACGTGAAATAACATTTTATTAATGATAAATATAAATATTTGTCTTCAGTACCAGGGTGATAACAACTGGACAGGGAAGAAGATGAGGTGATGATTATGTATCCTAACGATCCATCCACTTTCATAATTACATAATATTTACTTAATTATAAATTTATATGTACCTACTTTTAGTTTTCTCCATGTTTTACACTATATTGCCAAAGGTGACCGGTCACTTGCGATTTTAGACGTTTTGTTAACTATCTAGAAAAATACATGAGGAATTAACCTGAAACTACAGGTGTGTAAACAGTATAGTATAGGTTATATATTTCCGCGAAGATTTTTTCATGAAACCCCATCGCGGACGGTCAACAAATTGAAAAAGAACGAATATCTTTTGGATAACCCTGTGAAACCTATTTTAGAAAAGGCGATCAAACTCGAGATTATTAATAAGTGGTTTATTGTAATATACTGTGTTCATTTTTATGAGGATAGCATGTATACTCGTAGAGAAATTAAGGTTTTCATAAAAACAGTCGCAAATTTCGCCTAGTTTTTTGCTTATAATTTGCAGAGTTCTTAATATAAAAAAAAAGTATTTTTCAGAAAATATGACAAACAACATTGTACATAATACTCTGCAATCGGAATTAAAAAATAATAAAAATTGGATGAAAAATGAGCAGATTTACTAAAAAAGGTTTAACTGCGCAAGCCCGAATGCAATCAAAATATAACATGCATAATATATTAGCTAAGTATATAAAGCAACTTTTGTGAAAGTCTCAAAATCATAGCTTGAAAATTCTGAAAATTATCGTCGATAGAATAAGCTCGAAATCCGTTTTTCCCAAAAGGAAGCAAAAATATGAGGGGTTGTATCCAAATATAGCAGTACGTGCAATATTGTGTACGCTATGTTGGCACTAATCAACAGATATTTGATACAACACCTCATCTTTTTGCTTCTTTTTTGGGAACAACGGATTTTCGAATTAAATATAATTATTTAATTATTTATAAAAACCAATGCATATAATATATATATTACTTGCATTTAGTACTTACCAAAATTGAGTCTCCATAGTATGGAGATGCTAGTTTTTGAATGTTTTGAATAGGTTTGTAGTCCTCCTAAAAAACATTAATGTCTAAAAATGGCAACAACATGCGAAAATTTAAAAAAAAGTCTTCAAAACTATAACCAATACCATTGTAATTCAAAAATTGGTCCGACAAACCCCGACACAGTTTTAAAAAGCTTTGAATACATTAGATTATATATTTCAATAAATATATTTCAATAAATTAGATTTAAAAGGTTTAGTATTAACCCATTTTCAATTTAAATAAATTCTTTATTATATGGAAAGTAAAATTATTTAAATCCACATGTCAAAGTATACATTTAAACGCAATAACAAAGCTGACACAATAAAAATACGTCTTCTCACAAAGAAAATTGCACTTCAATTCAGGCTAAGAGCCGTCGGATATGACTCACACTCGTGCAACACACACAGATCGATGCACCAGTTAGTTAGCTATTATAAAATAAGCTTTTTACAATTGTTGAGCAAATTTTAATTTCTGCCTTTTTGGCCAGGATTTTGTATCAAATACTCCACTGTGTGCTGGTGCAAATTGACGGAATATGGAAAAAAAAGAAACGCTTTTTTCTTAATATTAGAATATTGCTTTTCTATGAAGTTACAACAGTGCATTTTATTGAAATTATACATTTTTCTTACATGCTTTGAAACATTGAGATCAGTAAAAATAAACTGACACTGGTGAATGTGTCACGAACTTTTGAACGATTTTGAACTTTGCTTGTATATTCGTACCTTAAACAAGTAATATATTTTTTTAAGTCAATTCCTACTTAGGTCAACAAAGAAAAAATTATTTTAGTTACTTTTTATTAAATAATTACAATTAATATAAATATGTATATACATATGACAGAATCACAATATTAAGTGGCAAAATAGAAAGCGAATTTCCTTGCAATTTTCCATTTTAATAAATCATATAAGAATGGCCCGGATAATACGTAAGAACCAAAAATAAATTGAGCATTTGAATTTGAACTTTGCTTTTTAATCATAAATATATAAAATAAAGCCGTGCAGCACTAATATCCCACGTTATGTTTATTGAAATTTTTTTTATAATCATCGTTGAGGTATTTTAATTTTCTGGCATCACTAATTTGAGGAAAATCTTTCATTTCATTTATGAAAACAATGGGAGATTTTTTTCCCATATAAAACTAAAGTCAGTTAATTAAATTAAATTAATGAATTAATATTTGAAAAAACTGTATTAACATCAAATGTCATCCACTACAATTTAAAAAAAATGTATTTGAACTTGAGTGGATGAATAAACATATATATATAAATATATAGAGAGTGTGAGCTAATAGTAGGAATTAAAAATGCAGAAATGTCATGTAACTTTAATATGGTAGATAAGGAATATATAAATTCAGATATATTGAATTTGTTCATTATATTTCTGAAAATAGATGAGCTAGGGAAAAGTAACTGAAATAGACGGCAATAAGAGCGACACGCTACTACTGCAAATTTAAGCAATATATGAGGAATTACCGTACCAACATATTCATTGATCCTTGTTTCTAGATATGAAGATTATAAAAGGCACCGTCTTATTTTAACACATTCAAGGGCCAAATAAAAATAAGTCAAACAGGTGTGACGCAGCACAAAGTAAATTTTTTTAAATGTTTTTTCTAGATGTACAGTAGCTCGCAAAAGTTTTGAGACGATATGTTTTTCTGTCCTAACTTTTTCTGTAAACAAAATTTCTTAATAATGTAGATTAGTAATTTGTACCCTTTATACTGCACATCAAAATGCAACATTAGAACAATTCAGACATATACAGGAATTAAAAATAATTCGAAAATTCGCAAAAGTTTTGAGACGAAATTAAGCTTCTTAATGTAACGAAATACAGCAATATTTAATATTTAGTTGCATATCCTTTTGCTTTGAGGACTGCAGCACATCGTCTGAGCACAGAACTAACAAGGCTTTCTAAAGTGGACCTAGGGATTTTCGCTCATTCCGATTGAAGATCTTGAAGGAGTTCTGTCTTTGACGAATGCTTCCGCGTCCCGACCTTTCTTCCATTATGTTCCCAAAGTTGTTCAATTGGATTGAGGCCGTTTCCATGATTTACTGTTGGATGTTGGTACCGAGGATCCATTATGTTGTCTTTTAGACGACTAATGCGACGCTATATTCGTCCAGAATGGATCCCCGGTACGAACGTCCAATAGTGAAGCAACGAAATGGATCAGTAATGGTCTTTCTATCATAATGGCGTTGTCCCCTTCGTACACATCGATGTGATTAGGGATCAAAATGTTTATAAAAACATTTTAGAAGATCACGTGCTGCCTTATGCTCGTAAAAAAGATGCCTCGTGGATGGATGCTTCATCAGGATAAGGATCCAAAGCAAACCTTCAAATTAGTGACAATTTGGATTACAGCTAAGAAAATTACTGTTTTGGGCTGGCCGAGTCAGTCACCTGACCTCAATCCAATTTAACATCTTTGGGAACACAATGGAAGAAAAGTCGGGACACGGCAGCATTCGTCAAAAACAAAACTCCTTCAGGATCTTTAATCGGAATGGGGCGAAAATCCCTAGGTACACTTTAGAAAGCATTGTTAGTTCTGTGCTCAGACGATGTGCTGCAGTCCTCAAAGCAAAAGGATATGCAATTAAATATTAAATATTGCTTGGTTTCGTTACATTAAGAAGCTTAATTTCAATAAAAGTTTACAAAAACTGAATCGTCTCAAAACTTTTGCTAAGTAATTTTGCGAATTTCAAAATGATTTTTAATTCATGCATATGTCTCAATTGTTCTAATGTAGCGTCCTGTTGAGCTTTAAAAGTGGTACAAATTACTAATTTAAATCATTAAGAAATTTTGCTTACAGAAAAAGTTAGGACAGAAAAACATATCGTCTCAAAACTTTTGCGAGCTACTGTAAATGTATTTCAGCCGTACGTGAAAAGTCGGACTATACACTCTCAAAATAAATTTCTTCAAAAACCGTAAAAAATACAGACAGCAAGCGTCCGGAATACCCCTGTGATTGGATGAAATCTTGTGACAGCGGAATTTCGGGAAATTTTGACTTTCGTTGCTTAAATTTTACGTGTTTTAAAGGATAAACACATACGTAAAAAACCCGTTTCTAATAGGGAAAAGTAACACGCAGTACAGTTGTTGGTACACCCCTGTGGTTCGAAAAAATTGCAGACTTAGATTGGGGAATTCCAGGTATATTGTTTGTTAGATTGGTGAGTTTACCGTATTTGGGGTAAGCGAAGAAATTCAAAGTGGAGATTTTCGTGTTTTAACAAAAAAAAAGCAACGGAAAAATTTGTTCAATTCACGAATTTTATTGAGAGTGTACGGTGTTAATTTGTTAAAAAGTGTATATTCACTTAGATTTTTTAAATTATTTGTCATGTTTCTGTATGAAATTGTTTAATTAAATAGTAAAGGGCGTATTACAATTAATTGGGAAAGCATTAGTCTACTAAAAAACGCTTTGATAAAAATATCATTTTGTGAAGCTTTCATGATCATAAGCAGATTTTTGAAAATAAAATAAAACAATAAATAGTTTTTGTTTTTAATAAAATGTGCAAGCAGTTATTTAATTAATTTCCCCAGAAACATTGGCTTTAAATATATTATTTTATGAAAAACATAAAAGTATTGCCTAAATTTAAAAAACAAGCAATTAGCTGCCTTACAAATGATTTTTAATTTTGTTTTATTGAGGGTTTCAAATGCTAAAAGTCGATCAGATTAGGCAAATGACAACACAAAAAATATTTTAAAATAAATTATATAGAAACTGCACTGTTATACAAAAAAATTATAAAATGCTATTAAAGGTTTATTATTTTATTATGTAAGCAGAAGGTTTAAAAAATATGTAGTTTTCTGAAGATATTAGATCAAAAAAACGTTGTTTAACATTTAAAAAATAAAAAGTGAATAAATAAATTTCGTTGCACGAAACTATGCATAAATAATTACTTAGTAAAGAGTGGAGAGTGTTAAATCGGTCTTAAGTTATTTAAACTGTTAAAAAAATTAAAAACCGATATTAAAATACTAAGAAAATGCTATTATATTTTTAATGTATTTTAACTATTTTGAAAATATGTAGATAATCTTAAGGAGAAATTTCAAATTCACAATAAATATAATGAGGAAAAAGCAAAGACATGTTTATCGCGATAAAGTTATTTATTGTGTGACAAAATTTGCTAATTTGGCATTTATTCCAATGGAAAAAAGTAAATTTTAAAATTTTAAAAAGTACAATGTTTATTTTTTGGCATTATATAAGTGGTATGAAACTGTAGACCGCGGTGTGTGGATGACACTAGTATTTTTTATTAGCACTCTTTAACCTACTTAATAGCCGAAATTCTGTGATTAAACTCAGGGAGGATTACTATTTGAAAAAACCCTGAAACATGGTTTTACTGCCAGAGAACATCGAACATTCACAAAATTCAAACTTTCATAACACGGTTAGTCTTGGCCGTCATTTTTACAGTTTTAATAGAGCAAAGAAAGGTATTTGTAGATATAAATTACCAGACCATATACTCTATAAAAATGTAAATTTCAAAGATTTAAAAAATAAATGTTTTAATGTGAATGGTTTTTATATGATGAAGAAATTTTTGCAATTGGAACTATACCTCTAAAACTAACAGTTTAAGAATTACCCATTGTTCAGTAATAAAAAGAGAATAAAACAGTCAGTAATAAAAACAAGGCAAGTTTAATTTAAGAGGGGAATTTTGAAGTTAGATTAATGAATCGATATTGTAGGTAGTAGAATAAAATTTCGAGAACGCACGTTTTTAGATCACCAGGATTCAATTACTAGAAGAAATAGTTTAAAAATTTTCCCAGTACGGTTTAAAAAGGCACTTTATTTATAGAGACAACTAGTTACTAATTAAAACATACAATTGCATTTAACATTTTTTCAATTGCAACTATACCTCTAAAACTAACAGTTTCAGAATTAGCCATTGGTCAGTAATAAAAAAAGACACCCTGAAACAAGGCAAGTTTAATTTAAGAGGGGGATTTTGAAGCTAGATTTATGAATGCATATTGCATCTAGTAGAATAAAATTTCGTGTACTAACGTTTTAGTTCACCGGAATACAATTGCTAGAAGAAATAGTTTACAAAGCTCCCAGTACGGTTCAAAAAGGCACTTTATATATACAGAGAACTAGTTAATAATTAAAACATACTATTGTACTTAACAAAAACGCTCTTGATGTTCAATTACGAATAGTATTTGATATCTTGATCTTCCAACTCTGCCAAAACTGTTTTGAAATATTTTTTAGTTTTGAATTTTAAAAGCAAATATTAAAAGTTATACTCAATAAAGAGGGTTTTAATTTCGTTGTGAAAATTAAAATATTTAAAACAATGCAAATTTTCAGAAATTCAGTATTAAATGACTAAGTATAAAATTTTAAATTGCATTTCTGCATATTATCTTTATTTTTTATATTTTTTTATCATGTTTAATTTTGATATTTGTTCAATTATTTTTTTTTACCTTTTGAATACCGCAATGGCCAAAATTACCCCAATGCTGTAAAACCCACAATAGCCCAAGATAGCTGAACGGGTTTTCCTTCCCCTTAAATGTGTCAAGGGGTGGTCTTTCTCAGTGATGGATGGGGTAATGTGTTGATATTTCTGTACATTACAGAAAGAAAAACAAGATTTTTTCCCAGTAACTGGAGCAATGATAAACAGAGGGGTGTAACACCTGTCGAAATTTGAATAAAGGGGTAAGGCAGTAGGGTCATTTGTACTACTTACCTAGTGAGAAAGAGGGGGGGGGAAACAACACTTTAGGCTATTTTGTTGAGATTCTAAGGTCATTCAGTTTTTTAAAGTTTGCAATTTAAAGAGTTAAAGCTCGGAAATTGAAATAAAATTTTAGAGCAGGTGAAAAAAAATGGTTGACGAAAATTTTGATACAATTCGACGTTAAATTATTTTTGAATGTGATGGAGGGTTAAATAGTTTTGGGAATAACTAATTAAGTATACACATTTGCCAGTACATGTAGCTGTACTTTTTTAATACCATCCAAAATTGACCGCAGAAAAGTTAATTATGCTTTATAGAATTATTTTGCGTTAGAAAATCCGCAGCTGTGTTACATAAAATTTAGAAAAATCAGAAAGTATTAATAAAATAATAGCAAAAAAAACAAAACACGCATTTATGCTTTAATATATTTTTCTTTATTCTCTTGGATACTCGAAATTGTGCTGCAGACAATCAAATTATCTTTAAACTGTAGTTCAAAAGCTTACACAATAACTTTTTTGTCAAGCTTTACCTTCTTCAACATGAAAACAACCTTAACAAGAAAAAGGAAAAAAAAGTGCAGTTACTGACCACAGTAATATATTCGGTATACGTATGTTGCATGTCTGCAATAGTTACTGTAAAATATTCCAAGAACACAGAACGTTCTAATAAAATTAGATGCAAAAATGCGACATTCATATTACATATTTGCGTATTTCTCTATGTCCAACAATCTTCAGAATGTGGGGTGGAAAAAATCCAATTATTTTAAACTTTATGCTTCATTTAGTAATTAAATATTCAGTAAGTTAATTTTTTTCCGTTCTCCTTTTTTCTGTATAAAACATTTGTAAGTCGATGAAAAAGATTCTGAATAAAAAAAAATACCGATGGTTACCTTGTTACTGCATTTTCTTAAAACACTCTAAGGAGTGACTGGAAAAAAAGAGATTTATTTTTTGATAAAAGGAAGCACTAAGAATAAAAGTGTTTTCTCTCTATATTAAAAAAAAAGCAACGATTTTGAAATGGACCAATGAAAATCTACGTAAATCTTTCCGGGTTTTTTTTCTTTCCACTGTTGCAAGGATAAAAGAGAAATAACAAATATTAAAGTCAAGTGGCTTTTAGGCCGATTTTTTTTATTTCCAAGTTAAATTTCGGTAAAAATATTTATCCGCGTGCACTTTATTTTTATAAGCGAATAAAAATTATTGTGTAAAATTTATTGTGACGTCACGGAAATATTGTCCATTTTGTTTTGAATTTTATGATTATGCATTTGTTGATGCCATTTTTTCATTACAATTAAATACAAAAAATATTTTTATTTGTGTACATGGCGTTTGGAAATGTGCCAAATGATTTCGAAATGGACCAATGAAAATCTGCGTAGTTCTTCCCGGCAATTTTTTTTTCTTTTCTTCTAGAAAAATAGGGATTGCTGCGCTATACCGAACGGAATCGCGTATCGATTACGCCGGGGATTTGAGAGCGTAGCGAGCAGGGAGAACGGACCCCCCCCCCCCTATTCTTTTAAATAAAAATTATATTAATGAAATGCATATAAAAAAGGCAACAATGCAGTTGCTATTCATTCTTGCTGACCATTAGCTAATTCTGAAGTCCATTTTAGGTGTATCTTTCCAATTACAATGACCGTTTCAAAGCTTTTTCTTCGTTATATGAAAATTTATTCACTTCAAAATATTTATTTCTTTAAAAAGTTACAAAATTAAAATTTTTATACCATCTATTTGATCACCTATAAGCTATAATTTGAAAAACGTTCTCCGTATTCTAAGGAGTAAAGTTTTTTTCTAATAAAACATATTAGTATGTTCATACTAAGCCAAATGTTATTGGACGTACTAAAGTCTAACTAGTACTTTAGATCTAACAATAAACTATAAGGTTGGGTGAATTATATATAACTGGGTGAATTATATCCAAGAGATTTGTCAGATTTGACAGATTGCGCAGTTGGTAGAGCATTGTCAGCTTTTGCCCTTGATCCCTTGTTCAAATCCTGGCCCGACCTTTTTCGCCCAATTGTGAAAATTAAAACTCAATACATAAAATATATTGGAACAATTGAGCATGATAGACATATAAGCAACTAGTCTCAACACTGGAAAATAAGGAGGGTAAATACCTATTGTAAAGTGCACTTAACCCTTTGAAGGGAGTTTAGATATTATATACCCTACTTATTTTTAATCCCCAACTGCTACAGTGGTACCATAAATTTGGAATAAGATTTTCCTTTTATAGTGTACGTGAAGAAAATATTTTACTTACTTTCAAATAAATTTGTCCATAATCACTGCATCATTTTGGTATTAGTTTCTCCCCTGAAAGAGTTTTTAAAAAATCTATGAATAAAAAGTAATATAAAATTTTTAAAAAATTGCGCGTTCAATATTTACTTTTAAATATTCTATAATAAGATAAAAATAAACCTACTTTAAATTTTGTGTCAAAAGTATACAGGAAACATATCCAGAAAATTTGAATAAACACTAAATAAATTATTTTAAATTCATTTCATGAAAAATACGAAACATCAATAAATGTGTTACATGATCGTTATGTTACACACATATTGCATATATTTTGATGAAATGTATTTATTTGTATGGTTACCAAGTAAAAGTTTTTTGCTTCTGTCTTAGATATTTTTTTATTTAGTCTTTTGAATAAGACGACTAGTTTTTAGCTCACAGGCTATAAAAGCCTGAGAGCTCATGTGTCCGCCCGTTCTGTATGTATGTATGTATGTATGTACGTATGTATGTTTGTATGTATGTACGTATGTATATACGTAACGCGATAACTCTTGATAGAAATAACCGTTTTGCTTCAAATTTTGTTTTTAGGTTCATTGTGATAAGACGCTTCCCTGATTAGTTTTGGGGGTTCATTGGTTAAGTATAAAGGGGAAATGGGGGGCTAACCCCCCCTTCCCCTCAATTTAGATAATTTGGGGTTTTCATGCAGAATTATCCGATTTTCTTAAAATTTTGTATATAGGTTCATTGTGATAAGCCGCTTCCCTGATTAGTTTGGGGGGTTGACTAGTTAAGCATAAAGGGGGAAAAGGGGTGGTACCCCCCCGTAATTTAGATAAATGGGTTTTTCATGGAGAATTTTCCGATTTCCTTTAAATTTTGTATATATAGGTTCATTGTCGTAAAGAGCTTTCCTGATTAGTTTTGGGGGTCCATTGGTTAAGTATATAGAGCTGAAACGGGGGGCTAACTGCCCCCTTAAATTAGATAAATACGTTTTTCATGCAAAATTATCCAATTTTCTTTAAATTTTGTATATAGGTTCATTGTTGTAAGGCACTTCCCTGATTAGTTTTGGGGGAGCATTGGTTAAGTATGAAGAAGGATACGGGGGGTCTAATCCCCCTTAATTTAGATAAATGGATTTTTCATGCAGAATTATTCGATTTGCTTCACATTTTTTATATATGTTCATTGTAATAAGGCTCTACCCTTAATAGTTTTGGGTGTTCTTAGGTTAGTTATAAGGGAAGATGATCCCCTTAATATATTGTCGATTTCTTTATTTTTCGAGGGGGATTATTTCAAATACTTTGAAATAAGAGTATAATATACAATTAGTGTGAATAACCTGTGAGCTCAATGCCCTCAGTTTAACTGGCCAGTTTTATTTAATTTGATTTTATATTTCGTTAGAAATCGGATAGAGGTTAAAATGCATCTTTTTCGTCGTTTGTGGCCTTAAGAACACATTCCATCATATTTCCATCATATTCCATCATATTAAAAAAAGCAACCGATTAGAAATTAAGTTGTCTATCGCAATTTCTTAAAAACATGAGGAACATGTTAAATAACACGCCAAACATTTCTTTCTTCAAGTGCATTGTACTCAAGATAACTAATTTTACTTCAATATTAGGCTGCAATTTGTTTTTTTTATTTTACATACGTTGAAAGCAAAATGAATGTTTCTATAAGAATTTCACTCCTGAAGAAAAAAAAAAGAAAAAGGTAGTGAAAATGTATTAAATCGTGATAAAAATGTGCAATATCTTGACAATGCAAAAAAATATTTCTGTTTTCAACTAATGTGCGTGCACATTATTATGTGCAAAAATATCCCATATATAATATTCGAAAATGTTATATGAAAGTAAAATGTAGGTAAAATATGTAAATAATATGTAAATATGCAGCATATTGGTTTTTTTCAGATTCTTCATACCTCATTTAAATTTATAGCATGTGTTGATACATCTATATCTGTGAGTTTTAAAGTAAAATAAATTTCATACTTATGATGAAAATTATTGCGCGAATGTCGACAATCACTTTTGATAAGATTTCTTATACAAATGTCGATGCCTTAATGCTGATAATGATTTTTTATAATATGTTTTTGTTAAGATAGTGAAGTCTTAACACTAAATTTATATTTTTTTTTCAAGAAATATAATGGCATATTGGAAAAAAAAAGTTAAAAACTAAACCTTTTCGAATGCATTCTGAAGAAAATATATTTAAATAAATGCGTAAAAATTTAAAAACAGTTAGATAAATGTTTTTATCTTCGTTAAAGAGGTAAATGTATTAGGTAAAGAAAGAAATTGCATTAGTTTATGTACTTCCAAAGTTTTTTTTTTTTTTTTTTTTTTTTTTTTTTTTTTTTTTTATAAGACAAAAACTGTGCTCCGAAAATATAAAAGTTTATCGAAGAATTATTTTACTACTATTACTAAAATTTTAAAAAAGAAATGTAAAAAAAAATAATAATAATCAAGTGAGCAATTTCTTTATTCCACTTTACTTAATTTGTAAGCATATGTTTTTTTTAAATTTGATTTCAGATTTGAAATTTTAAGATTTTTTACTGTAATCACTTATTTAAAACAATTTGAAGTGTAATTAAATATGGCTGAAGTAACTTAATATTTTCTTTTCACTTAACCAAAAAGAATACAGGAAATCATGTTCTTTTTTTCCCCATATTTTTGGAAATTAAGAAAAGTCTGTTCTTATGCTATTAGCATTTAAAACCAAGCAATTGAGTTGTCTGTTACTTTAATTTAATCGTATTTATAAATCATGATTTTTTTTTTTTATAGGATTAATTTTGTATTTTTATTTATTGACTTTTAAAATCTGAAGTAAATATTATGTGAATAGGGAAATGTATTGTAGTTTTTATTATTAAATAAAAAGTTTTTCATTCGTTTATTGTTTTATTTGTGTGTATGCATTATTACACATTTGCATTAAAATACAAAAAAAAACATATCTGAAAGTTGTCTTTTAGCGTAAAATGATATTTACTGCAAATCAACTGAAAGCATTTGTAAAATTTATCCATTTTACTGTTTCATTTGATAAATAACAAGTAAGAATAAGTTTAAAGATAAAACAGAATTATACGTAAAATAGGTGTTATTTAATTTGTATTGTACATAAAAGAGAGTACTGTACATAAATCACATCGACTGTAAATATCGCACATGTACTGTAACCGGTATATTTTGTGTGTCCCTGTAAATAAACACAATGCACACCACACTTTCAAGAGAACAATTAGTATACCTCAAATACAAATAGTATACCTCAGTAATGCATATAATTTTCATTATGTTTGAAATAGTGAAATATCATTAAATTACACTGCAAACGATTTTTCCCCATAGAACAATGTGTAACATAATTATTTTGTTTGACCCTGTAAATAAATAATTAATGCTTTGCACCCCATATTCTACAAAAAACATGTTTTAATGCGCTTCACAATTGTATATCAAATCCATCATGTTTTAAATCACGTAAGAGGTTAAGAGCATCAAAATGCACTTGAAACGATTATTTCCCATTGACTGTAATGTAACGGAAAAATTGGATTGTCTCCGTAAAAAGACTGGTAAGTGCTACACACTTCAGATGAAATAGGGAACATGCTACAGTAAAAGACAACATCATACAAAAATTTCAGGGCGATTCGAGAATTTTTACGCGAGTTAGAGCACGGCCAGACAAACCGAAGTCATAAATACTTTTCAATTAGATTGAAATGTGTAAAAAGGGGACAACATGAAAACAAGGCAAGTTTAATTTAAGAGGGGAATATTGAAGTTAGATCAAGCAGGGCGGTCGCTCTGCCAAGCCAAGCTTTAAAAAAAACGCCACACAAACAACGCCAAGAACTGGAATAAAGACCGCTAATGCTTACTTACAGAAAGCGACTTCGCAATGTTAAATCGACAAAACGTGCCAGATTAAAATATCAGATATCAAAGAAACCAAGCGTCGCAGAAAAAAAAAACGAAAACTAGAAGAATCTAAGGAAGAATTTCTTCAATTTAAGATCAAACTCATCTTCATAAGTGATTTATAAACAGAGATATAGCTTTTTTTTAAAAAACGTCGAGTTACTTAAAATGATCCCTTTTTTCTTCGTCAAACTTTTTTTTTTCAAACAACCTACAGGCCTTAATATTCGGCAGAATAAAAAAAGGATTGCATTTTTGGACAAGTAATTACGTAATCTATGTGCTTTTATAAAAGTCAGTGTAAAAAAAATTATTTTCTATCCTTAATTAGCAAAAAACTGTTAATTAACTTGGCGATTAAAAAATTATGCCAAAACAGAGATAAAACCCGCCAACGACCATGTACAATCTGTATTATAATAGCACATATCAGTTACAGGTTATAACCACATCAAATTTCATCTGCTAGTCAGCCATTTTTTTCTGAAGATTTTTTTTTTTAAAATAAAACTTTATAATTATAAGAACACACATTTTATCAGACAATTAAATATGACTGCAAACTGTGGCAGATGACTGTTTCCAACATGAATAAGTATGAGAAATTGCCGCTGAAGGATATCGGTCTGGGTAGCTCAGTCACAGCGCGTCAGAACGGCATGCACAAGGTCCCAAGTTCGAGTCCTGCCCCAGGTCAACTTTTCACTCATGTTTGTTTACTGTATTTAATTGTATGATAAATTGCGTGTTTTTATAATATTGCAAAAATAAGGTAATCAGACGTAGTGTTTATACGTTAAAAAATATTTTAAATATATAATTTACGTTTTTAGAAAGATCTTTAAAAATAAATTAGTTTTTGAGGGAAGATCTACTTTCTAAAATGTATACATTAAGACTTATCGGCATTTAAAATTTCTTTCCAAACGTAAACAAATTTTTTTAAATGAATTAAATGTGATTCCTTTATTTCTAAAAAAAATAAAATAAAAATAAAAATAAAAATACGGTAAAGGAGAGGCATTTCGTTCGCAGGAATACCTTTCACGTCATTTTCCTATAACTTAATGAAATCCAATTGTTAAATTATTTTTGTTTTAGAAGTGAAGTTTCCATTTAAATTTATTTTAACAGTACAATGTTTAATTGAATAAAATAATGTAAATCTAAGAAATTGCTTAGAAATTCCAAACATGCACAGGGTAACGCAAAAAAAAAAAAAATAAATAAATAAACAAAAAATAAATAAATAGATAAATAAATAAATAAAAATCAGCTTTCAGAAATTCTAAAAATTATTTGTATATCTTAATTACATGCTAAAGGAGGGTTTATTTCTATATTTTTCTATATATAATAGTAATTTCAGCAAATATATTAAATTCCAATGCGATCTGATTTAAACTTTAAGATAGTTTATAACACATGATTAAAAATTATAAAAAAGAATAGCGCGTCACATTTCGGGGAGGGGATGGGAAGGGGCTATAATAACGGTATCTGTTTGAAACTTTACTATATTTTATAACACGTAACATAAATTTTAAAAATAAAGCCGCGTCACAAATAATAGGGAGGGGCGGAGCGTGTTTTGCCTACACAAGGGGTGGGTCACTTTTCTAAATTTTAATGATATCCGTCATGTCACATATCGTTACAAAGGGCTGTGACCACTTATTCATATTATACATCACAGGTGTCACCCCCCACATTTTGCGCCCCCCCCCTCCGACACTACTCATGTGATATATCGTTGGAAAGGTCTGTGAACACTTAATCATATTATGCAGGGGGGGGGAGTGTTTTCCGAATTTTGCACATACCCCTCATGTGATACATCGTTGGAAAGGTCTGTGACCGCTTAATCCTATTATGCATATTCGGTGTTCATGACCCCCTATGTTTGCCCCCCAAACGCGATTAGCTTTCACCACCAGGGGGCGCTTTCCTATCTCTGTTTCTATGGATCAGATCACGACGGGGTACGGCTCATTCGACTCGACATCGATATAGCTTTCTGATTTTATTTCGTTTTTTCACCAGCAGGGCCTTTTCCTATCTCTGGTTCTATGGGCTTAATCACCCAGCCGGAGCGCCAAACCGTTAGGTTTATGGCAAATATGCTCCGGCGGGAAAATCCCCAGCAGACAGTCAGCGCCCCACAGCCCACCAAACAAGCCCTAAACAACGGGCGACAATTAACAAAAATCGAAAAACAAAATCCTTTTCAACGAAAAGGCACAAACTTGATACAATGACAGTAGACCCCTACAAAATAAAATAAAAACTACTAAAATCAAATTAACTAACTAATGAACAAGCTTCAAAACAAAACAAAGAAGCTGCAACAGGTCTACCAGACTGAAATATGACTAACTATGATAATTCATAGTCGTATAAGAACTAAACCTACGTAAAGACTAACTTAAATATATAAACTAAAAGGAAATATACCAGCATTTAACGACTTATTTAGTTACATCGTCGACACTAATAACTAGTAAAATTAAGGTTCATAAACAATGGAACACAATTCACAAGGTTCAGGGACATACTTTGTACATTGTCGATTACAAACACTCAGCAAAATCAGTTGGTAATGTCCACCAAGTCACTGTTATATCCAAACTATGCCAGTTTTAATAATAGTCCACTACTTGAAATTTTCAAAATACCGTCAACCGACTTTAAAGGTTTATAGGCAAAATTGCAGAGAAATTAAGCTTCACCACCAGATTAATGGCATAGCCAAATAAACAATTATCCATTGTATTCTTCAAACAAAGTTACAGACGCATTTGACTTCAGCACCATTTTTTTTTTCAAAACCTATATCTTATGATAGAAAACAATTCATTCAAAATATTATAGTTTTCCGCAAGCTTTGAATAGTTCGCAGGGTCCAGAAGAATTCTTTGCAAGTTTCCACGTAGCGTATATTTTCTCACAAAACTAAAGTGATGTTTCATTAAAAAGCACCTACCAAAAATGTAATGCACAACTGTGCCCCGAGAGCCACAATCACATCTATCTGATTGTCTTTTACCTATTTTACACAAAAAATACGGAAACTGGTTCTATGGGCTGGATCACGACGGGGTATAGCTCATTCGACTCGACATCTATAGCCTTAACGATATCAGTGCCCGAGGTTCATATAGAACAGGTTGCGCTACTTGGTGGTGGAAGAAAGAAATTGAGCGCGTGCAGCGCGACTGCTATACGGTGCCGAAGGCAGCGGGGACCGTGTCGGAGGTTCGTTTGGTTAGAGGTTTATACTTTTCGATGTGCAAATTAAGGGATTATCCGGTGCCGAAGGCAGTGGGGATCCTGGTCGGAGGTTCGTTCCGTTCGAGGTTTTACAAGATTCTAGGCCCCGATGTAAATTAGGGGCCCGCTAGCTGGCGAAGCCAGCTAGTGCTAATAATAAAAGAGACTGACATCACGTTTGATATCAAATGCAGCACTGACACGCTATGTACGTATTTCATTTTTATTCATTTCATGGATAAGTCAGTGATGTTTTTTAACGGAGGATAACAAGTATTATAACAAGCCACATTTAGTATGTTGTTTTTAAGAGTGTAATTAGTTTAATTGAAAAATCTGCTGGCATTTCTAGTTAACCCTTTAAACAATGACTGAAAATAAAATGTAATTAATTCCTCATGTTTAGATTATTTAAATTATGTTTAATCTATTTAAAAAAAAGAAATGATATCTACAAAAAACAACTTTTCAAAAGTAAAAAAAGCCAAGCGTAAAAAATAAAAAAAAGTTGTGGCTAAAAAATGGTGTGATATCAAATTTTCAAGCTATTATATTACTTATTTAACTTTTTTTCATTAAATAAGTTATTATATATATAAGTCGAGTGCCTACGTATATGTTCATAGAAATCGTTTTCTCCTGTACTAAATACATCCTAACGAGTTTCTGAAAATTCAACTTGTTTTTCAAATTATGCATGATGGGCTTGGCGGCCATCTTTCCATATTTCTAAGCACCCAAATTTCTAAAGTAAAAGCGTAATATGTTTGCACTGTAATATGTTTATAACAATTTCGAACTTCAGATTTTAACTACGGGCAGATAAATTAGATAAAACTGATATTTTGAGAAATTGATTTTTACTAGTTTGAAATTATTAATTACTCTAAAAAATAAATCATAAGATGAATCTTTAGGATAAGTCATCATTATCTTAAGACACAATTTTCAGAGCATACAAGTCTATAAATGAAACGCTTAAAACATTTGCTTAAATAACAATTTTGAGTGCTTAGAATTTTGTGAATAATATGCAAAGATGGCCGCCAAGCCCATCATGCATAATTTGAAAAAAAATTGCATTTTCAGAAACTCGTTAGGATGTATTTAGTACAGGAGAAAACGATTTCTATTAACATATACGTAGGCACTCGACTTATATATATAATAACTTATTTAATGAAAAAAAAATAAATAAGTAATATAATAGCTTGGAAATTTGATATCACACCATTTTTTAGAAAAACTTTTTTTTTATTTTTTACGCTTGGCTTTTTTTACTTTTGAAAAGTTGTTTTTTGTAGATTATTTAATGCATTCGTCGCTACCATGTTAAACTATCGAATGCGAAAAAATGTATTTGTCATTTCTTTTAAAATTTGGCCGATTTTCACAACTAAATTTTAATTGTATATTTCAGCAGGGTTGCTAGTTTGTCCTCCTTTGTTTATTCAGAAATTTCGATTCCGCACCAGAAATTTTAAATAGAAATTTCTGATTTATTTAATGACAGACATTTCGTGATTACTTAAAGTATTTTTTTTTCCTCAAAAATTTCCGGTATGAATTTGGTATCTCTGAATGAAAAAGGAAGTCCTAACTGGCAACCCTGTCCTACAAAGCAATTTTATTAATATTTTTATTTGGTGAAGAATTCTAAAAGAAAAATATTAGTAGTGACAATAGGGCCATTTTTAAAAGTAATGAAAAATGCATTTTTCCATATTCGATAGTTTGACATGGCAACTACGATATTGCAGCTAGTAGAATAAAATTTCGTGGACTAACGTTTTAGATCACCGGAATGCAATTACTAGAAGAAATAGTTTACAAAGTTCCCAGTACGGTTTAAAAAGGCACTTTACGTATCGAGACAACTAGTTAAACATACTGTTATGAATTTTGTATATATCTGTAAATATTCCATTTGTTTAAATTTATTTTATTTGATTATTGTGAAAATTGCAGTATTATTAATGTATTTCCTATTGAGCATCATGTAACTCAATGCTAAAGGCCTCAGATGGTTTGCAAGGAAAACAACCTTACACCCCCATCTTTATAATGGAAGTCTATTGAAATATCGCCAAGGAATGGGTTTATCGCCAAGTTGGCGATGGTTTGGGCGACTTATTTTGGTCGCCAAATTTCGCGATATATCGCCAAATGTCGCCAAGTTGGTGACGGATTTGGCGACTTTTTGTGCAACCACACCCCCCTTATACCTATACATTGGGATCCTTTCTTGCTTGGGTTCTCTATCGAAAGTTAAAGCACTTTCTTGTAATTTCTAGCATCTGAAGGCTCTGGAATAATCTGGAAAGATCTCTGAAACCTATATAAGGACCTCCATCAGTTCAGTTAGTTAGTTGTCTGTCAACTGCGATTGAATTCATACGAGAGGCTTTGCATTGAGAACTGTGTTAATCGGATCGATTTTGTCGTTGATGCGTCGTATTGAACGCATTGTTTCTGTGTGAAATTTTGCTGCGCTTTTATTGGATTTCAAGATTACTGAATATCTTGTAATTTTCAGAAGATATTTGTGATCGTATTGCACTGTTTATAGGGAATAAAGCCTTTTTAATGTTCTTATATATTGGCATCAGTCCTTACGAACCCCGAGCTCACAACATTTGGTGTCAGCAGTGGGGTTGAATGCCGATCTCCAGAGCAATGGAGGGTCAACTGAAAGAATTATTGGAGAAATTAGCTGCGAACCTTGGCGAGTTGAAAGAAGAAATGAAGAAAGATATGTCAGCGATGGATGAGAAAATGACTGCGAACCTTGGTGAGTTAAAAGATGATATGAAGAAGGATATGTCAACCAACCTTGGTGAGTTGAAAGAACTAATAGAGGATAAAATAACATCTTTAAATGACAGAATTGACGGCGTGGAAAACAAAGTTGAAGAAAGATTTCAAGAAATAGAAGAAAAAGTTCAAAATACAGCCAAAACCGTAGAAGAAAAGGTAGAAGAAATACAAAGGACAGCCAAAACCGTAGAAGAAAGGATTGAGAGTGTAGAAAAGGAGTTGGAAAATGTGAAGAAACAAAAGATAACTGCCGAAAACTATCCCGAAGATGTCAAGTATCAAGCTATGCTTCCTCGGGCCTCTATTAAACTCTCGACCTATGACGGAAAATCCTCATGGCCAGTTTTTAAGACACAATTTGGGATCGTAGCGGACGCCAATGGATGGGATTCCAAGACAAAGGCTTGCCAGTTAGCTGCTTCTCTACGAGCTGATGCTGCCGACGTCCTACAAACTTTGCCTGCAAATGAACCGCTGGATTTTGAAACGCTCGTCAGTGCCTTAGAATTACGCTTTGGCGAGAAATGCATGAAGGGATATAGCAGACTCCAGCTCAAATCTCGACAGCAGAAATCCACTGAATCCCTGCAAGATCTTGCTACGGATGTCGAGAGACTTTCACATCTTGCTTATCCTGGCTGTCCGACTGAAATTAGAGAAAGTTTAGCTCTGCAACATTTTATTGATGGTGTGCGTGACCCTGAGATCCAGACAGCACTCCGGATTGCAGATCTCAATGATTTAAAAGGGGCTTTGGTTTACGCTCTGAAATTCGAGGCAGCCCAGCAAGCTACTAGGAAAGATCGACACTTTGTGCGAGAAACCAACCTGACTGAGACGTCGGATAGAGCTGTGGAGTGCTTACAGCAGCAGATAAATGACATAATGAGAAAGATGAACTCCTTAATGGCCAACAAACCTTACAGGAAGATCAAGTGCTGGAAATGCGGTGGAGAAGGCCATATCCAAATCGACTGCCCAAGACGACCCAACACCGAAGGTAATAGCTCACCCGCTAACGCAGGAGCAGGAAAATTGATTAATGGCCCTCTTGCGGGCCGGAGGTTTCCAGATCTTAAGAAGCCTCATTTTCAAGTATGTAAAATTTCTGCAAGAAGTTGCGGCGAGAACGGAGTTTTTCTAGTCGGAAGTGTGAATGATTTGCCCTGTAATATGATCATCGATACAGGAGCCAATGTGACCATCATTCGGAAAGATCTAGCTCAGCGGCTGAAAGAAAAACTCTCCTGGACCCCGCCACGTGTTATCCTTCAAACTGTGACCGGAGATAAGATCGACATACATGGAAGAATGACACTGAAAATAAAGTTTGAGAACGCCGCTTACCATCATACAGTCTATGTGGCCGTTATTTCAGACCCTTTCATACTCGGACTGGACTTTTTAAAAGAGCATGGATTTACACTGGACTTTAAGAATAATGAGTTACGCTCTGCTCAAGAAGATGTCACGGTTTTCAAACTTGGAAATGAGTCCGGGTGTATTCAACGGATCACAGCCAAGGCAGATGTTATCATCCCTCCTCGAACCGAAATGATGATACCTGGATTAACTGGAAACGAAAGAATTTTCCAGTATGGCTTGACTGGATATCCTGAGAAGAGCCCAAAAGGAGTGCTAATAGCATCAGCGCTGGTAGATCTGTCGAGAGATGTCATACCTGTGAGAATTGCGAACGTAAGTGAAAAATCTAGAATTATCCAGAAGGGTGAAGTGCTTGCAACCTGTGCTCCAGTCACCTGTGTTTGCAAAGACCGGAGCTTGACGTTGTCGGAGCCGCCTACAAGTTTAACACCTGAAATTGGACGAAATGAGAATTTATCTCCTGAGCAGAGACATGCCGCAGAAAGACTGTTCCAGGAATTTAAGGATGTGTTTTCACAAAACGAGAGTGATATAGGGCGCACTTCACTGACACGTCATAGAATTGATACTGCCAACCATCCACCGATTAAACAGCATCCAAGACGCTTGCCGTTCGCAAAACAAGAAGAGGTTTCTAAGCTCTTACGAGAGATGCAGGATAGTGACATCACCGAACTGTCATCAAGTCTGTGGGCCTCTCCCATCGTGTTGGTCCGAAAGAAAGATGGCTCCACAAGATTTTGTGTGGATTATCGTAAACTTAACGATATCTCGAAGAAGGACAGCTATCCTCTACCAAGAATAGACGACACGCTAGATACTCTTTCAGGACATAAATGGTTTTCCACGCTGGATTTGAAGAGTGGATATTGGCAAGTAGAGATCCATCCTGATGACAAAGAGAAGACCGCATTTACTACTGGACAAGGACTTTGGCAATTTAAAGTTATGCCGTTCGGGCTCTGCAATGCTCCAGCAACGTTCGAGCACCTCATGGAGACAGTGTTAAAAGGTCTGACTTTTGAAGCTTGTCTCATCTACCTAGATGACGTCATTATTGGTGGCCGCAAATTTGAAGAACATCTAGAGAATATTCGAAAAGTGTTAACGAAACTAAGAGCGGCGAATTTAAAGCTGAACCCTTTGAAATGCAAGTTCTTCCAACGAGAAGTAAACTATTTAGGACACATCATCTCAGCTGAAGGTGTTCGAACAGATCCTGAAAAAGTGTCTGCAGTAAAGCACTAGAAACGTCCGGAAAATGTCCATCAGTTGCGAAGCTTTCTGGGACTATGCACTTATTACAGAAAGTTTGTACAGGGGTTCTCCAACATCGCAAGACCCTTGCATAGGCTCACTGAAAGCAAACAGAAGTTTCTATGGACACAAGAATGCGACAATTCATTCCAGCGGCTGAAAGAAGCTCTCACATCCTCTCCAGTCCTTACCTATCCAGACCCCGACAAACAATTCATTGTGGACACGGATGCCAGTCAGGAAAGTGTCGGCGCTGTGCTTTCCCAAGAAATAGATGGCCAAGAACGAGTCGTAGCATACTGGAGCAAATGTTTATCGAAACCAGAGCGGAATTATTGCGTCACTCTTAAGGAGTTATTAGCTATAGTGAAAGCCATAGAACACTTCCATCACTATCTCTATGGCAGGAAATTTCTCCTTCGTACTGACCACGCATCCCTAACATGGCTGATGAATTTTAAGAACCCAGAGGGCCAAGTAGCCAGATGGATACAACGACTCCAGGAATACGACTTTGACATCAGGCATCGCAAAGGCTCATCGCATGGAAACGCCGATGCCGTATCAAGAAGACCGTGTCCCGAGAGCTGTCGCTATTGTTCCAGAGCGGAGAGCAAGTATAATCCCGAATATGTCATACGCCAGACGAAGACTTCACTATTGACGCCACCAGATCCCTGGAGTGATGAGAAGATTCGAGAAGATCAAATGGCAGCCTCTGAGATCAAACCAATGTTGGAGTTATTAGAATCTTCTAGCACGAAGCCCAGTTGGAAAGACATCTCGACTTACAGTCCTACGAGGAAGCAATATTGGGCTCTTTGGAACTCTCTCCACGTCAGGAATGGTGTCCTGTTCCGAAAATTCGAATCGGAAGATGGGAAGACATCTCGGTGGCAGTTGGTACTTCCTCGATCCCGAATACCAGAGGTCCTCAAGGAATTACATGGCAGTCCCACTGGTGGCCATTTTGGAGTCATGAAAACATTACATAGAGTCCGAGAGCGCTTCTTCTGGGGAAAAGCGAGAGCTGACGTCAAACGATGGTGCAAATCTTGCGATGCATGTGCAGCTCGAAAAGGACCAAAGAAACGTAGCCGAGGAAGACTACATCTCTACAATGTAGGAGCACCTTTTGAACGCATCGCCCTTGACATCCTAGGCCCTCTGCCAAGAAGTGCTGATGGCAACAAATACCTCCTTGTTGTCATGGACTACTTCACGAAATGGCCTGAAGTTTATGCCATCCCTGATCAAGAAGCTTCTACGGTTGCGGATGCCTTGGTACACCAGTGGATATCAAGGTATGGAGTCCCCCTTCAAATGCATTCTGACCAGGGGAGAAATTTCATCTCTGCTGTGATTGAGGGTCTCTGTCAACTTCTCGGAATGGACAAAACTAGGACGACGCCTTTACATCCACAATCGGATGGCATGGTTGAGAGATTTAATCGTACCATCCTCAACAATCTCTCACTGCTAGTCTCAAGAAACCAACAAGACTGGGACCAAAAACTTCCCTTGTTTCTTCTCGCCTATCGCAGCGCCGTTCATGAAACGACCGGCTATTGCCCGTCTCAGATGCTTTTCGGTCGTGATCTTCGTCTACCTTGTGATCTGATTTTTGGTCGCCCTCCAGATGCGCCTTCATCGCCAGAGGGATACGTGCAGAATCTCCAGGCACGATTTGAAGACATCCACAACTTGGCTCGAGAGCGGATCAATATACAGACGGAGAAGATGAAGACCAAGTACGACACGAAAGCCACGGGACATCAATTCAAAGAAGGTGACAAGGTTTGGTTTTATAATCCGACTCGACGTAAAGGACTTTCTCCCAAACTGCAATCGCACTGGGACGGTCCTAATACAGTCCTAAACAGACTGAACGATGTCGTAATTCGGATCCGAAAGTCACCAAGTTCGAAGCCTAGAGTCGTTCATTACGACAGGCTGGCTCCATACTAAGGCCATAGTACTTAGTTCATTGATTGTAAATAGTGTAATGTAAATAATGTAAATTAGTATGACCATGGTCTTGTATATAAGTTAATGTAATAATTTCTTTTGCTTAGCATTATCATTATTAATGTTATTATTTAAATACTTGTATGTAATGATGCATTATGAATGTGTTTAATTGTTATTTTCCATGTTTGCTTTAAGTGTTTTGAGTCGTATAGCATTTGTTGGTAACGGGTTTGCTTTCCGATCAAAGGTTGAACTGCCCGGGACGTGCAGTCCTTGAAGGGGGCAATGTTATGAATTTTGTATATATCTGTAAATATTCCATTTGTTTAAATTTATTTTATTTGATTATTGTGAAAATTGCAGTATTATTAATGTATTTCCTATTGAGCATCATGTAACTCAATGCTAAAGGCCTCAGATGGTTTGCAAGGAAAACAACCTTACACCCTCATCTTTATAATGGAAGTCTATTGAAATATCGCCAAGGAATGGGTTTATCGCCAAGTTGGCGATGGTTTTGGCGACTTATTTTTGTCGCCAAATTTGGCGATATATCGCCAAATGTCGCCAAGTTGGCGACGGATTTGGCGACTTTTTGTGCAACCACACCCCCCTTATACCTATACATTGGGATCCTTTCTTGCTTGGGTTCTCTATCGAAAGTTAAAGCACTTTCTGGTAATTTCTAGCATCTGAAGGCTCTGGAATAATCTGGAAAGATCTCTGAAACCTATATAAGGACCTCCATCAGTTCAGTTAGTTAGTTGTCTGTCAACTGCGATTGAATTCATACGAGAGGCTTTGCATTGAGAACTGTGTTAAACGGATCGATTTTGTCGTTGATGCGTCGTATTGAACGCATTGTTTCTGTGTGAAATTTTGCTGCGCTTTTATTGGATTTGAAGATTACTGAATATCTTGTAATTTTCAGAAGATATTTGTGATCGTATTGCACTGTTTATAGTGAATAAAGCCTTTTTATTGTTCTTATATATTGGCATCAGTCCTTACGAACCACGAGCTCACAACAATACGATTGCATTTAACAAAAACGCTCTCCATTTTGAATTACAAACAGTATTTGATATCTTGATCTTCCAACTCGGCCAAAACTATTTTCAAATATTTTTACTTTCTTCTATCTTTACAAGAAGAAAGTATTGGATTCATGAAAATTTTCGACTTCCAGTTTTCGACGGATTTATACGTTTTAGAAGGTCTTGAACACGATTTGACTATTTTTAGAAATTGTCTGTCTGTCTGTATGTGACAAAAATTTTGTGGGCGCTCTATCTCAAGAACTAATTCTCGGAATTTTATAAAACTTTATATTCAGTTAGTCCCTGATATAAATGAGTGCTGATTAGTTTTTTGGTCAAAATCGCCCATCCGGTGGCGCTGCTATACAGCATTTTGCAGGATTTACACGATTTTAGCGATAGTCCTATCTCGAGAAATAATGCACGGAATTTAATAAAACTTGAGTTTCAGTTAGACCTTGATATAAATTGGTACTGTTTTTTTTAGTGTATGCGAAACCTGTGTGAGATAGAAGAAAGTTTTGGGATTAACACATCCGACTAGTTTAGTTTTAAATTTTAAAAGCAAATAGTCAAAGTTAAACTCAATAAAGAGGGCTTTGTTTCGTTGCCAATATTAAAATATTTAAAACAATAAAAAATTTCAGAAATTCAGTATTAAATGACTAAGTATAAAATTTTAAATTTTATTTCTGAATATTATCCTTTTTTTTTTTAAACATATTTTACCAAGTTTAAAAAAAGTTGGTTGATGAAACTTTTGATAAAATTTACCGTTAATGTATTTTCGAATGTGATGGAGGGTTAAATACTTTAGGCAATAACAATAAATCAGGGATCTGCAAGTAATTATAAGTAGGGTCCGAACACTTTTGAAAATTTTTATCGAGGTACAGAAAAGAAACACTTAAGTAATATTCGTACTTATCAATTTTAAATTTTTATTTTTACACATACATACACAATAAACACTATAGAATAGAAAAATCAGATATTTGTTATGAAAAATTACTATATACACAAGTATACGTTCTGAAAAATTTTATATACATATTATAAAATAGAAAAAGCAGATAATTGTAGAATAAGTTGGGATAATTGAAGATAATCGTTTTAATAAACTATTTATTCAAATTGAAAATTTTTGACGGTCCACGATTTAAACTTTCGTGGTCCGGATGTGGACCGCGGTCAGCCAGTTGCCGACCGTTGCAATAAACATTTGTTTATATGTTGCTATACTGGTTTAATACCAATCAAAATTGACAGCAGAAAAGATCGCTATGATTTATCAAATTATTTTGCGTTAGAAAATTCGCAGCTGGGTTACATAATATTTAGAAAATCAGAAAGTATGAATAAAATAATAGCAAAAAAACACATGCATTTATGCTTTGTTATATTACCCTTTGTTCTCTTGGATACTCGAAATTGCGCTGCAGACAATCAAATTATCTTTAAACTAGAGTTCAAAAGCTTACACAGTAACTTTTTATGTCAAGCTTTACCTTCTTCAAGATGAAAACATTCCTAAACAGATGAAAAAAAGGTTGAAATTGGAATCCTCTTCTGAGTAAAAAAAAAAAAAGTGTAATTATGGAGCATAGCAATTTATTCGATATATATTGCATGTCTGCAATAGTTACTGTAAAATATTCTAAGAACATAGAACGTTCTAATAAAATTAGATGCAAAAATGCGACATTCATATTACATATCTGCTTATTTATCTTTGTCTACACTGTAAAAAAAAATCAGAAGTATTTCGGCACAAGGCGAAAAGGTTTCCGGAAATGTATAGTAAACTTTGTGTTTTCCATAGTTACTTGTTATTTCCGAATCGTTACACGTATTTTCGGAAAAATATTCAGAGCGGGGAATACTCTGAAGAAGTCATAAACGTTACATTCCATAGCGGAAATGTTTTCGAATAGGTAGTGTAAAATGTTGGTTACTGGAACATTCGGAAATTTTACACTCATTCCGTGTAAAGTTTAAAAATGGAATTCGAAATGAAGTAATATTTGCGCATGCTCATCTACTCCGACCTACTGCACATGTCATTATCACGTGATTTGTATTGTTCTTGAGAGGAAAGACAGCTTAAAAAAGATGCAGATGCAACGTATTTATATGAGCTGTAAGTATTATGTTTTATAATTTCTTTTATTTGAGAGAACAATATGCTTTTTAAAAAAAAAATAATATTATCAGATTCTATTTTATTGCATATTAATATTACATTTGCAGTTAATCTTTTGTTGTATACACAAAGTTAAATAACTCGTTCGAGAGTTTTTTTATAATCTTGTTCCATGAATCTATAATAAATATTAGATATTTGATTGATGAATAATAATGTAGTACTAGTATAAATGAAGTACAGATAGCACCGTATATACGTCTTTAACATCTTTTCGTTTTGAGATCGGTTCCGTTTCATAACTTTTCTAATGGTGAAATGTATCGTTTATATGACAGAACAAATTCCTAATTTCACTTATACTATACGTTTTTCACTCAGTTTTTATGAATCAGATATTTGTAAATAAATAACGTTGAAAATTTGATTTATAAATCAATAAATAATTCTTTTTTATAATCCGGTCTCGTGAATTCCATGCTGTAAACAGATACATATGCATTATGAAAGTGCTTTATTTCCCAAAATAGATGTATTATTTTTAATACCTTTAAATAAATATATTTTTTAATCTTATAAGTATAGATATTATGTCAAAAGATTTCGTATCTGTAAATAATTATTTTATTTTATGAACTGTATGCTTATAAAAATATATTTATTTTCTCAGGTTATCTCAGCACTTCTCAAGTTATACGAATAAAATAATACCTTTAAATGAATATATTTAAAAGCATTATAGTTGTAAAACACTATATTAAAAATATTTACAAACAGACAAAACATTTTTATCAATATATTTATTTATAAGTATACATGTGAAAATAAAACAATTACCACAGATATAAAATATTTTCGAATAGTATAACTATTTACAAGATTAAAAAAATGTTGAAAGGTATTACTAAAATCTATCTATTTATAAGTCTAGGGAAATTAAACATTTTCATTGAGTATCTATTTAGAGGATGGAACTCATGAGGCTGCATTTAAAAAAAGAATTATTTATCCCTTCTTTGCATGTGTTTTTCTTTTACAATTGTATTTTTTTATACATATATTAAATATTAGACACCAGAAATTTTAAGATAGATTTTTAACTTTGTTCAGCAACATAGTTCACGGGAAATTTACTGGATTAATATTTCTATATAAATATAGTAGTGGCAAAGAAGTTGATTTATTTATTAAAAGTTAAATAAACAGTGATGGAAATTTACATCACTATGCAATTAAGGGTTAAAGATCCAAAAATCAAATTTTCAACGTTATTTATTTACAAATATCTGATTCATAAAAACTGAGTGAAAAACGTATAGTATAAGTGAAATTAGGAATTTGTTCTGTCACATAAACGATCCATTTTATCATTAGAAAAGTTATGAAACGGAACCGATCTCAAAACGAAAAGATGTTAAAGACGTATATACGGTGCTATCTGTACTTCATTAATACTAGTACTACATTATTATTCATCAATCAAATATCTAATATTTATTATAGATTCATGGAACAAGAGTATAAAAAAACTATCGAACGAGTTATTTAACTGTGTATACAACAACTTCTAAACTTGTTGTACTTGTAAACTTGTAGTAGGTAAACTAAAGAAGTTTTCAGACGACTCAACTCTGTTCCTACAAAGGAAACTTTGGAAGCCTCTCTTCCGTAGAAGGACATACTCTCAAATTTGGAGTTATTTTAAAATGACAGAAGTATTTGTCATAGAATTAAGTTTTTTAAAAGTTTATTTCGCCTGCATAAATAACTTTAAAGTGATATCTTGAGTAGCAGTCTAATAATAAAAGGTGAATAATAAAACGAGTTCAGAAAAATATACGATTTACACCAGAATTTACAGAAAGTTTATAATATTGCTAATTCTAGAGTGTAATTCATCTACAAGATCATGTTTCATAGGATCATTTTTATAGAATGATTAGCGAGTTCACACACCGAACTTCGCAGAAAACCCAAACACGATGATGTGGAGTGGGGTTTCGCCTCGAGCGAATGTAATATTATTTTTTTTAAAGCGTATTGTTCTCTCATATAAAAGAAATTATAAAACAGAAATACACAGAAACATTTCCAAAACACGCAGAAACATTTCCGATGTATACAAAAACATTTCTGATGTATGCAGAAATATTTCCTATGTATACAAAAACATGTCCGATATATGCAGAAACCTTTCCGATGTATGCAAAAACCTTTCCGATATATGCAGAATCGTTACTGAACATCTGACTGAAATATAAAGAAACGTTTCCGAAATGCACGTAAATGTTTCCGAAATATGCGAAAACTTTTACGAACATCTGACCGAAATATGCGGAAACTTTTACGAACATTTGACCGAAATATGCGGAAACATAACAGAACCGATGGGCCACATTGCTGCCCCACCAGACAGAGTAACGTTTCCGAGGTTTTTTTTTACAGTGTAAGAATCTTCAAACTGTGGGGTGGAAACAATCCAAATATTTTAAAAGTTTGGCTTCATTCAGTAATTAAATATTCAGTAAGTTTAATTTTATCCGTACTCTCTTTTTTGCAGAAAACATTTGTAAGTCGATGAAAAAAATTCTAAAAAAAAAAAAAAAAAAAAGATGGTGTTCTTGATACTGCATTTTATTAAAACTCTCTAAGGAGTGACTGAAAAAAAAAGAGATTTATTTTTTGATAAAAGGAAGCACTAAGAACAAAAGTGTTTTCTTTTAAATGAAAATTGTATTAATGAATAAACATAAAAAAGCAACCATGCAGGTGTTATTTATTGATGGTGACCATTAGCTAATTCTTAAGTCATTCATTTTCGATGTATATTTTCAATTACAATGACCATTTCAAAGATTTTTCTTCGTTATATGAAAATTTATTCACGTCAAAATATTTGTTTATTTAAAAAGTTATGGAGGGTTAAATACTTTAGGGAATAACAACACTCATTTGTTTACATGTTGCTGTAATGGTTTAATACCATCCAAAATTGACAGCAGAAAGTTAATTATGCTTCATCGAATTATTTTGCGTTATTAAATTCGCAGCTGTGTTACATGATATTTAGAAAATCAGATTGCATTAATTCAATAATATAAAAAAAAACACGCATTTATGCTTTAATATATTTTCCCTTGTTCTCTTGGATACTCGAAATTGTGCTGCAGACAATCGAATTATCTTTAAACTGTAGTTCAAAAGCTTACACAATAACTTTTTTGTCAAGCTTTACCTTCTTCAACATGAAAACAATACTAAACAGATGAAAAAAAATGTCGGAATTGGAATACCTCTTCTGAGTAAAAAAAAAAAAGTGCAATTACGGAACACAGTAATTTATTCGATATACGTATGTTTTATGTCTGCAATAGTTTCTGTAAAATATTCTAAGACAACAGAATGTTCTAATAAAATTAGATGCAAAAATGCGACATCCACATTACATATTTGCTTATTTCTCCTTGTCTAAAAATCTTCAAAGTGTGGGGTGGAAAAAATCCAATTATTTTAAACTTTTTGCTTCTTCAGTAATTAAATATTCAGTAAGTTTAATTTTTTTCCGTACTCCCTTTTTTGCATAAAACATTTGTAAGTCGATAAAAAAGATTCTGAATTTAAAAAAAAAAAAAAAAAAAAAAAAAAAAAAAAAAAAAAAAAAAATCGATGGTGTTCTTGATACTGCATTTTCTTAAAACTCTCTAAGGATTGACTGAAAAAAACAGAGATCTATTTTTTGATAAAAGGAAGCACTAAGAATAAAAAAGTTTTCTTTTAAATGAAAATTGTATTAATGAAATGAACATATAAAAGTCCTTCCAGCCTGTACTGGGAGGAAAAATTAGCTTTCATAGTCCAAATTTTTAAAAATTCAACTCATTTTTCTCAAACAACTCGAATCTAAAATGCTTGGAACCCGATTATAGAAGATTCAGTCTTGGTTTATGTTAATTCTCAAATTGAATGAGAATTGCAGCATGAGAGTTACAGCATACCAAAAATCAGTTTGTTTCAAAATGCCAGCCACTCTAGAATTTCAAACTGACATATCTCAGCTATTTTTAATATATAGCCAAAACAAAATATGTTCCAGAATCTTTGTTTCACGTTATAACACTTAACAGAAACATCTTTTTTCAATTTATAATTTTTTGCATCTTTTTGAATTTTTAAGAAAATAAATTTTTCAAACTGTTTACCATTTTGAAACAAGGCGGTGGATGAAACTGGCCAACGAACTCGGCCGAGGCCTTGGTATGTTCTATACACATACTCAGTCATATCCAAATCGGTTCATAAATAATAGAGTTATAGCATGACAAATATGATATATATACAGGGTCATTCATAATTCCCTCCGGGGTTTCGAAACGTTATAGTAAAAAAACGAAGACGAATTTGAAAAAAAGAAACATATGAAATTATTCCGAAACTATTCAAGTTTTACTTACATACATTACAGGTGTTCTATGTCTGAACCCTTGGTCACACGGCATACATCCATGCGATAGTCCAGTTCCTGCCATACTCCGTTTCTTTAAATTTCCGGTACCACACATGAATTGTTTTGTCAGTTGGTCCCTGTTTTCGATATTTATTACGAAAGGCCCGTTGAACTGACACCACTGATTCAGATTTAAAGAAACGGAGTATGGCAGGAACTGGACTATCGCATGGATGTATGCCGTGTGACCAACGGTTCACACATAGAACACCTGTAATGTATGTAAGTAAAACTTGAATAGTTTCGGAATAATTTCATATGTTTCTTTTTTCATATTCGTCTTCGTTTTTTTACTATAACGTTTCGAAACCCCGGAGGGAATTATGAATGACCCTGTATATATATATATGTGATGTTTCCACTGAATCACCGTATTTTTTGTAAATCACCCTATAAAGGCCAGAGGTTTCCACATAGGAATTTGCAGTCGTAACGTCGATATTTCCAATTCATGGAGTGCTGACTGAAGGAAAATAATAAGGCAGTTGATTCCAATCCACATTTTATTAAAATCCGGAAAAATTCTGAGTCTATGCTTTTACTAGTTCACATGATAATTCCATGCAGAATGACTTTCAGTATCAAGAGAAACTTCGTGAATTAAATTAAATACTCGAAGAAGATACAAGATGTTAGTAGGCAGTGTCGTAGATTCTATCAGCGGCTACGGGGATTTTATTCCATGGTCGCGAGCCACGCACCGGACCTCCCTTACATCATGATCCCAGGAACAAATCTGCGCTCAAGGCGGGAAAACCCGCATATAACCTGTCTCCAATGCTCACGAATACAGAGCCGTCAAAACAGTCTTTCAACCAATTAGCACTACGGAACTTAACTTCTGGGCGCTATGATTTGAAGAAAATTAAGCTTCCGACTGAAAAAGCGCGGGAGCGACATTCTAGGCTTGATCCGGAAAAAACCAGATTATTTCGAACAAATAAGAAAAAAAAATACGTAGGTTTTATTGGGTCTGGGCAGAATGCCAAGATAAAATTTTACATTGAAACTGAGATTAGCTTTTATATTTTGAGAAATAATACTTTTTTTGCCAGAAAACATAGGCAAATAAAAATAAAAAGATATAGGTTGTTTTTTCGAGGGAATTAAAATATTTAGCCGGGAAAGTGATATTTTAAAAGAATTAAATTTTAGGATGCGTCATTTTAATGGAATAAAAAGTGTGTAATTTTAACAGAACAGCATCTAGCGACATTTTTTAAGAGAAAGAATTTAGAATAAAGAATTTTTAGCTATGCGGGATTTTGACAATCTAAATACTAGAAAAAGAAAATAATTTAGAATAATGGAAATAAACAGAATTACAGAATTGATGAGGCCAACGGCGACAAAATTAAAATTTACTTCATATATATATATATATATATATATATATATATATAAATCAACATTTGAGGTGAGGGTGGTTTTGGGGTCTGGGGTCATGATCGGTGAAAATATACCAATTTTTTTTTTAATATGCTTTCCTCCGAATGGCTGCAATAGGCAGCTTTTTGTAATGAAAGCTACCTAAAAGCAACCATGCAGGTGTTATTTATTCTTGCTGACCATTAGCTAATTCTTAAGTCATTCATTTTAGATGTATCTTTCCAATTACAATGACCGTTTCAAAGATTTTTCTTCGTTATATGAAAATGTATTCACGACAAAATATTTATTTCTTAAAAGATTTAAAAAATTTAAATTGTTTACCGTCTCTTTGATCACCTATAAGTTATAGTTTGAAAAACGTTCTCCGTATTCTAAGGGGTAAAGTTTTGTTCTAATAAAATATTAGTATGTTCGGACTAATCCAAATGTTATTGGACACACTAAAGACTTATTTATCGCCAAAGATCAACATGAAATAAATTTATCTTTTCTGAATTTGTTGCGTTGGATTTTATTTTGCTTTTGTTAATATTTAAAAAATATATATCACCCACTAGCAGAACCACCTGGATTTGCCCATGTTAACTATGGACAATCGTTACATTAATAATTTTTAAATTAAAAATACCTACTACAGTTGTAAACAGAAGATTCCGTGACTAAATAGGTCATACACTTAAATTTTAAACAGCAATTTAAAAAATATATAACATTTTTAATTATTAGGGTAATTGAAATAAATAACACAGCAGTCTTTAATTTCATATTCCGTATTTTAATCCCTTTTTCTGAAAAAAAAATAGGAGATTATTTCTGTAATAAAAATGTAAGTAATTGTAAATATAATAAAAATGTTGATGTCTGGACAAATGCATACAGCTTACATTTATTTTCTTTTTCACTGTTCATTAAAGCGAAAAAAAATTAAAACATTAAAATTAAAATTCCTCATGTTTAAATAATTAAAGAAAGAAAGAAATGCCCAAACATATCTATTTATTTGTATTTATCTTTAATTTAAATAACTAATAATATATTTTTTATTGTGATTTGAAATTAGGAGATTATAATTTTTTCTGGAAACAATAGTTTGTTCGTGGATTGAACTCAAGCAGAAAAAAAGTCTTAATTTAAGAAATCCGGCGAGTTATCAAGCTGTTCCCATTCGACCAACGCCTTTTGGAATTGCCTTTCCGTTATGGTTGGTCAGCAGTATTTGCAACAAAAACAAATATATCAATGATAATATAATTCAGGTAAAAGAATATCTAGTTTTTGCACCACTTGTTTTTGTTGTTGTTTGAATGTGGGAAGTCACTGTAAAAATAAACAATCAATTCATTTGTAACATTACGCACAATCTGACTACGTAATTAGAAATCAATCGCAGGCCTTAAAACTTAATTCTATAATTTGTTTTTAGTCTGTTTAACAATTTCGCATTATTTATTTACTTTTTCTTGGGGAATCTTCAACACCAAATATAAAATAACATAAATGAAAGCTGTGTTGTTAGTTTCAAACAGAATGTGCAATTAACGTTTACATCAAATCTCAACTATGTTTTTATTTTTCTGCAGTATTTCAGTTCTACATGTGAAGTGCATTTAAAACAGTCTTTTTTTTTCTAACTAAAGATCACATTACCTTATTAAATTCCTTAAGAGGTAACCAGATTTTTTTTTTGTTTTTACAGAAAGCTCAGACTTCTGAAAGAATAAATTATCTGTTTTTAGAAATTAAAAAACGCTGAGCAGTTCGTAAAAGAAATATTATATTGTAAATACTGTGTGTCAAATAGAAAAAAGGAGCAGATACGAAATTTAAGAATGCAATTTTACTGTTTAATTTGAAACCATCATTATTTGATGCCGTTTATAGCATATGCTAAGAAGTTATTTCCTTTTTGTTCAAGACAGAAAACATTTAAGTGATATTACAACCTCAAATATATGAAATACCTTTTAAAAATTCCAAATCTTTATTACTGACTGACTATGTAATTAAAGATTTAATTATCTTTAAAGTGCATTTTCTTTTATTTTGAGCATTTAAATTTTGTAGGTAAAAGACCTTAAAGGCCTTTTATTAAATCTGCAATAAACTTTCAAACATTGTTTTTAGATTTCGTATAAGAAATCCACAGAATTGTAGTAATTTATATATTTTTTTCTGAAAGCAGGAATTCTCAGAGGATTGAGAAGTAAATTATCTTTTATTAAGAATTAAGAAGCTCTCAGCTGTGCGGATTTAATTTTTTACATAGAAAAATAGAATGTGCGTGTTATTATACAAAAACATATCCCTGTTTAATATAAAATATTGAATTTTTCATATCGTATAAACTTGGTTAACTCTTTTACTTACCCATCATACGTAGTATAGGGTAAGTCTTGTAATCGTTTTGAAAATCGAAATATTTTTTGACGGATTTACACGTTTCAGACACTGGAGATTCCGAAAAACATATTTTTAGAAAAAAAAATTTTGACGTCCGTCTGTGTGTCTGTGTGTCGGTCTGTGTGTGGGTCTGTGTGTGTGTCTGTGTGTCTGTAAACGCTGTATCTCCCGAAAAAAATTAAATAGATACTTGCAATTTGGTATGTACTTAGTATGTAATAATGGGAAGAAGCCTATTTCATTTCAATAACCTCGATTAACCGGAACTTTTTTTTTCGGACTCTCGAAATATTCGTTCTGATAAAAGGTATATAAAAATTTTCGAAATTGTTTATTTTAAGAAATGAATATAAAAGACAATTAAAAAAACATAAATTTTGCATAAAGCATGAAGTCGGTCGGATAATGAGTTGCCGAGATATTTGGAATCCTATTTTCCACACTCTTCGATTTTTCATGACCCTGTATTTCATCCAAATTTCACTTCAAAGATATATTTTAATTGGAAATTTGACGCTTAATCAGATTCAATAAACCGCTAGTTAATAGGATTATTATTTTTGGAGTTATAAGGAAAAACCTCTTTCAAGCAATTCAGTAATCGAGCCTTTAAAGTTTGTGACGTCATCAAGTCACAATTTTATTTGAATTGCAATGCATTTTATAAGTAGTTTACAGATGTTTTATTTTAATATTTTACATTATGCATATCCATGATGGGTAAGTATTACGGTGGCCCCCAACGACTAGTTTATGTGTATGTCAGAAAAGTCTCAAAAGATGATGCCGAAAATATTTTCTCTGTACTGTAGTTTAATGTTCAACCCATATTGTGTAATTAAAACTTCAATTAAATTTTAAAATTTGCTCTTTTTGTTTTCTATATTTATTTATTCTTTCTTAATTATCTCTGTACAAACCCCCCCCCCCAAAAAAAAAAATGGGCAAAAAACAAAAGAATTTGGGTTGAAAGATTCTTAGGTATAATGCAACCCAATTTGGCTTCATACCAAATTAGGTAATGACACATGCATTATTTGGTTACCACTGTGTATCCATTATAGGCACATTTAAATACCCATTTTGGGTGTCTTAAGATCCATTCTGGTCAGTACTGAGACTTCATTTTAGGCATTGTTTAATATCCAATTTGGATATCATAACACCCCATGAGAATACATACCACTAAGCACCCATTTTGGAGCATTATACTCATTTATTCTAACAACCATTCATGGTCATGCTAACAACTATTTTGCACAAAATTAAATATCTATTTTAGGACAGAAGAATTATTGACGGGAGAATTTCAGGAAAATTTGAATTTAGGTTCGTGAATTTTTCAGGTTTGGAGCGAAAAAGATATACGTAAAAAACAGTTTCTAATACGAAAAATTACAACGCAGCACAGTTGCCGGATACCTCCTGTGATTTGGTCAAAATGCAGCTTTAGTTTGGATAATTTCACGATTTGTTTACGTTAGATTGGTAAATTTTCTGTATCTTAGTACATAATGGCAAATCAAATGGTAAATTTTCGAGTTTAATAAAATATAATCAATGAAAAAATTCTTTCAATTCTAAGATTTTCTTAGAATATAGGAGGTCATTCCTTTATGAGTACAATATTCTGCCCGTCACATAAAGTTTTAATTTTTTCTGTTATTAATAGTTTTAAATATCAAATCTCTCCCTAATTGATAACTCCATACTGTTCTCCAGGAGCTGCAGAAATTACTTCCGGAGGAAAATATGTGAATTCAACACTCGTTAGAAATTGGCTAGTTTATATATGATGAAATCAAGATATGACACGGTAACTCTTAAAAACTCTCAATTTTCCTGTAAACTTTATTTGATAAGAATTTATTTCCATACAAAAAATATTGTAAAAAATTGCTTATAGAGAAAACATTAAAAATATGTTCGAATTATTTGGAATATTTCACTCTAAAATATCGCCTTTTTGCCAAATTTGCAATATATATATATATATATATATATATATATATATATATATATATATATATATATATATATTTACGCCGAGATAAGCATTTAAAACTACCTATAACCAACGAAGTGCTTAAAATAAATATTTCTATTTCGAAGCACAAAAATTAAAAAAATCATAACTGTATTTTTAGAATTAGAATATAATGAAATATTTCAGTTATGGCGATATTGTACGGATCGTGTTTTGCTTCAGGTAAAATTATTATTATTATGAAAGATACTGGCATTATTAGATAAGTTCAAAGAAATGATTAAAATAAATATATATATTCTGCTTCATTACAAAGACAACAATTTTAAAATACTTATTTATTTATAATATCAATTTTAAAAACTTAATTCCCAATTTAAATTGTAATTACAATAGAATACTGAAAATAAGAAATGAGTCGCACGTTGTCTCATGTACAAATTTTATTATTATGTAAGTTAATTAAATTAATGGTTATCATTAACGGCATGCTTAAAACAATTATAGTCATATAAATGATGATGAAGATAAGAATTGAATGAAGATTGCATGAAAATAAGAATAAAATAGCCGAATTGTCTTTAGTATTAAAAATATAACTATACTTTAAATAATTACTTGATACGAATAATATTTTTTTTTGTTAATATTCCATTTATCATTTTTGCATAAACGTTATTTAAATATTTGAATACTAAATGGCTATTTTGAAAATGTTAAATATATATAACATTGAAATTTTATTTTTCAGGCTTTTTAATAGTATTGTTTACTAATAATGTGACTGAGTGTTACGTCGTCAAAAAAGGATATCATTTGTTTCATACAAATATATTTCTTTAAAGAGATAATGTTTATTGAACTGCAAGTAAGTCAATTTTAATGAATCGTTTTTCTATTTGTGTCAGAAAAACAACGGATTTATACCTTTTGGTAGGTCCTGAACACAATTTGACTGTTTTTAGAAAATGTCTGTCTGCAAGTCTGTCAGCCTGTCTTGTGATGAAAACACTCTATTTCAAGAACTAGTGCATGGAATGTAATAACGCTTTAAATTCAGTTAGATCTTGATATAAATTGGTGCTGATTCATTTTTTGTGTAAATCGCCTCACAGGTAGCGCTGCTATGCTGTATTTTTAACTTCTTATTTCAGTAATTTTGCGTGCTCTCTTTGCCAAGTTCAAATTCTTCAAAATTATATTTTTCAAAAAAAAAAAAAAATTCTTAATAGAGTTTGTGTATTCATCTAGAATTATGTATTATTTAAAAACAAATGAAAAAAATACCATGATGCTACATATTCTTAAAATAAGTCTCATTCATGGGTCGCTAATCAAGCCGGTGATTTTTTTATATATATATACATTGATGTCTGTTTTTTTTTTCAATATTCTGGCGTTTTAATATCAGAGTACTTTCGTCGCATTTTACACTTCATTAACGACGCTTAAGTGGTTAAAATGCACCTTCTTCAAAGTCTTCAGCGTAAATACAGTTGCTTAGGCTTTATTCTAACTTTTGATTAACAAAAACTATAAGACAGTATCACATCAATGTTTTTTTATCGCTTAATCTGTATTATCAAATTAATCTAGATCAGCAGAAGTTTCTCATTAAAGTTAAAATTAGTAAAGGAATTATTAAAGCAAACGCATAAAGTCTTTTAACTTAAAGGGAGTAAATTATGGTTACTCAACTATGTGAAGGACTCTAAATGATTGAACATCATGTATCATGATGATATATTGATATCAATAAATTGTACTATTTTAGCTGTAAAAAGCGATGATAATTGAAACTAAATGAATAATAAATTAAAAAATATATCATTCAATATATAATATTGTTTTATTCCTAAAATATACCTAACAATGACAAACATTTAGTATTTATAACATCTATAAATGTAGATCTACACGATTAAAGCCACAGGAGTAATTTCATCAGGATCGATTCATGAACATCCATTTAATGAACAATTGGAATAATAATCATTTATTTTGTTTGAACATTTCTTATTTAAAAAAACTATAAAGATTTAATTTTTAAATTTAAAAGCAAAATAACATGCGCCCAAACAAATATTTCCATAAAATATGACTGTGAATTTTAAGACAAAGAATCATTAATTTAAGCTTTTAAACAAAGCGCGTCTCAAAGCAGTTGCGTGTTATTTATTCAAACTACTACCGTAATTTTAAAAGTACTTACTTCAATTGTATATAACTCGGAATTTAAATAATGATGTAAACTACAAGTTAAACTTAGAAGTGAGTTTTGTTCATTAATTCGCTCTCTAAACACTTGAAGTGCGAAATACATCTCAAATGAAAAATAATGCTAATTATGACAGCTTTGTGTAAAATTGTAAAAACTATAAAAAGTAATTAAAGACGTTTGTTCAATAGTAACTTGAAAAGAAAAAAGGTTGTTTATATCAAATTATTAAAATTAACTTTTGTAAAATCAATAATTTAAAAAATTTTGAATAATGAAATTTCGTTAAAATATGAAATATTGCTACAAAATATCATGTATTAGAAATTCAAGCGTTATTGAATACTATTTGTGAATAAAATGATCATTATCGCCACCTTTTACGTCATTTATATTAGATAATTTCTTTGAGAGTTTAGAAAAAATAGAATCAAAGATCTCTGGAAGATATGCGTTTATTTCTTTTTTAATATCGACATACTGCTCAAATATATTATGTTATTGACAAATACGTCCAATTCAGTTTGTTTTTCTTGGAAATGATAAAACAATTTTTTTATATACATCCTACGTTAAAATAAATTTCGCCAAAATATTTTTTCAAATGTTTCCTCCATTATTCTGTTTCCCCTTCTTGTTATGAAGTCTTATTGGTCTATAAAACTGCAACCCACTTCGCAACTATATATGTGACCATATATTCAATTATTATTATCATGATATTTGCGGATAAAATTATCATTATCGCCACATTTTACTTCATTTATGTTAGATAATTTCTTTAAGGATTTAGAAAAATTAGAATCAAAGATCTCTTGAAGATATATGTTTAATTTCAATATCGACATACTGCTCAAAGGTACTCTGCTATTGACAAATATGTCCAATTCAATTTGTATTTCTTGAAAATATTAAGCAATTTATGTTATTTTTATACATCCAATGTTAAAATATATTTTATTTTTTCAAATGTATTTTCGATTATTTTCTAGTTTCCCTTCTTGTTATGTAGTTTCATTGGTCTATGAAACTGCAATCCACTTCCCAACTATAAATGTGCCTGAATTCAATTATTGGTATCATGCGAACCACCCTGGGCTACCCGGGTTAAAAATGGCCAATATACTACCCAGTGTACAATACGTTGATGAGCATAAATTCAATTATTAAGATCACGTGAACCACCCTTGGCTACCCGGGATAAAAATGGTCGATATACTGACCGGTGTACAATACGTAGATGCGCATAAATTCAATTATTATTATCATGCGAACCACCTTGGGCAACCCGGGTTAAAAATGTCCGATATACTACCCAGTGTACAGTACGTAGATGAGCATAAATTCAATCATTATTATCATGTGAACCACCCTGGGCTACCCGGGTTAAAAATGGCCGATATACTGACCGGGGTACAGTACGTATGTGAATATCGTTTTTAATTGAAAACTGTGATATATTTTTAAACAATTGGTATATATTTTTAGATTGACTACAATCTACACAAAAAATTATTTCCTAAGCAGAATATTATTTTTCAGAACAAGTGGTACTGAAAATTTATTTCCGTACATCGCGTATAGCTGAGAGTTAACTTTTTTTTTTTTTTTTTACTGAACAAAATTAATTCGTCGAAGAGCGTACTGACTATTGGAGTTGCAACTATAGTAATACAGTCAAACCTCGTTAACACGAACACCGCTTAACGTGAATTAATTTTAACACGAACTGTTTCTGATTGCCCCATCCAGTTGAATGTAATGTATTTAAGTTTGGATAATACGAACTACTTCTAACACGACCAAAAAAATTTCCCCTTGAGTGTTCGCGTTAACGAGGTTTGACTGTAGTTGTCTATAACTTATGTAGTTCACAGAATGGCAGTTTTAAACATAACATTCCTTTTTAGTTATTATCACGATCAGAAATCACCTCTAGTAACAACAATCACCCCTAGTAGCCGCAATCACCTCTAACTCCAATATTGTATATTGGTTATACTTTGGTCGTTATCAGCTACTAACTAACATTATAGGCTATATCATTGTTAAATCTTGTCCAATAATGACAACATTGGATTAAAATGTTGTCAATATTGTCAAAAAATATATATCCCTTTTCTTGTCTAGATTTCTAATGAAAAACGAATATTTCTTTAATATTGGGATTTTAGGCTAAAGAAAATATATGAGAAAAATTGTTTTGTTATTCAGCAATCACCTCTAGTAACAACAATCACCTCTAGTAGCCGCAATCACCTGTAAATCCAATATTGTACATTGGTTATACTTTGGTCGTTATCAGCTAGAAATTAACAATATAGACTATATCATTGTTATATCTTGTCAAATAATTACAACATTGGAATGAAATATTGTCAATATTCTCAAAATATATATATATTCCTTTTGTTGTCTAAATTTCTAATGAAAAACGAATATTTATTTAATATTTGAATTCTAGTCTAAATCAAATATATGAGAAATGTTGTATTTTTATTGTATTAACTAATTTAATATTGGTACAATATTAAATGACCAATATAACAAGCCTTTCAACATCCCTTATATAGTCAATCAGATTCAAATACAGAGTGTCCATAAATGATTGACCGGGTTTGCTTACCTCATAAATTTTGATTTAAGAACATGACGAAAAATATTGTTATAAACTCGTGAAGTACAGCTAAAAAAGTTTTTTTTTTAATAACACAAAGTTACGAATCCGTAAAATTGCAACTCAAACGTTATTAATCAAGTAACGATTATAAGCAAATAATAATTAATATTAATATTTTATCAAATTTGTGAAAACGTTATTAATGGATTATGAGTACAGAGTTGAATAGTTAAATATTACATAGTTCATAATTAATTTTATGATAAATTTTATAAAACTTTAATGTTGATTATTATTTGATTATAATTTTTATCTGATTAATAGAACTTTGAGTTGCAACTTTACAATATGAAACTTTGCTTGTGTTATTTAAAAATCTGTTGGTGCTGTAATTTACGAATTTGTAATAATAATTTTCCTCATGTGTTTAAAAATTAAAATATAATGAGATAAGGAAACTCCGAGAATAATTTATGGACACCCTGTCTAAAACATTCAAACCTCCATAATAGACACATCGGAATATTGGCCACCTCTATTTGCATAAGACTTTTGCAATTTCCAACACATAAATTTGTTTATATGTTTTTATTTCTAAATAGTAAGCACATTCAAATAAAGAACAATTTCCTGTTTTCGTGTTATCTATTTTTTATATTTTTACTGCAAATACTTTAACATGAGTCAATTTATATAAATTCAAATATGTTTAGAAGCATATTTGGCATCTTATATATTTCTTAAAGTAGTTAACATTTCTTCGAATTTTAAAAATGTTTCTTAAATGTCAAATAAATTAAGATTTTAATTATTTCAATTCATTATTTATTCATTTATTTTCAAGAATAACATTAAATTTAAACTTTTGGCTGAAATAATTATTTGGTTAGATTTTTTATTATATTATTTTTATTATAAGGATTTTTATTTTATCTTCGATTTTTTTTTTTTTTTTTTTTTTTTTTTTTTTTTTTTAGTTTGTGAAAGATGTGTGAGCACCATATATTCCCCAACCCATAATTATTTCCTTTTTTTCTGCTCTTTATCAAAACTAATAAAAGAAATGAAATTTTCTTTAGTTTGTGTACATTGCGTAAACTGTTGGCAATATTTTTCCTTGAGTGTGTTTCATAATTGTAAACATAGTATTTTGCTGATAATGTAAATCTAGATTTATACCTCTGTATATCATCGTATTACATTAATACTCTTAATAATCGTTATTATTCATCGAAACATAAGCTTGTTCTTTAATGAGATTAATATTGTATAGCGGATTAAATTTATCGCGTTAAAATCTCTGCTAACAAAGCTTTAAATCCTTTCTCGTAAATACTTAAGTGTAAGGGATTTCCAGGCTTTAGTTTTCAGCTTCTTGTTTCAAAGGGACATAATGTGTACTGATTTCAAATATGTTTATTCTGCATGCTTACATTAGATATTTTTGAAGCAATTGCTTGTATATATTACATGCTTGTACATGCTGACAATGCTTTAATTTCAAACAACACGACTTTAGTACATGAAGATAATAATGTTCCTTTATACAGCTACTGTTCATGAAAAAGGAAAGAAAGAAGCCTGTATGATGAATATAGAGGGACATATATTCAGTTAAATACTACTTTAAGTTCAACAATAGTTGTGATAAAGCGCCAGCTACAGGTTTTGGTATAAAAACATTACAAAAAAGAAAATTTTGATACAGTCTTAATTTTCTTTTTTTCTTTTATTTATGGATGATCAAAAGTATAGATATCCGTCTCCTTTATATATAACCGTTGTGAATTTGGGCATGTTTTATTTCAAATCTATCAAAATACATAAACAGATATACTGTACTGATACATATTATCATATCATATATATTATATGTTATAAAATTAAGTTTTCTGAAATGTGAACATTTTTCCCTCGAGAAACATTTTTCAGAAAAATAACCCATACCAATAATGCAGTGTTTGAAAAAGTACAACAATTAAAAACGGAAAAACGCCTTTTAAGAACCAGATAAAACTTTTTTTTTTTATTCAATGTAATTATTCAATATACTTTGATCTATAAAGAATGGAATTGTTTCTGCTTTACTTGTTAGATGTATCTAAATATAAGTTATAGAACACGAGAAACGTATAAAAATGATAATGTTATACGTTTTAGAAAATCATTATTTTGACCTACAGTAGGCATAGCTGCCAACTTTTACGCTTTTTTGCTACCACAAAACCTTCATAGAAAATTTTATCTTATTGAATTACATGATTTCTGCTGTTTAATAAGGTAAAATTTACTGTAAAATTTTAGTGGTAGGATAAAAGCGTAAAAGTTGGCCGCTATGCCTACATGAATAATGAATAATGTTTTCGAATGACGAGGAACAGCATTTGATTTTTTTTTTTCATTTAGAAATATACATCTAGAACTTACTGTTGACGAATTAGCTAGTAGTCAACGATAAGAAGGGGTAATACATTTTTCACTTAATAAATTTTTCTTATACCTTTAACCCATACTGAATGATTTGTCCGTTATCGTGAAAAATTAATTTCCCAATTTTGAATGATGTAAAAAAAAATGTATTACTTCTACTTTGATCCTTTAAAAGGCGGCTGGTTTGTATATCGGTAAGGGCGCATTTTTTCTTAAATTACAGCAAAGGTTCAAATATCGTCCAAACACTCTTTTTCTCCTCAGGTATTGTTCTCCTGTTTTTCGAAGCGGAGCGATATATAATTTTAGAGGATTTCTTCGGTAGAAGAAATTTAATAAATGTTTTTGAAATAATATCACCCATTGTCTATTGTTGAACAGAAAGATATGTTTAGCTGAACGCTAAAGAGGAGGGTAAGCGGTTATTGAGAATCAATCATTATAAGCCTCAAATCAGCCACAACACGCTGCCGTCTAAAGGTTAAGTCTGTATTTCAAATTTATTACATAAGTAAACAAAATTATCCAAAGATGCAGTTTATCATATGTATCAGTACAGTTTACCTGTTTATGTAATTTGATAGATGTGAACTAAAGCATACCCAAATTCACAAGGGCTATATATAAACTAGATGAATATCTGTACTTTTGATCATCGATAAATAAAAGTGGAAAAGTAATAAATTCATATAAAGCTTGATTCGCAATAGTTATATCATTGTGAAAAGAAAATTAAAAATCATAGCTGTGTAGATCAGACACAATTGGTGTCTGACTATTGCTAATTTACCGGATTGTTTATTTAAAACCTAATAACTGGCTTGTGTTTTTTTTTCGTTGGCAGGAATCATATTCAAATAGTTTTAAACAAAATATTTTTAGCATAATTATGTTTTGAAAAGTATATTGAATGGAGGGATATGAAATATATTATAGCATCAAACCGCGATTAAAACATACATATAGTCTGTAATTTACAAGCATTCGTATGAAAAAAAAATCCCCTGACTGCCATAGGGTTACAAAATCTATACCTATTTAAGAATAGTAATATTTGTTGATTTTTTCTGTCCTTAAAGAAGACAAATATTACTGCTTGAGAATATTGCTTGATATTTGAATACAAAATACGCTAAATTGGTAACAATGGTGACCTTATAAATGTTCTGACTTAATAACTGTTAATACCTTTTAAACGTCTTACTAAATATTCTGACATGGAGGAAGTCACATTTTATGTAAATGTATTACACATGATTAAAAATGTAGTTGTCATTTGTATGTTGTTTTTATGATATACTACTCATTAAAGAGTTTATGAAATTCTAAATATTCAGCAATTCACTTAAATAAAAACCATCAAAGAGATTCTACTATAAAAATATTTTATAAAATTGCAAAACATATTTTATAACATTTCAATATTTATAAAATTTCAATATTTATAAAATTGCAATTTATTTATATTTTGTTACTAAAAAAATAATGAATAAGAATAAAAAAATTATTCTTGAATGAATACTAAAATATTCGTATAAAAGGAACATTTTACAGGTTATTTTCCTTAAATGGGAAAAATAGTTTTAAGAAGGAAATGGAAATTTATATAAACAAGTAAACACGAATTCCCTTTAATTATGGACGACAGCGTCGTCTATACTTTTAACATCATTGGTATTTAAACATCATTTAAATATTTGAAAGAAGTAAAATCAAATTGTATTTAAAAAGTTCTCATATCCAAAGAATACAAAAAAAGGTATAATGTCAAAAATTCGTAATTAAGTGTAACTAAAATTATTTTGAAAAATTAATGTTAAAATTCCATCACAAACATGAGTTAAAATGCTATAAAAATACATTAATGGACAACAATAATAAAAAAAAAAAACAAAAAAAAAATTAAATTAAAATAAAATTTTAATTATTAACAGTTCTGTGAATTGAAGTTAAATTTATTTTAACAATGAAAACAAAAAGTAAGAGAAACAAATGTAATTTAAATCCCTTGTATTTACGAATGACAACACCTACTTTACATGTAACACATACTTGGCAATTTGACACTCATTAATTATTTATAGGATGCAATTTTCAAATTGATTTAAAGTTGCTTTCTGAATGTAAAAATAACCAAGATATTTTGTGAAACATGCATAAATATTTTAAACAGAAAATTGTTTGAAAATTAATATCCATGAAAAATGTGTTGACAAAGTTTCAAACAAATGATTTGCCATTAATTCCTATTTTATGAATACTAGTTATTCCAGGAAAAATACGTAAATGTTTTAAATTATTGGTAAAGAATTTTTGGTGCATATTAGACAATTGGACACTCAATAATTATTTATAGGATGCAATTTTCAAACTGATTTAAAATTGCTTTCTGAATGTAAAAATAACCAAGATATTTTGTGAAACATGCATAAATATTTTAAACAGAAAATTGTTTGAAAATTAATATCCATGAAAAATGCGTTGACAAAGTTTCAAACAAATGATTTGCCATTAATTCTCATTTTATGAATACTAGTTATTCCCGCAAAAATACGTAAATGTTTAAAATTATTGGTAAAGAATTTTTGGTGCATATTAGACAATTTGACACTCAATAATTATTTATAGGATGTAATTTTCAAATTGATTTAAAATTGCTTTCTGAATGCAAAAATAACCAAGATATTTTGTGAAACATGTATAAATATTTTAAACAGAAAATTATTTGAAAATTAATATCCATGAAAAATGCGTTGACAAAGTTTCAGACAAATGATTTGTCATTAATTCCTATTTTATGAATACTAGTTATTCCAGGAAAAATTCGTAAATGTTTAAAATTATTGGTAAAAAATTTTTGGTGCATATTAGATAATTTATTTTCTTAAATGTGTACAATATTTTATGTACACAACAATTATTTTGTTCTTTCATTAAGAATGCATTTTTACGTGTATGTATGTCATATATATTTTTTAATGTTAAAATACTTTACTTCCGTAACATTTGAATTCTATTTATGTTCCTCTCTACGCATTCATCTATATACAAATTAAGACGGAAATATTAATACACAATATAAATTTTATATAATGCTGATCTGATGAATTATTTATATTAATTTGCGTCTATTGGAGCCTTTCTGTATCTTTTTTTTTCTTTTCGAAAACGTAAACATGAGTGATTGGCTAAGCCATCGCTTTTCAAATTGGTAAAATCAGTGCTTCATATCGAGTAAATGTTTATTATTATCATTATTATTATTATTACGCTACAATCAATTTATAAAAGGTACACATGTATCTATAATGTGATTAAAAATATTTGGACTATTATTACGAAATTGTAGTCTGCTCCAAAAGAAACAATTTCTGTATACGAATCCAGGATTATAATTAATTTTTTCACTCAAAAATAGAAGTTGTCTCCCACCTAACAGAACAGCACTACCGTTCATAACTTTAATTAAAGTACAGATATTTTAAAGATAGTTTCAACCGAATTATCTTGCTTTATGTAAAAGGAAATGCTATCACAAAAAGTATATAATTATACAGCATTTTGGTAAGTTAAACCTTGTTAACTGCCAATTACATTTGGAAATATGGAACATTTTGTTCAGCACTATTTGGATGGGGATAGTAGGCACTTCTACCATTTCTCGTGACACCCTTACATTTTACACAATAAAAGGTCAATTTATTTCAAATGTCGTTTAAATATTTTTGTTGTTGATATCACCATCCTCGCCTTGTTGTGAATCATTCATAAAGAACTCTTACGGACAATTACACAAACAACAGAACTCTACATGGTAAAAACATTTTTTTTTTCTTATTTTCATAGTAAATCAATATAAATATATAGTATTTAGTACCTCAAAATTCCCAGTGAAACGAACAACAAGATTATATTATAAATTTTTACGTAATCACAATATTTTAATTAAAGGGTGGAACCATCAATTAAAACTGACTCACTCAAAATAAACAGGCCAGCAGCGACGAAGAATCTTTTGTTAACCAGAGCAATAAGATTTGGAAATACAAAAGGCATAGACGCATTGGCGCACAGTAGACAATTTTACACAAGTCTGGGGGAACGGATTACGCAGATTTACGCCTGCAAAAGTTCTTATCTCGGAGCAAAGGTCTGTTGCGTGGAGATCAAGAACTTTCTGCTCCTTTTCAAAATAACCATACGTATACGATTGGAGGAAAGAGTAAGCCCAATAAAAATGAACTAAAAGCAATTAAAATCAGATGATAGAGGGACTGATCAATGTAAGAAGAAAATCACACCTTTCCATTCTCTCAGTGACCAGAATTTGTATAGAAGGCGGCATAATTTCAATGGGACCAACCCACGCAAGAAAAGAAAAGAAAAATAAGTATCACAGAAAGACACAATAAAAGAATATATTGATTCAGTGGAGTAGCTGGAGTTCATAATATTCAGTTGGTAATAGTGAGTTGAGAAAGAGTCATAATAATATTCAGTTGCGATAGACAGCTGAAATATTGAGTTCATAGAATTCAGTTCGTGATATGCAATTCACAGATTTAGTTTTATTATTAATTCGAAGCCATGACGTAACAGTATGTCTTCAACTATGTTTAGCTTGCAGCTACGTCTCCGATGAACTTAGCAGAGGTGCCAATCTCTCACTAATCTTCCGTAATATGTGGATTAATTGGACCCTATTTAATAACATTTCGAACAAGAAAATTCATGTGAGGAATCTTAATTTGTTTAACTTCAGATTTCTACGAGGAATTTATTTAATTTCATTAAACAAAATAATTCTGGTGGAAACGTATTAAACCTGGGTCAAATTAACGCACATATTACGGAAGATTAGTGGTAACTTGGCACTTCTGCTTCAGTCTGAAATGACGATAAAAAATAAAGCAAGTAATTTTAAGTAAAGCGTGAACATTTATTTATGAATTATAAATTGTGTTTGAAATTGATAAAGACTTAAGAACTGCTCATAGGCTATTGCCTCAAACTGGTGCTCCAGAGATGTGTTTCGCCAACGATGAATCCAATAGGAATAAGGTACATAAATATTTGATTTACTGTGGCAATAGTATTTTATCTAAAAATGATTTATTTTCTAGTTACGCAATGTGTGTATTCAACATAAGTACACCGACTCAAACATTACAAATTAAATATTGTTATATAAAAATTATCCTTAGTTATAAAAAGAAAAAATATATCTTTAAGGTTAATTTAACTAAAATAAATTTAAGTTCCTGAATGTAAACAAATTAATTAAGATAATCAAAGAACCAACTGAAGTTCCATTATATAATAAAGGTCAACAGAAGTATTTAATTGTCTAACTATTTTAATCACTGAACTCTTTTGTATGTATATTTCTTATCCTTTTACTTTTTCTTATAATTGTAATTTATTTAGTATGTTTACTTTAATAAATTTTAAGAGTAATTATAATTCATGGCTTATATTCCTTAGAGGATTATCACTATTTAATTTAATTATCCTTTCCTTTTCAGCCTAATTTTGTAACTCTTAATATTTTAACGAGTAAGATTAATAGCCATATGCTAGGAGATTGAGTCATAACGTTTCTTGCGTTTAGCGTCTAAATAATCACAACGAAAGCTTTTATTTTATTTTATTTAGGATTAAGTTAGCTAATTATCAATTTTATTATCTATATCTGTCTAACTTGGTTCGAGCACAGACCCAGACTCATTACTATCACACTTTTATTATCATGATCTCCTAATTGACATGCAGAATATTAAGAAATTGTTGTGTGTCGTGCGTGATTGGTGTGTTTCCTATGCAACTTCCTCATGCGTATCCAAGTGGGAACAAATCTCCTCAACAGTTAATGTTATGACAAAAATCTGAATATCAGTTTGTGAGGGACAGGCTTTAGTTTTTACTGAAGAGATGGATTGTAAATAAATTTTCCTACACAAAAATTGTTTCTTGTAGGGCGCAGTACCCGCTTTTAATCATTGTCCAATGATTTTTTAATTACCAGTTTATGTTTAGCAACTGATTAGTGGCGTTCTTATTCTTACAGTGAATACGTCGTTTATGAAATATGCTTGAACCCGATATTAACACATTATATGCTATATGACATATACAGGTAGTCTAAAAGAAAACGTATACAAAATCTCACTCTCTGGTGGAGATCATCATCATTGAGAGCGTAATCTAATACTGGAATGGAGCATTTCTAACGTGGTTTGTTTAGATTTCGTGTGAAAAATAGCGCCCTTACCACGCGAAACTTTCCAATGTATAGTATTAAAATGCGATGAGTGCTTGATATTTAAAGTCCTACTGAGTGAGCTGTTTGTGGAACAGATATCTTTGAATTTTCGTCATAGGTTTCTATCAAGGATTCTGTGAGATTTGATGATGACAACGGTTATCCGAATGTTGTTTTAAATATTTTGAATAGTTCCATCTGCTTCCATCTTATCTCTAGCTGTAGCGCCCGTAAATGACGTATGGTAGTCTGTTTGGAACGCTCTGCTAAAGTATGTTTGCACTTCAGGTACGTTTTCGAATTTCTAGTAATACTTTAGAGTAAATTACCTTTGTTCAAAGCTTAGTCTGGTTTCAACTAGTATTTGAAGTTATTTAAAGTGGTAAGTAAAAGAAAACCATCCCAGTAATTAGCGGATAAATTAAGTACACATTTGTTTGAAACACGTATCATAATGCTAACACAAAATAAAATTAGGGGTTGTGCTGAATTTTTTGAAAACATATAGCATTCAAATATATGGTTAAGTAAAAATGTAAAATCTCACTCTATCAAATGGACCCACTCAGCACAGAGGTTAGCATGTTGGACTCAAAATCACAGTCTTCCTCCGATTTTCGCGAGTTTGAAATCATTCAGTGAACGAAAAAGAATTGACTTTTTACGTTTTACTACTCAATAAGAATATTAAAATACATGAAAAATCATTATTTTTTATCGAATTAGTATTTTTGTACTACAACCTAAGTGATAATTAAGTAGATCCGAAAAAGTAAATCGACCATTAGATATTTTTAGCAAATAACTAGTCAGAAAATCATATAACTATAAATATGTGTATAAAAAACTATTTTTACATTTACAGGACAAAAAACATTTATATCTCTATTGATATATAATGAAAAAAACTCTGTTGTTTTATTGCGTTAATAGAATTCAACGCAAAGATGAAAGGTAAAACTGCTCAGTTTTGTTAATTGTACAAAACATCAGTAATAACAAAACTTGATCATTATTTCCATTAAAGTTTCCACCGTTAATTCTTTATGTTGGTAAAAGAAAATTCGTTTTAAAATGTCCTATTTTTTTCTGAATTTCTCAGTTGTAATTTGTGATAATTAAAATAAAAACACAATAAAGTTTTTTGAAAATAAACATATTTTGTTATATTTAGATTGTATACTACATAAGCAAACATTTGAAAAATTCTTGTTGCATATTTTATAAAAAGGGTGTTTTTTATTTTAATGAATTCTGCATACCATGTATTAATTTTGAAATAGTAAATGAAGTATAAATTAAGAAATGAAAGGTGAAATATAAAAAATGATAAACATCATAAAAAAGTGAAAAGCAAAGATTCAAATAAAGCAGAAATTTCTGAAGAGTTTGTATCACCCCCCCCCCCCCCTAAAGGTAACTGTTAAACTCGTACGCTTACGGATGATATGTTTCCACGTGAAGAATAAAAAACTAATAAAAATTAAATAATTCCGCAACAATAATATTGTCAGTTTTTTAATGAAAGAGAATATAAATAAATCACGATAAAAGTTCAGTTAGAAAGTTGATATTTTATTTCCGCAATTTATTTATTCTATTATATCCTCGTAAAAAGTCTAAATGTGAGAGATAAATACAGAGATAGAAACGGAAAAACGTAATATTAGAGCCAGAAACGCTGAATTTTTTCAATGTACCGTATTTCATCCTGGAAAAATATTGTTCTTACTGTTTTGCTTTTTAGAACATGTAGAATTTTTTTAAATATAATTTATAGCATCAAGGGACAGTTAAACATTTTTAATTTCGTAATTTTTCAAAAAATAACTATTTTGGAGGAAGTGTATTTTCATATGATGCAAGGCGACATTCGAAATATTTTTGCAGCTTCAATTATGTCTTTTAAAACAACAGTTTGAGAATTAGATATACACCAACAATATAAAGGGTGAACTTCTATATATAATATACAAACTGATTGTATATCCTCTTTTTACTTGTCCATCATACGTAGTATAGGGTAAGTCTTGCAATCGTTTTGAAAATCGAAAAAAAAAATTGACGGATTTACGCGTTTCAGACACTGGAGATTCCGAAATATGTATTTTTAGAAAAAAACAAAATTGCCGTATGTCTGTGTGTGTGTGTGTCTGTAAACGCTCTACCTCCTCAACAATATGAGATAGATACTTGAAATTCGGTATGTACTTAGTATGTAATAATGGGAAGAAGCTTATTGAATTTCACAAACCACGATTATCCGGAACTATTTTTTTTTCGGACTCTCGAAATATTCGTTCGGATAAAATGTACATAAAAATTTTCGAAATTCGTTATTTTAAGGAGTGAATATAAACGACAATAAAAAAAACATAAATTTTGAATAGAGAATGAAGTCGATCGGATAATGAGTTACCGATATATTTATAATCCTATTTCCCACACTCTTCAATTTTTCATGAGCCTGTATTTCCTCCAAATTTCAATTGAAAGATATATTTTAATTGCAAATGTGATACTTAATCCTAAGCAGCAAACCGTTAGTTAATAGGCTTGTCATTTTTGGAGTTATAAGGATGTTTTTTTACGCAGTTCAGTAATAGAGCATTTAAAGTTTATGACGTCATCAAGCGAGGATTTTATTCGAATTGCAATGCATTTTATAAATAGTTTACACATGTTTTATTTTCATATTTTATATTATGCATATCCATGATGGATAAGTATTACGGTGGCCTCCAACGACTAGTTTCAAATGGTTTTCAGTAAAAAACAAAGCAAAATATTCAAACTTAATTCTGTAGATTGTCAGAATTTGAATTCAGACTCTCTCTATTAATATCAATGCAAACTTCACTCTCTCAGATATCCCTATTTAAATGAAAATCATTGATAAAATTTTATAAAGTTCTTTATTCTTGATATCGAAAACTGTCAGATTTTGAGATATCTCTATTTCACTACTATTCCATTACTAAAGCTTTCACTACCTTGACAATAACATGATTGATATTTTCGCACTCTATCTTCATTCTAGTTTAACTACCATTTCTCACTTTAAGCAAAGCGGAACTATAAGTTATCGCTTTTCGTCAACACTTACTTTTGAACTACGACCTAATTTTATTTTTATTGTTAGAAGATGCTATCAATAAAATAGAAAGTTACATTGTAACATATAAGATATATGCCCGCCTTTAACTTCCGTAAATTCGTTTCTCAGAGTTATAATAAAGAGTTCTCCGGCGTTTTGTTTTATGTTAGTTTAATTTCTTTCTAGAAACTTTTAATATGTGTTTTAAATATGAATTCTTAATATTTCAACATTTTGTTTATATAAAATGTGAAATGTTAATATCGATAATGCAACATTTAAAAACAGGTTTTTTAAAAAACAATTTTTTTTTTAAAGATTAAGCATATGTTGCAAATTATATTTTATAAACGGTAATTAGTAAATACTGTCAAATAGTAATTCTAAGTACAGGGTGTCCATAAATAAACGGCTCTACTTTAAAGTTGTCTACAGACGAAACTATTTGACAGAATGTTGTGAAATTTTGTGAAGGACTTAATAAAGGAATGGGAATTTTGTTATTCGAAAAAATAAATTAGTTCAAAATTTCGCCGCTAGAGGAAGTTTTTAATGAATTACACATTTGGAATACATTTATGATAGATTACAAATTTTATTACAACAAAACTTTTTTTCGCGACATGCTTTTAGCATTTCCCAGAACACACTGCGATCTTAGAACACATGCTAACTTACGATTGCAGATGGTAGCTGAAAATGATGGCCGTCATGTGCAACATGTTTTGTTGCAATAAAATATGTAAACTATCGTAAATTTATGCTAAATGTGTAATTAGTTAAAAACGCCATCTGGTGATGAAATTGTGAAGTATTTTTTTTTTTTGCTTAAATAAAACCCATTCCTTCATTTGTCTTCACAAAATTTCAAAACATTCTGACAAATAGTTTCGTCTGTAGACAACTTTAAAGTAGGGTCGTTTAATTATGGACACCCTGTACATAACTAATTTAAATAAATAAAACCGCAAGGGGTTAAAATTTTACGGAAGAAGTAAGTATCTTTTATTTTCATTTATCTTCATTTCAGCTAAACATTCAGTATCATCCTCATTATCCAAAATGAAACAATTCTTTTGATATAAAGTACCGCAAGCAACCCTGTTTTTGAGCACTACCCTCCGAACTATGACCTCTTAATGTTTCTACGCATTACAGATGTCATCTTAGAAAGAAATGTTAAGCCACAAAAAAAAAATCTCTTTCATCTACCATTTCCTCGATCTACCATTTGTAAACTATCGTAAATTTATGCTAAATGAGTAATTCGTTAAAAACGTCATCTGGTGACGAAATTGTGAACTAATTTTTTTTCGCTTAAATAAAACCCATTCCTTCATTTGCCTTCACAAAATTTCACAACTTTCTGACCAATAGTTTCGTCTGTAGATAACTTTAAAGTAGGGTCGTTTAATTATGGACACCCTGTATATAACTAATTTAAATAAATAAAATCACAAGGGGTTAAAGTTTTACGGAAGAAGTAAGTATCTTTTATTTTCATTTATCTTCATTTCAGCTAAACATTCAGTATCATCCTCAGTATCCAAAATGAAACAATTCTTTTGATATAAAGTAACGAAAGTAACTTCGTTTTTAAGCACTACCCTGTGAACTATGACCTCTTAGTGTTTCCCACGCTCTGCAGATGCCGTCTTAAAAAATAAAATTTAAGCCACAAAAAATAAAACATCTTTCATCTACTAATTCCTCGTTCTCCGTGTTATAAAAGAGTATATTTGGTGCTTTCTGTCGTTTTTAACAGGCTCTTATTTTAATTTATGATATATTTAATACAGTAACTTCACACTGCAAAAGAAACAGTAACTTCTCGTGTCGAGTGTGTCTAAAATGTCATGTGAGAAAGACTGTTTTATTTCTAAAGTTCGCTATTTATTACTGTCGAAAATTGTGGTTGTTTTTCAAGTTAAAAGAAATTAATAATTGTCATTTTTAGAACCCACTTTCTTTTCCACTGAGTATAATTTAACACGACGTAAAATAATACTAAAAAAATGTATAAATTTTTAAAGTTTTAAATAACTTTCTCATATTTTACGAAGAACCATTTTGAGATATATCTGTATAGATAATAATCATATTTTCTGTTCACTTTTTAAATATTTATTTTACAATCTCTATATATTTTTTAATCTGTTTATTATTAAGAAATTCATATTGCTTCTTTACATTTGATATTGATTGCTATTTTTAATATTCAATTTTTTACGTGTGTAAACAGCTTCAATGAATTTTCCAAAACGCAATGTATCATTTTTGTACATGGCTATAATTTTCTTCTGTGCCCAACATATCTTTCTAAGTTCAACATACAAAAATAACTTTACGTTTGAATAAAAATTAATATGTATATATATATATATCGTTCTGTTTTCTTAAATGAATATCTACTTTTCTGGTTTAGAAAATTCAAATTCACCTTACCAAGTTCCAAATTTGTGAATAAATTAAAGTTAAACGTAAAATGAAAAATATATGAAAATTATTACAGTTCCTTTCATAAATTGCCTAATAGCTTAAATTTTCCATTACCAAATGCGAAAACGGTAGAAATATATTTCATTTTTTATGATTAGAAACTTAAATTAAAAAAAGTTACATATGTATTTAAAGAGTAATTAAAACTCATAGGCAATTAAACTTACAATATATTAGAAAAAATCTACAAAAGAATTTGTAAAAATAATATGCAGATGAAAACTCTATTCGTGTTAAATTTATTTTTTGTGGAGAGAAAATCAGTAACAGTGTACTTTTTTTCTAAATCATGAAAAAATTCGTTAACTTTAACTTACTATTAAATGAATCGTATGTTTAAAAATGGTGAAAATGAAAACGCATCCTATTAAGATTCACATAATTTAATTTTTTTTTTCATCGACTGAAAGTATTCGATATAATTTAACAAGCTATACCGTAGGAAAGACAAAATATGAAATGTTTTCCGTACCTAAGATTAGTTCTGGCAGTAAAAATTAGGAAAATTCTTTATTGATTGAAATATATTTTCTTATCTTTTTGCTCGTTTCACTGATAAAAGATTTTTCCTTTTCTTCGTCTTACATTTTATAAATAATAAAATGAAATTTAAGTCAAAAAATAACCGATGAATTTTTTTTATGTAATAGTTTTTAGTAGAATGTATATCGCTGTTTTATTATTAGAGCAGTTTATATATATATATATGTATGTATGTATGTATAATATTTATTCTTCTCAGTAAATTTTATCATTAAAAACTTAATTTTCCATTGTTACACTTCTACTGAAATGTTAAATTTCATATTCAATGGTTGGAATATCATAGTTAAGATTTATTAAAACAGAGATAAAAATGCCGGTACCAGGACTCGAACCGAACTGCAGCGCTGATTTCATTCATCCGAGCTATAACTATAGCTATTACATGATGAATGTGATATAGCAGTGAAATTCCTGTATAAGATGTAATTAGTTCATAATGAACAAAGGAAAGTTTTTTCAACTAGGTGAATCATATTCAATGGTTGGAGTATCATAGTTGAGATTTATTCTAACAGAGATAAAAATGCCGGTACCAGGAATCGAACCGAACTGCAACGCTAATTTCATTCATCTGAGCTATAAATATAGCAATTTACATGATGAATGTGATATAGCACGTAAATTCATGTATATCGTGTATTTAGATTATAATGGACAGGGGAAATATTTTCAACTAGGTAAATCATATTCAATGGTTGGAGTATCATAGTTGAGATTTATTCTAACAGAGATAAAAATGCCGGTACCAGGAATCGAACCGAACTGCAGCGCTAATTTCATTCATCTGAGCTATAAATATAGCAATTTACATGATGAATGTGATATAGCACGTAAATTCATGTATATCGTGTATTTAGATTATAATGGACAGGGGAAATATTTTCAACTAGGTAAATCATATTCAATGGTTGGAGAATCATAGCTGAGATTTATTCCAACAGAGATAAAAAAATACCTGTTCCAAGATTCGAACCGAACTGCAACGCTAATTCCCTTCATCTGAGCTATAACTAGAGCATTTTACATGATGAATGTGATATAGCACTGAAATTCTTGTATACCATGTAATTAGATCATAATGGACAGAGGGAAGTTTTTTCAACTAGGTAAATCATATTCAATAGTAGGAGAATCATAGCTGAGATTTATTCCAACAGAGATAAAAATACCTGTACCAGGACTCGAACCGAACTGCAGCTCTAATTTCCTTGATCTGAGCTATAACTAGAGCATTTTACATGATGAATGTGATATAGCACGGAAATTACTGTATAACATGTAATTAGTTCATAATGGACAGAAGAAAGTTTTTTCAACTAGGTGAATCATATTCAATGGTTGAAATATCATTGTTGGGATTTATTCCAACAGAGATAAAAATACCGGTACGCGGACTCGAACCGAACTGCAGCGCTAATTTCATTCAACTGAGCTATAACTATAGCAGTTTACATGATGAATCTTATATAACACGTAAACTCCTGTATACCATGTATAAGCACATGTATATGCACCATCCTGTATACCTGTATACCATGTAAGTAGAGCATAATGAACAGAGGAAAGTATATTCAACTAGGTAAATCATATTCAATGGTTGAAGTATCATAGTTGAGTTAAATTTCATTTGGTAGCAAAACAACATGTTTTATATTGTGCTAGAATTCCATTCATCTGAAAAAAATTACAATCAATTGCCAACATTGGTTAACCTTTAAAATCACTGACGGCATACTGAGTTAATGTTAACTAAATACATGTTTCAGATACTCGTTTTCAGTTAATACAGTACCCATTAACGTGTTATTCTTTAGAGTTATCTATGCAATAGCTCGCAATTATCGAAACAGGAACGAAATGGATACAGCAGTGAGTGAGATAGTACAGTAATGTCTCTAAGTGTCTCTAAACAAATTAGTACACGTAATGATCTAAATGCCCGCTGTACAGATGAGCGATAAGTCTTAATGTGAAGATTATAACAAACAGAAAAGAAACACTTGACTTCAAGAGAATAAAACATTCATATTAAATTATCCAAATACTCATGACCCTCTGCGGATTCCAATCGTTCCATACTTAAACTTAAACACAGTTTCAGAACATTTAAATTGCCACATTTGTTAAATGCTACTTCAAAATAATCATTCACACTCTGACAAAAAATAAATACATAAATAAATAACTATTTCGAACTTTTTTCGGACAGGCTTGCATATTTCTGGACAAGCATGTAATGATATTTTGCAACTTTTATTTAACTCACTCCTTAAATATAGCTGAATTAAAATAAACAAGAATGAAATAAAATTAAAAAAATCATTTAAAAAATCATTAATAAATATTACATATGTATTTTAGTAAGTGCAGCACACAGTTTCAGCGTTTCACTTAAGCTGTTAAAGAAAAAAATTCTATTTCATACATCATAATGATGTAAATCGTAAGCGAGCATAGTTGTTAGTATTAAATCAGAGTTAGCAGCATAGTTTCTAAGTCTCCCGATTTTTGACTACCACTTTTTCTGTACAGATATAATCACTTTACGTAAGATCATATTTATAGGATTAAATAAAACAGATATTTCTATTATAAATTAGTGGTGATACAAAACCGAAAGACTTGATAAATAAATGTGTGTGATGTTATCTGGATATATTAATTTTATGAAAAAATAATATTTGTTAATATTTATTTATTTGAATGTAATGTATAGTTATACACACTACAATTCCAACGTAATATAATCAGTATATTTTTAAATAATTATTCTCTGAAAGGGCTTGGTACATTACTAGGAGAAACATCCCTATTTCGAAAGATTCGATTACATTGCTTACCTATTTCAAGAACTTTATCTCCGTATAATACAATGTCTCAAAGGAAATAATTGCTGAGTTATCTGAATGAACATACAAAGTGTTCACTATTTACTATGTTGTAAAATTGGAACGACATTATCATGCAGAATCAGGTGCTAGCACAATCTATCACTATCCAAATAATATTAAAAGCCTTTATTTCAGCAGATAATCTGTAGAGCTTGTTACATTGTCGTGTAAACTATACTATATATAGAAGTCGACGGTGTGTATTTGAAATCTATTCTAACAGTTGATATTTTCACGTTAACACTCGTTGACAAATGCTTTCCAAATATATTATGTTTGAGGAATTAGTAAGACGAATTTTAGAGATAAGTAGCAATATTTAAACTGTAATTTTATTTATTTCAATTTTCACATATATTTATATTTAAAATGTGATAAAATATTTATTATCATATTGTAACAAAGAAATGTACATGCGATCGAGTTAAATGTTCTGTGATTCATATCTCATATCAGTGTGAAAAATATAACAAATGAATTCAAAATATGTGATATGAAAGATTTTTATCTTTGATGAAAACTTTAATTGGATCTTTCAGCGCTTACTAAATTTTTATGGTGTGTAATAATTACTTTAAGAAAACGTAAGCAAAAGTTGTCATTGCAAAAAATTTAATATACGAGAATTTATGCACACACGGACACACACATATATATATAAGATTACCAAAATGTTTTATAAGTAATCCTAGATATCTGAAAAAAAAAACCCAGAAAGAACGAAGTAAAAAGAAGGAACGATGTGGTTAAAATGGGTTTGTTGAAACAAAATTATGTGCTTTTTTTTTTCAAGAGTACACATAGTTTCTGTTGATTAAATGTATAAATACTCGTTAAAAAAATTCAACACCTTTCTGTGATTACTTTATAATTTAACTTTTTTTAAATTGAAGGGTGTTTTCAGCTGTAATAACAGGTGTTTCAAACATTCAGATTAAAAGAAAAACACAACAGAAAAGATCTATGCGTGACAGAAACATGCGGCTTGCAGAAAAATATTCAACGTGATGGAGGTAGTTTCAATGGTGTGAAAATAGTTTAAAAGTTTCCACATTAAATAGCGTTTCTTGACAGAAAACAAAAGTAATATATGTGAAATGATACATTTTTTAGCAATATTTATATACTTACGCACTAAGCATTTAATGCTAGTGCGCCGTGTGTCCAAAACACGTTCCACTACACTGTAAAATAAGAAAAATGATTCCGAAAATATTACGAAATTTAAAACAGCTTACGAAAATATAATTTAATCTCTTGGGAGATAGCCACAATTCTGAAATGTGTTTCTTTGTCTTCAAAAATAGAGTTAATTTTAGAGTTAATAGTAATAATTCCATATTCACACAATAGTATTTAAATGTTTAACAAATAAAAGGAAAATCTTGTTTAAATTCCGCAATTTACCTGAAGTTGACAACTGTTTTAGAAGAAACTTCTTATTAAATTTAACTTCACGTTATAATTAAATTTCTCTTTTCTGAAATTCATATTTTAAGCTTTTATTCCTGCATATATAAAAGTGTCTTACTGTATTTGGACGGATTAGGTGGATATATGAATTTGGACACGTTAAACATAGTAAATTAGAATACGATTCTGGAATTTTGTCTAAATATATATTGTGCTGTCCTCTAAAAAAAACCCAGTGTGAAATGTTTCCTAAAAAAAACCCACCCCAATATTTTATCAAATATTTCACTGAAGTCAATTTATGGTTTTGCCCTGTTTCTATACGTCATTTGCAAGAGTAAAAACATTTGATAATGCCTAAGGAGTGTTTATTTAGTTTTAAAAGAATTTAATCTAATAATGCAGAATTTTGGCAAAACATGAGCTTTATTTTCACATATTTGCTTGTTATAATATGTTATGTTAGAATGATGTACATCAATTTTGAAATGTTTTTATGTTAAACCATATACATGTGAATAAAATGTTACATTTTCAACTGATTATGTCATGTAGGGCTCGGCTGGCGACCTTTGAAAATGGAGCTAAAAAAAACCCATGGTGGAATTAAAAAAAACCCAAAATTATTTTCAATAAATAAATGATAAAATATACATTTTTTTTAAAGAGACATTTATTTTTAAGGAACCTAATTAAATTATGCAAATTTAATGCATATTGAAGCCACTTCTAAGGATTTTTATTTTTTTACTATGTCATAGAAAAAATCCATGTTTGCAAAATTAAAACCCATCAATCTTTTTTACACACCCTTCACTTGTATTTTACTCATTATTTTGATATTTTCAAACTTTTATTTATTTTATTTTATTCACTCTTTTGACTTTTTAATGCAACATATTTTACTTAAGGTAGGAATAACTAATATAGATGCATAGCTGCTAATTTGTACTATTTATCTTCTAAGCTTAGAGATGAACTGTAAATTTGTGCCGTTTTGTGCAAAACACAGTAAGTGAATTGCAAAATATCATTTGGTCTTTCACATAAAAGGTAAAACTTGAAATCTGATGCACTCCCCTTTTCTTATGTGATTTAAAATATACCACAGAGGAAAATCGTAATACATTTCAGGAAGGAAGTGGCAGGAATTTAATCAGCAAATTTTCTTTTAAGCACAGGAGTGCATTCTTTTTGTGTCGTCGATGAACTTCATTATCTTTGCTTTATCACCTGAGAAGCTAAAGCCAGGGTTGTAATTTTGATCAGTCAAAACTAATTTTAACCAGGATTGTGGTCAAAGCTGGTTTTAACCATTTAAAAGTGGTCAAATTTGCTTCAACGACTCAAAAGTAATTGAAACTCTATTAAAAAGACATTTGAAATGTTTGGATTTCATAATGCACCTGGTGAATTGTTGTGCAAACTCTTCAGCAATAAAGATAATTTTCAAAGTTTGATCTGAGTTAGCCTTAATACAGAAAAAGTCGTTACTTGATAAGCAACACATGTTGTATTAAATTTATTTTAATAAAATTAATTTAAATCTCTTTTTCCAAATCAAAATGAGGCTTAATTACTGATGATCAAAACATATTTTGTCCAGGAAAGTTAAAACTGTTATTTTCCATGTTTAAACCAATACAACCCTGGTTAAAACAAGGACTAAGGATATTAGGTAAAAGGCAAAATTGGGAAATTTCATTAGTGGTCAGTGGTAGCAGTTTTATAAGTGGCCACTAACTTTAAACTAGTCGCCACTTTTTTATTTAAAAGTGTTAAACAGTAAACTTTTGTTAACATTTTTATTAGTATTAATCTAAAATTAAGTAACCCAAATAAATATGTTAATATAAACATATTGCAGCCAGCAAAAGTAGAATCCTTGATAAAATGCAAGAAAATTTTATTCTCTCCTTGTGCGAAAAGTGCCATAAGGTGGCCGCTGACAGACGTAATTAGATATTAAAGGGAATGGAAATTTATTTGGTGCCAAATATGGGATAAAGGTTCAGATATGCAGTATGACTTGATACTTGCTGTCCATAGAGTTACTTCATCAATGGTAGGAAAAAGTGAAAGCATTAAAAATCTGCACATGAAAAATTGTTGAAGAAATGCGATTAGTAAAATAAGATTTTGTGTGGCAATGTTGGCAGATGTTCTGAAAACAGCACCAATACATTCCGTTTATTACCTAAGTACTCAATATTTTTTAATATCAATTAGATACATTTTTTGTCTCTAGATTGACACTGATAAATTTAATAAAGCACAAACTACGGCTTGTACAAGATGTAAGGAAAGAATAAAGATGAGTGTTTCAGTTATTACGCAAAAATAAATAGATGAAGTGCTAAAATAACACGAAACTCCAAGCACTTGTAAAAAGCATTGTAAAAAAAAGCATTGTAATCCCTCTTCACTGCATAAAAGGTTTTCAAAAATAAGCATTGAAAATGAAAGTACTAGTACTAGTGAAGATGGCAGTCAGGAAAGTAATAAATATTTATGGAGCTCAGATTTATCATATGCAGATCTGCATAATACAGAAGAAGCCGCAATTTTGAACACCACAAATGATATTACCGATAATGAAGATAATGATTTATTCTGTTCAGTACAAGAAGCTGAGAAGTTACAATGTGGTCAGTAGATGATTATTAAATAAGATGATTTAATGTTTCATGTTATTATTACCGAAGAAGTAAATGATAATCGTCGAATAAATTGCTTAATGCCAACAAAAATTAAGACTACTCAAGTTTGAATCTAATGACCATACTATTCAGAACAAAAGAAACCAAAATGTAACTATTACTGATGCTTCTCCATTAATAAACTCTCGAAGATTTTACAGATGCTATTTAATAATTTTCTTCTTAAATTTACTGAAGATGTATGCAAAGAAATGTGAAAAGTCTGGAGCGAATTTACAAATAATTATATTTTGCATTTGAAATTCCTTCAATTTACAACAATAATGAAATATTTTAAATATTTTTTTGCAGAATTGTGGTTTAAAAATAAATAATAATGAAAAAATATATATTTTGCTGTCAGATAATGTTATTTCCAAGTATTTTTACATGTGGGTTTTTTTTAGGTAACATGGTTTTTTTGGGGGGAAAAGTGGGTTTTTTTCAATTTCTTGCTTAATTGGCTGTCATTTTGTAACATATTGATAGAATGAAAAATGCTCAGCATTAAAATCTTAATCAGAACAAGCCGTGAAAATACAGGTATGTTTAATTTTTTTGTATTCCTTATTAGACTTTATATAAAGATAAATTAAAAAAATGGGTTTTTTTAGAGGACAGCACAATATATATACATATTACACTGCGAACCATTTATCTGACTTTAAAAAAATAATTAAAATAAAAATTAACATTTCAATTTCAGTTTCTATTTGTCTAGTCTCCATTAAAAGCAATTTAAAGTTCAATTTTTAAGCGAATGTTTTCGTTTTTTTCATGATAAATTTCAAACAGTTTGACCTATTACGCAACAATCATAAAATTAACATTACCCTTAATTGGCCTTTCCTAATATGCGCAAAACTTGAACATAACAATAAAAACTTTCAGCGTTTTCACTTTACAATAAGTAAAATCATGCATATATTGCCGTATGTTCTATTTATTATCTTTTCTATTTATTATCTATTGATTATCATATTGTGTTTTAACAATGAGAAGCAAAAATAAATTGTTCATTCTTTATAAGTATGAAATGAAATTCAAATAAATAAATTCAAAATAACATAACGGCACATATGTTTCTTTGTATGCTTAGTAGGAAATATTGTCTGTGGTAAAAAAATATTATATATCTTATATAGAAACAGAAAATATTTTATCTCAAACGAAACAGAAGTAAATAATACTTGTTGTGGAGACAACAAAAAAAAATAATTCAATACTGAAGACATATTTTTTGTTGACTTGTACGACAATTGTTATCGCTTGTGAAAAATGAACTCGTTTAAGTAAATATGTTTACTTCTTCGCGAAAAATAATGCATACTCTATTACACGTGACAAGAATCGAAAAATATCATGTAGCTTTAGAAAAGTGCAAAAAACTAGAATTAGTTTGCATTATTCTCTGTATGGGTTATTTTTTGCTATGCGTAAGGCATGCAAATTAATTAAAAATCTAATTACTGGTATTTGATTAGAGAGCCAAATTTACTATTTATTAGAAATTATTATCCCGTCTTACAGTTACACTTAATAACTGTAAAATCTGAGGCATTATCTTAAACATATAAATCAGTGGGCTTAAAATTGCGTTGCATGTTTAAACTATTAATAAAAATGACTAATTTTATTATATCAAACTAATTTCCAATAATAAAAGTTCTACATCTAATTTAAGTAATAAAAGTTCATTCATAGGATATCAAGTTTTTGTTTACCATAGTTTCACTCGAAATAATAAATGCAGATTTTTAATACAGCAAAAGATTTCGATTTTCAGGAATAAGATTTGGATATCCAAAAATTAGGTTAATTTGTACAAACATAAAAAAACTGTTATGTTCTAAAACAAAATTTCTCCGAAATACTTTTTTGTTTAATAAGAAGTTAGATGTATGTTGATATGAGAATGCATGTTGAAAAAGTATCACACATGTTGCAAACATTTAAAGAGTAACGAAGCAAAAGGTAATCCCAATTGCTTTTTTTACCCTTTATCTCACGTCCCTCGTGTTCTGGTAGAGAAAGTGCGGGTCGGGTAAACCCTAGGACCTTGTTCTCTCTTGGGTGTCCAGCCCCAAATCTGTTGGGGGACCGCGGTTCGTCCCCAAGTGCAAGGTGGTGGTTTCTCAAGAGGGCTGAGAATCACCACAATCGCAACGACCGATGTCATCATTCACTTGGGTTCAATATGAGTGATGCGCAGATGGCGGTGCTCCCACCGGTCGCAGTGCGTACAGGAGGATCTCCTGGTTGTGTGCGATAAAATTCCCTCAGGACTTGGGTGCAACGGTTGACGTGCCTGAAGGGCGCCACTCGGCAACTGGCCGCGCAGCTCAGTTTTACTCTTTACCTCCCATCTTTTAACAGGATTTAACACAAAATATTACTGCCTACTATGCACTTAAAAACATAATTGCGATTTTTATAATATGTCTTCATATTTTGTTACAATCGACAGTAGGAAAATACTTAAGTATCTGAAATTAGACATAGAATTATTCATATATAGACTCCAACGTTGGTTAAAGCATATGTTATCCTTCATTTAAATAGGAATTTCAAGGAATTTTGTATTTTAATTATGCATACAGTTCACACTAATGTTTTAATGATTTTTTTCGATATAATCCAAATATTTGTCAGTCCTGGAGACTGGATTTCAAATAAATGGGGTTATTGATCTACCAGGTAATCCAATAAAAATAGTTAGTTGTGAATTGAATTAATATTGCGACATTATCTCATATATAACTGTCTTGATGTCAGCACTGCTTGATGTCTCAGATTTAACATTATTTCTTTCAGTAGTATATTTACATCGCTTTATATAAAAAATAACACTGTTAAAATCGTCTTATTGCTTTGAAGATAATATAGTAATAACTTTTACAACAATAGTAGTGTTTTTTTTAATCGTTTAAATGTTTTAAAAGGATATTTTTTAAGATTGCAATATAAAATATCCTATACATTTATGTTTCTCAGGTGTATATGAGACTGTTTTTTGTTAGTTTACGTAAAATCATACAAAAATCGAATTCAATATTTTTAATTTTGACTACTGCAAATGTTATTGAACTAAAATGATTATTAAGAGTTAAATGCATCATTTAAATAGATAAAGATCTTTAAAACATGTCATATAAGTAAACTGTAACACTGTAACAGAACAAACAAGTTAGAATGCTATAAAGATTAAACATAAGGGTTACGTATTAAAGAAAGGAAAATGGGAAAGAATCACAACCAGCAATATTACTCTCGAATTCAATAACTTCCAAAAATTGTTATTTTTTAAGGCTATGATACATTTTGATACTTAACGAACTCGAAAGGCGGAGAAATGTGCCAAAATTTGAAAAATCCTGATGGCATGAGGTTTATCATAAAATAAATTTTCATGCAGAAAAAATAATTACAATGCATAGAACACATTAAGATAATATACATCGAAGTGCAAAAATTAAGGACAGGACATTTTGTTTTGTAAAGTCCTGCAGAAGTGTTCCCAAACGGCACAAATCGTACCATAAGATCCTCAAGATGTAAGCCTAGGAGAAACAGAACTTCCAAAAAAGGAAACAAAAAAAAAACAAAAAAAAAAAACTTTATTGAAAAAGCAGCTCCGAGTACAACAAAAATGCCCATGTAACATGTAGCTAACAAGAAAAATCCAGATTCTTCTTGAGATTTTAGAGCAGTGATGCTTATGGAAAAGTGTAATTTTTCCCTCACTTGGCTCAAATGTGTGGTCTATGCAGATAGAAGTTTGTTGATCTAAGGAAGCGAAATGCGGGGACCGTGCAATTTCACATATGAATACGGAATAAAATTTGTTTCATCAGTTCTGACCAGTTATAGGTATATTTCCGATATTTAAATAAGCATTTATAAAGACAAAATTTATTTTCGTCCCACAAACTTTCTGAAAAAATTCTGAGTAGTTTTTATAGTGTATTAATCTCAGTTTTCTGCACACGGAATATAATTTTTTTCGTTGCTATCCATTCTCAAGTAAAAATTAAAAAACTGTAAATTTTGAGGTGAATATTTTTAATAGATTCTCAGAAATGAAACCTTTAAGTGCATTTTCTGAAAAACATGAATTTCACGAACATTCAATTGCGAAAAATGATCGATCTCCTAAAATTATAGTTGTATGTATATAAATATTATGTCTTACAATTTATGTGATGTGAATGTAATGACCTATCGAACAAATTATCTGAGGACTTCATAAAACTTTGCAGCTATTTTTATAAGTTAACATACAAAAGGTATATGAAAAATGTTCAAATGGAGAATTTTGATGTGCATTTCTTAGGTTGTAATTATTGACATCCTTAATACTTCGAATAGTATTTGTATTGAAATAAATATGTGTACTATCAATATTTCTGTATTGATGACATTATTCACAAATAAAAAAAAGAAAAAAAAATCTTAAAAATTTTTAAAAAATTAAAAGCAACTGCATTAAAAAAAATACTTCACAAACAAAATTGTATTTTTATATACAATTGGAACAATTAATGTTATACACAATTTTGTTTTATTAAAAAAAAATGGTTGTCAAACGTAGTTGGTTAACTTAAGTAACATATGTTTAGGTATAAAGTTTACATGTGCATTAATATATGGAACCTGAAAAGTTACTATAAAGTTTTCACAGTAGTTTTTATAAGTTTAAAATCTTATTTGATAACTTTATAAAATAATTCATTTTGTAATAAAATCAGTTGGATTTACGAATATAAAAAAAAAAAACATTTTTGCATAATATAATATAGTCATATTTGTTCATTTATTTTCTTTTTTACAATTTAATTTTATTGAAAACTTGAAATGTTTTGTAGGACTTTTTAAAACATTTATTATTATTATTATTATTATTATACTATCTTTAACTTTACTCTAGAAAATTTCTCTTTTTGATTGAAAATGTTTTGAATTAATTAAATTCTGCGAAGTCTTTTCATCTTTTTTGTAATTTCCTTCTTTGTATTTAAAATAAAATGTAATTATTTCATATCATACATAAAAATCTTTAAAAGAAACATGAATTTTTTTTCCGTTTGAACGCAATCAAATTGTACGAGTTTTTTCTCTTCTGTAATGTATTATTGTAAATGTATTTATATATAATTTTTTTATCTTTAAAATAGAAATGACTAGTGTGAAACTAAACATAATTTTCATTAAAATATTTTTATTTTTGTTTGTTGAATAGTTATAAGAAATTTATATTTGCGTCAAAAAATATATGTCATTCGAAACATTTTCAGTTGATGAATATATATCCAACAATTGTTTTTTAATAATAATCCCAAGTTCAATTCTGTACCATTCATTAAATCATCGTTATTTGATGTCATTATTTAATAAAATTATTGTTATTGAATTTATTGATTAATTAGTAAATTTTGCTATGGTGATTGTCATTGTTAGAAACAAATATATATAGATATTCTAAGGTACGAAACATTGCATTGTGTGTTTATCATCGTTGAATTGTCAATAGAATTTCGCCATAGTAAAACTGTGAGGAAAATGTACAAAGATAAAGTTGAATTCGTGTTTTATATTGCTTAAATTGCAAAACTCGAATTACATTCTATGTATTACTGTAACGATTTTTCTAATCCCATGAAGCAAAAATCGAGCTAAAACCAGGGCCGCTGAAATGTTTATTTTATTAGTAGTAAGATAACTCATTTCAAACTTCAAGTTGTTATTCAAGTCATGAATGGATTATATGAAATACTGTATAAATTTCAGAGTAATCTTTGATTGCCTTTTTATCTTGTTATTGTGTTTTATTTCCATCAGTATACACGTTGTATAGAACACCTGCGAAAAACTTTTAAAAAGTGAGATAAAAATATATAACGACAAATCAGTATAAAACGCAATGTCGCATCTCAACCACTGAAATTGCATAGAGCGTTTTATGATTGAAATGAAAAACTATTTAAATTGTAAGATCAATTGATGCATATATAAATCCAAGTCAAAATAATGATAAGGATTACAATTCAAAGAAGGAAGAAATTATAAAGGGAAGGGGGGTCTCTTTTATTCATCCATTTTTAACATTCGATTTATTTATAAAAATATTACAGGGCATACATATTTAAACGTTTATGTATTAATTTATTGAAGTAAGGTCATTAATGTTCTGGTTAAACAAATTAGCATTTACATTTTTTTTTATACTTATTGAGTTTAAATAGATAAGCTGAAAATAAATAAATCAAAATATTTTCATTACAATTTTGTTTGATTAATACGTTATTAATTTTGAATTATTTATATTTAATGTATACATATAATATAAATTTTAAATGCAATGTTTCTATTTCATGTGAAACAATTGAATATATATGATCGATTTGAAATTGTCACATACTTTCATTCTATCAATTATTTCCAAAATATATGTAATTGATTTCCAATAGCATTTGGATACTGTTGGTTTTAATCTGAGCTTTTCATTTTTTTTTTTTTTTTTTTTTTTTTGCATTCGCTTTAAAAATTAATTTTAATATAAAATGGGAGTACCATCGATAGAAAATGTCATTTCTGTATCACGAATAATGTGTAGTTTAATAAGATATAAAGAAAGTCTATATTTCTACATTTTTCCTTTAGTAATAAAAAAAAAAAAAAAAAAAAAACGATAATTTATTGGTTTTACATATATAAAAAAGTTATACTCAAAAGGAAACAATCCATCGACGAATAATTTAAATACAAATTCGAATGAGTTTAAAACTTTTTTCAGTTATAAAAATGTATTGAAGTATTCATAAAACCCTAAGCGGATTATTTGAGATTCTTTTCTTGTGAAAGAAAACCGGAATCGAATACTGTAAATATAGTTTCTGATATTTGAATAATTCTACAGTTTTCAAAAATCGACAATTCGGATATTGTGTTCAGTATCATAAACATCAAATTCCCTTTCTTGAATAATCTTAAGGTAAGAAGGATTTTATCACATGATGTATTTTGCATTATTTAATACGATTTTAAAACTGGTTAAAATTCGATATCTCTTTTGGGATGCGACTATTATTTGTACTCTTACAATTCCAAAACTTGGTAAGCACGTTACATATGTTATACTAAGGGGTCTTGTACCTTTTAAGCGAGACGAAAATCGAGAAAAACGATCAAAGTTTGATTTAGTGTATTTTCAAAACCTTTATATGTATTAACATAAAGTTTTGATTATTAATTAAATAGATTGTGCTTTTTAATATTACACTATTAGAAACTGACTAATATTTTACTGAATTTTTCATTGTTGAAATTAAAATAACTCTTTTCTTTACCCCGTAAGTGACTGCACGCATGATATATTGAGAACGTATGCAGGAATTGTTATGAAATTTGATTTAGATAATAAGCGCATATGCGTGTTTAAAATGATCTACTTTTAAATATTTACAATGATAATATTTTTAATTATGACTATTTCTATTCATTAAAAAATGCAAAATTTTAAACTTTTTTACTAAAATATTTTTTTACATGGTTAATGAAAGGATTTTGACATAAGAGTAGATCATACTTTTAAATACCTATGTGCTTATTATCTACATCAAATTTCATAACAATCCAGTCATACGTTCTCAAGATATCATGCGTGCAATGACTTACGGAATACAAAAAAAGACCAACTTTATTTTCAACAATGCTCAAATTCTGTAAACGACTAGTCAGTTTCTAATGGTATTATATTAAAAAGCATAATCTGCTTAGTCAATAGTCAAAATTTCATGCTTATACACAAAAAAGTTTTGAAGATACACTAATTCAAAGTTTGAAAGTTTTTGTTGATTTTCGGCAAGTTAAAAAGGTACAAGACCCCTTAAAAGCCCGAAGTCTGGTAAATACTATATTTTACCAAACAGAGTTGGTAAAGGCCTCTTTCCGGGATTTTACTAAACAATTCCGGAAAATGCTGATATTTGCCTAATGATTTTGACAAAATCCTGAATTGATTGATGAGCTTGGCATAAGTGTCAGGAATTTCGTGTTCAGCACTTTCAACTTCTTTACACATACAGGGTGTCCGAAAAGTCTGGAAACGGTCAAATAACTCGAGAAATATATATCGGATTGAAAAGCCGCAAAATGCATGTTCAATATTTTTGAAAAATCTATTTAGGGATATGAAAGTTGCGCTCCCCGGGGGGAAAGGGGGCAACTTTGAAATCTTAAAATATATTTTTTATTGCATATTCGGATTCTACGGGAAAAAATACATAACTTTTGTATTGAACATTTTCTTCCAAACATTGTAGATGGCGCTGTAATCGAGTGCAATGCTGTGAGAATGTTTACCATTGGAATGTCTGGAAACGCTCGAATAACTCGAGAAATATACATCGTATTGAAAGGCGGAAAAATACATGTTCAATAGTTTTGAAAATTCTATTTAAGGATAAGAAAGATGCCATTTTTCTAAAATATTAAACACGTATTTTTCCGTTTTTCAATCTGATGTATATTTCTCGAGATATTGGAGCGTTTCCAGACAATGCAATGCTAACGATTCTCACAGCATTGCACTCGATTACAGCGCCATCTACTATGTTTCGAAGAAAATGTTCAGTACAAAAGTTTCGCATTTTTTCCCGTAGATTCCTAATCTGCTATAAAAAAAGGGGGGGGCGAAGTTGGGTGGGGAACTTTCATATCCCTAAATAGATTTTTCAAAAATATTGAACATGACTTTTGCTGTTTTTCAATCCAATGTATATTTCTCGAGTTATTTGACCGTTTCCAGACTTTTCGGACACCCTGTATATCTTGTGATTCAATCAACATTTAATTATTTATATTTATTTCAGAACTGTATTGGTTCTATGGTAAATTAAAAGAACTTTTTATCAGATTAAACTCTATTAAACATTGAATTTACAAATATTTGATTTGTATGATTGAAGTTAAACGGGGATTAGAATAGCATTTAACATAATTTTATATTTCAATAAACTTAACTAATTAGTGAAAAGTTGCTATTTATCATTAATGAGAAGATTTAATATTGTAAGTATATCTTAAATATAATACCGTAGGTTGATGTCATAACGATGATATAAAAAATCTGCGTTATTGTTTCACTTGTATCGCTCATGCATTCACGTCTAAATATCGCATAATTTTAAAATTTAATCATAGGATTAATAATAAAGGTACTTCTAAATGCAGTATGATTCACAACTGCCCGTCAATATACTGTTAGCAATCCCCAGTTTCATATGGAACATCAAACATAGCTTCGTAAGGTTATCGATCAATTGATTCCTCCTTCATATGCTCTATTTTCATTAATTTAAAAAATGCAACACATTCGACAGTTTTGGGGTATTATTTGTTTCATAACCTGAGATAAGTGATCACAGCCTCTACAGTCACATTTTTGCACTTAGGATTCAGTTCTCCAAACATTCAGTTTTTCCAGCATTGCCAACAGCGATATCAGAATCGTGGTGAATAGTTCTAAAAAAGTGTTATTGTGCGGGAATTCTGTTTTTTGCAGATAAGGGAGCTGTAAGTTTCTCTTTGGTTTGTTTGCGAAAATTTCCGCGTTTCATTGTCGTAGCGTTTAAATGTCCTATAATGAGCTGTTTATGTTTCATTCAAAACTTTACCTTCTTTCAGATCATTTAAAAAGAACCGTATATCTAACTTTTAAGTTTATTATCCTCCTTTTTATTCAGATATTCACATAAAAGTGTCTAAGGGTTTTTCCATGTAATATAAACGTTTCTTGAACGAAATAAGAAAACGAAGACTATTGTCACAAAAGCAAACTTATTCTAGAACAAGGGTTTCCAACAAATCAACCTCAGGTCAAAAAGCTAGCGGTAATTTTGTCAGCGGTCCTTCACCTTGTTTAATAACATAATTTGAAATGACTTTCTGCGATTGCATAAGACAAATAGTACTATACGAAAAAAGTGGTAGGTATGCCGTCTGCGGTTGAGTTGTTTAAAACACCAGTCTTGAATCGTAGATGCTCAAACTAATCTAAATTTCTGCGAATGGCTCCATCTTTTCACAAGACATCTCACACTTCAACCTTCAACTTGGCATAAAATTGTCTTCAACTAGAAAGTCCCTCAAAGTTACCTACATCATTCAGCATTGTTCAGCACAATCAGATCGCCACTATAATTTTGCTGGTGATTAACTGAATGTCCCCGATACATATCCTTGAATAAATGTAATTTTATTCTTCAAAATTTATTAATAAACTCTTAACCCCTTTTCTTTTATAACTCTGTGCACACTTTAAACAAGAACGAAAAATCATGCGTCAAGCATAGATTATGTAACACTTTCCAACGCTTCCAAAATAATTTTACAAATCATACAGTTAAATAAGCTAAAAGATAACATCTAAGTAATCCGAATACTTTTATTCAGCCCTGTATAGGATCTATAGATTTGTATATATACTACATAGGATGTTAAATTTTAGTTCAGTTAGGAAACGCGTAGCACAGTTTAAAATTCTCCGTCTGGAGTTAAATAATACGGAAATGTGTTCGCGAACTTTTGTGCGTCCCTGTAAATGAACGATGACTGCTGTACACACACTATTCTGTAGTAAGCCTCTTGAAATACACGTTAGTGATATATATAAATTTCAATGCGTTTAAAATAGGGAAACATTATTTAAATAAACCGCAGACGATTTTTCTCCATAGACGTAATGTAACAGAATTCTTTTGACTGTCCCTGTAAAGTAACTATAAGTGCTATGCACACCCTATTCCATATTAAGCTTCTTCTAATGCACCTTAGTGATATATATAAATTTCAATGTGTTTAAAATAGTGAAACATTATTTTAATAAACCGTCAATGATTTTTCCCCATAGACCGCAATGTAACGGAATTCTTTTGAGTGTCCCTGTAAAAAAAATTTCAGTGCTACACACTTCCGTTGAAATAGGGAACATGCTATAGATAACGACTATAACATATAAAAATTGCAGAGCAATCCGTGCATATTTACGGGAGTTAGAGCACGGACAGACGGCAGACGGCAGACGGCCAGACGGCAGACGGCCGTACGGCCAGACGGCAGACGGCCATACGGCCAGACAAACCGAAGTCATAAACACTTTTCAACTAGGTTGGAAAGTGTTAAAAAACAAAAACACTACACCTTTTTCTGGACTGTTTGACGTAAAAAATTCAATTATCCTATCAAAAATTAACGGTACCACTTAAAAAATCAAATATTGTGTAATTTATTATATGCAGATGACCACGTTAGTCAAAATAAAACACATATGATTATAAAGAACTTCAATCGAAATCAAACATAATTTTTCTTTTATTTTTGCATTATTTTAACTCACGTTTCTACGATCGTTGGGAGCTTTTTGGGTGTATTTATACATTAGTGTAAAATGTATAACACACGTTTTATTATTATTCATTTAATTAATTAAAATTCATTTAATGACAAGATGACCGTGATGATTATTTATACCACCTAATCCTTTTGAAATCTATGTTTTCTCTACGTTGCGAATAATGATAATAATATTTAAACGAATATTATAAAAAGTGCAAAAACTGTTAAAGAATGTTATTTTTTATTAACAGATCGTAACAGTTCTAAAGTCAGGTTTGAGGAATTAATTTCTCCTTCAGATATCTCGCTTTTATTATATTGGAGAAATCATTAAAGTTCTTCCTAGGGATTTTTTACTAGGATAACAACTTAGGAAAATTTATCGACCGTCGATACTTCAATTAAAGAACTAAGTTTTTTTTTAAATGAAAAATCATAAGAAATTTATTTTGACATGAAATTCAGCATTATCTAAAAAATGCATCGAATCACTTACTACTGGTGAAACCGATAGGTACATTTACAATTTATACAGAATATTTTTATACAGAATATGAATAGGGCAATTACAAATATAAAAACTTAGAAACCAACAATTTTTAGAAATTCACATAAACAACATTACTGAATTGTATTATTTTATGTAACCATTGTCTCCAAAAGCTTTGGCAATAATGTTTATTTGTTTATTTATTTATTATATTTTCTAATGCAGATAAGGAAAGGCGAAGAGAGACCCAAGACCATAATGTAACGTACTTATTTTAGGTGTCTCTCGTAAACGAACTATAAATGCTTCGACTTTACAGTTCTTCCTAGGGATTTTTTACTAGGATAACAACTTAGGAAACTTTATCGACCATCGATACTTCAATTAAAGAACTAAGTTTTTTTTTAAATGAAACATCATAAGAAATTTATTTTGACATGAAATTCAGCATTATCTAAAAAATGCATCGAATCACTTACTACTGGTGAAACCGATAGGTATATTTACAATTTATACAGAATATTTTTATACAGAATATGAATAGGGAAAATACAAATATAAAAACTTAGAAACCAACAATTTTTAGAAATTCACATAAACGACATTACTGAATTGTATTATTTTATGTAACCATTGTCTCCAAAAACTTTGGCAATAATGTTTATTTGTTTATTTATTTATTATATTTTTTTACTACAGATAAGGAAAGGAGAAGAGAGACCCAAGACCATAATGTAACATATTTATTTTAGGTGTCCCTCGTAAACGAACTATAAATGCTTCACACATAATTTTCAATAGCGAACATTATATGGTGAACCATATTAAGGTGCCTGTCTACGTACGGAGCAAGATTTTCCAAAAAAAGTTATTTAATTATTTTTAAACTTATTTTTATTCAGATTACGACTAGAAACTGGGGAAAAGCAAAAAGGAAATATTTTATTCATTGGTAAAATTTTGGTAAATGGAGGAATTGGTAGTAAAATTTAGTGAAATTTGGCCAAATACTCAAAAGCTCTGCAGAACATTCTACTATACGTATCTTAATTTCTTTATTTCATTGCCTCCAAAAAGTGCATTTAAAATTTAGATTTTTTTTACTGCAAGAATTTACAGTAATATGTATCTAAACGTCTCTGTTTTTATAAGCCATACTCTTTTTTTTCAAGTACTGAGCCTTTTTGTATTTCCAGAAGGCCATATATTTTTAGAGAAATTAGAGAATATGGCGTTTTAATTAGTACTTCCTGTTTTTAATCAGTAATTAATCCTGTTTGAGTGACAGCTGTTAAAAAAACGCTATAACTGCAGTTGTATTTATCACACAATAAAAAAGAAATACAAAAACGAAATTTTTTAAAAGGTAAAAAGTTATTATTAAAAAAAATGTAATATTTTTTTTCGTCGATTATAGTCGAAAACCGCTTTTTAAACGTAGTCAGATACCAACGCATAAAAATTACACATAAATCGGAAATTAATGACCCGAGTTAGAACAAGGACTTATGGAAAGTTGGCCAGGCATCCAGACCTACAGACAGATAAACCTAATTCATAAATATTTTTCAACTATGTTAGAAAATGTTAAAAAACCATTGACAAAAACGAATGGAATCCAATGGTTGGAGTATCATAGTTGAGATTTTTTTCTTTTTTTTTTTTCCAACAGAGTGAAAATATGCCGGGACCAAGACTTGGAACTGTGTTCTTTGGCTTGCCGTGCCAACGCTTTCCCTACTGAGGTATCCCAACGATACTTTCCTCTGTTCATTAGGACGAATAGAAGCTTTACAAATATAACGTGTGCTGTAAAATTGAGAATTCGCAAATGTAAAGCTGTTTATATCACCTGTGCATTTGTTTAATACTGTTTGCTGTTTTTATATGAATTTATTAATACAAAATATTTCCTGATTAAATATAAAGCGTTTTTTGAGTGCTGTAAAATATGTTTCAATTGTAGAATATCTCTAATCTGAAAGTAAAGATAAAAAAAATATTTTTATATCTATACAGGGGAATTTCTATTTAACGGAGTCTTATCGTTACACTTAAAAAATTCGTTATGAAGAAAATTCGTTAAATAGAAATTAACTTAAATTGATGAAATTTTTCCTTGAGATATGAGAAACAGGTATTGGATTCAGAAGTATTTTATTTAGTTTCAATTATGAAGCCGTCTTTTACAAAACAGCTGTGAACGGTCGATGAAATCACGTCACATTCCCAAGCTTTGGCTCAAGCTTTCATCAGCTCTGATACACACGTTCTCAAACTAATGTTGCCACTACATTGTCTTTTTCTGTCTTTTTCTATCATGTACTTCAAGATTTTTTATTATTCCTTAGACTAACGGCTGAAGTTTAGAAGTTGTATTGGCAGGAACAAAAATAACTTTGATGTTCTTCGATTTGCATTTTGATGCACATTCATGTGGATGTACAAAGCCATTGTCTATCCGCAATGGAAGGTCAGAATGATAACTGTCTGACTCTAATTGATATTTTTTTCTTCAATGCGTCTGCCGCCATTGCGTCACTGTATCTCATTGAATGTAAAAAGGGGATTTTCATTTCCCCCAATTGTCAGCGCTGGTGTCTCGGTATGGGAGAATAATGATAACAAGTATTTTTCTTAGTGTGGAAAAAATTATTTTTTTAGCACCAAGCAGAATGGAAATGATTTACATGTGTTCATTTCCATACAATCCGCTGGAATAAATTCGCATATCCATCGCAACAGCAACCTTGTTCTTTAGTAAATTATTTTAAAGGGTCTTTCTCGAAGATATTGTAGAATATTCTCATAAATTTAAAATTCTACAATGCGGTATAACTCAATTTAAAATAGAATTTTAAACTACATAATGAAAATATTCGATACTACAGAACGTACTCATTTTATTTTCACAAATACAAAAAAAAACGACCTTTCGCAGGCCGAGATAAACAGAACTGTTGTTTTTCTGAGTTGTTTAGTTACATAAAGAATTAAAATTGACTTGTTGCCAAACTACAAAAGAGAATAAACAAACATGAAATATAAACTTATAGTTGCGAAACGCTTACTTCAACAAACCTCTTAGTTTGAATGCTGTAAACCTACAAAAGTGGAATAAACTTCGTTATATAGAAATATTTCAATTTATATTTTTTGTAATATGGAGATTAATGTATATGCTAATGGTGTTCAAACTCAAAGTTCTGCAGAAAATTTCGTTAAGTAGAAAACTTAGTAAAATAGGGACTTCGTTAAAGGGAAGTTCCACTGTATTTTCTTTTCTTTTACAGAATATTTTAAAATCTTCATTATACGAAAGTAAAATATATATTTTATTTTAAAAAGAAAATGCTAATGTGAGTAAAGCACGGAAGTACATGTTGTTAATATTTTTCTCTTTAGATCTTCGACCCTATCTAGCAGATAAAAAAAAATGTATTTGGATTTCAGACTCTTTTGAAAAAATCTATAAAGTGTATGAAAATAAATATGTCAGACGAATAAATCACGAATAAATCAGGAGAATAAATCACATGGTTAACCAGTTTCCCTGTATCTGGGATTTATAGCTTTATGTAACAAAGAAAAAGTCTTCAGGGAATTTAAACTCTGTCTAAAAAATCTGGAATATATCTAGAAATAAATGTATCGGATTTTGGGAAAATAATTCCTATAGTTTACTTTACTTTGAAGAAGATGAGTAATAAATACTTTTTTTTTCAAATTTTGCAATGGTTATTTCGTTTAATAAAGTTATATATTGAATTCAATGAAAATTATTCATCGCAATTTTTTAATACAGAATACAGGCAGATGAAAATTTGTAAAATAAATATCAATTCAATAATTCCAAAAGTGTAAACCAGTAAAAGTAAGATTTTTTTTATTAACTGATTACTTTTTTTCTATGGAGAAAAATTTCGCTGTTTAATTAACTTTAGAAGGGAATTATCACAACTTTTACATGGCTATTGTATTCACTGAAACCACTAATAATAAACATCAGTGAGTAATTTGTGGCAAAATTGTGTTGTCATTTTAAAAATCTGAAACCAAAATGTAAGAAAAAACCGAATGATTTTAAAAAGAAAAAGTCCTTCCGGCCTGTACCGGGAGGAAAAGGTAGCTTTCCTATATCTTCGTATTAAAATTTTAGCTAATGTTACACGAAAACAGCAAGTTAAAATGCAAAGAAACGTTTACAAAACATTCGTTAATACTGAATTTGAATAAGAAATTCGCCAAATTATTGAGCAATAGCCAAATTGGCTTCATTTATGAAGAGTTATTTTGGTCGCCAAATTTGGCTATATTTCGCCAAATGTCGCCAATTTTGGCGAGAATTTGGCGCTAATGGATATGAATATATAGTTTTATGCGTATGATTGGGAAAATTATTACAACAATGAAAGAAAATAATTTGCGAGTAATCCCGTTAATGTGCTGTTTTGTTTCAAAATGTCAGCCACCCTAGAATTTCAAACTGCTCTATCTCAGCCATTTTTTAAGATAGAGGTAAACCAAAAAATGCTCTGGAATCCTTGTATCAAGGCCTAATACGTAATTAAAAAATAAATTTTAATTTTTAATTTTTTTATATATTTATTTTAGTTTTAAATTTTGAAATGGCCGCCATCTTGAAACAAAATGGCGGACCAAGCTGGCCAACGAACTCGGTCGATACATTAGTGACCTTAATACACACAATTAGTTTCATCAAAATCGATTTATAAATACGGGCGTTATGGTATGACATAGGTCAGATATATATATATATATATATATATAATTTGAACGAGGGTGGTTTTGGGGTCTTGGGGTCATGATCGGTGAAAATATATCAAAATTTTCCGGAATTGCTTTCCTCCGAACGGCTGCAATAGGTAGCTTTATACTTTTTTGTATTGAAAGCTACCTAATATATTGAACTTGTAAGAGTCCAGGAAAGTACATTATGCAATCCAAAATATGCGAAAATATGGTAACTCAATAGTTAATAAGATACAGAATTTCGGAAACTGGCGAAGCCGTTATTTATCTTTGGAATATTTACTACATCTTGTATAAAAGACTGTCCTCTATAGTCTACATCTTCAATATAGACTCTCTTCTATGCAGACTTTTCGTCCTGAATGCATAAAGGACGAAAAATGCGTGAAATTTCGTCAAACATTCTTATACGAAAAGGTAAAATTTCACGACAAATCTGGAATGGACCAGTTTTTAAAAATTATTTTAATGGTATGTGTAAAATGGATTATTTTGTTTTTCAAATCAATAAAACGATGCAGTTGGTTTTTAATAATAAAAGTATTTGTGCGCTATTCAGTCATGGAAAATTTTCAAGATCTTCATTATTTTTAGACGACGAGAAATTGTTTTGGCTATATGCTTCTGTTGTTAAATGACTTCCTATTCTTTCTTATTACATTATGTGTTAAAAGTGAAAGTGTTTATTATTTTCTAGCTTTATTCATTTTTAGAAGAAGCAAGAATATTTTATGATCTTGAAGCAATATCTAAAGCAACATAAAGAGCATTCAGTATTAAATTTTATTTGTTTTAATTTATTATTTTACTATAGATAACATCCAAGAACTAACGATATTCATATACCGTTCTCCAAATTGTGAAAAATGGCTACATCAATAGAATAGAGTTTTAGAAAAGTAATAACCCAATTAAACAAGGATTTCATAAAACCTTGTAGCCAGAAAAAAATTCTAGTTCCCAGTAAAAAAATAATATTTACCCCCCCCCCCCGTCATTAATTTTTAAAAAGCACAAAGGTTTTTTTTTATGAATTAAGTGTGAGAAAAAAATAATAACAAGTATAGATTACAGTTATCTGTTGCATAGTTTAGAATAGTGTATAATTTCGAAAGTTAATATAAACTAAGTTTTCATTTAAAGATTTTTTCATTCATGTCATTTAAAGGGCTGCACAAAAGAATGCAGATACTTTCCCAGCAATAGATGGTAATTGTTTAAATGGGGTTTCTGAATTGTATTATTTGTTTTTTCAAATTGTGTGTATAGTTGTGCGGGCTAGTTGAGCTTAAGCCGAAAGATAGGCCTACCCGCCAGGTTTGACCTTTGACCTTGTATGTATAAATTATTTGAGATTATTAAATGGTGAAATTTTGTAAAGGAATTCTGAGTTTGTTGGAAAGTATTTCCTTGTATGTGCTTGACGTTAGATTTGTCTGTCTTGTTTTAAAAATATGAGGCTTATATGTTTCGCATAAAACCTTTATAATATTTTAAATGCCAGGAAACATACTACAAGAAATATAATTATATTTTCTTTACAAATTTCTATACCAATAAAAAAATCGTTATCAGATTTTTTTTAATGCAAAATACCCAATCCGAATGATAAAATGTCGTAAACATGCACTGTAAACCTTCAAGTTTCAATTTTAATTTATATTTCTCTTTCTGTTCTTTTCAAATAATTGAATATTTTTCTTGTGTGATCTTGATTTTTCTTATTATGTTGCAATTTGTTCCATACAAGGGATTTAAAAAAATAAAAATAAAAACTTAGGATTAGCGATATACTATACACCAATTGAAAAAAGAAGAAGCCTTCTTTGCTATTCAATTGAAGAACTAATCAGTTGCAATAATATATTTTATCACATCGCATTATTTAATATAAGATTCGTAATATAAGGTTCTCTTTAACTCTACAGTGCATAGTGTAGCCAATTGGCAACACTTTCTATTTAACTTTTAATAAATAAATCAAGTTCTTTGCAACCTCTATACTTATATAGAAATATTAATTCTGTAAAAGTAACACAAATGTGCTACAAAAGCAAGTTAAAAATCTGCCTTAAAATTTCTGGTGTCGAATTCTTAATATAAGTATAAAAAAACACAATTCAAAATTCATGCACTGTAAGGTTAATATTGACTGTAAATTTATTTATCCACATGCTTCTGTTGTTAGACGTGAAATTCATATGCTCTTGGCTTTGTTGTAACGTTACTTGTTGGAAACTATTTATTAAATTCTATTTTTATACATTTTTTATGTGTTATGATAGACATTTCATGCTCTTGAAGCATAACATAAAAAAAGACTTCTGATTAAAAAGATTAAACATTTATTTTTATTAAATTTAACACTAGAACGGCCGGCAATTTTGACATTCTAAAATAGCCGCCGGTGTAATTTCGGCACCACTAATTTAATTATGCAAAATTGGCGCTATAAATTCTAATTTAACACTATATTTCGTCATTGTACTTTAATTAAGCTTATATCCTTAAATTTTCACAAAAGAACGATGCTATTTTACAGAAAAACACATTAAATCAAAACGGAGGGCAATTTCGACATCCGAAAACAGCCGCCGGTGCCATTTCGACACCACTGATTTATTTATGGAAAATCAACGCTATAAATTCTTATTTTAAACTATATTGCGTCATTGTGCTTTAATTAAGCTTATATTGTTATATTTTCACAAAAGAACGATGATTTATTGTACATTTTGCTTGGCGTCGAAATAACACCAGCGGACGTTCTAGGTAAAATGGGTTGTAAATTTTTTTAAAATCTAATCACACCATAAAAATTTCGACAGTGTGCTTATTATGTAAAATGATTAAAAGTCATTCAGTTTGAAGAATATAGGTAAAAACATGTGGTAGAGATATAAAGCTAAATTCGGTTTAGTGTCGAAATGACACCAACGGACATTCTAGTGTTAAGGTATTTAGTACTACTGTTCTAGATCCTAGAAATAACTGTAATCATCTGAAATTTCTTAAGAAATTCTCTGTACGGATGGGAAAGATGTATAGAAATCTGATAGTAAATCTCTAATTTATATAACTTGAATTTATTTAGAAATCACAAGAATACTTAAAATCCATTCCAAATAATGGATAATATTTCTGAGCAGTTTTTAGAAATTTACTCTGTCAATATATTCTGTATTGGTACTTAATTCTTTTTTGTTTAACTGTCATGTTTTTTAAGTGTTTTTAAGACTATTACATTGAAATTTCGCTGAAATTTATCGAGTCAAAAAAAATATTTGTAAGAAACTTCATGTTATATTGTAATAGAAAAAAAATATTTTTTTGTTCCATACTAGAGCAAGAGATGAATTACAATAATACATTTTAACTAATAATACACATTATTATCTTTACTTCTATTAGAGAATAAATTGATTCTCTTTTCAGAAGCACAAATGATTTGCTGTTCTGTCGTTTTGCTAAGTTTGAAGGGTAACTGTTTGTTTTTGTTAGATTTATTTACTTTTATATGATGCAAGTGGCATTTTCTGCCCGTGAAGCAAAACTTAAAAACATTTTCTCCGTCAGAAGATTGGATATATGTTTTTAATTTAGTTTTGTCTATGTTTTTCTACAAATATGTATGTAATAGAGATAACTATTGCAATTAACAAGTCACACATTTAATGTTATATAAAACTTATATTTATAAAAAACCATTTATATAAGTGTGATCTCCAAATTATCTTAAAATACATTCCAACTAATTTCCATCCGATTTTGCGTATCAAAAGAGAATCCGTTAGCGTAATAAGATTTATTTCTCAGGAACCATCCGATTGAAGAAAAGTCGTCTTAAATTTCCGCTGAAACACTCACAATTATGGCGTAAAAACAGTATTTTGTTTTTTGTAATTTTAAGATATTTGTAAGAAATTTTGTTATACACTTCTGTTAATTGTGCTGTAGAAATGTATTCAAAATATTTTTCTGAAGAATAATTGATATTTTTATTAAACAAGAATTCAATAGAAATTCAATAAAGTTACTCATTAGAGAAAACGATGCGTTTCAATAATAAACATTATAAATCCCATTTTTTCTGGAAGACGACAAATGGATTTCGTCGCATGATTCTCTTGGAAGAAGCACAATTGACTTGATCTTGTTTCACTTTGATATATTATGTGTTAGATGGTAAATTGATTTTTATTTATCAGTTTTATTTATTTTTATTCGATGCAATAGAGAAATTTTGTAATTTTGTAGCAACATGTAAAAGGAGCTGATCATTGTTAGAGTTTAACATGTATTAGATGGAGTGCTGGTGAATAAATTTAATTAAGTATTTATAAAAGATGAAATATTTAAAAAATGTTTATACTACTTTACTAAAATAACTATGGATTGTATTGCAGTTTGTCGGCTGTTTTAAAGTACTTCTAACAACATCTGACAAAGCGAAATTAATTATATGCTGATCACTGACATTATTCCGATTAAGGTGGTAATCATCCGTAACCTGGATATAATTCATTTTGCTGATAGTTGGGCTGTGCGATGTTGCAAATTGCACTATCAAACCGCTAAAAATCCTTTAAATCATCCACACCTATCTGAGATAAGTATTAAAAATCCTTTTTGCAATGTATCTGCTTTCCTCAAATACGTAAATAAATTTCTTCACCAACTCGATAAAACAAAACAAAGTTGAAATTTGAGTTCTAATAAAAGTCCGTTTTAAGCCAAATTGAACAAATTCTTGCAAACCTATTTCAAAAACTTTCATCTAAATTAATATAAAACTATTATCAAAATTTTCCTGTACTTCGCAAGAAATACGTAAAAATTTTAGATATCTATATGCATGTTAACATACAGATTAGAAATATATACGAATATCATAAGGAAAATATTATATTAATAGGTTTTCGATACAAGTGTTACTTTCTTTAACATTCAAAGAAATAAGAGAAGGAAATAACATAATGTTTTCTATTAAGCTAATGTGTTATGGTTCTCAGGAATAATCTGCTTCTTTGATCTTCTCCATTAGTTTCCCATGGATAAATTGGTGTCGACATTTGTATCTCTTACTCGAAATCCAATTTATTTCTCGATATCTACTTGAATGACACATATGTGGTGAAATATCTATTATTATTGAAACTAATATGACTTTTCTTACAATGAATGAGTGAAAAATATTTATTATATTATTTTAAAAAAATAGTTTCAAGAGTTTTGGTATGATGTAAAAATGTATGTAAAACCACAAATCATGTTTCTGGGAGTTGAATGTATAAAATTTACTGAAAATATTTATTATTTTTAAAGTGTTTCGTAAAGTTTTTGAATATTTGTAGATTGTGGACTGCAAGATATTACATATAAAGTAAATAATTAAGAGAAAAGTGTAAAACAAAATTAAATAAACATGAAATTAGGTTTGAGTAGGCCTTAGTTTCACCAGGAAGATTAACATGGTCTTACAATTTTAAAGTTAAAAGACATTTCATTAAATATTTCAAAATAGCCTGCTTAAGGCACACCATCTTCAAAAAGGCACAACATAAAAAAGCATTTTTATTTGAAAAATATTAATTATTTCAAATAATGTTTTTAAATTTATTAAAAGCTATAAAGCGTTTTCTACTATCTGTATGGCAGGGTTTTATCGCCGAAGAATCACCACAGATTTCTCTCTTTATTGAAGATTTCTTAATAATCATTAGTTCTTTGTTTAAGTACTTAATTCTATTATGTATCTGTTAAAGTTGTGTTTTATTAATTTAACTTTATTTATTTATTCACTGTAAAAAAATTGGTGTAAAGTTCCTGAAAAAACCTGTGGCACCTTTCTGCCACAGGTGTTCTCAGAAATTTCACCAAAGAAATGCCAGAAACTTTACACAAGTCAGGTACACACAAAACCTATGGAACTTTACACATTTGGTTTTTGCCGGTATAACGTTATTTTTGGTATAACGTTACACATCACCGATCACACTTTTACAATAATTCCGAAAAGTTACACAAAAGTTCAAAAGTATACCTGAAAAACCTAAGGAATATTACACACAAAACATATATAATGTTTCACAGTTGATCAGTTAATTCCACTTTGTCAAGTATTCGGAAAAGTTACACAACATTGTGGAAGATGTTACACCAGATTTGTCAGTATTCTTGGATCAGCAGAAATAATCCGAGAAATGTTATAGGAATATTACACAGTAAGATTTTTTAAAAAGTGTTTAATGGATGAATTGCTAATTTAGTTAAGGAATATTGGCGAGAAATTAATTCTGCGTTATTTATATGTTTTTCCGAAATCGGGCTGCACGCAAATTTTTTTTTTGAAATCATGCTTGGAAATTATTTTTTTAAACAAATTGTACTGTAAAGAAAATTTATGTCTATCCGACGGTCTAAAAAATTAATTTGTGCAATATTTATAAGTTATAAAACTTATTTAACAAGACAAGTTTATGGTCAAGCCACTGACGCCGTCATTATGACATTAGTGCCACTCACGAAAATTATTTTTTGTTTTATAATAGAAATATTTCCATTTTTATTCCAAAAGTAACTTCTATCGTGATCAATAATATAAATGGATTATTAAAGCAGTATCGATATATCGTTTGAAATAATTCTGATAAATGTAATGGTGACGCAATAGTCGATCCAAATAAAAACAATACCTATAATCAATATTACTTTTCTACTAACAAAAGCAGATTAATAATGTTTTTCTTTCTTTATTTTTCACTCTGATTTAAATAAAAAAATCTTCTTACTGGAAAGGCATTTTACTTGATTTTTATTATAGTATCGCAGTTTACAAAATTTTCACTAAAACTTTGTTTTAAAGATTTTGTAAGTTTTCAAACGTAACATGAATGCAAATGACATTATATTTTAATAAATTACATGAAACTTTTAAAGATAATTATTTAGCATAATTATTAAAATAAATCATTGCAAATTTATAATGTCAATGCAATCACAGACTTTTTGAAAAATATGCTACTAAATGTTTATTTCATAATGTTTTTAACAAATAATGCATTTAAAATGAAACGCACAAAATGCTGCTTGTTTGTGCTTAGTGCAGTAAGGATAACTTCTGATTTTTAATGAAGTAAAATAGATTGATAATAATCAATCATATTATTTATTTTTAATTAATAAATTTGAGTTTTATTCTGAAAGGATTAAAAAAAGCTTGGCATGTAAATATTAAAATGAAACAGACTGAGAAAATATGTTTCAGTTTTTAAAAGCATGGGAAACACCTGACATTTGTTTACCAAAACAGGTATGGCTGTATTTTCAGTATAGTGTTAATCTATTAATTTCCTTTATTTTACATTTAATTTAAATAAAATACATAATTATGAAAACTTCAAATAATGCATTTTCATGAACTTTTAAAAGTTTTGTGTCAATGTATGTCCATTAATTAAATAAAATTATTTTTCTACTCAATTTACTGATTAATATAAATCTTACTAGAAATACAATTAATTTTTATGTTTAAATTATTTAGTACAAAAATAAGATAATAGCATTCGCTGCAACAGTTTAGATATTTCAAGTATATGCGTTACATTAATGTTTGAAGAAAGTGCAACATGTAATATTCGTTCATGTAAAAAGGCAGAAGCTAATATATAATTAGATAATGTCAGGATTAGAAAAGTATTCATTTGAGTTTTAAGAAAAGGTGTAATATGACTGTCTATTTTCTGAAATAAGAATGTATATCTGTAAATTCTTGTAAATTTGTCATATAGTCGTTTTGAATTGCGTTAGATTATCGTCTAACGCTCTACTGCTTACTTTCTTATGCAATTTTTGTTTATTAAATGATTGTGATATCTCTGTGTTGGTACTTTTCGGTTAGCTGGGCGCCAGTGATATATTATACTAGTTTATAAATAAAATGACAAAAATATTTTTTTTGCACAAAAAGTGATATTAGCTTTCTAACATAAAAAAAAGTTACCATTTTATTAACACAACCCAGATTTATGAGAAAATGTGAAGAGAGTGTTTAACTTAAATTTAATATATATCGAAAAAATCTGTTAAACATATTAAAATATTAAATATCAGATTGAGAAAACAATTAAATTAATTTTACATTTACTCAATAACTAACAATAACTTATTTCCGATTGGTAAACAGGAATATTGACAGAAAACTTTAAAAAAGCTTAAAACTGTGATAATCCATTGTTTAAATGTTTTCCTATAAATCAATAGTCCTGTTTTTAATTTTAATATTTAAATTTTATCCTCTCTTGATTTACTAGACACTTTTTAGTATTTTGGTTAAGAGCACAAAATACATAAAATACTAAATTCCCATTCGCTTTCAAAATGTTATCATTACCCGATCGAGCGTTCTATCGAGATTCTATCTGTTGTGAGGTTTCTGTAATTCATTCCGACATGTTGCATTCGCTGTAACGGCCGTTGTGAGTCGCCTTAGTTGTGTCGTACAATGTTCTGAAGGTCATGTTGAACAATTGCTATTGCAAGAATAAATGGTACTGTTGTCCTATCCATTGTGTTTCGGGTCGTCAGCGCCCTCTACCAGTGACGTTTTTAACTAATTTTTTTTTTGCTTCTAAAAATAATCCGACTACATTGTGAGTCTTTTCTTGCAAACCTCACTTCTTTATCATAATGTCTTCTTTTTTTATGAATTTTTAAAGTTTTCACGAACTTTTGGTTCACCCGGTATTTGTTTTATCCCATATGTTGCCACATATAAAAATATTAATATTTTCACAAAAGATTTGTATTACAGAATAATGAGAGAAATTACAACTAATAAATTCAAAAAGTTCCCCAAACACTTTGCAATAAACCTTTTTTACAAACTGTTCTACATGGAGGGTGGAACTATAGAAAACTACTATAAATTGAGCACATATACTTTACAATCACTTAATTTTACTGAGCATTAATTTATAACACCTGTCAAGATTAAATTCGAAGGTAATTTTGGCATTTTTTCACACAATTATTATAATCAAAGGGAAATAAAACGCCCTGTCAGCTAAAATAATAAAAATTAGATAAATTAAAAAATCTGACAAAAAACTTAATTATTAAAATTAACTTTAGTAATAAGAATTAATTAATAAAAGTTTTATTTAACAATTGCCAATCATCTGTCTTGAAGTCGATTTAGTAGCGGTGGGAAATAAGAAATACCGCATCACTTCTGCAAATTCATTAAATCTGAGCTGCCCTGTATATCGACTGATGGGGAAATATAGGTTAATTGATATTCAAAAACATATTGTATTTCTAATTGAAAACATGTCTGTCATCATATTAAATCAGATTTGTTCACGCTGTTCAGATGACTTCTGACGGAGAAACCTTTTTTATGCAGTTAATAATCTCCACGTGCAGTGAACGATCGAAAGAACATGTTAAAAACCAGACCCCAATTAACTATAAGTACTTTAAGTGATAACCGCAGATGCAAAACATAGTGAATAAAACCAGAGACTGTCGAAACCAATTAACTGTGAAATTCTGCAGACCTCCCTACTTCAACCTACAGCTGATATCCCGCGCGCGTGCACTGAACTTAATAACAATTCTCCCTCAGTTTCCAAAATGTATCCGAGCAGTTAAGACGCTCTTGTATATATATGATGTAAATATATCTCAAATATAATGTAAAATTGGAGCACCTATATGCAGTCTCCAAAACGCGATAAAAATGTACATATCTAGCCAAGAATTATAATATTATATTCAAAGGAAAATGGATCTACTTCTTATTTCACACAATGTTATTTTCTAATAATAATGTTTCTTACTATTCGAATACAGTGACACGACGATCATTCAAAGGGATAAATATTTGGGTACACTGTGGATATTCTGTGCGCTAAAGGAAAATCTCAGGTAAGCCGAAACAATATTCTTTACCATTATCGAAAGATGAAAATGTATATTAAAATATGAAGACTGATATAACAATTTATTAAGATAGAAAATTAATCATGCTACCGACACGGTTCCCCTGACAACTTCTTTACAGATTATTTTCTGATTATTTGGAGTAGCTTTAAAAGTAACTAAACATTTGCTATGTAAAGCAAAAAGCAAATGAAATCTGTGACTAACATTAATTTATTCTAGTAAAAGGCTGTATATAGATTGCCAAGATGCTGACGATAGACCATCTATACTATATCATGCCATGAATAGAGCTTACTCATCAACCATTGAAGTCTATTATGCGAAGCGTGATGTCTGTAAATGATGTATTCTGTCTATACATGTAAATTAATTCTGTATTCCTACAATATCTTAAAATAATTTAAATATCTTCATAAGCGTTTTCGAATTTAAAAATTACTTTGCAAAAATTCTAATTTTCGAAAAAATGTTAAACAGAGAGGCTGAAATATTGTTTAATAATATAGTACTTCTAAAATCATTTTAGTGTTAAATAAAAGAAATTACACAAGATTCAATTTTTTTTTGTAAGTTTAATAATGTACATAAAATTCTTAAATGTCAAACTGAATAATTAATAAAGTATATTTTATATTTAAATTTCTAAAAAAATGACATTTCCTATTTGTAACTATGCAATAACTAATAAAATTCCTTAATTTTCCCAAAGATAATAATTATAATTTAATATCTTGTTTTTAACGTTCAAAAATTTATCTATTTTTTAATTTTTATATTGAAAAACAAGTGGTTTTCATTATTCTTTTAATAGTTTTAAAGTAAAAAAAAGAGCTCTTACAGAGTAAGTACATGGTCTCATATTGCAGTACCTCTATTTAGAAATAGTAGCAGAATTCTGCAATTAAATAAAGCGAAATTTATCGTTCGAAAATAGGAGCACCTAGAACAAGGAAACCGTTACGCACTTTCTATTAAAAAAACGCATAGTTAAAAACTTATCTGAGTTTGATAATGATAGATTTTGAATATATATAGATGCGAATTACCGAAATTTTAGACCGACGTACCAATAAATCAAAATTTATTATTTTCCCATACCACAAGGTTACGGTGTTGATGCTAACAGAGAATGATTTAACCCATTAAGCACCATTGCTCCCATTTTGGGAACATTACTTTAGGATTTTTTTCTAAAGTGCGTATTTTATAAATTGTTAAAAGGTTCATGTTATTTGCAGTTTGAATATATTAGATGACATCTGAATTTTTTTATAAAGTTTCATTAGAATTTTCTATTTTTTAAAACGAAAAATAGCTTTTTGGCAGTATTTGAAAGAAATATATATAATATATATATATATATATATATATATATATATATATATATATATCTTTTAGTTAAAATATGTTTATAACTGTGTATCATATTAAACTACTTCAATCCGGAATTAATATGTATAATAGATCAATCACAATTACCGAAAGCATAAGTTGTTCCTCAAATGAGAGCAATGGTGCCTACTGGGGGCAATGTTTTTGAAAACTTCTACATATGCCTCCTTGCATTTGTGGTATTTATTTTTCAATTTATTAGCTATAGAAGGTATAATATCATTTCATTCTGAAACTAATATTTTTAGAAGATTTCATATAAATTAGTCCAACTTTTAAATTTATAATAAAAAACAAAATGAAATTAAAAGTTCCATAAGCATTTTCATTATCCATCTCTTTATTTTTCATCATTACATCATTTTTTCTGCCTATTTTACATGGAAGATGATTGAACAATTTTTTAGGTTTGGATGATTTTTCGGATGTTCCGGAAATCGTTTGTTTGCCACCTGATTGCAATATTGTAACATATGAGGAAGATGTCTTCGTCATATGTATGTCGCATGAATTATCTTCTATTACATATGTAATAGAAAGTAATTTATGCGACGATTTATCCCATGTTATATTTGGTGGAGTAGAGCTTTCTGTAAATTCTAAATCAACAAATATCTGATTTAGTGTTTCAAAAAGACAAAGTATTAAACACAGGCTTGATATTTTAGATGAATTTTCAGGCGAATCTTCAAATCGGAATATGGAAAAAACTAAACAAAATGCAAAAGATAAAAAACCAATTTCAGAAAAAAAGTAATATAATAATGCTGCATAAAAAATGTTCAATCATTTTCATGTGAAATTGTAGGACAAAAATGATGTAATGAAGAAAAACAAAGCGGTGGATAATGAAAATACTTATGGAATCGTAATTTTATTTATTTTTTTTATATAAATGTAGATGTTGGACAAATTTATATGAATTCTTCGTAAAATATAAGTCAGAATGATATTATCCCTTTAATAGCTAATGAACTGAGAAATAACAAATATAAATGCACGGAGACATAAGTAAAATTTTTGAAAAAAATCTACCCCCATTAGGCGCCATTGCTCCCATTTTGAGAACCTGCTATTTTTCCTAAATATTCGAATTTTTTTATTTTTTTTTCTTCAGAATTACCTTAAAGACTTTCTATTCATAAAAAAAAAACTTTTCATTAAACAATAGCTTAATATATATAGCGGCGCCTAATGGGTTAAGTCCAATGTTTCCGCCCCCCAGTTTTCAGCGAGACCCCCAAAACTCACCATAAAATTATTAATAAATTAATCAAATACATACTCTACTTTATTTAGAGTATTGCTTTGGAAATAAAACTTTCCAAAATTGCACAAATGTTATTGGCTATATAACTTTCTTTAATGTTACTTTAATGTTACTCTGTAACATTAAAGTAACACAACTCTGTTAAATGTAACTCTTTTTTCAGTTCTTTGCAAAAATTTAAAAAAAAAATTACCGGCCGAATTTTTCAAAAATTGCATTGTCGGATACAGACAATTCTTTTACATATGCTCATAAATTTTCAAATCGATATCTTAATTAGTTTTCTTTAAATTCGCTAATTAGTAAAACTGTTTCGAATTCGTTCATCTAGAACAGTAGTGCTTTTCTTTAGCCATTTTGATAAAAAAGGTGGCATTTCCGATGCGAAGTTTAATGGGATTATAATTAATATCTTGGGTAATTATCAAAATATTAAAATTCTGATTCTCAGGTGCACCAGGACAGGCTCTGGACTATCCGCACCCAAATTTTCAGACCTCTAGGTGCGTTAAATTTCCTTAGCCATCGCCAACAGAAAAATAGACAGACAGACAGACAGACACACACACATACACACACACACACACACACAGAGACACACACACACACACACGAGAGAGAAACTTTATTTTATTAGTATAGATAGTACATTTTTTAAAATTTCATATAAAATTTGAAGAAGTCTTTTGAAATACATTTTATAAAAACTTGTATCTAACTGACCTACAGTCAAAAAAGATTGAACACATGTAAGCAAAAATGAAATACTTACAGTAAATAAAAGAATATACGCTGTAAAAACTTTTGTGTTACATATGAACTAAAATATATTTATTTTATCCTATATGTTGCCACATATAAAAATATTAATATTTTTACAAAAGATTTTTATTACAGGCTAATGAGAGGAATTATAAATAATAAATTCAAAAAGTTCCCAAAACTTTTATTGTTTTCCTTTTTACAAACTGTCCTACATATAGGGTGGTACTAAATTAAACTACTGTAAATTCAGCACATATACTTTGGAATTACTTAATTGTACTGAGCAGTAATTTATAACACCTGTCAAGTTTAAACTGGAAGATAATTTTGGACTTTTTTCACATAACTACTATAATCAAAGAACAATAAGGAAAAGCTATGTCAGATAAAATAATAAAAAGTAGAGAAATAATAAAATAAATAATAAAATTTACTTTAGTATAAAAATAATTTATTAACATGTATTTTAACAATTGGCACTCATCAGTCTTAAAGTCTATTTTAGTAGCGGAGGGATATAAAAAATTCCGTACCACTTCTGAAAATGCAATAATTCTAAGCTGCCCTGTATATTGAATGATGCACTCAAAAAAGGAATTGATTAAAACTACAAAACATTTTTGTTGAGTACATTTTGGTTGTTTTAGCAAAATTGGAGTAAACTTGAACCAATTTACTTCAATTAACAAAAATTTTTGCTGACGATACAAAATTATTTATGGAATTGCAAAAAAAAGTGGTTTTCAGCAAAAAAAATTTTTTTGTTGATTCAAACAAAATTTCCATTGACCTATATCTAAACAATATTTTTGTTTAAATATGGGTTAATAAAAATTTTGTTTGAATCAACAAAAAAAATTTTTTTTTGCAATTCCAAAAAAAAAAAAAATGTGTATCATCAGCAAAAATGTTTTGTTAATTGAAGTAAAATGGTTCAATTTTACTCCAATTTTGCTAAAACAACAAAATGTACTCAAAAAATATGTTTTGTAGTTTTAATCAGTTTCTTTTTCTGAGTGTGGGGAAATATAGGTTAAATGATATTAAAAACATATCGTATTTCTGATTGAAAACATGTCTGGAAGGTTTTAATCATCATATTAAAACAGATTTATTCACGCTGTTCAGATTTATTCTTTGCAGATTATTTTATGATTATTTGAGGAAGCTTTAAAAATAACCAAACATTTATTTTATGAAAGAAAAATAAATGAAATGTGTGACTAACTTTAATTTATTATAGTAAATGGCTGTATATAGAATGTAAAGATGCTGGCGATGAACCATCTATACTATATCCTTCTATGAATAGAGATCACTCATCAACCACTGAAGTCTATTTTGCGAAGTGTGATGTCTGTAAATGATGTCTGATGTCTATATGCCACACTATTCTATATGTACATGTAAATTTATTCTGTATCCCTACAACATGTTTAAAAAAATTTAAATATCTTCATAAAAGTTTTCGAAATTTAAAATTATTTTGCCAAAATTCTAATTTTCAAAGAAGTTTTAAATCAAATAGGATGAAATATTGTTTAATAATATAACACATTTAAAAGCATTTTAGTGTTAAATAAAATAAATTAGCCAATATTCAGATTTTGTGCAGGTTTAATAATGTACATAAAAAACTTTAAATCTCAAATTGAGTAATTAATAAAGTATATATATATATATATAGTAATTTTAAAAAAAATGATATTTCCTATTTGTAACTATGCAATAACTAATAACATTCTTTAATTTTCCCAAAGATAATAATTATAATTTAATACCTTGCTTTTAATGTTCAAAAATTTAAATTATTTTAATTTTTCACTTGAAACACGAATGGTTTTCACTATTTTTTTTAATAATTTTAAAGTTGACAACACAATTCTTACAGAGTAAGTTATATGATCTGATATTGAAATAACTCTATTTAGAAATAGTAGCAGAAGTTCTTGTAATCAGGATGGCTCGGATCCCTAAGAAAGTTCAACAAAAAATTAGGGTATGACAAAATATTTACCTCAGCAATTATAAGCTTCTCCAGTTTCACTCTTCCTTTATAGCCGGAACTTCTAAATTTTCCGTTCAGCTCTGAAATTTTTGGAACCACACTACACTGTAAAAAATGACCAGTGTTTCTTATTTTATGAAAATATGCTATAACCACGAACGAAAATATAATATAATCTTCTGAGTTATCCGAAATATCAAATAGCATGTTACATTGTCTTTTGAATCCCCAGAAACGAATACATTTTCAAAATTTAAAGAATAATTTATAAAAACAAATTATTTTTAGCTGCCAGAACTTTTCAGAAACGTTTCCGAAGGGATTTTATAGTGTATTAATTAGTGTCCTCAGCCTGGAATACCCGTTTTTCAAATGCTATCAATTCTGAAGTAAACGTTTTCATACTCAGAAAAAAAATGTTTAACAGACAAACATGCAAAATTAACAGCTTTAACAATAACATTAAAATTAAGATTATTTCTTTACTCTTTCATGTATAAATTAACTGATCCGGCTGAAAACGTGTAAAAATCTATAACCTTCAATTTCTTATGAATAAAATTAAACTGTAAGACTTCAATTCTTATGAAATTTGTTAGATAATAGTAAAAAAGAACACACGATATAAGATTGAAAAATCAAATCTAAACAGTAAACATTCACTCATGATGCCGCTTGAAAGAATATATATATTTTAAGAAATGGAGTCATACTCAAGAATCATTCAAGGCTGTGAACAAAACATTAAAACAGCTGAAATATTAACAAATTAACAATATTAATTGTACAAAATTAATACACATTTTCGCTAGCTTTAAATTGACATTTTTAAAGGAAGTTTTAATGCATGGAGTTCGGTCAAATATATTGGCAGTGAGCTCCATGGTCTATATTTTAATGAATCTCAAAGGAATGAATCAGAAACATTCATAATTAAACATTGTATTTGAAATGGTGAAATGATTACAAAAATGTTTATAGTTTTGTATGTTTTATATTGCCATTGAGCAAAATTATTGCATCTATGGTTTATATTTTAATGAATTTCAAAGGAATGAATCGCATACTGTTTACCATCACTGATTGCTGGATGATACGATTTTCTACGCAAGATATGTAGAAAAACATGCATATTTCGATGTAGCTCATCACTCAAGTTGTGTTTGTTTTTCACATTATTTCTAAAAAGGTTAATTTTATGCAGCTTTATTGAAAAAATTAAATCCCTGAAAATTAAAATAAAATGGCGGAATCCGGATGAGTTCACTCCGGAAGTGTTATACACTTAGCGCTATTATATATATAGATATTTTAAATTTTTTATCTCATATCACTATATCTTCTAGTTTTCATTTTCATTATATTAAAATGAAATTTCTTCAAACACATAAGGTATTTCAGATTTGTATTGGAGATACAGTAGAACTTAAGTTACCGTACGCGACAGTTGTTGAGAAATTTGGTTCTCGAAAAAAGGAATTCAAGCGAAATTTCTTTCAGCTCTCGAACAGAAATGCTATTTTAGGAGAGTTGTAGTGTCGTTGCAAAATCGAATTAATGACAATATGTGGAGAAATACCGATTCCTCTTTATTGCATTTTGCGATTTTTTTAGAGCGAGGCTGCGGGATCATACTATTTTTTTTTCATCTTAATTCTCTTCTTTTTGTTTTGTTTTGTGTTTCTTCCTTTCTTTTCCTTTTTTATGCAATTTGAGATTTTAAATAAAGCAAATTTACGTAAGGACAGTAAGAACCTTTAAACTTTAAAAAAAATCGATTTTGCATTTTTTTTTTCTAAAATTTTAACTTTTTTAATCATAAGCTCCAAACCTCGTGAAAATATTATAATTAGTCAATTTAAAATTCATATATGTGTACCTTAACATGGGTTTCAATTTACATTTAAACTTCGATTTTACAACTTGCACTCTCTGGGAAAAATATCGTTTCCATGCAGATACTCTCTTTCGGACAAATATGTATAAAATGATTATACTTACTGTCCTCACCTATTTTCATGTCAAATAATCCACGAAAATTGTATTTGTAGCGATTACATCGCGTTTGTTTAACGTGACACACACAAAAAAGCACACTCTAATCGCAATAAATTAAATGTATTGCCTCAACATTCTGATTTTCAAAGGATTTCATAGCAATAATACAAATATTATGATTTAATAACTAGTAATTCTATATTAGAATTTTTGTATCTCTTTATCTATACAATGTGATATTTAGTTAAGTTTTATTATAAGTTTGTTTGTTTACCTTTTTGCATTTCTTTGTCGAAATAGCTGAATTAGAATTTAAACAGTATAATTGTTTTAAATAAAAATCCCAGTAAAATAAATAAATGAGAGGGTAACTTAATCTTAATATTTTTCATTCTTATATCATGATTTTTTTCACGTCTCTAGTCTTTACATTATTCGTTGGGCACCATAGAAAAAAAAATCACAATTTATTCAACATACATATGCAAAACATTACATGAAATGCAACTAGTATAAATCACATATATTGTTAGATGGTTAATAGAAATATTATGGGTTAAAATTACATCTCATTATCACTTTTACATATCTTCATGTATGCAATGTAGCTCAAGTTCTCTTATTATTGTTAATATACCATTTCTTTTATTCATCAAGTGGTCTGAATAAAAATTTGAACAATATAATCTTCAATAAATACAATAATAAAAACATTAAACTATATGTTACATATACCTCCTCTTATTTAGATTTTTTAATCTTTCAGTTCTGAACATTATTCACTTGTACTGCATTAAACTATTTCATGCGCATTATTCAATTTATGTATGTAAATATTACGCACAATGTAATATTCAGCCAAAAGTAAATATTTATTTTGTTAGATGGTTAATGGAAATATTATGAGCTAAAAAATAGTTCATATTATCACTGTCACATACTTTCATATATACAGTGTATATGGATTGAAGTATGTTTTTATGACTGTTAAATTACCATTTTTCTATGTTTCAATGACTTAAATTAACACGTTCGCTGCCAAGCTAAAAATGCCGGAATTTTCATTTTACTTAGAAAGTTCAAATTCACACCAGAAAATACTAATAGCAATATAAACTTTGTTTTATTACAGACATTTCGTGATTACATAAAATAAAAATTCTTCTTTTAAAATTTCCGGTGCGAATAACTAATTTTAGATTGAAGAAACGTAGATAGGACTACGAGTATACTCGTAGTTGGCAGCGAACGTGTTAAAATTTAAACAATATTATTATCTTTAATAAATATCACAATGAAGAAATAAACTATTTATCATGCACTGTTTTTACTTTTTTAAACTTTCCTTATTTTTTCTTAATTATTCAATTTTGTTATCTAATAACTATGTCACACGCTTTTCTTCAATGTCCTATTTATGCAAAAAATTGCTTGGAGTGTAACATTCAGCAGAAAGAGTATATCTATTTTCGTAGCTGGTTAATACATATTATTATTATAAACTTATATTATTTACTACCGTTATTTGTTCTTATTTTCGGTAATTACATAGACGTTACGTTGTTCTTTACCAGTTATTCTTATTAGAAGGGTTATGCCAAAATTTATTAATTATATCTCATATATTTTTTAAACTTTCCAATCTTTAATCTATTCAATTTTGTTATCTAATAACGATGTCACACGCTTTTCTTCAATGTCCTAATTATGCAAAAAATTGCTTGCAGTGTAACATTTAGCAGAAAGAGTATATCTATTTTCATAGCTGGTAAATACATATTATTATTATAAACTTATATTATTTGCTACTGTTATTTGTTGTTACTTTCGGTAATTACATAAACGTTACATTGTCCTTTACCAGTTATTCTTATTAGAAGGGTTATGCCAAAATTTATTAATTATATCTGATATATTTTTTTAACTTTCCAATCTTTAATCTATTCAATTTTGTTATCTAATAACGATGTCACACGCTTTTCTTCAATGTCCTATTTATGCAAAAAATTGCTTGCAGTGTAACATTTAGCAGAAAGAGTATATCTATTTTCATAGCTGATAAATACATATTATTATTATAAACTTATATTATTTGCTACTGTTATTTGTTGTTACTTTCGGTAATTACATAAACGTTACGTTGTCCTTTACCAGTTATTCTTATTAGAAGGGTTATTCCAAAATTTATTAATTATATCTGATATATTTTTTAAACTTTCCAATCTTTAATCTATTCAATTTTGTTATCTAATAACTATGTCACACGCTTTTCTTCAATGTCCTATTTATGTAAAAAATTACTTGCAGTGTAACATTTAGCAGAAAGAGTATATCTATTTTAATAGCTGGTTAATACATATTATTATTATAAACTTATATTATTTACTACTGTTATTTGTTGTTACTTTCGGTAATTACATAAACGTTACGTTGTCCTTTACCATTTATCCTTATTAGAAGGGTTATTCCAAAATTTATTAATTATATCTGATAAATTTTTTAAACTTGACAATCTTTAATCTATTCAATTTTGTTATCTAATAACTATGTCACACGCTTTTCTTCAATGTCCTATTTATGCAAAAAATTACTTGCAGTGTAACATTTAGCAGAAAGAGTATATCTATTTTTTTTCATACCTGGTTAATACATATTATTATTATAAACTTATATTATTCACCGTTATTTGCTGTTACTTTCGGTAATTATATAAACGTTACGTTGTCTTTTACCAGTTATTATTATTAGAAGGGTTATTCCAAAATTTATTAATTAGAACTGATATATTTTTTTTAACTTTCCAATCTTTAATCTATCCAATTTTATTATCTAATCTCTATGTCATACGCTTTTCGTCAATGTCCTATTTACGCAAAAAATTACTTGCAGTGTAACATTTAGCAAAAAGAGTATATCTGTTTTCATAGCTGGTTAATACGTATTATTATTATAAACTTATATTATTCACCGTTATTTGCTGTTAATTTCGGTAATTACATAAACGTTACGTTGACCTTTACAGTTATTCTTATTAGAAGGGTTAATCCAAAATTTATTAATTAGATCTGATATATTTTTTAAACTTTCCAATCTTTAATCTATTCAATTTTGTTATCTAATAACTATGTCACACGCTTTTCTTCAATGTCCTATATATGCAAAAAATTATACTTGCAGTGTAACATTTAGCAGAAAGAGTATATCTATTTTCATAGCTGGTTAATACATATTATTATTATAAACTTATATTATTTACTACTGTTATTTGTTGTTACTTTCGGTAATTACATAAACGTTACGTTGTCCTTTACCAGTTATCCTTATTAGAAGGGTTATTCCAAAATTTATTAATTATATCTGATAAATTTTTTAAACTTTCCAATCTTTAATCTATTCAATTTTGTTATCTAATAACTATGTCACACGCTTTTCTTCAATGTCCTATTTATGCAAAAAATTACTTGCAGTGTAACATTTAGCAGAAAGAGTATATCTATTTTTTTCATACCTGGTTAATACATATTATTATTATAAACTTATATTATTCACCGTTATTTGCTGTTACTTTCGGTAATTATATAAACGTTACGTTGTCTTTTACCAGTTATTATTATTAGAAGGGTTATTCCAAAATTTATTAATTAGAACTGATATATTTTTTTTAATTTCCAATCTTTAATCCATTCAATTTTAATATCTAATCTCTATGTCGTACGCTTTTCTTCAATGTCCTATTTACGCAAAAAATTACTTGCAGTGTAACATTTAGCAAAAAGAGTATATCTGTTTTCATAGCTGGTTAATACGTATTATTATTATAAACTTATATTATTCACCGTTATTTGCTGTTAATTTCGGTAATTACATAAACGTCACGTTGACCTTTACAGTTATTCTTATTAGAAGGGTTAATCCAAAATTTATTAATTAGATCTGATATATTTTTTAAACTTTCCAATCTTTAACCTATTCAATTTTGTTATCTAATAACTATGTCACACGCTTTTCTTCAATATCCTATTTATGCAGAAAATTACTTGCAGTGTAATATTTAGCAGAAAGAGTGTATCTGTTTTCATAGCTGGTTAATACGTATTATTATTATAAACTTATATTATTCACCGTTATTTGCTGTTAATTTCGGTAATTACATAAACGTTACGTTGACCTTTACAGTTATTCTTATTAGAAGTGTTAATCCAAAATTTATGAATTAGATCTGAGATTTTATTTTAACTTTAAAATTTAATCATTCTTTTAATGAAATGATTTTTACGCCACGTTAGCCAAATGAATTCATTCAGTTATTAAATATGCAGGTATTCAAGAAAGTAAAATGAACTGTTTAACAAGGTAAAAAACGATACGGTTATAATAAACATTTTGGGTATTTTGATGTTTTCACGATTAATTAAACATTTGGGTAATCTAAAATTAATAAATTAAACTTTTATTTCTGAATTATAAACATAAATGAACAAATATATATTTTTATTAATTATGTTATTAAAAATAAGTTATTATTATCTCTTTTACTATATATTTTTTTTATTACGGATAAACGCATAGAACCTAAACTCCCCAGACTTATATTAAGATACACAGTAAAATTACCAATGGCAACTTTTATATTTTAAAGATACACCTCGTAAAATGTAAACTTTTCATCTTTTCGTTGGAAAATTATTGTCCAAACTAATTAATTACCCTAAAAATTTTACTAAAATACTAAACGTAAATTCATTTACTGGTATTTCTAAATTTCGTTCTTTAAATTTTGTTATTTATTATTCCATCTTATTAAATTGTGCATAGTTCTAACGTATAAAAGTAATTTAGGAAAAGAAAAAAACAATGCAAATTATGTTATTTGAACTGCACTTCAATTATCTTAAGATTTTTATCTGATACATAAAATAGACAAAAGTTTGCGTAGGTATTCATTTATATTGGAAGCAATTATTTTAAAATAAATTATTTTGTATTCTAAACAATTACCAGTAATTATAATGAAAGACTGCTGATATAAATTACAAATGAATCTTTCAAATTTATGAGAATTGCTCCTGCTTATTAAAATTGCCTCTAAGAAATATTAGATGCAATTTCGAAAATATATTTTTTGTAATATGCATTCACTGCATTATTGAATGTAAAGTATAAACATATTAAATCAAAAGCAAGGGACATATATAGAGTTTAATAAATAAATGCAAATTCCTTCTTTATTATTTTGCCATTCTCTTGATGTTAAATTTAATTTCTTTTACACTTTTTCTGAATACATGAAACCACCAATGTGTTACATTTTATTAATACAGATGTAGTACGTCGGTATGATATACTTACTCTTGATGATGAGTATGTTAGTTAACCCTTTGATTAATGGGCCCGGACTGGACACTATTTTTCAGTTCAATCGTATCACAATTTGTAAAACTTTATCTTTGTGTTAGATTTCTCTTGAAAATAAGCGAAAAATATTTTTCAAAAATTATTAGGAATAGAAAAAAAAATTATATATTTTATTTGGATGTGTGTATGTCCCAACCTGTAGTCAAAGTGTGAAATGTAAGCATGCATGACTCTAAGTGTTAACTAGATTACATTAAAACTTTCACCCTTTGAAAGTGTTTTCCGGGATTATTTCGATAGAATCTGATTTTAAATTTATTTAAATTGAGAAAAGTTTGTCATCCGTCGGTGTTACACAATATTACACATGAATATGTACTAAAAGATTCTTTTCGTTTAAATGATTTTATTGAAATTCGAGTTCCAAAAATTTTAATTTGTCAGTCTTCCAGAAAAGTCCATTTTTAGTTCTAAATTTGCTTAAATTTTTCCTTTCGATGTGTATTTCCCAACCTGTAGTCAAAGTGTGAATCGTAAGCATACATGACACTAAGTGGTAATTGGATTACATTAAAACTTTCATCCTTCGAAAGTGTTTTCTGGGAATATTTCGACAGTTTATTTTAAATTTATTTAAATTGAGAAAAATATAAATAGTTTGTTATACGTCGGTGTTACACATTTTTACCCATGAATATGTAGTAAAATGTTCTTTTCACTTAAATGGTTTTATTGAAATTCAGGTTCCATATATTTAACTTTGTCATTCTGCCAGAAACGTCCATTTTTAGTTCTAAATTCGCTTAAAAATGAAATAAGAGTAATAGAAAAACAAGGTTTCCTACCGATTTGAACTTATCATGCACCTATTTTCCTAGATTATGAGAAATACATCACTAAAAAAAAAATAGGGATAAATTTAAAATTTTTGTATTTTAAGCACTACGATATTTGTTGCAATTTATTCTGTTTCTACATTATATAAAGCACTTAAAAATCTTTTTTATGTAAAATATTTAGCAAAAAATATGCGTAATTTTATTATTTATTTATTTATTATTAATTTTGTACAAGAACAGTGCTGAAAGAAGATAGTGACGACGTACAACACGCTGCCTATTGAACTACCTGGACAGACAAGTGGAGAACACAATTCACATGGATAAATTTATTGGCAATTTCATCAATATGTCAATATTCTATATAGTTTAAGTAATTTAATTAAAGTTCTTTATTTTATTTGAGATACTTAAATTAAATTTCTAATGGAAATTTAGCTATGTTATAAAATTTATATGTAATCGAAATACCGATATGTGTTTTACGTGAATATCTAAATATATGTTGCGCTTAAATTTTCATTGTTTGTTTTCCAAATTCCATTTTCATTTTAATATTTTCTTAAAACTTTTATCATTTTTTTTTCTTTTTAGAGAAATATTTCTAAGTTGTGATTCATTTTATTTTCTAAATATGTAGTTTTATCAATAGCCATACGCTTGAAACGCTAATATCATGTCATATTAAGTGGTGTGTGAAACATGCTTTTTCTTTTTCGTCTTAATGTTGTCAGCCATTTTTAAACGGATTTCAAAATAATTACGTTATATAAATCACTTAAAATATTAAAAATGCACAAAAGTTTTTCATATTTCTTTAAAAAAACGTTTTAAAATATGAACATTTAGATCAGTTTTATACGGAATCACTATGTTTTACTATACTAAGTAAGTACACAGTACATATTCTTTATAGATTCGTGATATACGTTGATCCAAACATACCGGAATAACATAGGGAAGTCAGGAGTTAATACACAACGCATACTTTAATGAATTACTAGTTACTTGAGAATAAGACTGATCGGTCTCGTAAATAGAATGTTAATAGGCTGTGACAATTCATTTGATTCCTGTACTCTGATGTTAAAAGCCGACACATCAACCTAAAAATATATAATTCTGCCTTCACGTGCATGGCGTTCTTTGATTACTCTCATTATGCGTATATAAATACATTTTCATATCTCTGCTATTAAGAGCTACATCAGTCACGCGAAAAAAACGCTCCAGTTAATGTTAAGTCTATGGGAAGGTTATCGCGCTATTTCTCGCTCGCATTTTAATATTTTTAAATGATTTTTTTTGCATAGGATAGCTGAGGTCGATCTCTAACGTTGTTAGTTTTTATTTTTTCGATTTTGGTTACGGTTTTTTTTATAAGCGGGCATTTTCAATTTTGGAACCGGTTCTGAAAGTGAAATTACCCTTATATAAAAAAACTGGAATCAAAATCGAAAACGTAAAAACTAGGAACGTTAGAGATCGACCTCAGCTATCCTATGCAAAAAAATCATTTAAAAATATTAAATGCGAGCGTGAAATCGCGCGATAACCTTCCCATAGACTTAACATTACCTGGAGCGTTTCTTCGCGTGACTAGCGTAGGCTCTTAAGAGAACGGAAAATATGTCCACAATGCTAATGTAGATTTCTAAGATTTACATTGGTGAATAAATCAAAATATTTTTGATAATTTAAATATTTTGTACTTTTGAAAATATTTAAACTAATTACTTCTTTCATTAATACTAAAAAAATACTACAGTATCTTTAATTTTTATATGATGACCTGCATTGCTGCGATGAGTTGTTTTTCTACAGCATAGACTAACTTACAAGATAGGGCAGTTACAGCAAACTTTGTAATGGCAGCAATGCTAGCGTCACTAGCGACAAGTGGACAAGCGAACAAGCTTCCGAAATTTAACTATGTATATGAAATCGGTTTATACTCTATGTTCTTAATATCTATTCTTTTTCCTCCCAGGCAGACGATTCTCTTCAAATTGACCATTGGTGCGTTGTTTACGTTTCTTTTTAAACATTGTTTAAACTATCTTCCTTTTTATTCTTTCTTTTATTTTTCTTGAAACAACAGTTCTTTTCAAAACTTTTTTAGTATGTCAAGCAGAGTCTTGCTTGCATACAAATCGGAGTTCAAAGCTTTCGTTTTTTGATTTTTCTATTAAGTTGAAAACCTAACCATGTGATATTTAAAAAAAGAAAGATTATAACAAGATGGACGTTCAAAAGCAGAAATATTCCGTGTTTGGGAAGTTTCTTCCCCATTGTCACTACAGGCGCTGCGATTATCATTGCGTTATCGTTACGCTGTAACATAGTGTCCTATCTTGTTCGTTAATCTATGTTCTACAGATACAATGTATTTGCTATGTGAAAAGCTAAAAACAACGTTGAAGCACACAAATTATAAAACTTTGAAACACATACGGCAGTTTCAAGGATACATAGATCCCGTTCATCAGGTGGGACCCGTTCATCAGGTTCATTCAGGTGGAAAAAAAATGTTAAAAGGGTTCAAAAGACCCACGCTAGGCTATAGCCCCGAGTACTGGCTGTAATCTGACCAAAATGGCAAAGCAAGTGTAACCAGAACAGCATTGACGCAGCTGACAGGAAATCACCGAAAACAGGCATCACCGCGCAGGCTCTCTCCAAACGGGAGAAAGAAAAGGGGTGCTAGACATGTCGTTCACCAATGAATCTGTATATTTATAAATATAATGTGCTTCGTAAAAATCAAGATCAAATATTGAATTGCAATTTTGTATAATTTTGGCTCCGGAAAAGTAAAATCTATGGTCAAAATTCCAACAATGCTTCGCTATTGTAGATTTATCAAGTTCTTGCTTTTTGATATAATTTTCGGGTTCTTTTAATCTAAATTTAAGTGATCGCCTCGTCTGACCAATATAAGAAAGACCACATTCACAATATATTCTGTAAATTCCCCAACTATTATGATTTGGAATCGGATCTTAAAGATTAGAGAAAGTGACTTTATTTATTGGAGAAAAAACAACTTTAAAATGAAATTTATTTAGAATCCGTGAAATTTGAGAACTGACTTTTGGAAAATATGGTAGTACAATAATATTTTTAAAATCTTTGTTTCCAGATATAGGATTATCTATCTTTAGATAAAATACGATCAATGATATCCAACGGAAAACCACGATCGATAGCAATGGCTTTAATATAATTTACTTCACTATTAAATAACTCTGTATTCGAACACACGTTACGAGCACGGGAAATGAATGTATTGAAAGAAGCAAACTTGTTTGCAGGGGGATGACTAGATCTGAAATGAGGGGGCAAACAAAGAGCAAATGGTTTACGAAAAACAGTCGTAGAAAAAACATGTTCATTACGAATTACTAGAACGTCAAGAAAAGCCAGACGTTGCTGACTTTCCATTTCATAAGTAAACTGGATGTGGGGGTCAATTGAAATTAATAAATTAAATTAATTTATTTCGTATTGATAACCACACAAAGTGTACCTTTTATACCTAACAATGTATTTGTGCTAGTACATATTTTTCTCACTTCATTTCGATGTTTGCCAGTTTACAGCTTCTAAATTTAGCATTGTGCCAGAAAAAAGTAACCAATTTATTCCTATATTCCTTGCAAAAATAAAAGGCTTTCGTTGCATTTTTTTTCTTCTTAAAACCTAGTAAGAGTGTAACTTGCAATTATCTTTTCAAAACATTGGGATCAATTTCAGAATCCTTCGTGATGCGTATACTCCAATATACCATGTTTACCTCATGGCACAAAACGCAATATTAAACAGTTTTAAATCTCAGAAATATTATAGAAATTTTGCGCTACATGATTATTTAAATGCATATGAGAAGACATTGTAAAAAAAAAAAATCGTAACATAATAAAGAAAGTTACACAAGAATACGAAAAATACACTAGAAACTTTTGTTGCAGTACATTTGCCCTGATTTCTGAATTTGTCATTTTCTTTCGTAATTTTACGTATATGTCAGAAAGCAGCGAATGTGAATTTGAGAATATACTTGACTTGTAGTAGTGCCAAAAAATAGATAAATTGTTGAAACAAGACGGAAGAATTGGTTTTTATTTTATATCGTAAAAAATAACCGTAAAAAAAGCGCAATGTGCAGAGCAATTTCCGTATGTTTATGGATTTTTTAGAGTGTATATATAACATTTGTTATCTCTATTTCTACAGAAAATACGGCAAAATTTTAAGAAAAATAAAAATAATGAACAAAGAATAATAAAATAATGAATGAATCAAAGAAGAATCATATGACTAAGAAACAAAATATTAATAATAATGTAATGAAATGACAACTTTAGAAAAATATAAAAACTGAATGTGAACATAGTAAAAACAAAAAAACAAAAACAAATAAAAACAGTCTTTTATAAGCATTCAACGTTTATCTTTAAAATCTCGCGTAATTTTAGGATTATAATTCACATAATTACAAAACATTTTTGTCACAATGCATTAATTTGGTGTGGGCCCCGATTATTAAAAATTCACTGCTTTGATTAACGCTCAGATAGAGCAAAATAGTGATTTTTTTTTAATATAAATTTTGTACTGTTTTTTCTAAAGAAATGACAGCAGGAAAGAAAAAAAATCATTGTTTAAACTCTCTATTCAGGACTTCTCAATTATTTTCTCAACTTATAATCAGAATTTAATTAACATTAAACTATTAATTTATAAAAAAGCCAAAAAAGAGAATTTATAAAGAGAAATTAATTAAAAAAATATTATGCTCAATATTTTTTATTTATTCTTTAAACATTTTAGTATTTAAAACATTTTGTCGTTATAGTTTCATAGCCAGTTGGTATATTCTGGCGAGCGTGGTTTGGCGTATAATTAACTCCAACTTTTTTTTTCAAACTGGTAAACAGTTGTAACCATAAATATTATATGTGATTCCTTGATGATTTGTTATATGTGGCCTGCTAACGAAAAATAGCTTTGAAATTAATTTAGTAATTCATATTTAAATTTTAAAAACAATAAATGTTCTGTTTCATCTGAAAAAAAAACAGTGTGTAAATATTTTTTTTAATTCTAGCCTATCAGGAAGTGAGAGAATAATCTATTACAAAATACCATCGTTGTATACAAAAAACAAATAATTAAGGAAAATAACGAGATGAAAAGTTACTCAAAACACATAATAGGTAATGTCTCCTTGCAAAATCTCGCTATAAGGCTGTGCTAATAACAATATCTGTGCTAGCAGTTAGTGATGAGTGTCAACTATTTAACATGCTTCTACGTGTTTATGATCTAAATTGTATATTTTAAAATTTGGGCACAGTATCTTTTTTAAATATTCGAAACACCATAATAGATGACATTGGCTGTCGCATTCAAAGAGTAGAAATTATAATAAAATATAGAAATGATTGTTATTATCTCTTTTTTTTTGTTAGATGTTTGAAATTTTTGAGTAGTTGTTTTTGACTTTATCTTTTGAATATATTAAAAAGATTGAAAATAAGTATAAAAAATGTTTGCTTTACGTTGAATCTTTAATTCTTTTATTCTCTCTCTCTCTCTCTCTCTCTCTCTCTCTCTCTCTCTCTCGCTCTCTCTCTCTCTCTCTCTCTCTCTCCCCCCCTCTCTCTCTCTCTCTATATATATATATATATATATATTACGCTATCGTACGTGGCACAGAAATCGCGATTATTTGTTAATTGTTTAATGGCAACGCCCGAATGAAACGCATCTTATTGGCTATTGTGTAAAAGTCCTTTGGCAGGATTTAGACCGAGGTAAATCGTGTTTATTTTTTTGCTCTTTCGCTGCAATTATGGAGCTTTAAAATATCATTAGAAATGCTCGTAAAAGATCTCGGCGAATGCTTGAAAGTGAAGAAGAAGCCGAATTTTGGATCGAGAACGCCGTCAAACACAGAGCATAAGCGATCGCCAAAATAGGCTTAATAACCGTCGCATACACGAACGCGTTGCTTCTGAAATCCAAATTACTGATATAAACGATCCGGAGCATAACTGTGGGACTTAGAGTGAAAGGTGTAATTTCTGCCAAGACTTTTCTTACAGAAATCGCGTATAATGCAGTTTTATAAAATGCATCACATTAGCATTTCTCAAATCTTAATTATTATTATTACTATTTTAATTATAGATTATTATTATTATTATTTTAATTCTATATTCTGACTTTAAATTTTACAAAAAATAATCACAAAAGCTTCATCGCAAGAAAATTTCGGTCAATCAGATAGTACAATAAAAAATGCGAGTAATAACCATTCACTGTGTGCGTATACTTTGTAATGATAAAAAGTGTACGAAACGGATTTCAGATTACATCACGCATAACATTCTCTATTTAGTATAAATCAGTCACTACATCAAAAACATAGAATAAAATTCATTAACCCATTTATGCCTAGCGTCGATGCTTTTTTGAAATGGGAAAAAATGCATTTCACACCACTTTTTTTAAAAATAGAATTTGGTGTCTTATTTTATTGAGGACTCCTCGATAAAATATGACACCATATATATATATATATATATATATATATATATATATATATATATATATATATATATATAATGCACGTTTTCCTATTTTACTAAAGCATACCAAAATTGGGACGCTAGGCATAAATGGGTTAATATAAAACATATCACATCTAACACATAATATAAAGTTATTGGTATAAAAGATATAGAGATAAAATATTCCTATGTTAATTATATCTACCCCATTAACTCTTATGTTGGGATATTTTACGGAAATTTTCATTTGCACCATTACAAAGGTAACGTAAAACTAAGTTAAACAAGTTGGAAATCGAACGTCAAACGTGACAAACGAGGTGCGTTCGTACTGTAGATAGTTATATAAATATTCAGATCATGATGATTTTTAATTCTGTGAAATGAGTTATATCGTCTGCAGATTAATTTCTGTCATAAAATAAGTATCTCAGTCGCTTGACGATTAAATTTCGGAAGCTCCTATAACAAAAAAGCACCGATTTAAAAAAAAAGTCAAATTTATTTCTAAATATTTTTATTAATATCTCCTAAAGTTTTGATTCGATTTTAATAAAATTTGAAATGTCTCGACAAAATTCTGCAAAGATAATACATCTTAAATCTCAAACCATTCGGTTGGGTAGTTTTTGCGTTGTTATATCCGGACGGACGGACGGACAGACAGACGGACGGACGGACGGACAGACGGAAGGACCAAGCGCGACAATAGGTGCTACGTATTTATATAATTACGAACGCACCTAAATACAGATTATAACAAGCAGAAAGTTTACACTGCAAAAAAGCACTTATGTTCAACGACAGTTTTTTTTTTACTTTGTAAGTAAATTAGCACCAGCAAAATAATAATAAAGATGAATGCATCATTTTATTAAATGCAGTTACTTAGGTAACACAATTTAATTAATATTCAAATATTGAAATAGTAAGATATGTATTTAAGTAATTTTATTCTTTAATAGAAATATAGTCTGTTTTTAACCGAGTATCCGTAATAGCTTTCTATTCATTCTATAAAATTGAACATCAACATGTTACTAAAAATTTCATATTGTAAATAGTCTTCATAAAAATTTTATACAAAAATATTTTCTCATTTTAAAACTGTCTTATTTTTCAAAATATTTTATCTAAAAAAGTTTTAATGAATAAATTTTCTATAAATTATTTGCATATGTATATGTCTCCTGTGACTACAATAAATAAAACTAGTAGATACATTTTATTCGAAATAGAGATTTAAAAATATTCAAATATCAAGCAAATAATATTTTTATGTAAATATAATTAACGTAAAATATAAAGGATATTTATAAATAGCTAAAATTTTATCACAATATTTCATAATATAAATTGCTTGAATAACGCTATTGAAATAATTGAGATATATTAAAATGTATTTCTTAACAATTATTTCCTCAATATTTGAATAATTTTTCCCTAATTTCTCGTATAAATTATTTTATAAAATGCCTGTACATTATATATGGTTTTCTCATTAGTAAAATTATGTTATCTAATACATGGCAGCCAATTAAGGGGATTTCTGATAATTATATTTTACACTTTCGAGGTTATTGCCTTTTTTGTTGAAGATTATATAAGCCACTAAAATAAAAAGAAAAACTGTAATAACTCTCACAATGCATTGTGCTACTTTCTCGAACGTATTAACATTTATTTGGTTATTATTTTAGTCACGAAAAATAATATAGATTAAGTGTTTAAATTTGAAGATTTTAAAGTACTGCTTTTAAATGTAAAAATATCCAGCAGTTTCAAATATATATTTTATTTGTTTAAATGAAAATCACGGAGGCATTATTTTCATGCAACAGAATAAATATTTTTAATGTGCATATAAGAAACTACTTCTGTTTATATATTTTAGTTTTATTTTCTATTTATTAAGACATTGTTTCATATCTGGTTCAAGGATTTATAATCATCGTCGAAGATAATAATTTTGTTTTACTTCTTATATATTCAGAGAGGAGAGTTTAAAGCTATTATAATACCTCAAAAATACGTACTAGCATAAAAATGGATTGCTACCTTCTCACTGCCGTGAACTGATATATCGGTTCCCTATGCTGCAAGTTTCACTGCAATATTAGCATTATTTAAATTAATATAATTCTCCAAAAATATTGTAGTTTTAAATCATTAAGTGATGATTAATAATCCAAAGGATTATATTCCTATAGGTAATTAAGTTTTTTATATCTTGTTTGAAATATCATGTTTTTTTTTTTAGTATTTAAAAAAATTACAGAGAAAACAACATTACAATTTTACCCTTTTGCTCAAAGGTCAAAGGGTTTTTAAAGATAAGGACATCTAAATTGAATGGGAATTAATGGTCTAGATGATTAAGGCTATGGTTGGGAAAGAAGTTATGGTTGTATAGAAGATAGAATGTTAATAAATATAACTTGGATATTTGAAAGCAGGTGAAAAAAACACAAATAAAAATTTAGCATATATAATGCGTTTTCATTAAATTCTACAATTGTTTTTATTATATGCACAAAACTAATACATAGCCAAATAATCGGCACATCTATGTACTTATATCTTAATTCTATCACGTTCATATTTTCCTGGTGAATTTTTCTAATAACGACTGATCAATAAGAGAAGTCATTTCTCTGTTTATGATGGACATGAAATATATTGCCTTTCTGTGAAATATATTACACATGAATTACACATAAAGGATAAAATGCTCGTTTCTGTCAAAATTTCTTTCGCATTGCGCTATGTTTAATATTGTCTAAAGAATAATGATTGCATGATTTCAGATATCAGGTATGTCAAATACTAAAAAAAAAGTTTTAATACACCAATTTTTTGACACAAATAAAGAGAGCTTTTTTATGTTTGGTGGTAGCTAACAAATTGTCAGAAATCAAATATTCAAATACAAAAATAAAACACTTATTTTTAGTGTATGTTTCTTTTTAAAGTATGTTTCAAAGATAACCATTTAAATAAAGTATTAGAGAAAAGATTTTTTGAGAGAAATATAATGCTAAGGAATAAATTAAAACTTTTTCAGTTTTAAAACTTGAAGAATCTTATAGAAAGATTTCTAATTGATACATTTTATTTAATTTTTAGATGACTTCTATTTAACATTTCTATCAATTTTTATTAACTTTGTGAAACATTTTATTTTCACTATAAATTTATTTAAATATTTTAAAATGGTTTTGTTTTTAAAATTTTATTAATATTTTGAATGATCGCAAATACCACGTTTCCCACAAAAATTATTTGTAACATACAAATATATCCTAATGTAATTTTTTGTCTAAGTTTTGAAGTATACGATTTTTCAGCTAATGAAATCAATTTTTTGTTCTAAATCATGTATTGATATCATTTTGCTTCTTTAATATTACATTTGACTTAACTGTTATACTTAAAATAGAAATTTTATCAATTAATCCTTTCTTTGGGCAAATCGTACTACTTTCAAATAAGATATATTTAATATTATCTATACGAAAAATAAATTATTACTAATTTTAAATTGTTTTAAATAATCTAAAAGAGCAGCATCAAAATACAAATGTCTTTTCGATGTATTTTGACGTTCGTAAAAGTTTTCAAATACATACTATGACTAATCAATTCAGTAAATACACATTTTTTTACAGTCCAAACACATAAAACTCTCTCTAACGACTAAGATGTATCTCGTTTAGAACTACGAATAATAAAATTTTAGTAATATTTCTCTAAACTGTCAAGAAAACACTTAACTATATCAGCAAAATAAATTTACTATTCCCTAACCAGACTATTTTAACCCAAAGCAAGTGAATGAGTTTTGTGAAGGAACCAGAGATGACAGAAAATGCAACTAAATACTCAAACGTTTATTGTTTTGAGAAAATTAAAATTGAAATATTAAAAAACTAACTAAATAAAAACATAAACAAATTAAACATTAAGCAAACATTCAAAATTATCTTCAAGTATTTCATTCTAAAATACTACTACTATTTTAAATTAATTAACACCATATACATTTTCAGAAATAGTTTAAAATGAATAAAATCAGATTTTTTTTTATTAATAAATTATTTTATTTGAAACAGTGAAATATATTATGCATATCGTTTTTAAATTCTGTGTGAATTATTTTTGAAAGGATATAATTTTTTTTAAAGTGGCTTTAAATGAAAATTAAAAAAAATAATAAAATACACTTTCACACACTCAATGTGTCAGTAAAATATTTATTCGTATAAATAAAAACCAAAACTACATTGTTTGCATATTTATTATATTATGCCTGGTTGAATAAGTGACTATTTGCACGGACATAAATTTATAGCTTCTCACATTTTGTAGCTTGAGAGCATGCTTGTGATACAGCAGTGCTAGAAATAAGTTTCACAAATACTTTGATGTCCAGAAATTAAGGGGTAGTGACCAATTAGAAACGTTCCGTCAAATATCTTACTGAAACTCATGAGGAAATGCCCGGAATGCCCTTGCACTTTGAGGATGGAAAGAACACGTTTGACTTCATGTTTTTCAGTGAAGATTTTGTCGCGAGGACAATTAGGAAGGGGGCGGGCAGTAATAATTTTCATAATAAAATAAAATTTTTGATCACCCAAGTAACAGAAAAAGCTAAAAATGATCTGTTACTCCAGCAAGGGTATTTGTAGGAATAAATTTTAACTGCGCTTGCGCGAACTACAGCAGAGATTTTTTGTCATGATTGGATAGTCAATACTATAGGGGAATTCATATAAAAAGACCAGTGAAATATCGTGAAAACTCAAACAGTTACAGCAATAATTGAAAAATTGAGGAGAAAACTCCATAGGATTATATGGGATTTCCTCCTCAAATTTTCAAAAGCTTAGTCAGCAAAGCCATTAAAAGCTTAGCCAACTAAAAAAAAAACTTTCTTCCAATCTCAAGTTTAAAATTATATTGAAAAGTATTATGAGATTTGGTATTTATGTACCATTATACTCATCGATCTTCAGTTTCAGAAATCAAATTCACCACATTCACATCAGAGAAAATATTATGTTCTGCATTAAATATAAGTGCAGCTAGATTTACCAAAAGTTAAATATAAAAATAAATTTCTGATTTTCAAAAATAAAATTTAATGCAACTCATAATTCATAAATGAAAAACGTAAAATGGAATTTTGTGTTTTATTTCCTGTTGAGTGATTCTCTTTGTAAAGAAATTGCAGTAAAATTAAGCTTTTAAGAGTTTAAGAGGAAAAGATAAATACTGACAAAAGCAGCCTTAACTTGTTATACTTCAGAAATGTTTAAAACGTTATATCTGGGAACAGTATGTTTAAGTTCAACAAAAGATTGATGGCGGTTAACGCAATGCATTTAATCGAAAAAATGACATTTCATAAAAGCCAGTGATGCTGTGATTTATCACAATGAAAACAGCATATTATATGTGTTTTATATAATGACAGTACTGGGTTTTTCTAATACTTATTCGGGAATTTAAAAAGAGAAAAACACACTTGCGAGACAAAATAATTGAAACTTTATTTTGTTTGTTTAAAATACATTTATTTTTTAACTCTTAAGGGGACAGTGGACATTAAAAACCAAATCCTAGAATTTTGAATGGATTCATTTGAAAATTGGACAATCTCAAATAGTCATATTCTAAATTTGGTGTTAAAATAATAAAGAGTTTTTAAATTATTCAATTTTTAAATTTAAAATTAACAAAAAATAATCGTATTTTAAAATGCCCCCATGTGCATTTCTTTTGCTTAAAATAAGACAATATTTATTTATGAGGTAATTTTTATATATTAGAATGGAATTTGGCATGAATTGTCAATGTTCGCTGAATGTATAATCAGAAAAAATATATTTTCATAACTATACCTTGTATTTTTCTAAAGGAAAAGCTATTTTTTTCATATGTGCACATATTTGAACATTAAAATACTCCTCATATACTTTTTTCTGCTAATATTTATTCATTAATATATAGAGGATATACAGAATAAATTTCAAAAGAATCTGATAGTTAGGAATGCGCATGGAACGTTTCAAAAGTTAGAAATGTGCACAATTTTCACTTTTGATAAAACAGCCTTTTAATTTAAGAAAAACTGCATAAATATGTAGAGTTGTAACAAAAATAAAAGATCATATCTCATCAAAGAAGCCTCAGAATTGAAAAAATTGTTGCACCCGATAAATTTGAGCATCTAGTTTCATCAAATACAAAAAATCAATTTTTCAGTCACATTTTACGATTTTGAATGTCCAATGTCCCCTTAAGATTGTTGGTCAGTGCAATCTCAAATTCTGCTAATGTTAAACTTATGGACTTGTAATACATTCGTATTTGTAAAATATCTTCTCATGAAATTAATATTTAAAATTAATAACTTGTTTTTCTATGTATGCTTTCTAAATGTTGTCCTTTTTTTTGTTAAAATATTTCTAAAATAGAAAATTAATTTTACAATGCATAGCATTTCTTGCAATATTTTAGAATTTTATGTATATTATTTTACCAGTTACGCTTTAGTTTAAAACTTCTCATGAAATAATGATTATCTAAGTTTTATTATTATTATTATTATTATTATTATTATTATTTAAGACGAATAAATAATTTAAAAAAAGTAGCTATGCTATTTTTTTGTTTGATTCATATTATTTGTTGTTATGTTTTTTTCCCATTTCCTTAATGCGATATTTAAAACATAAGAATTAATTTCTTTATTGAATGAAACATAATAAAATATTACTATACAGCATAATTACAATGCATTAATATATATACATATACATATTTTGTTTCATCAGATTATTCTCAATATGAGAATGATAAAATAATTAATTTTGTAGAATTAAATTATCTTTAAAATAAACATAATAGTACGTGTGAAATTTTGTTGCAATAACAGAATTTGTTTTTATGTTTTCTACGCTGTCCTAACTCATTACTTCGAATGACGTTTCGCGTAGGATCAGACGGTGCGAAAAACAGAAAGAATTTCCAAAATATTCAAATATTCAAACACTGTTAATTATCATGTAAACAATCATGTAAATATCATGTAAATTATCATGTAAACGACGTTTTAATGCTAATTGAATGGGTCGTTCCATAAACCACATAAGTCAAGTTTTTTTTTTCAAATATCCTTTTTTTGTCGCAAACGTTTCCTTAAGGGTAGAGTGGATAATAACCACATAAGTCAGTGTATATTCCTTCCTCTTTAAGCAATACCTTCTAATTTTCGTTCATTACTTAAACGGCATCAATTCAGCGACTTAAGTGGTTTTTGCATGCAATACCAGATTACATGCGGATACCATATTACATTACCATATTACCATTTGCATGCAATACCATATTAAAACATAAAATTGTTCTTGTATAAGTGCTATCTTCATTAATTTTGATTAAAAATAAGTTTAATATGAATGTTTAGTTAAAATGAAATATACCTAACTTTGTTTCTTGCTAAAACAACATAAGCTAGGAACAGTTTTTCTGTTCTTCTTCTTTTTATTCTTCATAAATTATAAATATTATTCGATATTTACAAACTTTGAAGTCCAAACTCTATAATCAGCCCTCAACACTGAAAAAAAACTTTTATTTGTGAGTAATACAGTTTTATTTTTATTTCTAAAATGTTCTGATTCTTTGACTTATGTGATTTTTGAAAAGACAGATTCAATTTGTCAATTTTCAAAGAAAGTATCGCATTTGTAATTTGAATGTCATGTTGTGTTGAAAGTTAAATTGAAGGACTGAATGAGACTCTTAAACTGCAGAATGATTTTTTAGAGATCGGAAGACATCCATCTTCTTCGAGGACAATGTCAATAAATTAAAAGAAAAACTGCCCAGTTAAACTGAGGCCATTGAGCTCACAGACTATTCACACTAATTGTATATTATGCTCTTATTTCAAAGAATTTGAAATAGGCCCCTCGAAAAATAAAGAAATCGACAATATATTAAGGGTGGGATCATCCCCAAAACTAATCAGGGAAGCGCCTTATCACAATGAAACTATATAGAAATTTTGAAGAAAATAGGATAATTCTGCACGAAAAACCCATTTATCTAAATTAAGGCGGGAGGGGGGTTAGCCCCCCGTTCCGCACGTTATACTTAACCAATGAACCCCCAAAACAAATCAGAGAAGCGCCTTATTGCAAATAACCTATATACAAAATTGGAAGAAAATCGGCTAATTCTGCATGAAAAACCCATTTGTCTAAATTAAGGGGGTGTTCCTCCCCGTTCCCCCCCTTTATACCTAACCAATGTACCCCCAAAACTAATCAGGGAAGCACCTTATCAGAATGAACCTATAAACAAATTTGAAGCAAAACGGATATTTCTATCAATAGTTATCGCGTTACGTAAATACGTACATACTTACATACATACAGAACGGGCGGACACATTAGCTCTCAGGCATTGATAGCCTGTGAGCTAAAAGATGTTAGATCACTGAATACTGCATATGTAGTTAAGTTGAGAGTTATATTGTATAAATTAAGATAATAAAACTCAGTTTCTAAATTCTTTTTTATTCAAAATATCTCTCCTGTGAAGATTACTGCTAGAAAAAAACTGGTTTATATTTAATATTGCACAAATTAAGTGTATTATTTAATTTGCAAATTTTTAAACAATTTACTATATAACAACAACTAAAAAATTAAGAAAATTCTTAAAACGCATTTTATTAAATAGCTTGCATGTTAGCAGAATAATCATTTAGTTGTATGCTATATAATTTAACAGGTAAAAGGAAAAAATAAATAAAACATCAGTTTATTATAATATTCCAAGTAGTACGTTACTATTCTGTTTGTAGTATTAAAAAGATACAAATTCTTAAGTAGGACATGAATGACGGTAAATGTAAAAAATAAATATATGAAGAATTAAAAAATGATATTTCGATGAAAAGCTTATCTTTGAAAATGTCGGAATGCGATTTATTGAATAACCGAATTAAATTTTTCAATTTATTCTTGTCTGGAACTGAAGAACTGCGATCAAAAATACCTCGGAAATGATTAAAAAAAACTGTTTGTGCCTTATTGTAATAACGCTTTAAAATATAAACAAGTGAATAAATTAATAAAATTTCTAAATTATAAACAGCCCAATCTTTTTCAAATACAATCATGCGCGTTATTTTAATCAGCAAAACAAAAGTCGTTAATTTAATATTTTATAGATATGGTATTACTTCAAAGAGCGCAACGAAGAAAACGACACTTAAAAGCATTGTAAATATTGAGAGTTTTGATGGAAAATATCTCGGAAATGTTTTTAAAAAAATACACTCCTGTCGCTTCTGAAAGAACTTAGAAAAACGTTTGAATAAAATAATGAAAAGAAATAATTAAGGTTCAGCTAGGAGAGTTTGCGCACAATTCAAAAGAATAACAATAAAAAATATAAATATTAATTTTTTGCTAAACTAACCATGATTAATTTTTTCTTCATTTGTTTTTATGCATTCCCATTGCCATTTTATTGTTATGTTGTAATTTAACAGAACAGTTGTAATAAAACCAAGAAAGTTATTTTGCGCAATCTGTCCTTACAGGGTTGGTGTGATTACGCACATGGGTAGGAGAGATTGTTATTTATAATAACTACAATTAAATTGTTAACAATAATAATTACACTTAAATGACATTGTTGTAAGGTTTCTGTGAACAGATATTATTGTATTAGGAATGAATATTTCAACCTAATGATTAATGTATTAGAAAAAGGAATTAATTTTAAAAACGATTAAAGAATTTTAATTAGAGGAAAAAAAATTAAAGAATCAGAAAAAGCAAGTCCAGATAAGATTACAAAATAATATTAAGTTACTTGATAACACGTTTAACTTAAAATTAGTTCATTTTAATTTTTTATTTTTTTATGCAAATTTACCAATAAGCTGCGTAACCTCTCCTAGCATAGAAACTAATGGAAACAATGCGCCATCTCTCCTAAGTAGCAGATATAAACATATAAACTATTATATAAACATGGGCGCTACTAAAACAAACCGTTGATGTTCACATTGTTAGTCTAGATTAGTAGCTTATGAGAAATCGTTTAAGTTTAACATATTTTGTACTGTTGACATTGTATAGAAATTCTGACGAATAGCTATGAAAATCCAAGCACTTACTTTGGGAAAACAAAACAGAATAGCAATGCTTTATCTTAGACGCTCAAAACAATCAACGTGCACTTTCAAGTAGACACTCCACTACTGCTGTTGTACAACTACCTGCAGTCGCTGCGCGCTCACTCTACTCCTTCCCCCCGATTCTCTATGTGCGCAATCTCTCCTACCGCGCCATCTCGCCTGGCTTTACCTTATATAAATTAGTCAAATAGCACTGAAGTCCAGTTTGAAAAAGTCCAAACTTATTGAAATAAAAATCATGCCTGTGACTTTATTTTTCTGTCAAAGAGAATAATAAGCATATTGATGTAATATATTATTGAAATACATTACTTTTAGTTTAGTATTAAATAAATATTTTCTGAGATAGAAGATCGGAAAAAGTTGATCCAATAAAGATGTATCTGAAAAAATCAAATATGGTACTTCATTGAAAGGCTTATAATTGATCATCATGGTGAATGGAGAAACATGATTTCTGGAATGAAAAAAATTAATTTCTTGTCTCAAATCTGTATGAAATTCGGGGCTTTGATGAGCAGTATTAATGAGTAACAGAACAGTGAGTACTTGTTTTATCCCCTTGAGGGGCACTGATATATAATATATACCACTTTTGAATACATAACTTTGCCACCAGTATTATTAAATAAAAATATTTAGTATTGTATGTTGCAGATTGAGAAGGTAAAAATTCATTATTAAAAATTACTGGTGTCGAAACATCGCAAAATTTAGCATTTTTAGACCACGTGCTTGCCCTCCAAGGGGTTAAAAGAAATATTTTACGTATTTTTATTCAAAAATGATTTATTTATAAAACGAATACGTAAAACGATATGAAAATGTTGTTAGTTCATTATTTTATTAAATGAATAGCACAATATATATATATATATATGTGTGTGTATGTGTGCGTGTGTGTGTGTGTAAGTATACATCATATAACGTAAAGCTTGTAGAGTCTGCGCACAATTCAACAAAATAATAAAAAATATCTAAATATTAATTTTTTGCTAAACTATCCATGAATAAGTTTTACTTCATTAGTTTTTTATGCAATTCCATTGCTATTTTGTCGTTATTCTGTAATTTAATAGAACAGTTGTAATAAAACAAAGAAAGCTATTTTGCGCAATCTGTCCTTAGAGGGTTGGTGTGATCGCGCACATGGGTAGGAGAGTTTGTTATTTATAATAACTACAATTAAATTGTTGACAATAATAATTGCAATTAAATGACATTGTTGTCATGTGTTTGTGAATAAATGTTATTGTATTAGGAGTGAATATTTCAAATTAATGATTGAAAAACCAGGAAAAGAAAATAATTTTAATAAAAATTTAAATATTTTAATTTAAAAAAAATAATCAAAGAATAAGAAACAAAACAAGTCCAGATAAGATTACAAAATAACATTAAGTTACTTGATAACACGTTTAACATAAAATTAGTGCATTTTCATTTCCACATTTTCAAAGTTTTCTTGTTTGCAGACCAAAGTTGTCGTCGTCCACAATCGATGCACTTATTGTTGGTAAATGGTGCAGCTTTCGTGGAACCACCTACCACAATTAATACATTGAATCCACCCGCATAGCATGCACAGTCACAGTGACGTCATTGTGACGTCACTGTGAGTCACGTACGTCACGTCACATCTTTGACCAAAATGACACCACTTTGCAACGTCACACTGTGACTAAAATGTGAACGTCTTGAACACCTAAAGAAAATTTAAAATAAAGTTTTGAACATCTTATGGCATCAAGAAAATTACTTTTTGACACCTTTAAATTTTTTTTGTGACGTTGCAATGACGTCACTGCAAATCACATAAGTCACGAAACACCTATGACCAACATGCCAACACTCTGTGACTTAAGAGCCTATATCAGTCACGCGAAAAAACGCGGCGATTTCTCGCTCGCATTTTAATATTTTTAAATGATTTTTTTGCATAGGACAGCTGATGCCGATCCCTATCGTTGTTAGTTTTAACTTTTTGGACTTTAGTTACTGTTTTTTTATAAGTGGACATTTTCAATTTCAGAACCGGTTCTGAAAGTTAAAGTACCTTTATATAAAAAAACTGAAACCAAAATAGAAAAAGTAAAAACTAACAACGTTAAGGATCGATGTCAGCTATCCTGTGCAAAAAAATCATTTAAAAATATTAAAATGCGTGCTAGAAATAACGCCAGAACTTTCCCATAGACATAACATTAGCTTGAGCGTTTCTTCGCGTGACTAGCGTAGGCTCTTAACGGTGTGATCGGAGAGTGAATTTGGAAAAAAAAAAACTCATAAAATATAGAATTGAATTATGTCATGTACCTAAATCATTAATAAAAACATTGTCACACACTATTTAAATAAATTGAGTATTTCCAAAATAAAATAATAAATAAATATTTGTCTACATATATGAGACATATAACTTTTTTACAATTTTATTACCATTTTCAAGAAATTTAACAAAATATACTATATACAGAGGTAAAAATCCTTAAATGGAAATTTAGTGACGGATGAAAGTTTTGGCGGAAAGTAATTCAGAAATAGATTTCTCATTCTAATAAAATTGTTAGCAATTTAGAAGTTTGTTAGCATTTTAAATACAAACATTTAGATTTTTTTTCTACTACCGCATGGGACTCATTTTCTAATTTTGTAATACTACAAATATTTCTTTAAAAATCTCCTATCTTTAATTATTTTGATAGGCCACACAACCCAATCATCAGTTTTCTGGTCAAAAAATAGGGGCACCACTTTTGCGAGTTCGATAGCAACACATTCTGGTCGGTGTGACCGTCCAACGCTTTCAGGATTTTACTTATATGGTATAATTAAGGTGGTTCTCAACTGACCTGCTCAACAACGCGAAGCTTTCTGACATGATTTCTGGCTTATTTTTAAGCGCAAAGGCATAAAATGTGCAGGACTGATTATGGAAACAATTTGGAATCGAAATGAGTTTTTCATTTTTTGATAAATATATTACTTATCGAGATATAAGCAATTCGTGTCACGTGACGACCAGTTTTTCTCCTCTCTTTTACTGTTACGTTGGATATTCGGTTCAAAACGCCGACTTTGACATTATTTTCTGAAAGATTTCTGCTTTTACCAAAAAATGGAAAAGGTTTTTCAATTACATATAGTCTCTGAATAAAAACACGAGCAAATTTCATGTATTTCCGAGCAAAAATGAATTAAAAACATGTTATAAAGCATTTGTCATTCCTATAGCAATTTATCCAAAACTGGCCAGTGCTTAGTAAGATATCAGCTCTATTAAATATATTGCTCTTTTCGATAAAGTGTATAAAAAGAAAAATTCGTACTTAGGAAATTTGATTGTAGAATAGTATTTAAATTTATATCGAAATTACTTTATAAAGCCTAATAAATAATTTTTTATTAAAAATTTATCTTTACTTTTAACGTCTAAAGCAAATGCATTTGATTAAAAAATATATAAAAATATAAATTTCCACAGCTTATTTCTAAGAATACAAAGAGAGTTGAGATACATGAGAGTTACTCTCTCATATAAAACAAGAATATTATAGCATCATTAAAAATTAATTTTTTCAGCCATATAAATTATAAAGCTGTTGAAGTGTTTTTATTTAAATTATTTTATTTCTATATCATTTGCGGTAAACTTGGAAACACCTGCCAGTTGTTATTTTGTTGTGTTTAAACAATATTGAATGCAGACGACTTTTCTCATTTCAAGTTCGGATTAGTGTGTATTGTGTTCTTTTAAGTTTGGAGATTTATACTATGTAAGTAAATTAACGTTTTAAAGTGAACCATCTCCATTTTAAAGTAAACCATCCATTTTAACATCTCCCTGTGTCTAGCCGGGTGCGTTCATAAGGCCTGGGTGATATTTGATTTCTCAGATCTGTGAACACACCTCTTCTGCTGGAATAATTTGAAAATTATTGTAGTGGATTTACAGTCTAATTTTTCAATGAAAGGGAAGCAGATAAGGAGCATTGAAACGTATCCCTTTTACCTATAGATCAGCAGGTAACTTTTAATGTCTTCGCAGTTTTGTTAATAGGGCATGTTTAGTACAAGTACATTTAATAGTGCATTATTTAAAAGTTAAGATGTTTACATTTTCTTTAAAAAATCACTTGTATTGAATTTTATCTTTAATGTTTAATTTTTTTTTAAATAGACTGTTTGGAAAAAAGCTTAAAGTATTTACTAACAATTTGTATTATAAATGTAAAGTGTTATTTAAAATGAGGAATTTATTTAATGTTTTGCGTTTCTTAGTTCAATTTTCATAGTTATTCATTATAATTAAAAACATTGCAATTTTTAAAACTATTAATATTTGATTTGCAATTTGATAATTTCGTTGCTAGTGTAGGTTTCGAAAAGTAATTTTCTGGTATATTTGAAAAAATTGTGACAATTTAATGCATTGAATAATTTATTTGTCGAGATATGTCAATGTTAGAGGCACAAAAATTATAAATATTGATGAAACAATAAAATAACTGTTTAGTTAAGGTAATTTTTCCAGTTGTGTTATCGAATGTTTTTACAGTAAAAATTGATATTTAAGTTCTGCATTTAGTATTCTATCAAAAACTATAAATACAATAATTTGTAAAGAAAAAAAAAATATAATTTTTTTGGCGTTTATGATCTTAAGTTCTATATTTCGTTTACAACGAAAACTGTTTTACTGCTTGATACAATGTTTATTATTTAATAATATTGCACAATAGGTATATCTATTATTTAAATTGATTCCTAATATAAATTTTTCAGAATGCTTATTTTAAAATGTATACTTATATTTTCATTCAAGTTGTTCTCAAATCCAAAATAGCTAATTTCTGACATATTTCTGAATTCATTTTTATTCGGAAATACATGAAATTGGCAGGTGTTCTTATTCAGAATATATATAATCGAGTGGCATTTTTTGGATGATGTTTCAGAAAACACAATCAAAGTCGGTGTTTTGAACCAAATTTCCGACGCGCAGCGTCAGAAACGGGTAAAACGTGACCGAAATTGATCTTAAGTATTACATTTATCTAAAAATGGAAAACGCTATTCATTCCAAATAGCTTTAATAATCAGGCATGCAAGTGCCATGCGTTTAAAAATTTGTTCATAAATGTGTCAGAAAGTTTCGTGACACTGAGCGAGGGGAAATTTGGCAAAGTATACACATTTAAAGACTTCAATACTTAACAGAAAAATAGCATAGTTTTAATTATTGACAATATTTTGGTGGTTACATAAAAAAATATGGAAGTAGAAGTTAATTTAAAAAGTTGTTATTTGCACAATATAATTTCATATTATTGAAATATTTACTTTTATTATAATTTTTAATGGATTCATCTATTATTTTTATATTAGTATGCGTTTTTTACATTTATAATTTTCTTGCTTAACGGCTACATTAGCCGGTTTCCCAATCAGATGCAAAGTTTTAATTTGAATAAGAGTTGCATCAATAAAAATGATTGCCGATTCAATCCTTATAGTCGATCTTATCCGTATTTGATGAAATCTTGTTATCCGAATCTACGCGAAATCATTTATCAGGTTCGGTCGGGTTGTGGGCCTACAGATTTTTTGTTGTTGTTGTTGTTGGGTTAGGGTAAAAATACGGGTTGAATCGAAATATAGTTTCAGTCAACCATCATTCTTGATCAAGTAGACATTCAATCATGTTCGAGAAGTATATAACCGAATTCGTGCATGACTCTAGATCCGAGCCGACATCAGAAATTGTATCGTAACACAATTTCTGATAAAATCTGGTTACTCGGTCGTATGCAAGATTCTATTGTACTGTACAAGACTTACAGTAAAAACATTATACACTACTCGGGTCAGATCGGGTTCACGAAAATCAGGTCACACGACAACTAATCCAAATCTATTCTGTAGCCAAACAAATCCAAAAAGATCGATCCGAAGTTTCTGTATTGGATTCCGGTAAAATCTGGTCACCCGATCCGGTGCATTGTCGTCACAAAGGTCACAAACTTGAACCATAAAAAAATTTTGATCCGAACAATCCGTATAGGATTCGGGTAAAATCTGGTCACCCTATCCGATGCAGATTCGTCACATTTTTCACATTGAAGTCGCACGGTGACTTCACAAAGTAGTCACATTGTGAGGTCACAGAAAGCCCTGAAAACGGCCATAACGACCTCGCATTTAGGTCACAGTGACTTCACATCGACGTCACTTGACGTCACGACGACTGTCACAAAGTCACAGTGTAACTTCACAGTGACGTCGCCGTGACGTCACCATGCCTTACGGGCAGTCACTGGTCGATGTTTTCAATTGGTACAGTTACAGACATTCAGTACACTCATGCTAATTGCCCAGTATTTTTAAGAAAAATAATTTATTGCTAAATTTAGTTTCGACAATTCTGTGTTTTTTAAAAATTATTTCAAAATTGATTCATTTATATGTTTTACATTTAATTTATAATTTACGCAAATTTACCAATAAGCTGCGTTATCTCTCCTAGCATGGAAAAAATTTTGAAAAATGCGCCATCTCTCCTAAGTAGCAGATGCGCAATCTCTCCAGTTTCGGTAGGAGAGATTGTGCAGCCTTTTTATTAAATATGGCCGCTTCTAAACCGAGCCGAAGGGAATTCGCACCGTTAGTCTAGGTTAGCAGCTTATGATAAATCGTTTAAGTTTAAAATATTATGTAATACTGACATTATATATAAATTCTGACGAATAGTTATGAAACTTCAAGCACTTACTTTGAGAAAACAAAACAGAATAGCAATGCCTGTCCTAGACGCTCGAAACAATCAACGTGCAATATTCAAGTAGACACTCCACTACTGCTGTTGAGCAACTACCTGGAGTCGCTGCCCGCGGACTCTACTCCTTCCCCCCAATCCTCTTTGTGAGTAATCTCTTCGACCGCGCAATCTGTCCTGGCTTTACCTTATAGTCGATTATTTTGTTAAATTTTATTATATTTCTATAAATGTACCTACTCATATTTTTAGATTATCAAATGTATTAAGATACAAATAAGGTCTATCGTAAATTTAAAACAGGTAAAATAGATTTAATAAAAGGAAACAGAAAAATATTTAGTCAATCATTTGAGATAGAAGACTTTTTTCTAGAAAAATTTCTTTTTTCACATTTATCTTCATAGTTTAAAATTTTGTTAATTTAATTCAATTTACATTCCCCATGAAATAACTTCGTTCTCTTTTGAAAACAACAAAATATAATAAACTAGCTATTTTGTATATTTGTGCCATTATATTACACCATAAATATTGAATAGAATCTTCAATATACACTTTTTTAAGAGGGACACATTTGAAAACCAGTCGGATGTGCCAATCCCATAACATTCTTCTATCTCAAACAGGTTTCGCATACAATAAAAATAATCTGCACCAATTTATATCACGGTCTAACTGAATCTAAAGTTTTATTAAATTCTGTGCATTAGTTCTTGAAATGTGACTATTGCTAAAATCGTGTAAATACTGCAAAATGTAGCATAGCAGCGCCACCTATTTGGAGATTTACATTAAAACCTAATCAAAAACAACTTATGTTAACTGAATCTGAAGTTTGATGAAAATCCTTGTATTAGTTCTTGAGATATAATCATCGTGATAATAATGAAAAAAGTAGCATAGCAGCGCTACCTGTTGGGCTATTTACACCAAAACGTAAGCAGCATCTATTTATGTCATGATCTAACAGATCCCGAAGTTTGATGAAATTCCGTGCATTAGTTCTTGAGATATAGCTATCATAAAAATCATTATAAAAGTGGTATAGCAGCGCCACCTGTTCGGATATCTACACCAAAACGTAATCTGCATCTATTTATCTGAAGGTCTAACTGAATCTGAAGTTTGATGAAAATAACTGCATTAGTTCTTGAGATAGAGCTGTTGTGGAAATCGCGAAAGATGCAATATAGCAGCGCCACCTTTTGGGCGAGTTTCACCAAAAACTAATCAGCACCAATTTATATCAGGGACTAACTGAATATAAAATTTTGTTAAATTTCGTGCATTAGTTCTTGAAATAGAACGTCCACAAACTTTTCCTCACATACAGACATACAAACAGGCAAACAGAGTCACAGACAAACATTTTCTAAAAATAGTCGTATCGTGTTCAGGACCTTCTAAAACGTATAAATCCATCAAAAACCGGGAGTCGAAAATTTTCATGAATCCAAAACTTTCTTCTTGTAAAGATAGAAGGAAGTAAAAATGATATATTTTAGTTGTAAATTCTGAAACAACATATATTTCAAACAATCATCAGAAATGTGTTCTTTTATCTTATATAAATGTTCGAATATGATCATGATGTCGCTTCTCCGATCTAGGGTAACACATTCCAAACACTCACAAAATGGCAGACAATTATTTAAAAATACAATATAATCCAATATTGTGCGAAATGTGGCTTAATCAAAAGAACTTAAAAATATCACGCACAGATTTTCAGATTGAATACATTTCCCTTTATAACACATGGGCTGATAAGTTCCCGGTCTAATAAAGAAAACACAACTTTTTAACAAAGCTTTATAAATTTATGACTTTATAACTTTATACCTTTAATAAATAACATAACTTTAATAATAAATAATAATAATTTAATAATAATAATAATAATTTAAAAATAATAATTTTATAATAATAATTTAATAATAATAATTTAAAAAATAATTTTATAATAATAATTTTATAATAATAATTTAATAAATGATTAAATAATAGTTTTATAATAAATAACATAATTTTATAACGAAAAAGCTCCAAACAGTGCTCAGAACTCGTTGTTGTTTTTGGTCAAAAGTCAACATGCGCGGCAGCCACTTTGATAATAGCTTTTTCATAGACAAATGTTCATTCAAAATAAAACCTACACGTTCCTTGGATATCTTCAGAGTCTGAGCTATCTCCTGCAACTTCACTTTACGGTTCCCCAAAACGATTTTGGGGAATTTTTTTTTTTTTATGTTTTCCGGAGTAACCACCTCTTTTGCGTGGTGCATCACTGGTGTCCGTACGACCACGTTTAAATTCAGCAAACCAGTCAATAATGGTTGATTTACCTGGTGCAGTGTCCAGATAACGCTTATCAAGCCAAACTTTTGTTCGAACGGTGTTTTTTTTCCCATCAAATAACAATTCTTGAAATTCTTGTTTATCCATTTTTTTTGTTTATCAACAAAGTCGTTCAACTAAAACCACTCTAACGTTTTATCCGCACGGCAAATCGTCATGACATTTTTTCTGCTACCTTTTAAAGGTTAGTATTTACTAAAAAAAAAACATCAGTTCAGCGATTGCAACGCCATCTGTGTGCCAGACCGGGAACTTATCAGCCCATGTGTAAAGAGGGTATAAGAACTGTTGGATACTGAATTACACATATTTATATTAAAAAATACTTCAAAATATGTCAATTTGTCTTAGCATTTAAATTCTCTAATGTAGGTTTAAGATATTCGGGTTATAATGATGAGTACATTCAATCACTTAACGTAAACTGTTAAGAAGAAAGAATAATTTATGAAATTACTTCACTTTAATTCAAATATATTAATTACTACATTTGTTTTCTTAATTACCATGATCTGTTATGTAATTTCAAACAGTATATTAAAATCGTAAAAGACATACCTTGGACTGTAGGAGTATATCCTAACAGTGCATGTTTTAGGTAGAGAATATTAAAATAAATATTCCCTCCCTATTTTAAGACAATAATTAACATTCAATAAAATATACACGTATCGGTTTGAAAACTATTTGATTTGGTGAAATTTATGAATGGTTTTAAGCTGTGGATTGTAAAATTAAATGTAATTTGAAAAAATTTCAAGAATAATATCACTTTTGAAAATAATTTTCTTAAAATAAAAGAAAATATTTTTAATTTTGATTTCAAAGAATAGTTAAGGTAAAGTCAGGAGAGATTGCGCACATAGAGGTTCGGGGGTAGAGTGAGCGCGCAGTGACTTAAGGAAGTTGTACAACAGCAGCAGTGGAGTGTCTACTTGAAAGTGCAAGTTGATTATTTTGAGCGTCTAAGATAAAGCATTGCTACTTTGTTTTGTTTTCCCAAAGTAAGTGCTTGAATTTTCATAGCTATTCGTCAGAATTTCTATACAATGTCAGTAGTACAAAATATTTTAAACTTAAACGATTTATCATAAGCTACTAACCTAGACTAACAGTGTGAACAGCAACGCTTCGTTTTAGTAGCGGCCATGTTTAAATAAAAGGCCGAAAAAATAAAAGGCACAATCTCTCCTACTGAAATTGGAGAGTTTGCACATCTGTTACTTAGGAGAGAGGGCGCATTTTTCCCATTAGTTTCCTTGCTAGGAGAGATTACGCAGTTTATTGGTAAATTTGCATAAAAAGAGAGTAAAAATGAAAATGGACTAATTTTAAGTTAAACGTGTTATCAAGTAACTTAATGTTATTTTGTAATCTTATCTGGACTTGCTTTTTCTGATTTCTTAATATTTTTTCCTGTAATTAAATTTTTTTTATCGGTTTTAAAATTATTTCCTTTTTCTGATTCTTAAATCGTTAGGTTGAATTATTCACTCATAATACAACAATACTTGTTCCCAAAAACCTTACAACAATGTCATTTAAGTGTAATTATTATTGTTAACAATTTAATTGTAGCTATTATTAGTAACAATCTCTCCTACCCATGTGCGCAATCACACCAACCCTGTAAGGACAGCATGCGCAAAATAACTTTCTTGGTTTTATTACAACTGTTCTATTAAATTACAACTTAACAACAAAATAGCAATGGAAATGCATAAAAATATATGAAGTAAAATTTATTCATGGATAGTTTAGCAAAAAATTAATATTTAAATTTTTTATTGTTATTCTTTTGAATGGTGCGCAGACTCTCCTAACTTTACATTAAACAATGATATTTGTAGTTGCGCTAAAATTGGCTGTTTTTGCTGGACAGTAAACATTTAACGTATAGTATCTTCGTAAAAAGAATAGTAAAATTTCAATGTAATTGATTATAGAGTATTTCTTTTCTCTTAGTATTTTTTCTGTGAAGTACATGAACCCTTAGCAGACACAAGTTAATGAAAGTTAATTATATATTTTTAAATGTAAAACTGAAGTTAATCCAATTCGTGATTTAAAGGTTCGTTGCAAATTGTTGGGAATATATCAGAAATATAATTTCAGTTAATTGATTTCTGTGACAGCTTATTTACTTTCATTTAAAAACTCATCACGATAAAGAGTTTAACCCAATTTCAAAAGGAAGTGAAATCTATGATGCAACACGAAGTGGTTTTACAAACTCATGAATGTGAACAAGGAAGTATGAAATAAAAATACGTATGAATGAGGTACGTTTAACTTTACGTCATTTCTGACGAATCAAAGGCTTAGAAAATGGCATCACATAAAAGGGACTAAAAAACTCTTTTTCTTTCTCAAAAATAGAACTTTAATAGACTTGCTACTATCACGCGTTGGAAACGAACATGTAAAATTCGTTCTCCCTTAAAATTCAGTTAAAGATAATACAATGATTAAATTAAAACTAATGCAACTGTAAATGTAACTCAATGTTAATTAAATACTTTAAACTTAATAAAGATTAATGTATTATTTAATAATAATATTTTTCTATATTCCACATATGGATAAAACTATAGTGTGTGCCGTATACCATCGGATACCATATTTTTTGGATACTTCAAATATATTAAACAACTTATGTAAGTGCAGTGAATAACAAAATGCATCATACTACTGTTGGACACTCCGTGCTCATTATGGATTAATTAAAAGGATAACCTTGGCGACCTGGCATGCGGGATAATGAGGATGAATCCTGAAAAAAGTAGGTAAGCAAATTATCTTACCTATGTTTCGTAAATGTACAATTGTTTATTTATATACTCTAATTGCTTTAGAGCGCGCAAATGCTACTGGCTACCTTCAAAATTAACTAACACAAATACTCTTCATTAGAAAATAAAATGCCATATATTACAGTTTCCAGGAAATGCAGATTTTATTTATGATAAAATGCATCAGGACGGGATGTTGGAGGTTGATTTAATATACATCGATAAAAAGTTCGCTATCTTAAGATATCATTCAGAAATTAATTAGAAAACCGAGAATTTTTCATATAAAAGAAAAAAACGAACAAAGAGGCAGCCTTTGCATTCATTTTTCTTATCTTCCATAGCTACCTGAAAATACATTTTGATAATTAAGTTATTCGAAGCTGCTTGCATTTGTTCTGATAAATTTATTTATTTCGTAAAAAAATAATTGAAATGTGTAATTAAATGATACATTTCGCAAAGATAACAATGTAGGCAGTATATGAAAAGAACAAAATAAGGAAATGAGAAATTTAATGATATATTTTAAGTAACTGTCATCATACCTAATTTATCAAATTAATCTGATATATGCATCAAATAATTTGTTGTTTATTCATGCCAAACTAAGGAATGTAATAAAAAAAAAAAACTATTATGATAGTAAATTAAAAATACTTTTTGAAATTAAAAAAAATTGGAGAAAATATAAATTAATTAATATTGTTATACTAAAATTTGTTTTTCGCGCTCATTTAGTTTTAATTTAATAAAAATATTTTATTTTTATGTAGTTATATTAAAAACTTTAATATGAAATTTTAGTTTTAAACAGTTGTATTTTTCGAGTATTTTATAAACATACATATCTTGAATTTATTTTAAAAAGTAGTTTAAAATTGAAACACATAAGCTGGAAAAACGTAAATGATGGAAAATTAACATTCAGGTAAGAAATTTAATTGATATACATAATTGAATAATGAAGATAATAGATTGTTATAGAAATTATTCAGTGAATAATATTTATATTATTCATAATTATCTACGTGTATATAATAACTTATCTGAAGGCGTAGAATTATTTTTTGTGATGCAGAACACTGAAAATTATTTTATATTTATTTTCCTACTATATGTAAAGTTGAAACAGTTTAATGATTATCAAGTTTAAGGATTATCAAAGACTTACTGCATAATGAGCGAAATGTATTGAATAAATGAGAAGTCAGACGATGAAGATCGAAATGGGACAACTTCGGTTATATGAATTGTAATTTTCCAACTGAACGAAAATGTCCGGGCCAGGATTCGAACCTGGGATCTCTTGGCTGAAGCTGCCATGCTCTCTCAACTGAGACATCGCGGTCGAATCTGGAGGTTCATTCATCCAGTTAACCTTACTGATCATAGCATCTGGTCTGATATCTGAATCAGCTCAACAGAATAAATCGCAGGTAATTTGGAACTCCAGTAAACGCTGGATACAAGATTACACTAGATTAATTTTAACACAATTATTCAAATTGGTAAAGAAATCATATGAGATGTATTTATCTAACTTGACGACAAATATCCGGGCCAGGATTCGAACCTGGGATGTCTTGGCTGACTTCCATGCTCTACCAATTGAGCCATCCCGATCGAATCTGGAGGAAACATCGGTTATGTCTACACATAATTCACTGATTCGTGTAGTGGGTACGCATAAGGTGACTGCTTTAATCGTTTACCAAACCCTAGTAGCTGATCAGTTAATATTAATCCGGTCTACTGAAGTTTTTAAGTGTGGTTTCACTGTTTGTTGCGTAGCAGTTATATACTACGTCAGACGAATGATCAAATTCTCTATCACTGTTAATTAAGTAATAGTAGTGAATAATAAACTACTGGTGGACATTGATATTTTACACGTAGAACAACGAATTAGAAACTGACGTATGATTAATGTAGGGGAAGGTGGCGTCAAATGATCCCTTAAGGGGAAAACTTGTGTAAAATAACATAACTGATTAACTAAAACTTTAACAATTTGCTAGTATGTTTTACACTATACTTTGCATTATAAACATATTTTAATAATAGTTTAAACCCAAACTGAGTAATGAAAAAAAAAATAGATTTTTTTAAAAAAATGCCCAAAGGATCATTTTACCGTCACCAAAGGGCAAAATGATCCTTCATTAAAAAATAATTGTAAATTGTATTTTATCGGCAAAATAAAGGATATAAAAGAAATTATGACAATACATAAATGTAATTCACATCTAAAAACATACTCCATTAAGTAAACAAAGTCATATTTCTTTACATGAAAGTCTGCATGTCTAAATAAATATGAAAGTTAGTGCTTATCTTATAACAGATTTTTCTAATTTTATTCAGACGCGTAATACTGCGCTCGCTTGAATACCGCCATTGATTCTTCTTCACTTGGCATAACTAGTATGTGTTACCCGGTAGATAGCGCGACCTGTCTGGAAGAAAAAATATTTGGATCGTTTTGCCCGCTAGGATCATTTTAGGTCACCTTCCCCTACTACCAGCTTTATTCAGTTAAGTACATTAATTTGGCGTCACTTTACAGTGAGCCCGAGAATTTTATGAATTTATCAATTACAAGTTCATTCACTCTGCATTGTGCTGCTGGAATAGAAACTGTGTTACTTTGTGTAATATAGACCGGGTAGTCACTCGCAACAAGTATTTACGGACTCAACAGAGAGATAAGATTGTTTGTCAAAGCACTCGGAAGTAAAATGAAAAATTATTGCTATTAAGTAATATTGTTATATCTTTGACTGCTAGTAAGTAATTATGTTTTACTTGTGACCGCTAGTAAGCAAAATATTATTATGTTTACTGCTAGTAAGTAATAGTTGGTCTTCCAAACACTTTGGCAAACAATCGCTCTGTTGAATACTTGTTGCGCGTCGAGTTGTGTCATGGTGTTTAATATACAAAGTAACCGATTCTCTATTACAGGTGCACAATGTAGGGTGACTGAACAAGAATCAGATAAATTTGTAATATATTCCGTTCCCAGAGATCGTACCTTTCGCTATGTTCACTGAAACGTTATTTCCACCTAAAATTTTTATTCTGCTGAATAAAACTGTGTATAATATATTTAAATACACTGTTTTGATGTCTATAGTACATTCATCTACATTTTCTGATTAAGAACAACAATTATACTTTTATTTGGATTATAATATATCAGTCTGCAAAATATGCCTCTTGTTTTCACTAATTCAAAGACGTCAAAATGTTGAGCAACACTGCACTAATTTATACAAGTGATAATATAATTTCCTTGGCGTAAAATTCTGACAGTCAGTGCTCAAGACATCCAGTTAATATTTTGTCTACAAATTGTTATCAGAGTATTATTTAGATTAATAACGCGATTTTCTTAAAACAAACTTTTCTATTACAAAAAAAAAAAAAAAAGTTTGTTAGATCATTCTTTTTTTTTTTTTTTTTTTTTTTTTTTTAACATATTTTCTATTCTGGTAAAAAAATTTCAAGTGGAATTTTAGGCATTAAAAAATCATAATTATTTAATAAATTAGATGTCTAACGTTTATTTTAATGGATGTATACTTTTATTTTTGAAATTGCAGATATGATTAACTGGGAAACAGAGGAATTCTCTTTATTCAGAATTCTTTTAAATAAAAAATAAATTAAGATAATCTTTAAAACATTTTTCACCTTTAAAAAAATAAAGGAATCCTTCCATTTGCCAAATGCCATTGTGCCGTAAAATATATAAATAAATAAAAATTTTCATCAATCTTTTGCTTAATTGTTCACTATTGTAAATATATGGCGTGTATAAATAGCTTAATGTAATATACAGGGCTGCACAAAATAATTCAAGTATGTTTCCGTCTATTGGTAGAAACTGCTGAAGATGAATTTCCACTGTGTTATGTGTTTTATTACTAAACTAAATTGTAGCATACTATAGAATATATACAAATATATAAATTATATGCAGGACTTCAGAAAATAATTGGAGTACTTTTCCGAATTTGGACGATAACTGCTGAAATCTGGTTTTCAAATGTGATTTTTTTTTCTGAATTGTTTACTTAGATACTTTATTTACCTTATTAAACAGCGATGGTTTGTTAAAGTATTCTGTTAGTTTTGGAATGTGTTTCATAATCTATATTAAGAATTTTTATACATAGAATACAGAAGAATTTTTAATATTAACTACACCTTTTAGATTCTTCAATATCTTTAAAGCAAAAAAATTGTTGCATCAATATTGTATTCATTTGTTTTCTTTTAGATAACGAAGAAAAATATAGCGTATATAATTTTTTTTGTTTCTTTATTTCATTTTTTAAATTTATTATTGAATTTTAGATTATTTCCGGAATTTTCTAGAAAAAGCAAGTTTTTAATTATAAAATTATTTATATTTAAAATGATTGCATGTGCGATATAAATGCTTTCAATAAGAAATTTTAAAGTATTACTAAAAATGTTAATTATAGAAAACTGATTAAAAAAAGGTGAAACGAAACATAAAACTGTTGTAAATGTATCCCTGGGAAACAAACTCTTTTTTATTAATCAAAAAAGTGGTATTTTGGCGTAAAACCACACATTCTTTCAGAAAGAGGACTTCACGTGACAATGGAGCGTGACACTGTCCCAAATATTGACATCGATTTATTAATCGGCTCAAATTTAGCGAAGCTGAATCAACGTACGTTGGTCGTGGAATTGGTTAGTGGATTTAGACCAGAAAAATAGAAATTTATATCATAGTTCTGATTTTTTTTTCTGCAATTCTAAAACTACGCCTTCACCGAAGTCAGTAAAACCCTAAAATAAAATATACACCTAAATTTATATAATATCTCAATGACAAAAATAATTAAAAATAAACACAACTATAAAATTTTAATTGTCACAAAATGATTTTTGTCCTCGTAATTCCTTTCACCAGAACAAAGAGTAAAAAGAAAAAAAAATGCTTACAATACAATTTCAGTTACCTTAAAGTACTTTTTAAATATACCTTTTTTGTTATTTTTCTTTTATTAGAAATATGTAAGGTAAACCCAGGAGATAAGGCGCGGTCAAAGAGATTGCGCATATAGAGGTTCGGGGGGAAGGAGTAGAGTGAGAGCGTAGCGACTCCAGGTAGTTGTACAACAACAGTAGTGGAGTTTCTACTTGAAAGTGCACGTTGACTGCTTTAAGCGTCTAAGATAAAGTGTTGCTATTTTGTTTTGTTTTCCCAAAATAAGTGCTTGAATTTTCATAGCTATTCGTTAGAATTTCTATACAATGTCAACAGTACAAAATATGTTAAACTTAAACGATTTCTCACAAGCTACTAATGTAGACTAACAATGTGAACATCAAAGGTTCGTTTTAGTAGCGGCCATGTTTATATAAAAGGCCGCGCAATATCTCCTACCAAAATTGGAGAGTTTACGCATCTGCTACTTAGGAGAGATGGCGCATTGTTTCCGAGCTAGGAGAGATTATGCAGCTTATTGGTAAATTTGCCTGAAAAATTGAAAAATTAAAATGTACTAATTTTAAGTTAAACGTGTTATCAAGTAACTTAATGCTATTTTGTAATCTTATCTGGACTTGCTTTTTTCTGATTCTTTAATTTTTTTTCCCTTTAATTAAATTTTTTTAATCGTTTTTAACATTATTTCCTTTTTCTGATTCTTTAATCATTAGGTTGAAATATTCACTCCTCATACAATAATATTTATTCAAAAAACCTTTCAACAATGTCATTTAAGTGTAATTATTATTGTCAACAATTTAATTGTAGTTATTATTAGTAACAATCTCTCCTACCCATGTGCGTAATCACACCAACCCTGTAAGGACAGATTGCGCAAAATTACTTTCTTGGTTTTATTACAACTGTTCTATTAAATTGCAACATAACTACGAAATAGCAATGGAAATGCATAAAAAGGAAATGAAGTAAAAATTATTCATGGATAGTTTAGCAAAATAATAATATTTAGATTTTTTTACTGCTATTCTTTTGAATTGTGCGCAGACTCTCCTAGCTTTACCTTATGCAAGCAGTTAGCTAAGCTTTCAGCATAAAATTTCTTTACGATTTCCGTATAGTAAATGGATGTGTTTTCTTTTCTGCATTTGATAAAGTTCCATATTACAGTAGATTCCCGTTACAACGAATTCCACAGGGCCGATAAAATACTTCGAAAACGATTAGATAAAATATTCGATAATAACGATTTATGCATCGTAACGGAATTTCTTCTAATTTATGTAATACATTACCTATACATATAAATGTAATATGTAGGATAGATTTACCTCTTGTTTTAGAGGACTTTAATGGAATACAAGTTAAATTAACATAAGAAAAGTTAGTAAAATAAAATTCCATATTAAAAATGCCAAATTAAGGACTAATCTATACTTAGTAGTAAATCGGCAGATCAGGAGCCTCAACGACACCTCTAAAAGTCATTGTTTTTTAATCTCACTTTTCATATTATTTAGCATTAAACAATCCGCAATTTTTTTTATGTTATATACATACTTATAGGATTATAAAATACTTCGGAGGTTTCAGAAATTATAAGCGTTAAATTGAACACGGTTTATGCAATGGTAGTCTGAAATTCATATGAACTTCTTATTCATGTAACTTTTTAAATAAAAAAAATAAACTTGTATTAAAATTAATCCTTCATTTATGTCAATAGAATACAAAAGTAATTTGTTTTGATAATAAATTATTGAAGCAAAATAGTGAGGGTTACTTGAATTTTATTATTTTAAAATATGGTTGCTACGCAACTAATAAATTAAAGAGCAAAGTAAGAAGAAATGCATTTTAAATTTGTAAAATATATGAAAATAGAATGTTTTGTATTTCCCGAACATGTGCAAACAATTTTCCAATAATTTAAACAATTAATTTCTAAATTCTAATGAATGTATCAGCAAATTTTCAAAGCTATTGGATATATTTAAAATTTCTATATCGGAAATTTAGCATTAGGTATTTTACGTTTAAATCCATTATTCAAATATGTGATTTTCATTTAAGTTAAAAATAAAATTTGAAAATCGTCTAATTTCCCATTGGAAAGCATTATGACCTAAAAAGAAATGGTCTATACTTATCGAACAAATGAACCAAATGTAACTAAAAACTATACAGCTAATTCCGGGTACCTCACCAACATGCTCACCAAAAATCATCCTAAAAGAACGATTTTTATGGAAGTTATCGCGGCACAGACAGACAAACAGACGGAAAACAAAAACTTTTCACCTCTTCACAGTGAGCTTTAAAAGATGTTTCGGCAATTAGAACATTATTGCAGAAAATCTGTGATGTTTAGCTGTAGTTGAATCTGTAGTTGACGATAACAAAAACGTGTCTAACGAATGAATGGGAGAAAATACCCCCTCCGGAATATTCTTTATATGAGAAAGATAAATACACATTTTATCCAATCATGACAAGGCTTCCGAAGGTGTAAATTTTGATTTGTCGGCAACATCAACCACGCCATCACTGCTTTCGTCACTATATCGAACTATCGTATTTTTAATCCACAAACTGATATTCCCATCAGTCACTTCACAGCATATTTGAATGTTATCAACCACAGAAAATTTTGAGTTCGATAAAGATTTTCCATTGTAACGGAATTCTTAATAAAATGTGCTTCGTTTAATCGGAATTTTGAATACATTGGAGTTAATGCAATTATGAAAGGGAACTCGTCAAATTTCATAGTAACATGATTTTTCGTTGTGATGAAATTCGTTGTAACGGGAGTCTACTGTAATTAATATTTTTAAACATATTTTTTTTTTATAATTAAATAATAATCTTTTAAAATGGTTTGTTAAAGTGCAAGCATGAAATTAAAATCTAGTAAATTATTATTTCTTATCTACATTATTTTAATTAAACTTTTTATTCATGTTTAATAAAGATGATTTCCTTTTTTTAGATAGTAAAATTTCCTTAATTTAATGTTGAAATGGTTACAAGGTATCATACGTATACATATTTGATTTAATGTTTTAATTTAAAAAAATAACAATAATACAGTCAATTCTTCTTAATAAAGTAGAAATTGAAAAATATTTCTCATTCATCTCCATTATATATATTAAAAAAGAAAAAAATACTTTATTTTATGCTAAAGTAACTTTAACTTGTTGTATTAAGATAATGCATTATCGAAATCATAGTTTTAAAACATTCTTCAATTATTAATTCCTTTCATATTTTTAATAACCAATTTAATTTCTCAATTTAAATCAAATAAATTTAACTGATCACAATATCGATTATTAAACATACAATAGAATAGCGAATAATAAAAACGTAATATTCCATTCACAAAAATAATTAAAAATAAATACAACAATAAGAGTTGAACTTTTCCAAAATATTTTTTCTTCTAGTTCATTATTTTTACCGGAACAATGGTTAAAAAATAACATAAAAGAAACTTTCAATTAGCAGCAATTTCTTTTTTGTAATTCCTTTGTAAGAAATTAGCTAAACTTTCAAAATAAAATTTCTTAATTCTTCCGTTCTGTTTAATGGATGTTGGATTTTTGAGGGGGTAATTTTGTAAAATATTTCATCATATTGTATTCTTCATATTTTTTATAATAATTTGATAAAAATAATTTTAAAGAGGTTTGTTCAAACAGAAACATTCAATCTAAAGCTAGTAATTGATTTAACCTTTTACTTATGATATTAATTATTTTCTCTGTACTTTTCAGATATGCCTGTTAACCCATTCGGGACCATGGGTGCATATATGCACCCTCAAAAAGAGCATACAGAATTTGTTTTAGGCACCAGTAAAAAATAAATGTAATATTTTCTTTCTCTAATTAGAGCATTTTTATGATAATTTAAGTAAAAGTAGCTTTTTTAAAAAAAGTGGTCCCAACCGAATAAAATTTGTGTAAAAGCCGCCGGTCCTGAAGGGATTAAAAGATGTGCCATGTATTTGTCAGTTCTGAAATACTAAACACAAAAGAAAATTAATCCATAGTATGTTGCACTGCACTTTCTACCCTCATGAAAAAATAAATTGAATTAATATAATGAAAATAATAAATGCAACTATAATATCATTATATAAACACGCACAAAAAATAAATTAATTAAAACCCGATATATTCGTGGTACCTATAATTGATAATGCTTTCATATATAATAATTTAAGAGTAATTATTTAGATTGATTAAAATGGGACAGAAAAATTTAATATTTTGAAAAAGGGAGACATAAAACAACCATGATAAATAAGCTGATTAATTACCGTGTTAAAAGATACATTAAACATACATTTAAGCAAGAACGAAAATCATGCGTCAAGCGTAGATTATGTAACACTTTCCAACTCTTTCAAAATAAGTTTACAAATCATTACCGTTTTATAAGCTGAAAGATAACATCTAAGTAAACAATTTGGAAAACGCATAACATATTTAAAAACGTAATTTCAGGAATTCCCAACATATACAATATTCGGAAAAATATCCGAATACTTTTATTCAGCCCTGTATAGGATCTATAGATTTGTATATATACTACATAGGGCGAAATTTTGTGCTGCCCTGTATAGGATCTACAGAATTTATACACACCAAGTAATAGACAAAAAGTGAGTTAAATTTAAAATCGAGTTCAGCAACTTAAAACGCACTTCCAGGAATTATTGTTAACAGACAGTAGAGAATTCTTTTGTGTGTCCCTGTAAATGAACGATGACTGCTATACACACAATATTCAGCAGTGAGCCTCTTGTAATGTACCTTGGTGATATATATATATATATTTCAATGCGTTTAAAATTGTGAAACATTATTTAATTAAACCGCAAACGATTTTTTCTCCATAGACGTAATGTAACGGAATTCTTTTGACTGTCCCTGTAAAGTAACTATAAGCGCTATGCACACTGTTCCATATTAAGCTTGTTGTAATGCACCTTAGTGATATATATCAATTACAATGTGTTTTAAATTGTGTAACATCATTAAAATAAACCGCAAATGATTTTTCTCCATAGACCGTAATGTATACGGAATTATGTAGATTGTCCCTGTAAAAAAACTATAAGTGCTACACACTTCAGTTGAAATAGCGAACATGCTATAGATAACGACAATAACATATAAAAATTGCAGGGCAATCCGAGCATATTTACGGGAGTTAGAGCACGGCCTGACGGCAGACTGCAGACGGCCAGACGGCCATACGGCAGACAAACCGAAATCATAAACACTTTTCAACTAGGTTGGAAAGTGTTAAGAAGCCATTAATTGCTGATGGCTACTATGATAAAACATTGTTTTTTGTTTACGTTTTAAACACCCTCATATGACACCAAGAAGAAGAATGTTTCTTTTACTAACATGAATTAATCGATTATTATCGTTTATCTTATGTAAAATCTGATTTATTAATACCGTAAATTCTAAATAATACTGCAACATGAAATATTCTTAATTGTGGAATTGTTCTGTTTTTGTGAATTGCTACTCATAAAATAAACAGATTTTCTAAATGGATACTGAGTCTGAGTTCATTTTCGGTAAAATACCTTTTCTTTCTTCGAGCCATTGGTATCCTAATAATATTATAAATCTGATTGTGTGCAAATGTTAGGCTGAAGCCAGCGTCAAAATGAAGCATTTAATTATCCTGTATCTTTGCATATAAGTTGATTATAACCCTCAAATGAACATAGAATGGTTTTTGTTTATTTTATTTCAATATTTTTCTTAATAATTCAAAATTTCATTATTTTCATAGAGAATAAATGGACATTTTTTAGTATATTTTAAAATGGTTGGTTGGTTTGGTTGGTTTGGCCCAAAGGGCTCGGTTTTGCAGCTTTTTTTAAAATGGTTAAATTTATTTTCTCGTTGTTAATACTTTATCGTTGCCAATATAAAATAAAACCCCTGAGTAATAATTTTTAATCAACAATTTATTTTCAAGTGAAAAATTTCCACATGAAAAATGAAAAGGAAATGAATTATTTAAGAATTAAACAGAATATGAAATGATGTCATATTAGAAACAAAACGTGCATTTTCAAATATTTGATAATAATACAAAGTGCATAAATACGAGTAAGTATGGAAAGCAAGCGAATATGATGTCATATATAGAAAAATAAAACAGATTTGTTTTGATGTTGAAATAAAATGATCTTGTGTTATCAAATTATTTGTGATTAATTTCTCTTTTTTTTCCTTTTGACATGAAAGGAATTATTTTAAATGTACGTAATATATGTATTTTAAATGTATGTGTTGTAAATTAAAGTTCTGTGTTTTAAATTAAATGAGTGAAATATTTATATTTTTAATGAATTCAATACGAATGATGGGATAGGTTGGCGATTTATCGTCTGCACACGGCTAACATAAAGATACCATATTTTTAATTTAAATTTTAAAAAGTAATATATATATATATATATATTGGATGGCAAATGTCAATGATATGCATCGCAAAATTATCCGTATCGAAATTCAGAAAATCTTAATAAAAATAACTATATTTTTTAAAAGAAAGTTGCTTTTCTCATAAAAGTTAAGATTTAATATGATTGTGTCGAAGTAACAGCATTTTTCCTCTATCATTTTCCCACAATCGAAACACATTTGTAAATCGTCGTTTCGAACCGGAAATTAATTTTACATTACTTTTAGTTTTAAAATAGGAAAAACTTTGTTGTCGTTTTTAAATATAGCTTTTTTTGAAGTTGTTTCATAATAGATTATTGTAAAGGCTTGTAGGATAAGAAAAATTGCATAGATTTTAAAACAATGTTTAAGTAAAATTACAATATTTTTTAAACTTAGAAAACAACAATGTTATCGAAAAGAAAATCGATTTTACCAACAAATTCGCGTAATGCAAAAGCAAAGAAGAAATCATAAAGTAATGAATCTTTTCTTCAGCCGAATTGTGTAAACTTGAACAAGCCGATCGTGCCAATTCATAACATTATAAACGTGAAAGCGCGTTCTATATAGTAGAATTTTTTTTTACATATAGGAAAGAGAATAACAAGGTTAGGGGTCTGTAATTAAGTCCATAGTCAATTTGCTTTTTTTTTTATCAAGTGAAATTTGGCGCAAAATTAAATACATTGTTGTAACCAGATTTGTTTTTTTGCGTGGTAAACACTTAATGGTAGTTTAGATGATCATTTCCCCGCTCACCTTTGATACCAACTATGACTGTAAAACATATTAAAAACTATTAGCCGATAATTTTATAATTTTCTTATTGCTTCATGATGGTTCATACTTGAATCGGTCATGCTATTGTCGTTCAATTTTTATTCCTAATCCTAACCCTAATCGTATCCTATCCTAATCCTAATAATAACTTTAAAGAATATTCTTTGACAGGAATATGTAAATTAAATCAATATCCATAAATGGAATGAATGGAAAATAGAATAAATAGAAATGGCAAAATAAAATAACAATTTAATATATACATAAACAAGATAATGTAGTAAGAAATATATAACATATGTCTATGCAAATAAACAATATAATAATGCCCATTTTGCAATGCACACATATACAAATTGTACACCAAATACCACCTAAAATGCACTGTTGTACAGAAGAATTCTGCCAGTGTTGTTTTTCGTTTTACGAAAAGGAATTCCTCGATTTTCACGATTTTACTGGGTACTCCTTTTTTCATTAGTTGCAGTTTCATTTTCGCGATTGTATATATTATTTGGCATGAAATTTCACTTTTTTAAGACTGGGTTATGTCAAGGTCCCTATAGCAAAGAAATACCGTATGATCTCCTATAAAATGTTATAAAGCTTTGGTTAATTATATATGTTGTTGATTATCAAGTGAAATGTTTTGCTAAATTAATGCATTTATTCTTTTTTTAATGTTACGTGAACGAAGTCACGGGTAACAGCTAGTTTTCAGATATAGGCGACTGCAACTTCTTCACAATTTCCCTGTCGTTGTTATAACGATATTTAATATTACGCCTGTCGGATTCCCTCTAAGTCCACACAACTTTCAAGAATAATCCTGTACTCTTAGTATGCTGCCACCACCGATATGACTACGTGATATCGTTCACGTTATGAGAGGTATATTGAGAAAAAGACGAACTCTTTCAATTAAACTTAAACGAACAATTTATTTACACATTCTTTACAAATAACAAGACAATATTTACACTTAAAAACTCGGATATAGCTGATCCGGTTCAACATTAAATAAAATACAGAAAATACGTTCTGTGTACTGTTAAGCTACTCTAAACCTCTCTCATGCTACGTTAATTAACCCAGAGTTACCAGAGATTACTATTAATCTCACAAACCCAATATCTCTCCACTCCAAGAGACCCACCTCAACGCACGTTTACCAGAGTTCCCTCAGGAAATATTCACGTCCCACGCTACACGTCCCACTCACAGCGTTAAAACTCAACTCTCTCTGCTGTCACTACCAGACAACCATCCGTAAACGAGGTTGGTTCCTCTTTCCGCACGGATTCGTCCTTTCAAACAACGTCTTCCCTTCATGATGCATCTTTCTCTTTAGATAGTGGGTGAAGCTCTTTGTCTATCTTATCTATGAACTTTGAATGACAAGAGAAAAACTCCTTCCACTGTACTAAACATTCTTTCAAATCATATCAGGTCACTCACCTACTCGTATTAGGATTCGAGGTAAGAAAGCAATGTTAGTTTAAAGCTTACAGTACACATAATACATAAGTACACAAAAATATGGTATCACATAACAATAGTTCTAAACAGCAACTGTCAATCAAAGCCTAACAACGCCTGACTGTTTTTCCATATCTTAATATGGAAATGACATTTCGAATTGCGTAGCATAGCATGATTAATCGGTGTGAGTCGAAGCTTACTATGAAGAATAATGTTAAGGTGTTTTTGAGATGAATGGAGAGTGTAAAACGTCATAGCAACGACAGATTGTATTGAAGAAATACATATAACAGAAATACAACATATAAATATTACTTTAAAAAATTTCTAAAAGCTAAAATACTCTTTGACAGAAAAAATAATGTTTGTTCTCCTGTTTTACAATGCTTTTAGTTCGTATAAAATCATTGTGTAACTATATATTCTGTGAAATAATTGAATCATTTTCTCCAAGGAATCTCCTATTAAAAGAAGAGTGTATTAAAAACTTTAATAACTTTCTCAAAAAAAAATACACCATTATTATTCTTTTTTACGGTTTCGTTCATCTCACGAAACCCTATTGCTCCCGCTCCGTTGTCTGTCTGTCACAGAGCCATTCTCGAAAACTATGTAACTTACAGAGTTGAAACTTTGTGTATAAATAAGAATATCAGCTGTAAAGAGCTGAAAATATTAAAATTTGAAAAATTCGTATTATTTTAATAAATAGAGATAAAAAACCAAAATTCTAACAGCTTTTTCCAATTAAATTTAAACATTTTTCGATATAGCCGATGCCAAAAATTAAAAATCAACGATGAAAATCTTTCTACAATAATTATTTTTCTATCAGACGATTTCCACGTGAAAAATGAAATAAAAAGTTTCACCAATTGAAAAAATGATTAATATGAAATAAATTTGATTGACGTCATAGTGGTAATAAAATATAAAATGGAAAATACAAGGAGTATGAGTATGTGTATGTGCACAAAACAGATTAATATCACGTCATTAGAGAATTAAAAAGAAAATCTGACGTCATATCGGAAGTTAAACGGATTTTTCAAATGTTTCAGAATAATACAAAACGTGTATCAATATGAGTAATAGAGAATAGTAAATATATGAGTTTGATAAACATATTGAATCATGATAAAAATCCGATTATGGAAATATTCGCATATTTTAACATTTTGAAGGTGTACAACATGTTTAATTTTGAAATTATTTTTTTTTAAATATCGCATTTAGTCCGCATGACAGATATTACAGTGAGAGAATATAATAGCGGGCTTAGACCGCTATCGGAATGGTTTAGATATTCGAAAAAAAATAGACCGGTAAATTTTTACTTTATAAATAATATGACTTTTTTTTTTTTTTTTTTTTTTTTTTTTTTGCTAAATGAAATTTGTTTGAATTTATTAAAGAAAGGATAAAGTGTTTTGAAAGGAATATTAAACGAAACCCTTTGAGCGATCTTCGATCACACTTACCCACTTGTTTATTATTACTATTTAGGAATACTCTTACTCGAAAATACATTTTGAAATGAAACGATAGACGATAGATAAATGAATTAGACGATATTGTTGATACGTATATTCCTCTTTATATATTGTCTAAATATAGCTATTTTTAATACTTATAAAACGATTATGGATTGACAAGAGTTAAATGTTTTATGAAACAGATTAAGAATGTTATAGGTCGCCTTTCAGAAAATATTTGTATAAATAAAAATCGTTTAAGATAAATCCGTTGATTGCCCTTCCAAATTACAGTGAAATATTTGAATGAGTTTAAACATTTTCAAAACTATAACTGAATCAACAATTTTATATATATTTTTAATGTAATAACTTTGATTTCTCATTACAGGGATTTTAATTATTTACAAGATAAAGATTAAAAATATAACTAACAGCAAAATCAGTAAATATAACATAGGTTTGGTTTGTTCCGTACTATCTATTCCTTAAACATGTGAAAACCATAAAATAATACATTATTTGAATAAATATTTATTTAAAACAAATTTTTCGCCATGCTAAACCCATTTCTTTTACGTCTTCTAGTTATTCCCATTGCATTTAACAATAATTGCTCGTTAAACCTCCACATCATTTAAGCCAACTACGTTTCAGTTCGTTGACAGGTGCCTGGAGAAAACTGGAGAGAGTGCCTGCTAAACCCATTTCTTTTAGGTCTTCTTGTTACTCCCAATGCATTTTACAATAATTGCTCGTCAGGCCCCAACACAATTTACCCCAATTACGTTTCAGTTGGTTGACAGGTGCCTGAAGGAAACAGGAGAGAGTGCCTGCTAAACCCATTTCTTTTGGGTCTTCTTGTTACTTCCATTTCATTTAACAATAATTGCTCGTCGAGCTTCCACACAATTTACGCCAATTACGTTTCAGTTGGTTGACAGGTGCCTGAAGAAAACAGGAGAGAGTGCCTGCTAAACCCATTTCTTTTGGGTCTTCTTGTTACTTCCATTTCATTTAACAATAATTGCTCGTCAAGCTTCCACAAAATTTACCCCAATTACGTTTCAGTTGGTTGACAGGTGCCTGAAGAAAACAGGAGAGAGTGCCTGCTAAACCCATTTCTTTTGGGTCTTCTTGTTACTTCCATTTCATTTAACAATAATTGCTCGTCAAGCTTCCACAAAATTTACCCCAATTACGTTTCATTTGGTTGACAGGTGCCTGAAGAGAACAGGAGAGAGTGCCTGCTAAACCCATTTCTTTTGGGTCTTCTTGTTACTTCCATTTCATTTAACAATAATTGCTCGTCAAGCTTCCACAAAATTTACCCCAATTACGTTTCAGTTGGTTGACAGGTGTCTGAAGAAAACAGGAGAGAGTGCCTGCTAAACCCATTTCTTTTGGGTCTTCTTGTTACTTCCATTTCATTTAACAATAATTGCTCGTCAAGCTTCCACAAAATTTACCCCAGTTACGTTTCAGTTGGTTGACAGGTGCCTGAAGAAAACAGGAGAGAGTGCCTGCTAAACCCATTTCTTTTGGGTCTTCTTGTTACTTCCATTTCATTTAACAATAATTGCTCGTCAAGCTTCCACAAAATTTACCCCAATTACGTTTCAGTTGGTTGACAGGTGCCTGAAGAAAACAGGAGAGAGTGCCTGCTAAACCCATTTCTTTTGGGTCTTCTTGTTACTTCCATTTCATTTAACAATAATTGCTCGTCAAGCTTCCACACAATTTACGCCAATTACGTTTCAGTTCGTTGACAGGTACTTTTAGAAACGCCTCTCTTTTCTGTTCGGTGCATACAATTAGTTTGCATTTCGATCGTTGGGTTCAATTAATTAACAGTTGCAAATTATTAAACAATCTTGTTAATGGGAGATGCATTATGTAATATGCTGGTAACAGATAGATTAGTTGAATAAACATCTAATGCATAAACCATGTGAAAATCATAAAATAATCCATTATTTGAATAAATATTTATTTAAAACAAATGTTTCGTGATGTTCTACAGTGCTCTGCGGTGCACTACAACATGTTTTCTTTACGTTATTGACTACTTAGAAATTATCTTTTATTCACAGAGACACTCAAAAGAATTTAGATACAAGACTGACAGCTATAATAGCTGGATGTACGTTTTCAGGTACGATATGTATTTAAAACTAACTTATTCATTATGCAATACAAGGTGAGTACACTGAGAAAAATCACAATTTCATATCTAAGTAAATCGATGTGTTCATTTTGTTCGTAAATTTAATGTTTCAAATATGACGACCCAATGTTTTCAATTCTGAAATGCTATAAATACTCAGAATATTTAAACTCGGACATACTTAAAACTGAGCACATAGAGGTCAGTTCATACTCATTTTTGAAACACGGACATACTCAAAAATGATTAAGGTCAGTCTAACTCATTTTTGTAACACGAAAATACTCAAATACGAGCACATAGAAGTCAGTTCATACTCAATTTTGAAACATGGACATACTCAAATATAAGCACATAATGTTTTATTCTTGAGTGTGTGCATGTTTTCAGAAATGAGTATAACATGTGCCATAGTTGAGTGATTTCATAGTTGAGTGATTTCATAGTTGAGTAATTTTTGATAGTTAATCAACTTTGACTATGTGACGTACTCAGTTTTGAGTATATTTTGCTCAGTTTTCAAAATGTCGTTTTTAGAGTGTTGATAATATACAGGGCTACATTTAAGAATTGCATACATTACCGGCTATGGACAGCCATTGCTGAAAAAAAAATCACTTTTTGTGGGGTTTTTTTTTGTTTGTTTGTTTGTAATGCTTATTTAGATATCTCATTTCATTGTATGAACAAAGAGAGAATTTTTTAACAATATTTCAATAGTGTTAGACAAAACACAAAAGATAATAGTAGTTTGATAATCGATTCCGTGATGCAAGATTTTACGTTATCGGTTTTTTAAGGATATTTCTATCATCATTTGCATTCCAGAAAATTTTGGTTCAAGAGTATGTGTATTCCTATTTCATGTCGGCATAAAATAAATCATGCTTATTATTCGTGCGTCATTGCTCGTACTGTTCAAACTTCTTTTATGAAGAAAAAATAGCTTTGAAAACTCGCTCTTTACAGATGAAGCATGTTGTGTAATTATTATTTTTTTAAAAATATTAACACCGAAAAAAACATAGTCTGTGATATTCGTATCGTAAGTGGGCATGGTCAAGGGGTTAACTAAATTTTTGCATAGTACGTGGTGTGTATAAATTCTATAGGTAATATACAGAACTACACAATATAATGCGTAAGCATTACGGAGTATGAGCGTGAACTGCTTAGGTAGTTTTTAATTGAACTATGCATTTTGAAACTAAACAATATATATATAGTATACTAAGAGATGTTTGTAGAATATAAATAAAATCATGTACATGGTCGCGCAAAAAACTGGATATAGGGCTGCCTCTGGATGACAATTTTCGGAAATGTGATTTCAGTAGTTTTATGCGTGTTTTAGACTGAATTAAATATTAGCTTAATATGTAGCGTGTATAAAAATCTATAGATAATATATAGGGCTTTACAGAAGATTTCAAGTATGTTTTCGTCTATTTTTAGAAATGGCTGAAGGGGAACGTCAAACCTATTATACGTTTCCTTACTACATTTTACTTAATGACTGAGAAATGGCTGAAGGGGAATTTCAAACTTATTATACGTTTTCTTACTACATTTTACTACATCTTACTACATTTTTTATCTATTAAATTTTAGAATACTATACAGAATATATACAATTCTATTGATCAAATACCGAGCCCCACAAAACAATTGGAGTACTTTTTCGTCAGTTGGCAAAAAAATGTTGAAATCCTGTGTTATGCATTAATGTTTACTCAGGTATTTTATTTACTTTATTAAATAGTTTTTTTAAAAGTTTTTTAAAGTATTCTGTAAGTGTTGGAAAGTGTTTTATAACCTATGCTAGATTTATGATTTTTCTTACTTGTTTTCTTTTGCGACGAAAAACCCTACACTCTGAAAAGTTTTGTGGTTCAAACTGTACTTAGCTACGACAATATGATTAACTTTTATGAATATTTTAAATCTTCACTTACTTATATGTCTTTTATTTTCCATAAAAATTTGGACACTTTAAGATGTTTTATAATGACGACTCCTATATTGCAATCTGTGAAAAAATTACGAATTTTTTAAATGATTTAAGAAGTGCCCTGTATATACAGCAAGATTATAAATGGCTATTATAATTATATTATGTATTAAAAATGTCTTTTTCAAAACAATCACAAACAAAAATATTGAAACATACCTCATTACAATTAACGTGGAGTCAGAATAACGAAATACATTAATTATTTTAAAGCTTACAAAAAAGTAATATCAGAATTTCTGGTAAATAATGAAAGATATGGTGTATTTTCACATTCTTCTTAAATTAATGCCTCTTTCTTACTACCATTCCTAATAAGTATTACTTGCCATATACCATTATTAGGTAATTTATTTATTTGAGAACAGCATACAAATCGATTTACAAATTTTACAGTTGCGTCAATTAGTGAAATCACGTGAAGCTACAAATAGTTTTATTATATTCGGAATCTTTTGATAGGGAAATTTTGGAAAATAATCTTCTGTAAAACAATATTAATTTGAAGTCATCAAAAGGGTTTTTTTATATTTTGATTAATGTCAAGGTTCAAATTTCCACGTCGAATTACACAACTATAAATCCCATACCAATATTTTTATTTGGAGTGTGGTCAAAGATGAGAGGTATGCTACGACTATGGGATTTTTAAAGTAATGCTTCCATTATTTTTAGGTAGCTTTCAATACAAAAAAGTATAAAGCTACCTATTGCAGCCGTTCGAAGGAAAGCAATTCCGAAAAATTTCATTATATTTTCACCGATCATGACCCCCAGACCCCAAAACTACCCTCCGTTCAAATGTTGATTTATATATATATATATATATATATATATATATATGATCTATGTCATGCGATAGCACTCGTATTTATAAATCAATTTTGATGAAACTAATTGTTTGTATTAAGCTCACCAATGTCTCGACCAAGTTCGTTGGCCAGCTTGGTCCGCCATTTTGTTTCAAGATGGCGGCCATTTAAAAATTTAAAACTAAAATAAATATACAAAAAAGTTAAAAATTCAAATTTATTTTTTAATGAAGTGTTAGGCCTTAATACAAAGATTCCGGAGTATTTTTTGTTTTACCTCTATCTTAAAAAACGGCTGAGATACATCAGTTTGAAATTCTAGGGTGGCAGACATTTTGAATCAAGATAGCATATTACAAAATTAATTTGGGAGTTTTAGTGAACGCGACTTCTCGCAAATTATTATCTTTCATTGTTGTAATCATTTTCCCAATGATACGCATAAAACTATATATTTATATCCGAAGCTATAAGAAAGCTACCTTTTCCTCCCGGTACAGGCCGGAACTTTTTAACATGCAAGTTGTAACAACTCAGTGCCAAACTAAGCATTTTTGGAAACCAGGCCAACTTTCTCCACTATTTTTGTAAAGTAAGTTTGACTTTTTGAAAACAGAATATCCGGTTAAAATAAGACGAATATTAATATTCGAAAAGAGTAGTTTTCACTGATAGAGGGCAACTTCCACGCATTCTCTTGCAATTTTCGGAGCCTGTAATTACTTGCATTCATCTTGAGCACTGTTTCATTAGTTTCATCATTAATCTGTTTAAAAATCAAGATGAACAGAATACCGTGAATGAATTTTACAGTTGTGAGGATTAGTACAAGAAGTTCACCCCATGAGTAATTCTTTGGATGTAGGAAGATATATGGTCACTACAAAACAGACTAATTCAAATGATAAATATGTTGGTTTTTTTTAAATTATTTATTCTTTAAAGTATGCAACGAAATAAAAAGGTAGCTCTTACAGTGTTTTTTAAGTAATGTTTCTATTCTTTTCTTACTCAAATCTCTTGCGCACGTAATGAGCATTATTTTGGATGTAATAATTTTAAATATCTAAATTTCTTGAAAACAGATATAATTTAATATCTCTACAGCTTTCCCAATTAGAAAAGCAGTTACCACCATGAATAAATTTTCTTTTATTTAAAATATTTTAAGATATAAATTTTAGGAAATAACCTTTCATAAAAATTTTTAAAATTAAAATAATAAAAATGTAATCATACATCGGCGCTAAAAGAAATTATAATAATAACGACTGTGACCAAAGATAAAAGGCATGCTATACGTTGGTGTGATTTTATACTAAAAAGCATTTTTGACCACTTAACTTACCTCTCAAATTTAACTTAGGGAGCCCGTCTGTCGGATCACAATTCTTTGCCCCCTGTAGTTTCCACCACCTACTGATGCCCCTCACTGCCCAGTGTCGCGTGGGAAAATCTGTTTTCCGGCAGTGATGGAGCACTCCTGTAAAAGCCTTATTCAGTTCCTGTCACTTGCTCGTATTGGAGCACTCCTGGCAGGGTCGCCTGTGTTATATTTCTTTCTTATGTTTATGCTTTGCTGCTCATTGTCGCGTTTTCCAGCGGCATCAGCTGCGGTTGAACACTGTAACTTTTTTTAAGACTTTAATAAAGGGACCGGGAGGGATACTATGCTCTACAGACTTGGTTTCCTTGTCTGAGCAGTCCCTCTTAGGCAATCAAATCAAAATAAACCAACTGTCGTAGCTAATGAGCACTATTTCACCTGTTTCATCAATAAGATTTTAAAGTTCTTTAAAAGTAGAAGAACCACAACACCTCGAATTAATTTTATTGTTTACTAATTCGTAAAATCAGGTACTAACATAAATAATCTCTTTACTCTGTGCGTGAATTTTAAGATAACAATCATAAAAAACTATTTTGTCACAAAGTATTCCGAAATTCAAATCATAAAAGTCATTTTTTTCTATTTTGATTCTGCTATCAAGTAACGTAATACAGCCTATAGTCAAATGCAGAAAATATACTAATATTTTTGTGCAGGTTTAAATTACTACGCTTTTCTTTTCATATTAAAAATCTGAGTAGCATTGCAAAAAGAAATATTTCCATTGATTCACAATAAACCCGTTATTAGCCTTAAAAAGGAACATAATGTAGAAAATATGGTTTATAATATTTGCAGTTATGCCAATTTGTAGTAGAACTATATTTGTTCGTAATATTTGAAGAGAATGGAACCGGAAATAACTTTCCCTTACAAAGAATTCCTATAATTAAACATTTTGTTTGTTATATGGACTCAGATAAATATCACAATTATGCTTGTGTCATGCTTTGTTTTAATGTGTTTTTCCAATTAATTTTACTTTTCTGCTCATCTTGTATATTTAATAAACATTATTTTTTGTACCACGCGTTAAGTTTTTATATTCTTAACTGCATACAGAATCATGTAAAAAAAAACTGTATTAATTAGTAATATTAATTTTTTTCTTAAATAAAATAATTTTATTCAGAATAGTTTAATTGATATGTTAGAAAAATGTTTTTTTTTTCACAAAATATTTAATTTTTATTTACCAAAAATTTGTTTTGTACATTAACACAAGTGAAAAACATTAAATATTCTACGTGTGGGCAAAAATGGCAAGCATGTTAAGTCTTTGTGCATATTTAAAATTATAGCTACCTCCTTTTCTGCATTATAAAGTTAAAACTTTTCCATTACTAACCATTATTTTGCGTGTATCATTGTTAAGCCTCTAAATTATTTTAAGACGGCATCCAGAGAAAGTTGTTTCTGAATTTTGCAGGTGCGCTAATTAACAAAATCTGTTACTGCCATAATTAATCTTTTTAGAATTATTTAAACTGAGAAAAATTTCTTTCATATTACAAATCTGAGAAGCTCTGTAAAAGTAATATTTCCATTGATTCACAATAAACCCGTTATTAGCCTTAAAAAGGGACATAATGTAGAAAATGCTGTTTATAATATTTGCAGTTATGCCAATTTGTAGTAGAAATTTTTTTTTTTTTTCGTAATATTTGAAGATAATGGAACCAGAAATAACTTTCTCTTAAAAAATAAATCTTATAATTAAACATTTTGTTTATTATATGGACTAGGATAAATATCACAATTATGCGTGTGTCATGCTTTGTTTTATGTGTTTTTCCAATTAATGTTACTTTTCTGCTCCTCTTGCATATTGAATGAACATTATTTTATTTGTACCACTCCTTAAGTTTTTATATTCTTAACGGCATACAGAATCATGTAAAAGTAATACAGCTGTATTAGTTATTAATAGTAATTGTATTCTTAAATAAAATCATTTTGTTCATAATAATTCAAGATATATTCCAGGAAAATATTTAATCCAAAAATATTTAATTTTTATTTACCGAAAATTTTATTTGGACATTAACACATTTGAAAAACATTCAATATTTTACGAGTGGACAAAAATGGCAGACATGATAAGTGTTTGCGCGTATTTAAAATTAATGCTACCTTCTTTTCTGCGTTATAAACTTAAAACTTTTGCATTACTAACCATTATTTGTCGTGTATCATCTTTAAGCCTCTAAATTCTTTTAATACGGGATCCAGAGAAAATTGTTTCTGAATTTTACAGGTGCGCTAATTAGCAAAAGCTGTTACTGCCAGAATTAATCTTTTTAGAAATATTTAAACGCAGAAGTTTCCGAAAAATATGTTTCTTTAAAAATTATCTCAGAATTTATCGAAATAAATAAGTTTATATAACGATGACGTGCAAATGAGATGAAAATTGTATTATTATTTTGACAGTTTTTAATATATTTTAAGTAAGAAGTTTGTTGTAATATTTGAATCAGACATTTAAAAAACTACATATGTCATATGTTTAAAAATTCTCAATATGCAATAAAAACTGCTCTACGCAGAAATGCTACACATTTAAGAATTTTTTGTGATCACAATATTTCTTAAATATTTCAGTATGTAACTCAATTATCAGTTATTTATTTTATAAGAATTAAAACTAAATAAATCTTTAAAAATATTTGGACTGACTTTGTTTATAATAGAAATGGGATTTATTGCCGAAAAAATGACATAAAAATGGTATTAATCCTATTTGTATTAAGAATTTGGCAAATGAGTCATAAACAATTAACTTCTAACACATAAAGCATAGATGTCAAGTATTATGTATTTTGACTATTTTCGAATAATAATAATAGTCTTAATAAATCAAAGAACTCTGCAACTAAAATGCGAATACTATTTGGATCCAGTGATATTCATTATATGTAATACTTGGCACCTATTTATTCAAGCGTATAGTTCTGTTGACCATCCTGTTGAATCACATTTTCTTCAATTTCCGTTGTTCGCCATTAGATTACATATAAGTAATTTCATTAAATAATATTATTTTGTAACGACGAATTTTCCGTGTTTTTAAGTGGAAACGGCTAAATAAACCAATGTAACTTTTGCCTATACATGTGCTTTATCTTCAAGTACACGTTTGCAATAAAAACTTGCATTCTGAAAAAAAAACTGGATTAATGTATTTTTGAAATGGAAACAGCTTTTTTATTACAATTTAAAATCTGTACATATGTACTAATGGAAAAATATATTTTGTTATTGGTAAGTGTTTTTCAATAAACTTTGTTTCGATGTCATGTGATCAATTATTCTTGCCGAAAGTTATTCATATTTAATTATGTATTTACAGAACCATACAAAATGAAGTTTATTAAAAACACACGCTTTTTTTCAAAGAAAATTATTGAAATATTGCTTTGAGTAAAAATATTATAACATTCCAAATGTATATATATATATTTATTATTATTTTTTTGTTTCAAAATAAACTTTTAACAATTTAGAGGATTTATTTTTATGTTCCAGTAATCGTTTGTTTGCCATCTAATCGCAGTATTGTAACAGATAAGAAAGAATTAATAGAAAATAAGTTATACGACGATTTACACCATGATATATATAGTAGAGTAGAACTTTCGATATATTCTAAATAAACAGACAATCAAGAAATATCTGATGCAGTATTTAAAAAAAGACAAAGAGTTAAACGCAAGCTTGATATTTTAGACAAATGATATTGACTTCATGATAAATGATATTGACAAATTATATATGACTTGATATTTTAGACAATCGTCAAATCTGAATATAGAAAAAACTAAACCAAATTCAAAAAGAAAACAAATAATTAAAAAAAAAACAATTTCAGAAAACGAAAAAAATTCAACATAATAATGTTGCATAAAATTTTTTCAATGATTTTCATGTAAAATAGTAGGACAAACATTATGTAATGATGAAAAATAAAGAGGTGGATAATCAAATTGCTTATGGAATCCATAATTTAATTTTTATTTTTAATATAATGTAGATGCTGTAGTAATGTATATGGATTATGTAGATGCTATACTATCTTATATGAATTCTTCGTAAAATATCAGTTTCAGAATGATATTATCCCTTTTATATCTAAAGAACTCAGAAATAACTACCATAAATGAACAGAGGCATACGTAAAACTTTTGAAAAAAAAAATACCCTCATTAGGCGCCATTGCTCCCATTTTGGGAACATGCTGTTTTTGCTAAATATTCAGTTTTTCTTTTTTTCTGAAGTACTTTAAATACTTCTTATTCATATAGAAAAAAACAACTGATTCATATAAAACAGGTTAATATAGATAGCGGCGTCTAATGGGTTAGGAAATACAATTGTAATCATTTTAAATAAATTTTGAATCCACAGAACCTATAAGCCATCTGGTAATTTACTTATTTCTATAAATATATCTAGATTTCCTCTTTTGCAAAGTTCTTTCTGAAAAATATCTTAAAATACCCGCAGGAAAAATTTTGTTTTAATATATATGTCATCATATTTTTCAGTAAAATGTTTAAATTGTTGTTTGCTAAAGCATTTGGTGAATTGTATTTCAAATACAAATTAATAGACATTTTCTATTGGGGAAAAATATTAGCTTTTAATGTTTTAAAAGAACCATACCATATATTTCTGTGAAATGCTTACATTGCTGTTTGCGCAGCTATTGAAGCTGGAGATTTATTATATTTCAACTTGAATGTCATGCTAATTTTTATTTAAGGAAAATGTAAAATAAATATTTATTTTTTATTTCCCCGTGGTTAGTTTTAGTATTATAATATAATCGGTTAATAATTTTAGATTGAACAGATTTATTTGAGTTTTCAAAAAATCCTTTTTTAAGAAATTGAAATATTTATTCAATTTGCAATGACATTTTTTATTATGCTTGCTTCTTCTTGAAATATATAGGAATTTTCCATCCCATTTTTTAGGATAATTTAAGATATTACTCATTACTAGTAATTATAATACTAGTAATTATTATACTCATTACTAGTCGTTATAGAAGAAGGACGTTTTTGCCAGGATGCGGCAGTTAAGACCGTCCACATCGAAATCTACTCGTGCCTTTAGGCGGAGCCAGAAGGTATTTATTTATTTTATTTTATTTATTTATTTATTTATTGCTGTAAGAGTATATCCTACAAAAAACTTGTCAATATAAAAGTTGTAGAAAAAATTAGGAAGATTTATAATAAATTTAAGCGGGATTGATATGTTATGAATTGACGAAGTTCATTGATGTAGTTATGATTGATGAATTTTTTCTTAAACCCCTATCCCCCCCCCCCTTGAAGCCATTTTTGATGATATAAGTAGTCTGTCATACATAAAGTTTTGGACCTTTCCCTAGAAGTAATAATATCTTTAAACGGATTCGATATGTATCATAATTAGGAAGTTATGGTTTTTTTGTCTGTTCCCCCCCCCCAAAAAAAAAAAAAAATCCTTCCCAACTTGGTCTGATTTTGACCTTTAACCCCTTCAGGGGCAAAGTACTCTTGTAGCTAAAATATTGAAATGATTGATTGACACCAGGATTCACGAACGAATTTATTTTAAAATAAGTAAAAGCCTTTCCTCATGTACCTTATAAATTCAAAATTTTATTAAAAAATTCTGGTGTCATTGTGGCATTTTGGGATTTAAATTAAGTGGTATATATAATATACCGGTGCCCTTCAAGGGGTTAACGAAATTGACCGAGATTTTATGTCCCTTGAGTTTATGTACCAGTTTGGAAGATATTTATGCAGAATTATTGAAGTTATAGTGTCTATAAAAATTGATATAGATAGATAGATACATAGATAGATAAATAAATTGATAGATAGATAGATACATAGATAGGTAAATAAATTGATAGATAGATACATACAAAAGATAGATAAATAGATAGATAGATAGATAAAGTTTTGAACTGGGGGTGGTTTTGGGTTCTAGAAGTCATGATCGGTGTAGATCTGCAAAAATCTTTCAGAAATTGCAACACACGGGAGAATGTAACAGGTAGTATTTCCTGTGAAATTTGCATAATATTTCGTCTAATCACATTATCTCGTATGACTGAAGTAATATTTAGTTTTATAAATAACAATTCTATTTTGTAATTTCAAATATTATAAAATATCCTTATAATGTATATACTTGATGGAAAGTCATAGAAAACATTGAAATAGGAAATATAAATAAATATTTTTCTGCGTTTTTAAAATAACTTTGCAGCAGTTATATCAATGCATTTAGTCTATGAAACAAGAAAATGATTCACATAATTTATATGTATTATATATATATTATAACAACGCTATTCAAAAGATATTTTTTTTAAGTAAAAAAGAAATTATATAAATTTATTCAAACAGTAACAATGTTTTATTCCGTTTTATATTAATATTTTTTTTATTTAAATAAACTTATAAATAATTAAATATTTTTTAAACCAAATTATTCAAAGTTTTAAATCACAAAATTAAAGAAATTTTTGGACACCGTATTTAAAAAGATTTTGTTCCTTTTTCTAAAGTTAAGGTACATTGTATCACAAAACATGATAAACAAATAATAACGCCAATGTGAAAACATCGTACTATGAACATAAAAATGGAATCAATTTACACAATTCATATACGCGAAGACTTTTTTAAATCTTTAGAACATTTACTGTGTTGACAAAATTGAGATGAAATTTAAAAAGAAAACAATGAAAAATGTGTAAAAGAAAAAAACACAGAGCAACATGATGTTTAGAATATATATTTATTGATTATTTTAAATAATTAGAATAATTCATAATAATTCCATTCTTTAAACCCCGTTTTTAAAAATAAAAATTTTAAATATGCAAAATTAATGACACAAGAACATAAAATTTCCTCAGAAATATTCCACCTAACCACACTATCTTGCATTACAGAAGCAGAAAAATCTTATTTAATTTATGCATTAACATAATTTATGCATTCATTGTCATTTATATGATATTAAAAGCAGAAAAACCTTATTTAATTTTTACATGTCTGTCACTTATCTTCTCTAATCATTAATTATACAACGCTTCAAAATGTGTTATTCAGTGTTTAACCACCGAGAGAGACACCGAGCCAAATCTTAAGCTTGTCAAGTATTATTAATTTTATTGAAACAAAAATGTAACAACTTCCTAAATAAAAAATAAAGGAAATCAAAGTTCAACTAATTTGTTTTTCAATTACTTATTATTTGTTGCTCCGACTGACACCATGACTTATAATGAAAAGATGTTAGCTTAAAAAGTTAAATAAATAAATAAATATATATATATGTAATAATAAAAATTTTCGCCATTTTTCCTTAGTTAAATTATTCCAAATTCTTACAATTCTAATTTTTTCCCCTGCTTTATTCCAAATTACTACTCTATATTCATTAAATCCTTATTCTTAATTTAGCTCTATCGGTAACTCTATTAAATTCCCTTTTATTTAATTCTAAATTGTCCAAATTTACTTAAATATAAAGCTTTTAGTTATTCTTAATTTCTATCATGATCCTCGATCATTTCTGGGTTTTAGAATGTTTTTTGAGAGCCATTTTCATTTTTATTCTTAAATTATTTTCCCGCTCTAAAGTCACTTTACTATAAAATTAATCCACTCATCTCTGTCCGAACTCTTTCACGAATTATCTTTCATTGGTTGTGACGTAGCATGACGCGTCTTCTTTAATTCTTCATTGGTTCAGTGCGCGTTCTACGTCATAACTTGTGTTGTTCCGCGGGGTAACAAAAAGCAGCTGCCTGCGGCGCTCCCTCAGAATTAAGTCGTATTTTCAATTGTAAACAACTCCCTGGCTGCTCGTTTTGAGATTTTGAGATGTTCTAATACTTACCCTCTATACAGTGATGATGTAGTGATGCCCAGATTTGATGGTTATGGTGGACACTGCCCAAGAACAATACTTAATAAAGAATTTCCAGTGAAAGCTTCGTTCGTTGTATTATGCAGAAACGCCTCTGGATTTTAAATTCACTGCCGCTATGGCCGCGATGAAACTGCAACTAAAATGTACGACTGCTTCTAAATATTTATATCATCCAACAACCAACGTCTTAATTTCATTGTGCAACCATGTGAATTCTTTCTATAATCCACGTTACTGCAACAACAACATTTGACGGTGAATCATCGTGATTATAATATAAGCCGGTAGGATCTCAAAGGACTTATGCCACAACTATCCTTCCAAATGATGTGGAAAGAATATCTGAGAATCAAGTTGCCGCTTATTTACTGAGGTGTCGTAACAAAAAAGAACGGAAGCAAGGCATCTACGAAATATATTTCATTATAAAGTCAACCCCCCTATCGATGTCAGCCAGAAGAAGTATTGGAAAATCACGTCAATGAAAACAACAAAACAATTGTTGAATCCTCTTTGTCATAACAAGATTTGATTGCGTAAGTTAGATTTTATAGTAAGTAATATGTATTATTTATTTGTTGCTAAATGTTATAACAACCTTTTTATTTTGTTAAAATATCTATTCTTACGTAACAAGAAACCAAGTGACAAAGTTTTTAACAGTCTGAGATTTTTATTTATGTTCTTGTACTATTAATTATTCTGAAAAATATTATGAAATTTATTTTACTGTTAATGTTATTTTTCTGTTAAATTTAATATATTAAGGAAGAATTAAAAGTATGTCATTATGCTTTAAAGACTAAACTAAATTATATTTTGGATTGATGTACTTATGAGAATTGCTAGTACAATATAAATTGAATAATTTATGTTATCAGTTATTACTTGGCACATGACTTGGAGTATGATTATGAAATTTTCATGATGATATTTTACGATAACTAAAAAGTAATCTCTTTTCATTATTTACTAAGTAAAATGTATTGGAACATCTTCTATGCCATTTTATAAATGCATAAAAATTATTAGATTCTCTGAAATTACAGCTGACATCCTTGATTGCATCGCAAAAATAGCTTTTGAAGAGTAAAAAAAAAAAAAAAAAAAAAAAAAAAAAAAATGATGATGATCTCAAAAGAAAGTTGCGCTGGAGTTGCGTAACATTGAAACGGTAAAATAATTGTGTGCATATAATTTATTTGTTTATTTCATTACTTTGTTTATTTATTGATACTATGCTCCGAGATGATAAAAAAAAAAAAAAAAAAAAAATGAACTTGGATATTTATAGCTATGTGTTTTATTATTTTATTATTTTATTTCATTCTAAATTGTGATTTTCATATATAGTGGATCTATTTATAGAAATGTTATAGTAGTAGTTTACATTTACTATTTAAGTGGAATGAATTTTAATATGAATTGGACTTTTTACTGTTGAATATTATTTATTTTGTTATTTAAATTATTAAGCGTTAGATATTTTTACAGTTGTTGTTAAGTTAAAGATGAATATAGTATGAATTGATGTTTAATATTATTAAGGACAGATCACAAAAAAAAAAAAGTTTTATTAGTAAATTAAACTTAAAATACTCTAAATTTATAAGTGAATATTATGTTTTGCTGACTCATTTACTATGTAGAATTATTTCTGTTGCAAATCTCTATAATTAAGTGAATTCATTAGGGAAGTTTTTCAGAGATGTCTATCAGTATTCTGAGAAAGGAATATGGTGTTTACTAATAAACTAATGGTAAATGGGTAAAGTTGTTAAAAATTTCAATAATTCTGATAAAACTTAAGCCAGTATATTCAAATTGAAGTTTATAACACTAAATTAACTTGGAATTCTATATTTTATTGAATGAAATTGCTGGTGTAAGTCTATTTTTGTTCCAAATCCTTATAATCATAGAATTCAGTAGGGATAGTGACTAAAGGATGGATTTTACTAGGAAATTGCAGAAAATGGAGTGTGGAATAATGAGCTTTACAATAAATATAACAGAAATTTAATTACAAATTCTGGTTTTATATGCATTACAGTAACCATCTAAGTTAATTTTAATAAAATTTAATTACTTTTTCACAAATCTAAATATTATGTTGTTACTTTTGCACAGTATTAGTGGTTTTTCTACTGGCCAGGGATTAATTGCTAATTTTCAGGAACTGACAGTAATTTTCTGTATGTTGTTTATTGGTTTAAAGGAATGGTTTTGGTATGACATGCAGGGATGTATGTTGATTTCATGATTTATTGTGTTAAAGGTGCACCATTAATAACTTTATTATTTATTCTTATGAATATCTGTTCCTTTTTGGTCTTAGCCATCATGGTATGATCAATTACCTATAACAACTTATTGTAATTTCTTCTTTTGGCAATTTACTATTTACCACTTTCTTAGGCAGTTAAGTTAAATTAAATTAAATTACTATTAGTATTATTATTTAACTATGTAAATAAAATTAATCCAATTATTAAACTAAATTTAAATTAACTTAAATTACCACCAAAAAACCTTGAGTATAAATTGTAAATATGTAAATATAACTTAAATTATTTTAATTTATGTTGTTTATTTTGAGTTAAATGTTAGGAAAAATGATGCACTTACCAATTTATGTTAATACTTAATATAAGGAGTTAGAGATTTGTTGATTGTGATAATTATTTAACAAACTGCTAGATCAGGTAGAAGTTAATTTACTGAGACATGATGGAAAAATTAGCATTATGTTACTTTAGTAAATTGTTCTATTAGGTAACTTTGAGTTTTAATAAATCTTGGGCTGACCAATGTGGATTACACCTCATTTTGTCTATAGCTTGGTAAAAATAAACTCATTAAGTGCCAAGATCCTTAGCATAATAAATTTACTAGGATTGAGCTCAAACTAAATATGAGGTAATGATTAAATACGTGATACTGATGAGGAATTGAAATGGAAGAGAAAGATGATAATAAAATAAAAAGTATTAAAGGTGAAGTTGAGGTTTTTAGGTAAAAGTGCATTCAAAAGGTTTCTGATATTATGTAAATAAAATTTTGATGTTGTTGTTGTTGTTATTTATTATTTCTATTGATGATACTATTATTATTGTTGTTGTATTTGTTACTATGATGAAAAAGTTCTAAGATAGTCAGTGCAACATATTAATTTTTAAGATAGTAAATACAATTTAATAGATTTTTATGTATTTTATTGGATAAGATTTCTGGTTGAAGCAAACTTTTAGTTTTTATCAACATTCTTATAACATTCTGATTCAGTAAGAAAAGATAAAGAATTGTGAATTGCTGCCAGATATTATTGATAAAATATAATTTAAATTTTGTTCCTAGGGTTTTAGTTGCATAAATAAAACTTATTCTTTAGAATCATGTAATAGATACCAATTTAATAGCTTAATTAAAAATTTATATAGGCATAAAACTAATTAAAATTAATAAAATAAATTATGTCTAACTAATCTCAATTCTTTTTAGTGTGACAGTGTGTTCCTAGCACACTAGTAATAGTGTGTGAGCTCTTGGGAATATTACTGTTGAAATTTGTATTCGAATTAACTTTTATGCTGGCATAATTGATTGGTTTGGATTGAGAATTTCTTATATTGAATTTAATTGGATTATAATATTATACCTTAAATTACTAAAAATTAAACTAAGCAAAATTAAACTATTCTTAAGAAAAAAATTTTTTTTTTTGCTTTTCAAGAGTTTCAGAATTTTCCAATGCATAACTTGAATTATTTTCCTGTTATTAAAATAGAAGAATATTGTCACTACCCAGGTGACCAGAAGAAACCACTATTAGTTTATTGTTATTATTCTTAGTATTGTATTGCTATTATTATTGTTATTGTTAAGTATTATTATTTTAAATTTTTATTGCTGATATTGTTCTTGTTATTATTATTATTATTGTATTATTTTATTTATTGCAACTTCATACTGCCATTGCAACACTAAGGACTCTTATAATATTCAATAACTGGACTACTACAATTCAGTAGGACTTAACCTTCACTTAAGGACTATAAATAAGTGAATAATGCTGATTATTGTTAATTTATTGATAAAAAGAGATATGATTTATATATTGATTATTATTACATTATTACTTAAATTTATTTATTGCAACTTCATACTGCCATTGCAACACTAAGAACTCTTATAATATTCAATAATTGGAATAATACAATTCAGTAGGACTTTAAAAAATCACTTAAGGACTATAAATAAGTGAATAATGCTGATTATTGTTAAATTATTGGTAAAAAAGAGATGATTTATATGTTGTTGTTATATTTTCTTGATACAAACTATACTGTACTGTTATACTAATTATTATTGAAAAATGTAATTATTTACAGCAGTTTCCACTTAACCGTGTTTCTTTAAATTTAATTATTAAAAATTGTAGTTAACAGAATTCAGAAATTTGAGCATCGCGATGCAGCAACCAGGTAACTGTATTGCAACGAGGGAACTATTTTGTAACCCAAGTATCTGCTTTCTCCCAATGAACATGTAAGTCAATTGGACTTACCGGTTCATACATTTTTTGGGAGGGGGGATATGTAATAATAAAAAATTTCGCCATTTTTCCTTAGTTAAATTATTCCAAATTCTTACAATTCTAATTTTTTTCCCCTGCTTTATTCCAAATTACTACTCTATATTCATTAAATCCTTATTCTTAATTTAGCTCTATCGTTAACTCTATTAAATTCCCTTTTATTTAATTCTAAATTGTCCAAATTTACTTAAATATAAAGCTTTTAGTTATTCTTAATTTCTATCAGGATCCTCGATCATTTCTGGGTTTTAGAATGTTTTTTGAGAGCCATTTTCATTTTTATTCTTAAATTATTTTCCCGCTCTAAAGTCACTTTACTATAAAATTAATCCACTCATCTCTGTCCGAACTCTTTCACGAATTATCTTTCATTGGTTGTGACGTAGCATGACGCGTCTTCTTTAATTCTTCATTGGTTCAGTGCGCGTTCTACGTCATAACTTGTGTTGTTCCGCGGGGTAACAAAAAGCAGCTGCCTGCGGCGCTCCCTCAGAATTAAGTCGTATTTTCAATTGTAAACAACTCCCTGGCTGCTCGTTTTGAGATTTTGAGATGTTCTAATACTTACCCTCTATACAGTGATGATGTAGTGATGCCAAGATTTGATGGTTATGGTGGAAACTGCCCAAGAACAATACTTAATAAAGAATTTCCAGTGAAAGCTTCGTTCGTTGTATTATGGAGAAACGCCTCTGGATTTTAAATTCACTGCCGCTATGGCCTCGACGAAACTGCAACTAAAATGTACGACTGCTTCTAAATATTTATATCATCCAACAACCAACGTCTTAATTTCATTGTGCAACCATGTGAATTCTTTCTATAATCCACGTTACTGCAACTACAACATATGACGGTGAATCATCGTGATATAATATATATATATATTAAAACACCTGTCTGAAATAGAAAAATTTTTAAAGCTCAGTCACACACATAAACTAAATGTTTTAGGTGTGTTTAGTAATAAAGAATTACACGAGCTTCCTAAAAAGTAATTATTTCAAAATTAATTTGAACGAAATTATAAAAACTAGTTTCATTGAAAGATTTCCTTGATGATTTAGGAGTATACAATTTTAAACAGTATACAATTTTTATCAGTATATTAAACAAATATTTCTTTAAAATTAACCTTTTCAAAATTACTTTCATGGAAATTTAAGCTTGCTTTAAAAAGCTGTTGATTTATAAAGAATATAGAATATTACTGGAAGAATTAACAGAAGACAATTGACAATAATTTAGTTTTAGATTAAACTATTACCACAAATATGTTTGTAAGCAGCACAGTTAAATTGCTGAAGAATTTATATATGTTGGATTTAACATCTAAAAAGTTTAAAAAATATAGCCAGGACTTGATTTCTTTGTAAGCGCAACAGTTTCGGGTTTAGGGTTGTAGCTACGCATTGTTACGATGTTATTATTTACTAATATAAGATACTTTTATTTAACTAAACTTCGCTCATTCGTACAAACAAGGAATTGTGTAATTCATTTTCACCTACTTCCTGATATGGTCAGAACTTAATTATTAATTAATTAATATATTAATTTTAACTATATCGTGATTATACGTTGAGAAATTAATTTAGCAATCCTGAATTGATATTATATGTAATATTTGTTTTCTTTTTTCTTGCTATATTTTAAACAGAAAGATAAAGAAACAGTAAAAAGAAGTATATTATCACGTGAATCGACAATAATTGTTTGTCCCTTAGAGCAGTACAAAAACTGCAGTAGTATATATATTTTTTTCTTGTAACAATTTCTTAAAAGGAGCCGAACAATTTAATCACTTAGATTTGGAATTTCCTTTAACTATAATATCCACTACTTTTTCAGGCTACCAATCTTCGCTTTATTTATTCACTGAATGTCTGAAATAAAGGTAGAAATTTTGAATAAAAAAAATCCCCAAATTAGCATTTTTGTACTGGGCCAAAATTTCAAAGAACGTTTCATGAAAATATCGGAAATTTCTAATAGGTGATGTTCATATATTACTTGTTGTTATTAACTTTGAATACTAATTTTTCAGAGTACAAAAACATAATTTCTCAGCAAATTGTTTTTGAGCAGTCAGTTGCCTATTACCTGCTAGGAATGTTCTGGGATTTCTTTGCATAGTGTGATGTACGAGGGAAGTAGGAATTACCTGCATGTATTTTTATATATTTATATATATATTTCGTGTATCTTTGCTTAGTTACTTACAATTCATTTACGTATATACGTATATTGCATGCCTCAAATTATCCCCAGAGCATTATCAGAAATACCGGATTATGAATGTATCATAAATTAGATTATAAAAATGCATTATTGACTCATTACTCGGCTTGTTTACTAAGGGATTGATGCATATATCTGTAGATAGTAATTCATATTAAATTTAACAGAATGAAATATTTCCATTCAAAATATTCGATTTCTCGTTACGTTCAAAGCTTTATCCGATACATAATGTTTAGTTGAAAATATTCGTAATTTTCCATAGTAAAATTGTCTTAAATTAAACATATAGACATTGCAATTCTTCATAAAATCATTCTTTTTAGCACTTTCCAACCTAGTTGAAAAGTGCTTATGACTTCGGTTTGTCTGGCCGTCTGCCGTCTGCCGTCTGCCGTCTGTCCGTGCTCTAACTCCCGTAAATATGCTCGGATTGCTCTGCAATTTTTATATGTTATTGTCGTTATCTATAGCATGTTCCCTATTTCAACGGAAATGTGTAGCACTTATAGTTTTTTTACAGGGACACTCAAAAGAATTCCGTTACATTGCGGTCTATGGGGAAAAATCATTTGCGGTTTATTTAAATAATGTTTCACTATTTTAAACGCATTGTAATTTATATATATTACTAAGGTGCATTAGAAGAAGCTTAATATGGAACAAGCACTTATAGTTACTTTACAGGGACAGTAAAAATAATTCCGTTACATTACGTCTATGAAGAAAAATCGTCTGCGGTTTATTTAAATAATGTTTCACTATTTTAAACGCATTGAAATTTATATAGATCACTAAGGTGCATTACAAGAGACTTACTACGGAATATTGTGTGTATAGCAGTCATCGTTCATTTACAGGGACATGCAAAAGAATTCTGTACTGTCTGTTAACAATAATTCCTGGAAGTGCGTTTTAAGTTATTGAACGCGATTTTAATTTTAACTTGCTTTTTGTCTATTACGTGGTGTGTATAAATTCTGTAGATCCTATACAGGGCAGCACAAAAGTTCGCGAACACATTTCTGTTTATTGACAAACTCCAGACGGAGAATTTTAAACTGTGCTACGCGTTTCCTAACTGAACTAAAATTATCATCTTATGTAGTATATATACAAATCTATAGATCCTAGACAGGGCTGAATAAAAGTATTCGGATATTTTTCCGAATATTGTATATGTTGGAAATTTCTGAAATTATGTTTTTAAATATGTTATGCGTTTTCTAAATTGTTTACTTAGATGTTAGCTTTTAGCTTATTAAACGGTATGATTTGTAAAATTATTTTGGAAGCGTTGGAAAGTGCTATATAATCTATGCTTGACGCATGATTTTTCGTTCTTGTTTTTTATTGAAAATACTAGAAAAACAAGCAAAATGATTAATTAAACCATATATTTTTCATTTATGCCTTATGATTCAAAAATGCAGGAATAAAAGTGAATTTATTTCAAAAACACATAATTTGTGGGGAAAAATACATCAAATAACTCTAAAGCATGAAACTTTACTATACATCTTTCTGTTTTAAATAGAAATAACAGTAAATGCATTAAACCCTAATTCATGAATGTACTTTAAGCTCAGTAGGTTTTCCCATTAACTTAAATTTAACCTACGAAAATATAAATCAAATTTTATTGTAAATGTTAATTAAGTTCTAAGTTCTTTGAAGTAATTGAATTCAAGAATAAAACTTCTTTAGTGAAAATAATTTATTAAAATACAACCTTGAGGAACAGATGAGTAATTCTGCCTAATATTATTGCACCTTAATTTTCCAAAATGAAAATTTCCTTAATTTTTCCTAATTGCTTTAATTTGTGCATGTTCTATAGCTTTTATATAACGCTTGCTTCTAAGAATTGTGGTTACTTTTGCGTCTTGTTGCATTTTAAACGTATTTACCTATTATTTTCTTAATGAGTAGTAAAGTTTCTGCTTCCCTTTAGATTCACATAGCAAAGCATCTGGGAAAAGATATTAAAAATTCATTTTTATGTTTGCTTTATGCAACTTACCACGCACTCGTATTTAGAATTATATTTATTATGATAAAATTAAATTATCTTGGTTTTCTTATATAACTTATCATATATGATAATATATGAAAAGTACGTAGGAAGATGATTTATTTTATAATTTTTAATATATCGCATCGTAATTGTAATCGTAGCATTACATCTTAATTTTTATTGGATTATACTTTTGTGTAGTTTTTAACACTTTCCAACCTAGTTGAAAAGTGTTTATGACTTCGGTTTGTCTTGCCGTCTGCCGTCTGCCGTCTGGCCGTCTGCCGTCTGTCCGTCTGTCCGTGCTCTAACTCCCGTAAATATGCTCGGATTGCTCTGTAATTTTTATATGCCATAGTCGTTATCTATAGCATCTTCCCTATTTCAACGGAAGCGTGTAGCACTGATAGTTTTTTTACAGGGACACTCAAAAGAATTCCGTTACATTGCGGTCTATGGGGAAAAATCATTGACGGTTTATTTAAATAATGTTTCACTATTTTAAACGCATTGAAATTTATATATATCACTAAGGTGCATTAGAAGAAGCTTAATATGGAATAGGATGTGCATAGCACTTATAGTTACTTTACAGGGACAGTCAAAAGAATTCTGTTACATTACGTCTATGGAGAAAAATCGTCTGCGGTTTATTTAAATAATGTTTCCCTATTTTAAACGCATTGAAATTTATATATATCACTAAGGTGTATTTCAAGAAGCTTACTACAGAATAGTGTGTGTACAGCCGTCATCGTTCATTTACAGGGACGCACAAAAGTTCGCGAACACATTTCCGTATTATTTAACTCCAGACGGAGAATTTTAAACTGTGCTACGCGTTTCCTAACTGAACTGAAATTTAACATCCTATGTAGTATATATACAAATCTATAGATCCTATACAGGGCTGAATAAAAGTATTCGGATTACTTAGATGTTATCTTTTAGCTTATTAAACGGTATGATTTGTAAAATTATTTTGGAAGCGTTGGAAAGTGTTACATAATCTATGCTTGACGCATGATTTTTCGTTCTTGTTTTTTCACGTCCGGGAAAATGACTGCAAAATCCCAGACAAATTTATAAATGTAAGTGATGTTCCATTTTCAAGTTAGTTACTATGTTCTTGTGTAACTCAATATATGTTCGATTCAAGGCCTCGTCTGTTTTATTTTATTTGTTATTTTATCAATAATGCTGTTATAAATTGCGCTAAAATTGAATGAAAAATATAATTCGTCTGGAATAGTATTATATATAAATTAATTTGTTCCTTGTTTATTGTTTATATAAGAAATAATAACGTATATCACAGAAAACTGCTTTAAAACGCGCAGATTTCCTTAACGTACTAGAATGATTTAGATTATTAAATACATTAAATTTAAACATTATCTTCAAGTTCAATACACCATTATCTACATACCTTCATACAACCTATCTTTAAATGTCTTACAAACAAATAATAATATTCATTAAAGGCAATGATTTGTGGTTAGCAAATGCAGTAAACAATCTCGATCTAACCACAGAAACTTCTAATAGAGGAAAAAAGCATAGATAAAATATGTATTAACACTTATTCCTTTAATATATATTCTTAATTTTAAATATAAACAATGATAAAACTTTTACATAAATCTTCTTAAAGCTCTAAAAGTTTTCCGAGTAATATAAATGTTATAATACATATTACCAGTATTATTAATCAACATTAATTACAAATAATAATTACGTTCTTAGCTCTTTGAACTAAAACACAACCTCCAGGTACATTCCTCTGTAATATTATTTTGGCTCATTTTTCTGGAAGAGGATTTTTCCTAATTACTTCCTTAAATATTGTCTTTAACAAGTTACTTATCCAGAACTTTTAAATTACGCTTGTATCTTAGAAGTGTGGTTATTTGTGTTTCATTTTGCATTTCTAAAGGGTTTTTGTATTATTTTCTCGTTTTCTGAGTATTAAAATTCTCTGCTATTATTTTAAAAATTAGATTAATTTAGCAAAGGATTTGAGAAAAGAGATTAAGTATTCACTTTAGTTACCCATCATACGTAGTATAGGGTAAGTCTTGTAATCGTTTTGAAAATCGAAAAAAAAATTTTGACGGATTTACACGTTTCAGACATTGGAGATTCCGAAAAACATATTTTTAGAAAAAAATTTTTGCCGTCCGTCTGTGTGTCTGTGTGTCTGTAAACGCTCTATCTCCCGACAAAATTGAGATAGAGACTTGCAATTTGGTATGTACTTAGTATGTAATAATGGGAAGAAGCCTATTTCATTTCAATAACCTCGATTAACCGGAACTATTTTTTCGACTCTCGAAATATTCGTTCTGATAAAAGGTATATAAAAATTTTCGAAATTGTTTATTTTAAGAAAAGAATATAAAAGGCAATAAAAAAAACATAAATTTTGCATAAAGCATGAAGTCGATCGGATAATGAGTTGATGAGATATTTGGAATCCAATTGCCACACTCTTCGATTTTTTATGACCTGTATTTCATCCAAATTTCACTTCAAAGATATATTTTAATTGGAAATTTGACGCTTAATCAGATGCAATAAACAGCTAGTTAATAGGATTATTATTTTTGGAGTTATAAGGAGGTTTCTTTCAAGCAATTTAGTAATCGAGCTCTTAAAGTTTATAACGTCATCAAGCCACGATTTTATTTGAATTGCAATGCATTTTATAAGTAATTTACACATTTTTATTTTAATATTTTACACTATGCATATCAGTGATGGGTAAGTATTACGGTGGCCCCCAACGACTAGTTTTATTTGTATTATGCAACAGAGCATGCAGCCGTGTTTAGAAATATGTTTATTAAAATGTTCTTACTTTGCTTAATTTCAAAAGCCACCTTTCATGATGTAAAAAAATGAATTGTTGAAAAAAATGAAATGTTGTTTAGAAAGTATCATAATAATTTTATGATACTTTCTAAACAACATTGTTGCTTATTCAGTTTAATTACCAGAAAATATGGTGCAGTTTATGAAAATTTTTGCCCGGCTACAGGTAGAATGCACTATGGAATTGTGGGGGCGCAACTGTACTGATACATATCAACTGTACTGATATTCATCCCAACATTTAAAACAGCAAGTTGCCAACATTTAAAACAACAAAACTATTTTAAAACAACTCACAAGATTTATTGCGTTTCGGTTGAATCTGTTTTATGGACGATTCCTCTTTAGTCACTATTATTTTGAGTTTTTGAAGAAAATGCCTTTTATGTTATTGTCTTTATTGACACTTGTTTTGTACAAGTATGTACAGGGTGGTTATAATATAAGTATCCCTATTTGGATCTGTCTGTTGCTCGAAGGAATAACCCGAATGAAGCCAAAATCGCTACACTTACTAATCGTGAAGGGGGAGGAAGAATAGAATAAGAAAAAATAATGATTGCAAAAATCACCAACAGATGGCGCTACTGAGTGTGAAATGTAATGTGTAATACAAGAACAAAGAATTAAGGCGTCAAACCAGATGACACACCTAATTTATTGGAAAATGTCACAGTGAATGTGGTTACACTTTCGCAAGGCTTTGCCGATCATGTTCAGGTTCCACACGGCCATTGTGCTCCAGGACACAATCCAGGCGGTGCACGACTTGCTCAACTGCGGAATATAACGCATCAGGAGGGATGTTTCGCACATGTTTGATATACAGTAAAGTAATTGAGGTTTGCGACAACTCCACGGTACATAATATTAAACATTACATTTCACACTCAAAAGCGCCATCTGTCAGCAATTATTGCAATTAATCATTTTTATTCTTCCATTCTTCTACACCCTTCTTGAATAGTAAGTGCATCGATTTTGGTTTCATTTCGGTTATTCCTTCAAGCTACAGACAGCTCCAAATAAAGATACTTATTTTATTACCACCCAGTATATTTGCTGTGAGATGGATATAAAAAATATATATAAGATAGATATAAATATAGGGTAAATATATACGAAGATAAAAATATAAAGATGGATGTTTCTATATTTTAAAACAAATCATGTCTGTGAATAACGCTGAACTTATATTAAGGGTAGTAAAGATCGGAATAATTATTCTTTTACTCTTAACATCGAAAAATGTAAATGACGAATAAAAAAATTATTATCAAATGCAATTTATTTGAAAATTACGTTTCAATATACAGGGTGATTATAAAAAAACTATCCCGATATATGAGCCCCTAACTATCATAACTTTCACAGAAACTGAATGAAACTTTGGTTTAAAGTATTTTGAGGTATGCGCTCAAGAATCATATGAAAGACAACAGTTAAATTCTAACAATTACGGTTACAGTGAGAAAATTTCGAAAATTTCAAATGGCAACACCTACTTTTTTATTGGAATGTGATCTTCATAGTGAAAAACCATAAAAAGCGTTGGAACGGTACCTTTAGCACGAAAATCACCCGCGCTAGACAGACTAAGAAGAATAGTGAAAACAACCAAGGACAGAGAAGCAACAGAAAACAAAACATTTTATTGTGTTTCATACATTTTTCATTTTACACACGACGACACTTTACATGCGGCAGATGGTGGATAGCACTGAACAATAAATTGTTTTACTTGAATATACATTCTTCTGTTCATTAGTTTAAAAGTGTTCATGATTTTGGTGTGAATACCTGCCGTATGTCTGCGTCTGTCCGTGCTCTAACTCTCGTAAATATACTCGGATTGCCATGAAATGAATATATGTTAATCAGGTTCACTATGACATGTCCAGTATTGAAAATGAAATATGCAGCTTTTATAGTTCGTTTACATGTATACTCAAAAGATTTCAGTTACATTACGGTCTATGAGAATAAACATTTCGGAAGAATTTTCATGATGAACATGCCTAAGATAGTTTCTCCTATTCCACCTAAGTAACAGCGAATAGCAATGGATTTTACCATTGTCCTATTTTTAGGACAGCCTGTACCGATCAAACTAATAAAAGTTTGGTAAGTTTTTTTTTTATTTTACGTGTATACATAGGCTTAGAGAAACATGTATTTAAGATTGTATAAAAAATTATATAAATTTTTACAATGCTTGGTACGATATGGGTTAATATATGAAGGAGCTCAGAGAGTGCTGAATTTTGTAATTCAATTTCATTAGTAATATTTATATGATCAACTTAGAAATAACTTAACCTGGGCACAAATGCTTATGGGGGGGGGGGGGGGGGCTCTTGCACTGATGCTTACAATGGCCTTGAGTATATATATATATCTATACTATTATATAAAGAGGAAACGGTGACTGACTGACTGGCTCATCAACGCCAAGCCAAAACTACTAAAGTCAGGGTCACGCAATTTGGACTGTAGATTGCTGTTATGGCCTAGGCAAGCAATAAGAAGGGATTTTTGAAAATTTCCCCCCGAAGGGTGTTAAAGGGGGTTCGAATGTTTTAGGTCATTTCGCCATATCTCAGCAGCAGTTATAGGTAGGAGCTTGAAATTCCAGAAAACAAATCTACTAAAAAAATGATTAAACACCTGTTTCAGCGATTTAAAAAATTCCCCCCAGAAGGGGGTTAAATGGGGGTGGTCGAATGTTTTAGGTCATTTCGCCATATCTCAGCAGCAATTATAGGTAGGAACGCGAAAATCAGGAAAACAAATCTACTAAAAAAATGATTAAACACCTATTTCAGCGATCTCAGCTGCAGTTATAGGTAGAAGCGCGAAAATCAGGAAAATAAATCTACTAAAAAAATGATTAAACATTTATTTCAACGATTTTAGAAATTCGCCACCCGAGGGGTTAAAGAGGGGGGTGGTCGAATGTTTTAGGTCATTTCGCCGTATCTCAGCAGCAGTTATAGGTAGAAGCGCGAAAATCAAGAAAACAGATCTACTAAAAATGATTAAACATGTATTTCAGCGATTTTAGAAATCCCCCCCGAAGGGGTTAAAGGGGGGAGTGGTCGAATGTTTTAGGTCATTTCGTCATATCTCAGCAGCAGTTATAGGTAGGAGCGCGAAAATCAGGAAAACAGATCTACTAAAAATGATTAAACATGTATTTCAGCAATTTTAGAAATTCCTCTCCCGGAGGGGGTTAAATGGGGGGTCGAAGGTTTTAGATCATTTTGCTGTATCTCAGCAGCAATTTTAGTTAAGAGTACAAAAATCAAGAAAACAAATCTACTAAAACCATGATTAAACATGTATTTCGAGGATTGTAGAATTTCCCCTCCCGGAGGGGGTTAAAGGGTGGTGGTTGAATGTTTTACGTCATTTCGCCATATCTCAGCAGCAGTTATAGGTAGGAGTTCGGAAATCAGGAAAACAAATCTACTAAAAAATTGGTTAAACACGTCTTTCAGCGAATTTAGAAATTTCCTCCCAAAGGGGGTTAAAAGGGGGGGTCGAATGTTTTAGATAATTTCGTCATATCTCTGCAGCAGTTTTAGATAGGAGCGAGAAACTCAGGAAAACAAATCTACTAAAAATGAATAAAACACATATTTCAGCAATTTTGGAAATTCCCCCCAGAAGGTGGTTAAATGGGGGGGTCGAATTTTTTAGGTCATTTCGCCATATCTCTGCTTTTATGTAGGAGGGCGAAATTAATTAAAACAAATCTACTGAAAAATTGGTTAAACCCGTATTTCGGCAATTTTGGAAACTTCCCCCAGAATGTGGCTAAAGGGGTATTCAAAAGTTTCGGGTCATTTCGCCATATCTCAGCAGCAGATTTAGGTAGGAGCGTGAAATTCAGGAAAACACATCTACTAAAAAATGGATAAACACGCATTTCAGTGATTTTAGAAATTCCCCCTCAAGGGTTTTAAAGGAGGTGGTTTTGAAAATTTTAGGACATTTCGCCATATCTCAGCAGCTGTTTTATGTAGTTGCGCGAAATTCAAGAAAACAAATCTACTAAACAAATGATTAAACACGTATTTCAGTGAATTTAGAAATCCCCCCCTCGAAGGTTGTTAAAGGGGGATTCGAAAGTTTTAGGTCATTTCGCCATATCTCAGCAACAGTTTTAGGTTGGAGCGCGAAATTCAGGAAAACGAATGTAATAAAAAAATTACATTGTCTACCCGTGCAAAGCCGGGACGGGCCGCTAGTATATATATATTATTGAAAGCGGTACTTATTAAGATAACCACCATCGGCTTTAATAATTTCGTGTTATTTAATGATTTTTTAAGAAAATGTTCTTTCCAATTTTTAGTAGTAAATGTTTTTATAACACCTTCATAATCATTCTTTAGTGTTCTATCTCGCTGACGATTTTTTGATCTTTGGAAATGTCTTCGAACGAAATTAACGATCTTTCGAAGGTGAAAGTATCCTAATAAAAAAAATTTATAAACAAAGTCTAAAAAATAAAATGCGTATATATATATATATATATATATATAACCATAAATGAAACATTACCATAACACCAACTTAAACTATGAAATAATGATTAAGTATGTAATAATTAGTTGACAATGAAAGTATTCCCCAACACACTGAATATAGAGACCAAAAACATATTTAAAAGAAGAAGAAATTAAATTAAAAATTGAGTAAATGAAATTGAATGAATGAAATTAAATTCGTGGAATTTAGACAGAATTATCAAGTCCCAAATGAATAAATACCACAAATAAAATGAGTGGTTTCATCATCATATTAGCCATAACATTGCTAAAGAATATGATTTTGGGACTATCACTCAAAAACAATGAATCAAACCTGTGAAAAAATTAAAATAAATACAATATTAAAAAGGAAAGAAACCATACCTATAATATACAGATAAAACTTGAAATAGAGTCATAAAGTACATAATCCATTTGGATTAAAAAAGATACCTGTGCACCACGTGAACCACACATGAACACAACCAAACACAGGGAATGAATTGCAAAAAATCATTAAATGTTGTCAAATTTAGTTTTATAAAGTGATTTACCATGTTGCCAGAATAGATGTTAGATTAATATGAATATTATTGTAAAACAACAGAAACCATGGTGCTTATATATATATATATATATATATTAAATAAATGAACGTATTTATTGATTTCTAGCCTCAAAAATAGCAATAATCTGAATTATAGTAAAATTTGCGTGAAAAATACAAGCTTGGGTCTCAAGAGGCTAGGTCGATGAGTAAAATTACAATTTTTACTTAAAAATTGAACTAATTGATACAAATATTCTTATACTATTCATCGACAATAAGGAAAATTGAGATGAAATGGTACATGACCTGCAGCTCAGGATCCGATTAAAGAATGGACATCTGTTTTAATAACAAATTTTAAATCAATTTTTATGTAAAAATGGAGAAATTATTTTCAATAATAATATACAATCTGCAGAACGGGCAGACTTTTAAAATTTTCAACGGATAATTTCTTTATATATTGTTTCTTCGTTCCTGTTTCATAACAGTGATGACTTTTCCTTTTCCACAATCGGGGATCCTGTCCCTGTTATAAAGTGGGATACTCAATCAATCCTTTAAAATTAATAATATACAATCTATTTCTAAAATGCGCGAGTAAGCAATTATGATTTTAAGCTTTTTATTTATGTGTTTATTTTTTTTCTTTTACCTTTACTGTTAATAATTTTAATTTTCCTGAAATACTTTACTTTTCCGAATTCTTTATTAAAAAAATAATTCATCTATCCTATAGTTTACTTTTTTAAAGCTATCATTAAGATATAATTAAGGTATACAATCAAAATGAAGTAATCAGGGAAAGCTCCCATTCAAATCCACAAGCTCTACAATTAAGAAATTAAGAATCTGAAAATTACGTCATGTTGACACAATCATATAAATTTTTCTGTTTAGTTTTTGGCTATATAAAAATACATTTAAAACTATGCATAACCTCATTTACATGGGCGTAAATTTTACACACGCACTTTATTTCACATACTTTTATGCTTCGTCAATATGTAATCAAGTAAAAATATATTTCCTATTTAATTGTAATGAAAATAATAACATCAAAGATAATATAAACCAAAATGGATAATTTTCTCGTAACGTCACAATAAATATGAATTTAATGTATACACGCATAAATATTTTTATGGAAATTTATCTTGCAAATAAAAGTTATTTGTTTACATGTAAGGCATTTGACATTTGAAGGAGATTGCTTTGAGACCTATAAGCTACAAGACTATTGACTTGAGTGATCCATATTTTTTATTCACAGAAATACATACAGGACTTTGACAAATTATATAAATCATCTTTTTCTTGCGGACGGGCAAGACCAAGGCAACACTAGATACCGGGCTTGCTCATTCACTCTCAAAACGTCATAAATGGTGGCTGACCGCGACCAGCGATTGGTCCAAAGCAACGCGCCCATCGCTTTGTGTCAATCGCTGTATGTCTTTCCTCCTAGTCAGCCACCTTTTGTGACGTCATCATAATGAATGAGCAAGCCCGGTATGTAGTGTAGCCCTGGCAAGACACAAGGAAGTATACGGCATTGAAGACACACAGACAAACTGACATCCATGCCTTACCAGGATTCGAACACGGGACCTCACCGTGGTGGTCGTCTCTGCTACCCACCACGCAGCCGGGCCAGCTACATGTAAGATGTTGGTACATTGTTGGAAAATATACATCGTTGGTGAGATGGATGGGTCCTGACAGGAATCGTCACCTCACTTGCGTATTATATAAATAGATAACTAAATTCAGATTCATATACTAACAAGAACGAAAAATCATGCGTCAAGCATAGATTATGTAACACTTTCCAACGCTTCCAAAATAATTTTACGAATCATACTCTTTAATAAGCTAAAAGATAACATCTAAGTAATCCGAATACTTTTATTCAGCCCTGTATAGGATCTATATATTTGTATATATGCTACATAGGATGCTAAATTTTAGTTCAGTGAGGAAACACGTAGCACAGTTTAAAATTCTCCGTCTGGAGTTAAATAATACGGAAATGTGTTCCCGAACTTTTGTACTTCCCTGTATAGGATCTACAGAATTTATACACACCACGTAATATACAAAAAGCGATTTAAAATTAAAATCGCATTCCGTAACTTAAAACGCACTTCCAGGAATTATTGTTAACATACAGTAGAGAATTCTTTTGTGTGTCCCTGTAAATGAACGATGACTGCTATACACACAATATTCTGTAGTAAGTCTCTTGTAATGAACCTTATATAAATTTCAATGTGTTTAAAATAGTGAAACATTATTTAAATAAACCGCAGACGATTTTTCTCCATAGACGTAATGTAACGGAATTCTTTTGACTGTCCCTGTAAAGTAAGTATAAGTGCTATGCACACCCTATTCCATATTAAGCTTCTTCTAATGCACCTTAGTGATATATATAAATTTCAATGCGTTTAAAATAGTGAAACATTATTTAAATAAACCGCAAATGATTTTTCCCCATAGACCGCAATGTAACGGAATTCTTTTGAGTGTCCCTGTAAAAAAACTATAAGTGCTACACACTTCCGTTGAAATAGGGAACATGCTATAGATAACGATTATAACATATAAAAATTGCAGGGCAATCCGAGCATATTTACGGTTGTTAGAGCACGGACAGACGGCCAGACGGCAGACGGCCAGACGGCAGACGGCCAGACAAACCAAAGTCATAAACACTTTTCAACTAGGTTGGAAAGTGTTAACAAGGGGACCGCGATACATGATTCACACAGATTTTGATTATTGTAATGTTTGTTGTAGGGGTCATACCCCTAACTATTCAGGTCAAAAGTTTCCTTTAAATATTCATTAGTTTTCGAGAAATTTCGGGTTGAAGTTCAGCATGCGTTTCAAAAAAACATTATTTCGTCAGTCTGAAAAAGGTAGCGCTCGCGCTTCGAGTCCCGGAGGTTAGGTTTCTGTCCTATCATGTGCCTTTTATCTTTATAAATAAATTATATATATTTGACGCGCTACAAGTTTTAAGCAGAATTATGAATTCTGCATCTGTGAACTTTTTGATATTTTCCTAATAAATTCCGTCTACATTTTCGAATCTTTCGTGAAAATTTATATTTTTTGCGCAATTTTTATTCGAATATTTCTGTCGACGAAAATTCAAACTAATTTATGTCTTGATATTTCGTCTTCTTAAAACGTTTGTTTACATTTATGTATATTTACTTATTTACTTATCATATTTAGGGAATAATGCCCCAGCTAAAAATAAACTGCAGTAAATCTGCAAAAAAAGTACAGTCGGAAAACTGCAGTGATTTGGCCGATTCCACGGCAGAATTTTTGAGGTCGATACAACTTCAAAATTACTGCAGTTTTATAAACTGCAGTAATTTTCCAAAAAAAAAAAAAATATTGCAATTTATTTCTGTTAGTGGCGCCATCTGTGAGCTATCTTAACATATTTTTATGTTAATATTTTAAAATACATATAATTTCCCCTTTTTCCGAGGTGAGATTTGATGTGACAATCTCAAGGTTAACAGTCCAGCGTCTTAACCATTCAGCCGCTGAGTCTTAGTGCCAAGTGAAATGCGTGGGGTCATATCGGAGAGGGGATTAGATATGCAGTAATTTTTTAGTTGGTACGTTCCTAGGCGGTGAGAAAAATGAGATTTTGAGGTGAATATAATGCTTAAATAGTTGATTTTCTATTTTAAACTAGTTTTTTTTCTGTTTTATTTTTTAAAATGTGAAGGGAACTGTTTAAGCTTTTTATAGCTTGTAAAAAAATTACGCGTGTACTTCGAAATTAATTTATTATTTAAATTTGTGGAATAAATAAATACCTTAGCGGATATTATTGAGATAAAGCATTAACTTAGGAAATATGTATTTTTAATGTGTTATATATTTTTAACTTAAAAAAAATTATGAATAATATTTTTTTTTAAATTAAGAGTATGTTTTTATAAAATGAAACTTTGTGACGGGACCTATTTTACTAAGAGAATGTTGTGAAGGCACCTGTTTTCTTAATAGAAATTTTGTACAGGGTTCATTAATAATTTCCTGAAGGGTCCTGTATATATTTTTATGGTTTGTAATAAAAAAATTAATTTAATTTTAATAATTAATAACTTTTAAATAAACTAAGAAAAATATTGTTGCTTTTTAAATGAATGTGTAATTTAATAAAATAAGTTGAATTATTTTTCGAACTAGTTTTTTTTTTCTATTTCATTTTTAAAAATGTGAAGAGAGCTGTTTATACTTTTATAGCTTGTAAAATAATTTTAATTTAATTTCAATAATTATTAATTTATAAATAAAATAAGAAAATTAATTCTTACTTTATAAATGAATACATGATTTAAAAAAATAAGCTGAATTAGACTTTTTTTCTTTCTACGATTAAGTTTAAAAATGAATAATAATTTTAATAAGTACATCAACAAATTACTTTGTTATAATACATTTATTACTAGTTAAATTCATGTGTGCATGAAATTTTCAGACATTTTCACTTGGAAATATTTTTAAAATAAAATAATTTCTATAATTACCGGGTTCTAATAATTGTGAACGATATTTAAATAAAATAACGCATGGGAACTTTATATATTTTTATTAAAATCCTTTTATTGATTGAAACATTATAAAAGTGATGTTTAATAAAATCTTGTATATATATATATATAATTAAAAGCTTTAATTGATTTTTAAAATATGTTCTGTAATATATGTCTATGGCTCATAGCAATTTTATTTTTTTAATTAATGTGTAAGATAATGATATAATATAGTAAGAATAGCAATTTAGTATGACATATGATATGGTTTTAATGCATTAGTTTTGCACTTAAAATGTTACAGAAGGCCCTTGTTATGTTTATGCCCAGGATCCCCAAATCTGTAAGTCGGCCCCTGATTAGATCTGAGTTTTTAACGATAAACAACATTGATTAATTTTTATATGTATATATATATATATTAATTTAAGAGTTTAATTTCTATTAATATTTGTTTTGTTTCACTTAAAGAAGGGTGCGGGGACTTTCCCAGGTGTTAAAATTAGGTCACTGAAATAAAAGTCTTAAAAACATTATTAATTATAAAGTAAATACTAAGTCATGCAACAATATCAGAAACTGAAAAACTTTAACATCTCTTTAAAAACTGCAGATAAACTACAGAAAATATAACACAAGCTTTCTATAAATTGAGTTATGTAAAATTACCTCACTCTAACTGCAGTTATACTGCAGATACGTCAGAAAATGTACTTCTGGATATGACTGTAAAATTACTTCACATTTACTGCAGTAATTCTACAAATGTAAACTCTCATTATTTTTAAAATTTATGATTCTCTAATCACTTCACATAAACTACAGTACTTTTGCAGATATTAGCTCACAGTCTTTTTGAAATAAATTACTGCAAAATTACTTCACATTAGCTGCAAAATAACTGAAGTATTTTCACAGTTGAGATTGCACTACAGAAAATCTACAGTTGACTGTAGAAAAACTTCAAAATCACTTCACTTCTATAGAAAACCTGCAGTTCATTTTAAGCTGGGGCATATTTTATTTATTTGCATTTTTTGTTTAAAAAAATTAAATGATTAAGCGAAATTAACAAACTAATATATCCTTTTAATATTTGATTTGTTCTAAATATATTGCAATATGTTAACTGGTGAAATACTAAAATATTTATCATAACCAACATCGAAATTTTTAGTTTATTAAATATGGAACTAATTGTGTGATACATATCGTAAAAATATTCAAAACAAATTATCGCTTTAAAAATCGCCATTAAATATTTTCTTTACGTAAATTGTTTTAACAATATTGCAATAATGTACAAATTAACATATTATATATTCTTTAAATACTTAAATTGTGATAAATATATTAAAAAATGCATTAAAAGTTGAAAAAGAAATTACTTCAAACGTGGTAATTGCCTGCAGAGGAAGCTAAATGAAAAGAATAAAAATAAAATTGTATTTATTCTGGTATTACCTTAAAAGTCATTGCAGACGATTTTTTTCAGGTATTTTTTATGCTAATCTACATTCCAGACTTGGCGAATATCGCCTAGACGACTTTAAATATACGAATGAGAAAAGTTAAGAAACATTAGCTTCGTGAAAATGGCAGGCTCGCCAACATACTTGGCAATTCGTTGTTGTCCAGAATCGTCTCAATCAATCGAATTTATATCCTATATATCAGCTCTCTTATACCAATGGACTTTACCCGAGGCTAACGAAAAAGAAAGGCTACCGCGGTGCTTTACGCATATCTTTTTTTACAGACCGCGGGAGTCACGTGATGCTAGAATGCACCAATGGAGGTGTACGAAAAGAGCATCACGTCACTCTAGCGGTCTGTAAAAAAAGATAAGTGGGATGCACCGCGGTACCCTGTCTTTTTCGCTAGCCTCGACTTTACCCATATCACGTCATCTGTGGGTAAAGAGAAGAAAAACACCAATAGGCGTGAAGAACAGTTTCCCCTTCGTCCAATAAACAGTCTTTTTCCGAAGGAAATTACCCTCAGAGGTGGGGGTGTTGCCACTCGTGGGTAAGGTCCATTCTGGGAGAGAATTGCGAGATGAGGTCAATTCTATTTGATTGTTTGAAATGATTTTGGGCAAAAATTGGCCAGCTATTATCGCCAACTAATGTTTGTAATCTTGTCACATTTGTTTAATCAAATTCGTCTAGGGGCGCGTTCAGAGACCGAAACACGTGTTACTCATATAATTGGAGAACGACGTCATCTGACTTTCTCAGGTTTAAGTTGGAATAAAACGGTTGTAAACGCTTTTGGGTAAAGTTATGGGCATGATTACAATCAAATACTTCCGTCAACCAATCTACCACTACATTCTGATCGTAGGAACATTGTAGCTTACAGAACATTGCAGGAACCATCCTAGCGACGTTGGCCAATTATATCATGGTCTTGTTAAAGGTAGACCAATCAAATGGTCAAGATTCAAGTGTACAGTAGGAGTCATAAAGAACGAGAGTTAACAGTTCCAGTTAGCAATAAAGCAAACAAACAAATCAGATTTCCCAACCACGTGATCACTTTACCCGACAAAACTCTCCAGGTAATGTGGATTACACGAAATCTGGGTAATTTCCGGCTCTGAACGCTACGAGTAACCCACAAAAAGTTACGTGATATCGGTCTCTGAACCAAGGCTAACGATAAAGAAAGGCTACCGCGGTGCTTTACGCGTATCTTTTTTAACAGACCGCGGGAGTCACGTGATGCTCGAATCTACCAATGCAGGTGTACGAAAAGAGCATCACGTCACTCTAGCGGTCTGTAAAAAAAGATAAGTGGAATGCACCGCGGTAGCCTGTCTTTTTCGTTAGCCTCGCTCTGAACGCTTCGGGTTACCCATGTGTTTTCCTACGTTACTCGGGGTTCGGTCCGTGAACACGCCCAAGGTGAGTATCGTAAATTTCTAAAAAGTGGATTTGCCATAGTTTTGAGGAAAACGTCCGTGTGAGCATGCGCTTTGTTTGTATGTCTCCACTTTCTTGTTACAGATATTTATATTGAGGTAATGAAATTCTCGAAAATTTTCTTGGCGATTCATTTTTGTTAAAAATTGTCTTTAATAATCAAATTTGATTTTCCTTATATCACCCAACTTTTACAAAAACACTCTTGACTTTCGCAGTTTTTCACACTGAGATTAGCAATAGGTATCATTCAGTGTGTTCAGAGCAGCTTACAGAAGTGTTCATTCTCTCCGATTCCTTGAGCTCGATTGTGAAAAGGTATGAGCGTGTACAGTCAGGGCAACACTAGATACCGGGTTTGTTCATTCATTCTTATGACGTCACATATAGTGGCTGCGAGGCTAACGAAAAAGACAGGATACCGTGGTGCCTTCCACTTATCTTTTTTTACAGACCGCTAGAGTGACGTGATGCTCTTTTCGTACACTTGCATTGGTGCATTCGAGCATCACGTGACTCCCGCGGTATGTAAAAAAAGATATGCACCGGAGTAGCCTTTATCTTTCGTTGGCCTCGTAGTGGCTGGCCACGACTAGTGATTGGTACAAAGTGGCGTGCCCGTCGTATCATGCCAATCGCAGTATGTCTTTTGTCGCAGCCAGCCACCATTAGTGACGTCATGATAATGAAGGAGCAAGCCCGGTATCTAGTGTTACCCTGGTGCAGTACATATGCAGTCTTTCGAACAATTAGATAACCGTCTCGTCAAGTAATCGGTGAGATCAGTCGTTTTGATTAGTTACACGGAATGAACCTTTTCAGGGCAGAAATAGATACCGGGCTTGCTCATTCATTCTCATGACGTCACAAATAGTAGCTGGCCACGACCAGCGATTGGTACAAAGTGGTGCTCCCAGTGGCACGGACTGAAAAGAGAGACATTTGTAACGCACCTCGACAGCCTGTCTTTTTCGTTAACCGCGACAGGTTAGAGAGTGACGTCAAATAACTGGTGAGAATTGTCATTTAAGTAATCTAGGATGCCTCTATATGAGAGTGACGACATACAATGATCTAAGTGGGTTTAGACTATCGACCTGAGTTATATACGGCCGGTGTATGACGTTTAAAACATCACATGGAGTGGAAAATTTTTACACGGTTATTGGTGAAAAGCGGCGCACCCCCCCCCCTTTTGCACCAATCACCAAGTAAAAATTATCCACTCCACGTGACGTTTTAAACGTCATGCACCTATGTGCGAGGCTACCGAAAAAGATAGGCTACCGCGGTGAATTCCACTTATCTTTTTTTACAGACCGCTAGAGTGACCTGATGCTCTTTTCGTATACCTGCATTGGTGCATTCGAGCATCACGTGACTCCCGCGGTGTGTAAAAAAAGATATGCGTAACGCACCGCGGTAGCCTTTCTTTTTCGTTAGCCTAGGCGACCTACGTTATACACGGCAGGTGCATGACGTTTAAAACGTCACATGAACTGGATCATTTTTACACGGCGATTGGTGGAAAACGGTGGGAGCGCCTCTTTGCACCCATCGCTTGTAAAAATGATCCACTCCTTGTGACGTTTTAAAAGTCATAATGAAATGGATCATTTGGATCAGAAAATGGATCAGAAAATGAAATGGATCATTTTTACACGGTGATTAGTGCAAAGCGTTGCGCCCACAGTATTGCACCAATAGCCGTGTAAAAATGATCCACTCCATGTGACGTTTTAAACGTCATGCACCGGCCGTGTATAACGTAGGTCGTGGTATAACGTAGTAGGAGCTTAGACAGACGCGTTTCGCCAAAATATAACAAACAGACATACCAGAACTTGTCATTGCCTGCCTGGACGAATTCGATTATACGATTCCGACCATAGAATTATTAAAATGTTACCTAGCTTCATGTGTGAGACAAGTTAACAAGCATTAGCTTGGCGATAATAACAGGCTTGCCAAGGTGCTTGGCGATTCGGTTTTGTCAAGAATTTTCTCAATCAATTAAATTTTATATACCGTATGTAGCCACTCCATATCTGCGCTCCCTAGTTAGATCCACTGGACGCGCTCATTTTTTTTTCTCACTTCGTGAAACTTTCAACAGCTAAAGTCTTCCGATTTGTTAATCACATTTCACAAATTGCTGAAAACCATTTATATCCCTTTGAATGGCCCTACGGTAAAGCGAACAGAACACGCTCTACAAAACTAAATTCAGACCCCCATCTGATCCCATCATTATTCGCTATATGCGAGAGTAGGATGCGATATAAAAGTGTGTTTTTACTGACGACACATTTCGCCAGCTTTGCGTTTCGTACCTTCTCAGAATCGAGCTGCAAGTACTTGCGAGATCGGTCACTTCGGTTAGATCTAGCGTGCCTTTATATGAGAGTGGCGACATACGATAGTCTGACTGTGCTTACAGAGTAGCGTTTATTCAAACTTTGTTGAATCTAGTCACTTTCTTTTCCAGTACGTGGCGATACTCGCCTGGATGAGTTCCATTTTGCGATTGAGACAAGTTAAGAAGCATTAGCTTGGCAATAATGCCAGGCTCGCCAAGATGCTTGCCTATTCGCTTTTGTCCAGAATCTTCTCAATCAGCAGAGCAATACTAGATACCGGACTTGCTCATTCATTATCTTGACGTCACAATTAGTGGCAGGCCGAGGCAAAAATATACAGCGATTGGCAGAAAACGATGGGAGGTCCGCTTTGTACGAATTTCTGGTCGCGGCCAGCCACTATTTGTGACGTCAGGAGAATGAATGAGCAAGCTCGGTATCTAGTATTACGAAGGCAACACTAGATACCGGGCATGCTCATTCATTCTCAAAACGTCACAAGTAGTGGCTGGACGCGACCAGCGATTGGTACAAAGCAACGCGCCCATCGTTTTGTGCCAATCGCTGTATGTCTTTCGTCGCGGCCAGCCACTTTTGTGACGTCATGATGATGAATGAGCGAGCCCGGTATCTAGTGTAGCCCTGGTATTGCCCTGCAATTAGTAAAATATTACACCCCGTATGTCGTCTCACTCATATCTAGGTTCCCTAGTTAGATCCACTGGACTCGCTCATTTATTTTTTTATTTTCTCACTTCTTTAAAATTTCACTAAATTAAGTTTTCTGATTCGTTAATCACATTTCACAAAATTTCTAAAAAACATTTATTTCCATTTGATTGCTTTCCTCTGTATAAATTATTTGTAACTTTTCGTTAAATAAACGTGAATTGTCTTTTCTTTTGACAAAGGTCGCAATCAGAGACCGAAACGCGTGTTACTCGTATAATTGGGGAATGACATCAACTGATTTTCTCTGGGTAAAGTTAGGTTAAAACGGCTGTGAACGCTTTTGGGTAAAGTAATGGGCATATTTACAATCTAACACTTCCGTAAACCAATCTACTATTACATTTTGATTCTAAGAACATTGCAGGAACCATCCTAGCGACGTTGGCCAATTATATCATAGTCTTGTTAAAGGTAGACCAATCAAATGGTCAAGATGCAAGTGTACAGTAGGAGTCATAAAGAACGACAGTTAACAGTTCCAGTTACCTATAAAGCAAACAAATCAGATTTCCCAATCACGTGATCACTTTACCCAACAAAATTTTCCAGGTAATGTGGGTAACCCGAAGTTTGGGTAATTTCCGGCCCTGAATGCTACGGGTAACCCGCAAAAAGTCACGTGATATCGATCTCTGAACGCTTCGGGTTATGCAGTGTATCCCCTATGTAACTCGGGGTTCGGCCCGTGAACGCGCCAAAAATATGCGACATGATCTTGAATATAGTTTATGGTCTATGGACGTGATTTCGGATTAGATATTTTAAAATTTTGTTGGTGTTAAAAACAGTAGAGTACCTCTATATGACAGCGGCGATATATGATGCTCAGCCTGTGCTTAGACGAACGCGTTTCTCCAAACTATGGCAACACTTTTCCAGCAATTGGTGATAATCGTCTGGACGAATTAAATTATAGAGTGAGACATGTTATTAAGCATTAGCTTGGCGATAATGGCAAGCTCGCCGAGATGCTAGGTGATTCACTTTTGTCCAGAATCGTCTCAACCAATTAAATTTTATTGCCGTGTGTCGTCACTCTCATATCATGGAATCAGGGCAACACTAGATATCGGGCTTGCTCATTCATTATCATGGCGTCACAAATGGTGGCTGGCGCGACAAAATAAATACAGCGATTGGCACAAAGCGATGGGCGCGCCGATTTGTAGCAATATCTGGTCACGACCAGCTACCACGAGGCTAACGAAAAAGAAAGGCTACCGCGGTACTTTACGCATAACTTTTTTTACAGACCGCGGCAGTCACGTGATGCTGGAATGCACCAATGCAGGTGTACGAAAAGAGCACACGTCACTCTAGCGGTCTGTAAAAAACGATAAGTGGAATGCACCGCGGTAGCCTGTCTTTTTCGTTAACCTCGGAGTGCATCACTTTTTACACGGCGATTGGTGCAAAATGGGGGATGCGCCGCTTTACACCAATCGTCATCCACCAATCGTCATGCACCAATCGTCATAAAAATCATCCACTCCGAGGCTAACGAAAAAGAAAGGCTTCCGCGGTGCTTTACTCGTATCTTTTTTACAGACCGTGTGAGTCACGTGGTGCTCGGATGCACCAATGTAGGTGTACGAAAAGAGCATCACGTCACTTTAGCGGTCTGTAAAAAAAGATAAGTGGAATGCACCGCGGTAGCCTCTCTTTTTTGTTAGCCTCGATCCACTCCATGTGACGTTTTAAACGTCATGCACCGGCCGTGTATAACATAGATCTTGAGCAAGCCCGGTATCTATCGTTACACTGGTGGTATCCTAAATGACAGTTTGTTTGTTTATTGAGAACATACATCTGACTTGTGTGCTTGACATCAAGTGCCCGCTTATAAATCATCGTCAATATACAGGGACGAGATAGCCACAAGGAAATTTACAACGCCAGAGAGTTACATCCGTGAGCTCCACAAAGTGTGTGCAATGGAGCTGGCGGGAGTCGAAACCGCAGACCTGACTCCTACGCTCACAAGCGATTAGCGGAATGGTGTCTTAACCACGCGGCCACGGAGGCCCCACAGTAATAGAAAAATAGTATTGTTGCTGTTAAAAACAACATCTTTCATCGATGATAAAATGTTAGGTTTCGTTATATTCTAGTGGCGACATATGAGAAAGAAAATGTAATTGGTTGAGGCGAATTTGGACGAATACGAATCGCTAAGCATTTTGGCGATCCTGCCATTATCACCAAGATAATGTTTGATGCCTTGTCTCACTTCGCGTGCCTTTATATGAGAGTGGTGATGTACGATTCTCAGACTGTGCTTAGGGCCCCACCAGTAGCTGAGAGGTTCTGTTTTCAAAGCTGGTAAGCGGGCGGTTAAAACCCCTGTTGCGCCCGTCGACCTAATCGTTGGAAGTTTTCCGTGGTGTTCTTCTAACTTTGCCGTAAATACGGTTTAGGATCCCTTAGAAAGACCCCCATGGAGGGCACTCTCCCCCTAGTGCCTATATCCCACGCGTAGGTAATCGGCCGACATAAAATCAACCAACCAGACAATGCTTAGACAGACGCATTTGTCCAAACAATGGTAAACCTAGACATTTTCTATTCCAGAACTTGACGATATTCGCCTTGACGAGTTCTATTATGTTAGTGAGGCAAATTAACAAGCATTAGCTTGGCGATAATGGCAGCACCATCAAGGTGCTTGGCGATTTGCTTTTGTCCACAATCGTCTCACCCAGTCAAAGATTATACCCCATATATCACTTCTCTTATATATATGATCCCTCGTCTCACTCTTCTAATAGAGCTCGTCCAGTCGAGTATCGCAAAGTTGTCTAACGTCAGTGTACCATAGTTTGGACAATAAAGTCTTTATAAGCAGAGTCTGTGTGCGCAGCCGTGCGTATGTTGCCACTTTCACATAGAGGGACCTTCTTGAAATGTAAAAAGGTTCAGAATCGTTCCCTTGGTCCTGATTCTGAGCGCTATTGGTCGCGACCTACGTTATACACTGTTAAAAATCTTGAACTTTTGCTGCATAGTCACTCCACCGCTTTTATAGAATATCTATATTTTTACCAATGAAAATACTCCATAATATAGTAAAGTAACCGTTTTCTCTAATAGCGGTGGAGTGTGTCTGCAGAAAATGCTGAAGTTTTTTAACAGTGTACATGGCCGATGCATGACGTTTAAAACGTCGCATGGAGTGTTGCATTTTTACACGGCTTATTGGTTCAAAACGGGGTGCGCCGTGTAAAATTGATTCACTCCATGTGACGTTTTAAACGTTTATTGAGAACATACATCTGTTTTGTGTTCTTGATATCAAGTGCCCGCTTATAAGTCATCGTCAATATACAAGGGCGTGATAGCCACAAGGAAATTTAAACACCAGAGAGTTACACCCGAGCGCTCCGCAAAGTGTGTGCAATGGAACTGAGGAGAGTCGAACCCGCCGACCTAACTCCTACGCGATTAGCGGAATGGTGTCTTAACCACTCGGCCACGGATGGCCCCTATTTAAACGTCATGCGCCGGCCGTGTATAACGTAGGTCGCGTATTGGTACGACTTCAATGTCAAAACTCGGCATAGATGTTAGAGACAACAATGTGTTTGATTCTGAGCGGTGTCGGTAGGATTTCGATATCGCTAGTATCGAGTAAAACATACAGAAAAGTATTGTTATATCGTGTAGAAGCAAGGCAACACTAGATACCGGGCTTGCTCATTCACTCTCAAAACGTCACAAATGGTGGCTGACCGCGACCAGCGATTGGTCCAAAGCAATGCGCCCATCGTTTTGTGCCAATCGCTGTATGTCTTTCCTCCTAGTCAGCCACCTTTTGTGACGTCATCATAATGAATGAGCAAGTCCGGTATGTAGTGTAGCCCTGGTAGAAGATAGTATTGCTGCTAATCTGACAGCGACCTACGGTGTACAAAACCGGTTCATGACGTTTAAAAATTCATAGGGAGTGGATAATCTATACATGGCGATTGGTACATAGCAGAGCGCCCCTCGTTTGGTTCCAATCGTCGTGTAAAGATCACCGTGTGACGTTTTAAAAGTCATGAACCGGCCGTGTATACGTAGATTACGATCTGACCCAATATTTAAGAAAAGTGTTGTTGCAATGGAATCTGACGACTTTTTTCGGTATCGAGATTTAACGACAGCATCGAGAATTAGGCCATTTTTTCTACTCCAGTTTATGAAAAATATGCAGTGAGCTTGTATTGACGGATCAGTCGAATATATCCAGAGTGACACTGGACTTTAGGTGTTGTGAGAAGACTTACATGAATTTATTATAGTTGGTGGTGTAAAAATGGTTGTCATTCAAGGGTTTAATTTGGAGGGAGTAACTAATATAGCCATCATTACAGAGGTATGTGACTTTGATTATTATTAAAATATCCATTATGAGGGGAGATCACGTTGAGCAGCCTGAAAATGACAATAACTAAACCAGTTTGAAAAACTATGGTTTTAAAAACAATGAATGAAATAATTTTTTTTTCTATAATTTCAAACTTTCTTGTAGATTAAAAAAACATAGAAATTATATATATTTAGCAATATTAATTAAATGATAACGAGAAAAACATCTTTTTAAAAATATGAATACTAAAATATACATTTTGCGCGCAAGGTTAAAAAAAATCTACTGCAGACACACACTTAATATTTCATTTAATTTTACTTATACTACTGTATTTTACGTTGAACCTAAATTTAAAAGTATATTGAAATTCATTAGCATAATTAATGGCTTTTATGATATTCACTAAATTTACCAAAAATTTTAGATTTAATTTTTCAATACAAAATTGTCTATGACAAAAATCGGACAAAATTTATGTTCAGCATAAAAGTATACATGAAAATTAATTATACGCAAAATTTCAAGGTTCTATATTTAGTTTTCAAATGAGAGTGGGTGCATTGTCAAAAAACAGATTTGTGATAAAGGGCTTCAAAAGTACCTTTATAGCATGACAGGAAATGGCTTTTTACAAGATATTTTTAGCTTTAACTTCTGTTCTAATTGGAATTTTTGTAAAATTCATTTGCAGTGTATTTGTAACATTTCAAGGCACCCACGCTAATTTTTTGAAAAAGATTTTTTTTTCAACGTGATTCCCCCCCCCCCCCCTCCCTCCTTAAAATAATTTCGAAGTTCATGTTTTCATTATTTTGTATTTCATTTTTATTTTCAATATTTATATTCTTGTTAGATGGCTGAATTAAGTTATTCAATAAACGCGTAATCTAAATCTGTATCATTTAAAAAAAGTCTGTAAGACGTTTTAAATGATAGGAAAATCTAGGCTTAGATGCTTTACACTCACGCTAAAAAAAAAAAAAAAATTATCGGTTAAAAAAAAGAAAAAAGTCGCCAAATTTAGGGGATTTTTTTCTTTAATGGCAACCTAGCCATTGTATTAAGTTATTCGTTTGGCGCAGTCTTGGAAATCGCGCCAAACAAACAGTCGCCAATCTTTTGTTTACATTTTAGCGTGATAGTAACACATCTGTTCCCTGGACAAGATTAATTTCGTATGTGGATAAAAATTGTTTAAGACAGTTAAAAAAAAAAACTTTACAGTTGAACAGTTTTATGAATGTATATTGAATAAACAAATGATTGAAGGTATCGTGTAGTAGTTTAAAAGGGTGGATGTTAAAGCGATAATTTTAATAGTGCATTTCGGTTGATCAATCGAGGATTTCTTTTCGTTATTAAACACAAACTTTAAATTAAATTTCAATTATTGCTTAAAGAGATAAAAACATAACACAAAAGGCTTAAAAATACTATTTATTATATAGGGTAGATGTGCCAGTAATGTGGACACATACGGAATTTCTTTAAAAATTATTTTTTAATTAATAGTTATATTCCACATTTTTTAATATTATATTAATTTTCCAACAATATTTAATCATGCTCATAGTCACATTTCCCAACGTGCATCGAAATTTAATAGTAAATAACAGAAATAAATCAAAACACCCTAAATTCCAGTAATGGACACCCCACAAAAAGTAATAGATAATTGATATTATGATTGTATTTAAAACTAGAATTTAAACAAAGCATATTAATGAAATAAAAAAAGCTGAATTTTTATTGGTTATTTTTTTATAAACCAAAAACGTTGAAGGTGGCCCATTACTGGAAGGCGGTTCATTACTGGCATATCTACCCTATATTGAATAAACAAATGATTGAAGGTATCGTGTAATATTTTAAAATGGTGAATGTTAAAGCGATAATTTTATAGTGCATTTCGGTTGATCAATCGAGGATTTTTCTTTTATTAAACACTATTGACTTTAAATTAAATTGTAATTACTGCTTAAAGTGATAAAAACATAACACAAAAGGCTTAAAAATACCTTTTAATATATAGATGACGCATGTTTCATGCGCTCTAACAACGACTTCTTCAAGATCAAAATGATAAACTATTTTCGCAAAGTTTTTGAAAGTATGTTAAACTTTGCGAAAATAGTTTATTTATAATTTTGATCTTCAAGTTGCCATTAGAGCGCATGAAACATGTCATCCTATGTATTAAAATGTAGTTTTAAACCCTTTGTGTTATATTTTCATCACTTTAAACAATAATTACACGTTAATTTAAAGTTAACAAGTGATTTTATTATATTTGTACCATTGACTTTATAAATTATTTTTGATATAATACCATTTCCTGAAATAGTTTAATGCATATATGAAAATCGTCCACAAATCTTTCGTAAGATGCGAGTTATTTTGACTAAAATTAAACTGCAACTACTTACTGTTCGTGGTATCAGAGTGCTGCTTTTATCTATTTTTACAGTTTAGCTTGGAATTTTCAGTTCAGCTGGAGAATCTGATGAAATGGTTAACAGGTGTGTTGAATAAATGTTTAACTGCACAAGTAAGGGACCAGTCATTGGAGAATGTATCAAAGTATAATTTTCTACCAACCGAAATTAACATATCAGTGAAATACATTTTTCTACAGTTTACCGCGTTTGTCAATTGCTCGAGCACTCTGCCTATTTGAAATTTAGCAGGATTCAGCATGCCTTTTCATTTGTACTTTTGTTAAAGAGCCCTGTATTTATAAACCTTTTTCATTATTGCGGTACACTTGGTTTTCTACTGAGGATTAATAGCCCTTGTACACAACTCGCAAAAGATTTTGAATGCATTGTTTTCTATAGTGGCAACTACTTGAAATTTTGCTTACTGGCGTTAAACTATTTCAACCTACTTGAAATTTTGCTTACTGGCGTTAAACTATTTCAACCTGGTTGAAATTTATCTGTTGGGTTAACTAATTCACAACTGGTGTTGCCTTTTCCAGTGTCACCAAATGTGGGACATTGAAACTATAAATGCTGGACAGCGGCGATTAAATCGTAACATAAAATTACAGTTAATCCTCTGAAAACGGAATCATTTCTTAAATGTGAAGTTTTCATTGTCCATACAATAGGAATACCGTATAATTATTCCTGCTAAGACGAATGCTGTTTAAAACGGAATTTTTCTCTTGTCTGTTGGGATTTTGTCTTAGCAGGTTTTATTATGCTATATAAACACAACATTCTTAAACAGTAAAATCTATGGAAACAGAAGTGTAAAGGCTGGAAGCAAATTCGAATTTAGCTTTAGGTATAATTGTATATTATCGTAGGGACAGTGAAACTCTTGCTTTTAAAACATAATCCGTTATAAACAGGTTCCGTTTACACTGAGCTTAATCGCCAAAGTATAGTAATACTACTAAAATTAGAATCATCGAGAACTACAAAAATTTCGTTTTAGGCAGGTTTCTATCTAGGCGGGTATATTTGTAAGAGGTATTTTTTTGGAAGGGATTGCAAAAATAGTCTTTTATGGATAGGTTCTATTCTCTCAGGTTTTACTGTTTTAAACTTCACTATATGCATACTAACCAACAGCATGGTAGTAAAAGAATTCGTGCATAGGGTTTTGGAGTCCCGCGTATAGATTAACATACAAGATAGGACAGTTACAGCAAAATATGTAATGGCAGCAATAATAGTGTAACAAGGGAAGAAAACTAACAAGCTTCCGAAATTTACATAAGCATATGAAGTATGTTTATGCTCTGTTTTTAATATCTATTCTTTTCGCTTCGAGGCACACGATTCTCTTTAAATTGGCTGTTCGCTGGTGTGTTAAGTTCCTTTTTAAAGGATTTCATTATTTTTTATTTAATTATTTAAACAGTTCTTTTCAGAACTTTTTTAGTATGGTTAAAATATGTTAAAATATGTCACGTAGACTCATGTCTGCATACAAATCCGAATTTTAAAACTTTCGTTTTTCGCTTTACCTACAAAGTTGAAAATGTAAACATGTAGCATTTAAAAAAGAAAGATAATAAGATAGACGTTCAAAAGGAGAAATATTCCGTCTATGAGACGTTTCTTCCCCCTTGTCACTACAGGCGCTGCTTTCGTCATCGCGTTACCATTACGCCTTATCCCTTTAAGACCTGACCTACTCAATTGTGTAGGTGATCCTATGAAAAAGAAAAACAATTTCCTCTTTCCCTGTGATTTAAAGCCAAGCCTGCACCACATAATTGTGTGGATCCTCCTTGGTGTAACCTGACAACGTAAATATTTTTTTCAATCAAATATGATTATATTAGGGTTAAAATAAAAGTTTTAATTTCTACCAAAACTCCTCAGGTCTTAAAGGGTTATGATAGTCTCCTATCTTCTGTATTAATATGTTCTGCATAAATAGGGACACCTGGCAACACTTGTCACAGCCGACAGTGGTAAGCCTTCAAGTCGAGTGAAGCAGGAAGATAATCTTGTTCGTATGACGCGGGTATGGCATAGAATTCGTATGATATTTTAAAAATAGAAACTGATGTGGAATATTTAACCCTTAACTGCTTGCTGTCAGCGGTCTCACAAACCTCTGCTTTTTTTTTTAATTTTTACTTACCATGATACGTAGTATAGGGCAAGTCTTGTAATCATTTTTAAATTCGAAAAACATTTTTTGAGTGATTTAAAAGTTTCAGACACTGGAGATTTTGAAAAATATATTTTTAGAAAAAACATTTTGCCGTTCGCCGTCTGTGCGTTTGTAAACGCTCTATCTCCCGAACAAGATAGACTTGAAATTTGGTGTGTACTTAGTATGTAATAATGGGAAGAAGCTTATAGAATTTCAGTAACCTCGATTATCTGGAACTATTCTTTTCGGACTCTCGAAATGTTCGTTCTGATAAAAGGCATATAAAAATTTTCGAAATTGTTTATTTTAAGGAGTGAATATAAAAGACAATAAATTTTGCATAAAGAATAATGTTGATCGGTCAATGAGTTGCCGAGATATTTGTAATCCTATTTTACTCTTCGATTTTTCATGACACTGTATTTCATTGAAATTTCAATTCAAAGACATATTTTAATTGAAAATGAGACTCTTAATCTGACACAGTAAACTGTTAGTAGGATTATCATTTTTAGAGTTATAAGGATGTTTCTTTTTTGCAATTCAGTAATAGAGCATTTAAAGATTATGACGTCATCAAGCCATGATTTTATTCGAATTGCAATGTATTTTATAAATAATTTACATATGTTTCATTATTATATTTTATATAATGCATATCCATGATGGGTAAGTATTACGGTGGCCCCCAACGACTAGTTTCAATTTTCACTGTTTAACTGTAGATACTTGTGAAATTGTTTCATATGGAGCTCTAGTACTATCGATAGACTTCTGAGTGGATTAATTTTAATTATAGTAGTTCTGTACATAATGTTTAGTACAGACACGCTGTCCTTTAAGTTAATAGCCTTTTATTAATCTTTCAATCAAGCTGTCTGAGAGTCCGCTCACAGCAGTTACGACAAATTTTCTATGGAGCAGTTCAGGGTTAATATACGGGGTGCGATACAGACCAGTATTTCCTAATACATCACGATGCTAAGTGTACTAAACACTGCAAAATGATGGCAATAGAAACTTTTTTTTAACTGCCAGTGAATAATGCACACCGATGTTTGATTGACAGGTTTCCTCAAGAACTCTAAAACGTACTTGAAGAAAATAAAAACACAATAAGAACCTATTTAATAAAAACATACATTTTTAACACAAATAAAAGTGAAATATGTAAATACAAATTAAAATTTGCCTTGCCTTTTTTTTCTTTTCAAATTTGAAGAAAGAAACAATGGAAAAAGCTTTTAAAAATGCCGCAATTTTTTTTTCTAAAATTCCTGCTCAACAATGCGAAACTTTGACTCATTTTTAAACGTAGAGGCATAAAATTGGCAGGCCTGGCTCCTGACGCAATTTGGAATTGAATTATGATTTCCACTTTTTAGATAAATTATCGAGTTATAAGCTATTCTAGTCACGTGACAAGTTTTTTCCCTTAGGGCCTGGTCAGCGATAGAAAAAAGTTTTTCCCTTTTTCACTCTGCGGTGTGAATTCGGTTCAAAATGCCGAATGTGACAGTATTTTCTGAAAAATCTTCTGCCTTTACCAAAAGCAATAAAAACCTCTTTCGATTTAAATATTTTCTGAATAAGCACAGTTGCCAATTTCATGAGTTTCCCCCCCCCCCCTCCAAAAAAAAAAATACAAATGTGTCAAAATGGCTCTTTTAGTTTTTGATAAACAGCCTTAAAATTTCCTTCGAGCTATAAATTTTACAAAGGACAGGTTTCACGAAAAATTAAATAAAATCTGCTTTCACTGATGCATTTTAAACATTTCTAAATGCTCAAAATATGTGAAGAGTATAAAAATATCTCAACCCATCCCTTCAAAACAAAAAAACTTATTTAAATCACAAAAATATTCAGTGTATAATTTTTATTTCATCGGTTACCTTTCGGTACAACTAATCCCCATAATGACAGAATATTCAGTAATGAATTTTTATTAAGAATATCAATAGTTATTTTGTAGACATAGACAGTTTATTTTTGGTAATTATCGTTTATGGACGCTATTTGCTTCAAGAACATTTTAAGTATGTTTGACTTTTTGCAGCTGAATATTCTTGAAGAACACTGTTTGATATATGTAGCATCAATATTTTTATGCAAAGCTGCAATATTTTTATACAAATTAATTGCCATCTATAGATTTCAGTGTTAAGTGCGGGAGAGTAACAAGTTACACTATTTGAAGCTGGGCAAAATTTCTGTATGCTCTTTAGTGGGGATAACATCGTTAGTTCTCGTATAAGGAGTATACAAAATGTTTATGGTTACAATTATTGTTTGAAATGCGTTTCAGTTACTCAATTTTATTTGGTATGCTGTTAAGATATACGTTGCAGAATGTTTACTTTGTAAAATGTTAGTAAGATGTTTATAAACGCAGAAGTTAGACATAACAAACATGTTCAAAGGTAAGATTTATGTCTGAAATAGAGGTTATATTAAGTGTGTTTTTAATAAATATATATGTATACTTGGTAGTATATAAAGCATATCAGCTTAAGTTGATTTATAATATTTAAAGCAATAATTTATATCTCTGCGAATTACTTAAGTATACACGATAGAATCTAATCGGTGTTTAAGGTCTTCTAGTCTGTATTCTTATTTTAGGAAATATTTGAAATGCAGTTTATATAGTCGATTGTAACATTTAATAGATTTAAAAATATGTTACTCTTTTAATAAAATATCAAAAGGCATACCAGTAGACTGAAACACAGTAATAGATTTAAAATTTTGTTAGCTTCAAGAATCGCTTAGAAAAAAAGTCCAATGTGTAATGGAGGTGTGTACCAAACAATGCACGTATTTCTCTTTAAGTGCGTAAATAAATGTTCCCCGACGGTTGGGAGACCGAACACTTACATCTCAGGAGCCTGGCGGGGTCTTCCTTCTACTTTGTTCTCGGGTCCTGACAATTTGGTTAGGGTTCCGCTGGTGATAATTTGTCTCCCCCCCCGTGATTGCACTTACACTCAAAAGCAAAAATTGAGTTCTCGAGGTGTTCATTCCTCTCCTTGTAAATTGGTGTGTGTAGCATCTACATTTCTGATTCAGAGCCTCGCAAAATAGTTTTATAGATTGTGTTTGACATTGTCTGATGTTAATTTCATAAGTTTATAATTTTGCTGTCAATATGTTATGTTGTGTGTAATTTCTGTAGGTTTTGCACCAGGCTTTACAAATGAATTTGGATATAATACCGCCTAAGTTTCGCTTATTACCTAAAATAAAGTTTAATACATATCAGCGAATCTCTCTCTGGCTAACCTTCCGTAAGATTCGGGTTAATTAACCTGTAACTACTGATAGTGATCTCCGACTTATGTTTAATTTCAATTTTCAGTTTAACTGGTAACTTTCAGTTCAACTAGTAATTTTCAGTTCAACGAGTGGAATTTTGTTTCGTTTGGATGTCGAGTACTATCGTTAAATTCTGGGTAGGTGAATTTCGTATATGAAGATTATTATAGAAATAGTATTTTACGAGTTAACGGAGCCTTTTATACATATTTCGACCAATCGGTCTCGGATACCACTAAGAGTAGCAACAATTTCTGCGACAGTAACTACGGGTTAAATAAGTCTCGAACCAGAAATTATTTTAAGAAGTGGGATTAAATAAGTTCTAAGTAGAAATATAAAATTAATGATACCTGAAGTAAATTTCCTGGTTCGAAAGTTATTTAACTTGTCAAGTTAACCTACATTTTACGGAACAATTGTCGGAGGTTGGTAAGTATGTTTAATGATTTGTTCAGTTTTCAAGGTAAAGCAGTTCTGTTTATGGCATATGCTCTTTAGTTATTTTATTGAACTACACGAAGTAATACAAATAACTGCATGCGGAGTCGAAAATTGCGATGTTCAAATAACGTTCTAGTGATTTTATACTTTTTAATGAATGGCAGTATTTCAAAGTACATTTTGAAAAAACCCTGATGTAGTCTTTCTTACCTATATGCCTGTAATCATGGATCTTTCGCAAACAATTTAAAATTAAAACAAGTCCGATGTGCTAATCCCAAAACATTCTCCTATCTCATAATTGTTTATGCTTCAAAATTCGCTATCACAGCGCTAATAAAATGAATGTTTTTCATCATTCTGTTGTACGTCAGCTGATTACAAATCACCGGATTACCTGGATGCGAAGCACCCTTCGCTGCACCAGCAGCCGATGTGCAACACAACTACGAAAAACCGAAAAAAATATCATACAAATCACTATTACAGCGCCCCCTCCGACGGAATATTCCAAAGGCAACAGAGACCTGCTGACCATAGCCAAAACTATATGAAATTTGGTTAATTTTTATGCATAACTTCATACAATTTTCGACGATACAAAATTGAAAACAAATCACTGTCAGAGCGCTCCTTTATGGCGGAATATCCCAAAATTTAACTGGGACCTGCTAGCTATACTCAGAGACATATAAATGAAATTTGGTTTAATTTTATTCATAACTAAAAACACTTTTCGATGATACAAAGAAGACACACACGGACAGACAAAACAGAAAACATGCTTCTCGGGATATCAGACTCTTAACCCTTTGAGGGGCGGTGGTATATATTATATACCACCTAATTTTAATCCGATTCAAACCAGAAACTTTTAATTAAATTTTACTTTTTCAATCCTTTCCGGCACAAATTCTGTTCGTAAAATGCGAACATACTGACTGACACCGGAATTTACAAACGACTTTTTTAGAAAAGAAAAATTCCTTATTTTAAGCTTCCATTACAGAAGCAAAATTTTATTAAAATATTCTTGGTGCCGAATGCAAGTTTGGAATTAAAGTTAGGTGTGCCCTGTGTGGGACCACTGTGTCGGAAAGGGTTAACTTTGACGAGAAAAAGTTGAAAAATTGCTTATTATTTCGAACTAAATTCTTTCCTGAATTCCGGTGGGAATTCAACGTTACAAGAGCACAAGTGCTTGCCCCCTGAAAAGGGTTAAAACATGCAAATCTTCGAAAACTGGATTTCGAGAAAAAATTCTATTACAGTACTTCCTTTTATTTATAGATAGAAGAAAGTAAAAATCATACATTATGGTATACTAGCAAGCTACGCCCGCTAAGCTGGTCAATTTCTCTTAACGCACCTTTAATCAAGTGAAATATTGACTTTGAATTTGACCTTGTATTTTAAAACCCTATGGATCTTTTCTTGGAATGTCTTTCTGCATTTCTGAAAACGATACGAACGCTATTGCGTTATTACATTTTTATTGTGTCAGGCAAAATTTGGGCTGTTAAGGATAAATTAGGCCAATTCTCTGTAGACTTTATTATGGAATAGGTCAGCATTAAAAAAATGAATAATTATGTTAAATTATGGTGTCTATTTGGTTTACATTATGGTGTCTATGAGGAAAAATTATTTCCGTTGGATTCAAATTGGGTTTGAATAAAGTTACAATTTACAATACTTCAAATATAATGAAATTGATATGCTTTACTGAGGTGGACAAAAATAAAATGCTCGTCGAGAATTAAATAAAAATCATGCACTCGCGACATCATAATTCCCTTTTATATTTTAACAGAATAATAAGGCTACTATAATTTCTGAGTCAGTATATATGTCAGGACACAATGACGTTATCATTATCCTTTTATGCGTGAAAATTTCGCTAAGGTAATTGTAAAATTTGGTAATTTTTGAAAATTAAAATTTGAAAAACGGCATAATCATTAGATTTGAAACTTACATAAAAAAAATACAATTTTTTACCTTTCTAACGCAGTTTGTCTAAAAATTTTCTGACAAATACTTCTCGAGCTGATAATTTTTTCAGTAACTCCAAATGTTTCATTTTCAGAGATGGTTCTGTGGCAACGATTAGCGGAAATCCCAGTCGTCAGCAACACATACCTTTTTATTAAAGAGGATTATAACACATTCCAGATTAAACAGGATTGTATTTAGAGTCTCAAAAAATCGTCACACCTGTTTCTAAGAAATGCGTAAAGTTTAGTTTATTTACCTTATTAAAATTTTTTGTTGCTATTGATATAGTTTTATGGGATTTCAAGCAGGGCGATTACTGAAATTAAACATTTCATTTTTCTGTTTATCCTAATAAAACTTAAACTGATTGGCCAAGAAAAAGTCTTCCACCCCCCTCCCCCATCGAAAAAAAGGACTCTAAGTCTTATCGAAAGTCTTGTGTTCATAAAGTCCCGGACCCCTTTTGATGTTTTATAACTCATAAAATAATAAAGATAGATTAAAATTAATAACATAAATGGTTAGATAGACTCAAATAGTTTCATGACCCTTGTCAATGAACTTCCACGTGTGCACGTAAATTAATAAGCAGACGATATTTAGAAAAGTACAGATATTTAGACTGGAAAATGAAATTATTCCCGGACCCATTTTGATGTTTAATAACTCATAAAATAACGAAGATATAAACAAACTTATGGCATTTATTGATGGAATGACTCATATTATCCATTTCAGGTTTGAATATCTTTACTTTTGTAAATATCATCTGCGCGTGTGGTTAATTTCAGATAATTTCATTTTTCAGTCTAAATATCTGTACTTTTCTAAATATCGCCTGCTTATTAATTTACGTGCACACGTGGAAGTTCATTGACAAGGGTCATGAAACTTTTTGAGTCTATCTAACCATTTATGTTATTAATTTTAATCTATCTTTTTTATTTTATGAGTTATTAAACATCAAAATGGGTCCGGGACTTTATAAACACCCTGTATATAACGTCGAATTCGGTAAATTTTTAAGTGAGTTTAATATAAACTAAATGATCAAAGTATTTCGCGAGAAACTGGAAATAAAAATCTTCCGAATTCTTGTGATAATGTTTGCAGTAAATTTTACTAGAGACCCTTTTTCATCTTAATTATATTATTTAAAACCAGAAGATATTGAAGTATTCCATTAATGTTGGTACCTAAGATTGAAACTATTCGAACACACTAGTCGGGACAGTAGGTTTTTTAACCACCAGCTTTTGGGTTAAGTTTAACCCTTTCACGCTCAAGGGAAATATTTTTCCCTTCTATAAAAATCGTTATAGATTGTTCAATTATTATTGAATCGATATTTTTTTTTTTTACTAAATCATCATCTTCTAAAATAAAAGCGTAAGTCATGTGACTGTCATCAACAGTTCCGGGATGGCCGTTTCACTTTTTCATATGCCAGGCGGCCATTTTTATTCAAAATTATTTTTTCGAATAAAACTGCATAAGTTACATTTTAAGAAATATCGTTGAAAAAAAAATATTTGAGAGGTGACTTACGTTCAATTATGTGTATATTCTGCAATAACTTCAGTCGAAATTAGGTTCTCAGTTCAAATTCTCTATTCATGAAAGTAAACAAAAAAAAGATTGATTCGTCTTGAACATTTAAAATATTAAATCATGGAGGTAATCATTCGCAAAGCAAGTTCTCCGCGAATGAATTTTTGGACCGCTGCCTCGCGTCAAAAAATAAATCTCACCAGTGTGACAATCAAAGTTTATCATAATTATGTGCTATACAACTCAACTTCCGGACCTTTTCTTGAAGTAAATTGAACTCATGTCATAATATTTAATGAATCAGATTTTTAGCATTTTTAAAATCGCTAATACAGCTTTTATTTATCACGTGTACAAATTAGAAACGATACTTTGATTTTGAAATCAAATGTTTTGATTTATATTATTTCTTATTTATTTATTTTCTATTTAAATGAAAAGTGTGAAGTATTTTAAATTTATGCAATATAAGCATTTTAGATTAAAGTTAAGTATTTTAAATGAAATGAGTGACAGGTTTATAATTTAAAATTAAATTAATGCAGTATGAATGATGGTGATGGGAACAATATTTAGCTATTTATCATCTGCTTCCGGCTAACAAAAATACTCATAATTAAAAAAAGAAATAAAAAGAAATAAATGATAGTTTGATGTATATAAATATTGATATACATATCAAAAATAATTTATAGAACTTAAAAAAAAAGTAAATAAACAACAATTTCCATAACAAAGTTTTCGCCAAATTGGCGGCGGGAAAAATCGCGCGAACGTGCGTATGTGACACCTGTGCCCAAAAAATGTGAAATGCTACCATGATCGCAAAAGTTCATGATTTGTCTATTAGAATCTTCCGATTTGGCGAAGGGAAAATTAAATTATGAATAAATGTAACGTGTTGCAATGTTTAACATACATTTAAGGGAGACCAAACTGGTCGCCAGTGGCGGCTAGTGTCAAAATAAAACGTATGTCCAAGGCGGCAAATGTGTTTCTGAACGAATAAAAAAAAACTGTCAAATTTTATTGCGCCAAAACCAAAACATTCGCGGGAACTTGAGAAAATTAGAATACCATAACTATTTATTTATTTTACTTTTCTGATAATTTTTGTTTTTTGTATTACAAAGCAATAAATAAAATACCGATATAATAAACCTAACTCTTCGTTTATTTACTTTTATGGTCCATAGGGAAAAATATTTCCCATGAAATTATAGGGAACCTATACACCCTGCTGTGTTTTTCTGGTGATATTCTCTTACTTTACACCCACAATAGCTAAAATATTGTGTTGTATTGGCATATTTAGTCTTGGACATCTTATGGTCCTGTAAGGGTTAAAATATTATACGCATGATTTATCTTTTCCAAAATACGTGTATCGTTGCATAGAGTAAGGTGGAAGACTGTGGCTTTAGGAAAGGGAAAATATGTGCAACACCCACAGTTATGTGAACTACAACGCGCCTATATGCTAAACATGTTGAAAAAATGTTTTAAAACATTGACAATTGAAGACCCTACTAGCTCTCTGATATTATAGTAAAACGTACATATACCCCCCCCCCTCCTACATCATGTAAAATATGAAAATGTATATGTATGGACATACTCGCTGCACTGTTAAAAATTTGCAGCAAACTGTCCAGTTATTTGACCATTTTTATAGAAAATGGTTACGTAACCGTAATTTAACTCAATTTTGACTATAATTTGGGCAATAATATGGTCAGAATGGAGTTAAATTACGGTTATGTAATAGTTTTCTTTAAAAACGATCAAATGACTGGATAGTTAGGTGCAAATTTTTAAGTGTTGGTTACAGAGAAAAATGTAAGCGAGGTATTAATTTATCTTGTGTAAGAATTTGATTTTGAAGTTACGCATGGATTGAAGTTTTTAAGATATTTTAAAAAAAGTGGTATTGCTAAAACTGCTTGAAAAAATCGATCGGATTGAAAATTTAATTTATCGTGTAAAAATGTGCACGATAGATATTAATTAGTTGGACAATTCCGTAACTGAAGAACATGCGAAATATTACAAGAAATGTACTGTACCAGTTCAAATGCAAATTAGTTGTATTTATGTTAAGTTTTCGTCCCATTCATCGGGAATCGTATACTTTAATTCACTACTTTTTTTAAAATGTAAATATTTCAGAAATTTCGAATGATCACAACTATTTAGCTATGTATTTAGTGTAAATGATTATACTGTAGTTAAAAGCTTAACTAAATGGCAATTTCTTGCTTATATTTCAGGCAAGAGAAATGGCTGAGCGGACATTCAGCGTTGTACTGTCAAAAACACATGTTCTTAATGGTGATAATTGCGGTAAGGTTTTATTTTGTGGGGGATATTCTCTGTGAGGGAAAACAAAGTATGTTTTCTTATATTATTTAAATAGTTTTAATTATTTATGTTATATATAAATGTGACATGCTTTTTTTACTTTATGTCAATCTCAAAATTAACGCTTTAAGCGTTAGACCCGTGTTTTTCCGTTACTGGAAGTCCTATTAAAATGGCTGTAGAGAAAAATATTTTTAACAAAATAATTTTTCGAACTGTATATAGCATGAGGGGGTATAATATATTATAGCATCAAACTGTGTTTAAAAATTATATATAATCTCTGATTTACAAGCATACTTATGAAAATATAGGAAAACCCTGACAATGCATGGATTTTCATTTTAGTATGTACATATTTGTTAAAGATCGGGTTTAGAGCCCGCCACTTCCTATACCCCTGAATTGAAAAAAAACTAATCGGAACTACACTTAGTTTGGTTGATGCAAAGATGCTCACAAATATATAGCAAAAACGGATTTATTGAAGGGATATTTACAAAGTAACGAAAGATAGCCACGACGGATATTTATGAGAAAGTAAACTTTTGTGTTTCATTATCTTACAATCATGTGTACCCATATACTGGAATGTGTAACATAACTATACGCAGAACAAACCATTATTTTTGACCAACTAATTTATGTCCGACCTGTATAAAGTATCTCCGCTTTCACCTAGTGCGATTTTTCAGTTAGTTCCGTAAAATATTGTCAGATGCTTCCTCGTCTTACGGCGGGGGGGGGGGGGGTTGAATTCGATTATTGCACAAAGTACGGAATGGGCTTAATAAACTAATTTTCGCCAGCCAAACGGCACTGAATCGCTATATCTTTTTTCCCAACTAATTTATGTCTGACCTGTATAAAGGTATCTCCGCTTTCACTTAGTGCGATTTTCAGTTAGTTCCGTTAAAGATTTTCAGATGCTCCCTCGTTACGTGGGGGGAGGAGCGATTTCGATTGTTGCACTAAGTACCGAATGGTCTTTTAACCCCTTCGCGACAAGCGTCCTTTAAAGAATTTTTAATCTTTTGCCACCGGTTTTTCAAAACAGAAATTTTCGCCTAATTGAATCTCGGAAATGCTGTCATTAAATAAGGCAAAGTTTACAATAAAAAGTTACTGGTGGGAATAATCGAGGCTTCTGAGCACCTCATGCGTCACGTATACGTGTCGCTCGTCCCCAAGGGGCTAATAATCTAATTTTCGCCAGTCAAACGGCACTGAATCGATATGAAAATAAAACAAAAATTCGACAAGAAATTAGACACATGGCACGGCAATCGGATAAAGATCTGTGTTAGAAGAATTAAGCTTAACCCTTAAGGCTCTTCATGAGTGAGATTTCAAAATTTCCTCGCAAATGTTAAACCTATGTGCGCGTCACGCATTCGTATGTTTAAAATATCTCCAAGAAATTAATATTTTAAAGTTTTGTCTGTGCTCCTTAACCCTTTAGCGGGCGGTGGTCACAAAAAAGGACACCTAATTTTAATTCCAAAACTGACAAACGGCACCAAGAATATTTAATTAAAATTTTCATTTTATAAAGTAAGGGAAAATCAGCAAGTTATTCTTTTCTAAGGAAATCGTTTGTAAAATCTGGTCTCAGTCCATTATTTCATTATTTTACAGATTTATTCCGCGCCGGAAAGGGTTAAATTATATTATATTAAATTATATATATTATATATATGTTTCCTTGTAATAATTGACTAGTAGCCACGAGTTTTGAGTTTGGTCTAGCTGGACTCTATATAATTTCAAGTTTTTTTTCGACATGATATTGAGAAGCCATAAACTTGAAGCGTGGAGCTGTGCATAGAAAGCAGTTTTTCAGCTGCTGCAACGTTACGTTCTATTACCTTGATGTAACGCTGTCAGACGCTCCCTCGTCTTACATGGGGTGGAGGGTCGATAATTGCAGAAAGTACGGGATGGGATTAATAATCTAATTTTCACCAGCGAAACTGCGCTAAATCTAAACACACAGCACGGCAACCAAGTTCCAAAGTGAAGTTTCACGGCAATCAAGAATAAAGTTTCTTATATATATATTGCTCTTAAAGGATGTCTTTTTCGTTGTCAAAATATTTCTAAAATACTAAATTTAAAAATTTGTTAATCTTGGCGAAACTGAGTAAGATTTTAACACTTCAAATAAAAGGAAATATATATTTCAGAAATATTTTGGCATCTTAAAAAAAACATCTTTCAAGAAGAGTACACAGAAGGAAAAATTAAAATATTAATTTACTGCGGAGATATGTTATAAATACGAATGCATCACACGGCCATAGGGGATTTTTTTTTTGTTATTCAATGGCTTAAGGGGGATTCTGCGTGATTTAGGTAGCTTTCAATACAAAAAAAGTATAAAGTTACCTATTGTAGTGTTTCGGAGGAAAGCAATTGCAGAAAATTTCAGTATATTTTCACCGATCATTCCCCACAGATCCCAAAACTATCCTCCTTTCAAATGTTGATTTATATATATATTTTATATATATATATCTGATCTATGTCATACGATAACACTCGTATTTATAAACCAATTTGGATGAAACTAATTGTGTGTATTAAGCTCACCAATGCCTCGAACGAGTTTGTTGGCCAGCTTGGTCCGCTATCTTGTTTCAAAATGGCGACAACTGAAAGGTTTCAAACTAAAATATACAACAAAGTTAAAAATTCAAATTTATATTTTTGCTTAATACAAGGTCTTCGGACTATTTTTTGTTTTACCTCTATCTTAAAATATGGCTGATATAGAGCAATTTGAAATCCTATGGTGGCAGACATTTTGAAACAAGACAGCACATTACAAAAAACCAACGATTAATTTTGATATGTGTTTTGTGAACGTGATTTCTCGCAAATTATTATCGTTCATTGTTGTAATCATTTTCCCAATCGTATGCATAAAACAATATATTCAAATCCGATAGCGCCAAATTCTTGCCAAACTTGGCGATACTTGGCGAAATATCGCCAAATGTAGCGAACAAATAAATCTTCATAAATGAAACGAACTTGGCTATCGTTGACTAATTTGGAAATTTTTTTATTAAAATTCAGTATTAACGAATCTTCTGTAATCGCGTTCTTTACATTTTAGCTTGCTGTTTCGTGTAACATTAGCTAAAATTTTAAAACTAAGATATAGGAAAGCTACCTTTTATCCCACTACAGGGCGGAAGGACTTTTTGGTAAACAATTTCGGTTTTTATTTCGCATTTTGTGCATCCCTCAAGTGTGTAGATTGTTTCTCTAGCGGTTTCGTTATATACCATTTGTTTACACTATTTCTTTTGGCTAATTGAACGTAATGCTGCAGCAGCTACAAAACTGCAACTCAGCGCTTCAAATTTATTGCGCCTTGAAATCATGTCGAAAAAAAAATCTTGAAACTATCTGGAGTCTAGTTAGACTATGATCATAATTCATGGTGACTAGTCAAATATTATTAAAGGAAAGAAAAAGAGACTGGTAAATATATCAGTTTGAGATGATGATGGTATTGAAACGAAAAAAATCCACTAAGTCCTTTTCAAGAAAAAAACAGAACGAAAAATCAAGCGTCAATTATCGATTATGAATCACTTTCTAACACATTCAAAAAACTAACGAAACTTCACAGTTAAATAAGGCAAAAGAAGTTATGAAGTAAACAGTTTAGGAAACATGTAATACATTTAAAAATTCAGTTTTAGCAATTGCATTCCATAGTCAAAAAAGTAGTCGAAGTATATTGTATAGTCCTGTATATGATCTATACATTTGAATATATAATACATAGCATAATAAAAATTAGTTCAATTGGAAAATTCACATTTAACAATTTTTGCTAATCGATGGAAATGTACTCGAACTCTTTTGTACAGCCCTGTATACTATCTAAAGACTTTTGTACACACAACATATTAAGCTAAAATTTAATTCAGGTAAAACCGCATAAGGCAATTTAAAACTCACTTCCAACAATTACCAACCATAAACTACAATGTATCTTGTTTTTTGTGTAGCCTTGTATATTAATTTATTTCTATTCCACAAACTTATGTAAGTATACTAAATATAGTTCAGCAGGAAAATGGGTAACACAATTAAAAATACCCATAAGCAGTTCACTCCCATAGGATATATTACGAATTCCTTAGTGTATCCTTGTATATGATCAACAGCATTTATACACGCAACGTACGATGCAAAAATTTAGCTAAACTAAAAACGCGAACCAAAGTTCTAAAATGCACTTACGAATTACAATGACTGTAATTATCACACTAAGACTGTAACCGAACTCTTTTGTGTGTCCCTGTAAATGAACGATACAAACAATGCACACCAGTTTTTAGTGTACAATTTATAGTGCAACTCTATAATGCTTATGAATTACATTGTTTGAAATAGTGAAACATCATTAAATTAGACAAATTATGAAATTACAAGACAATTTATTAATAAACACTGCAAACGATATTTCCCTATAAAACATTGTGTAACAGAGCTATTTTGTGTCACCCTGTGAAGGACTAATAAATTCTTTGCGCCTCATATTTTACAAAAAGCATTTTTTAGGGCGCTTCGAAACTGTGTATCAATTTCATGTTTCAAATGTCGTAACTTCATCAAAATGCACTTGAAGCGATTTTCCTATTGAACGTAATGTAGCGGAATACTTTTGACTGTTCCTGTAAATAAACTATAAATGCTACACACTTCACTTTCATTAGAGATTATGCTGTCAACGTTAATAACAAATAAATATTTCAGGGCAATCAGAGTATATTTACGGGAGCTAGAGTACGGCTAGACGTCCAGACAAACCGCAGTCATAACCAAATTTCAACTAGGATGGAAAGTGTTAAAATTAGAGTCTGGACCTTACGTTAAAAATTATATGGAGGCGGGGACATACATTAGAAACAAGAAAGAAAAATCATGCGTCAAGCATAGATTATGAAACACTATCCAACGCAATAATGCAACAAAACTTCACCGTTAAATAACGTTAATTATAATGTGTAAGTGAGCATCTTCAACTAGGTGAGGAGGCCTGCCAAAGGGTTAAAGCTCTACTAGCCCCACCCACGTCTAAGTGAACAATTTTGAAAATGCATAACATTCGAACACCCAAATTCAGCAATTCCCAAATACAGTCGGAAAATTATTTGAATTCTTTTTAGCAGCCCTGTATACGATTTGTAAATTGTCATAAAATATACTACATAGTATGCAAAAATTTAGTTAATGTCGGAAACACATTGTGTTATGTGTTGATAATTTCCATTAAGCAATTTCCGTCAATAAGCAGAAATGTACTCTAATTCTTTGTTCAGCCCTGTATATGATCTGTAAAATTTATACGTATCGAGTAATATGTAAAAATTGGTTAAATTTAAAAAACGCACACCAAAATAGGAAACTCACTTCCAGCAATTATTGTAATGGATAGTATTGTAATCTAATTGTTCTGTGTGTCCCTGTAAATGAATGATAAAAATTATGGTCACTATATTCTATATTCAGCATCTTTATATAGAACGTCAGTAATAAAAATAAATGATCAACGTAAAATAGCACAAATAAATTATTTAAAATGGCAAACAGCTGTTTCAAAGCTCCTAAAGCTCCATCAGTGCCAAATTAAAAAGATTAAAACCCGATTCAAATGTTTAGGCCATGTAAAAATGCTTTCGTCTCCCGTACTCGCCGAAGATATGCAAGCATATTTAGATGGCTTAAACTTTTGAATCGGTTTTGAATCTTTTAAATTTGGCACTGATGATGAAGCTGTAGGGTCTCCGAAACAGCTGTTTGAAATTTTTAGTTTTATTTGTGCTATTTTATTTTGATCATTTATTTTTTATATAACGGCACAAAGTTAAATCCACCTATTTTAAACGTTAGTATTGTATAAATTCTTATATATTTGAAATAGTGTAACATCATTAAAATACACAGTAAACAGTTTTTCCCTATTGAACATTCTGTAACGGAATTCCTTTGAGTGCGCTTGTAGATAACAATGAATGCAACACACTTCTTTTCGATACCGAACATGCCATGCTAAAACTTAATAATACATATGAATTGCATGGCAATCCTAGTATATTTACGCGAGTTAGGGCACGGACAGACAAACCGAATTCATAAACGCTTTTCAGGTTAATGTTAAAAACATATAAACTAATTGTGCAAGTTCTTTAGTTGGATGTTTATTATGACAAGAACGAAAAATCATGCATCCAACAGAGATTATGAAACGCTTTCCAGCACTAACAGAACATTAAGAAATTTAATTTTTGCATACGATGAAATGCGATATCTAAATAAGCAATAATAAAAAAAAAGCAGAACTCGGTAAAAATTCATTTTCAGCATTTTCTGCCCATATTCGAAGTTTTTCAGCCCTGTATAGGATCTACAGAATTTGTAAACAGCTTGCGATACACTAAAAATTACATAGAATTGCTTATCACAGCGGAAAGAGCACTTCTAGCAATGACTGATCACAGTCGGTCTTTTAAGGGTGTATTCAAATCCAAACTGCTTATTTTGAGATACATTTGTAAATTCATTTTACTCTAAAATGCATCCAATTGTCAGGTTCTCTTATTCAGAAACTTTCTAATGTCCGTATTGTCTCGATTTTTTGATAAAGGCAGAATATATTTCAAAAAATGCTGTCAAAGTGGACATTTTGAACCAAATTTCCCAAAGCGATAGCTCTGGAAACAAAAAAAATATGATCGTACTGTGAAAATAATTGTCTCTAAATTACTTTCTAATTAATTGAACAAAAAATAAAAACATGGGGCCCTTATAAATGTCTTTATAAATCACGCCGCCAAGTTTCCTGTTACTTTTAAAATTGAGTCTGTAAATGTGTCTCCAAATTTTGAGTTGTTGAGCGTAGAAAAATAATTTTTTTTAATACCGCCTTAAGAGCCTACGCTAGTCAAGCGAAGAACTGCTGAAGCTAATGTTAAGTCTATGGGAAGGTTCTTGCGCAATTTCTCGCTCGCATTTTAATATTTTAAATTATTTTTTTGCATAGGATAGCTGATGTCAATCTCTAACATTGTTAGTTTTTACTTTTTTGATTTTGGTTGCTGTTTTTTATAAGCGGGCATGTTTAATTTGGCGAAAGGTTTGAACCGGTTCTGAAAGTGAAAGTACTCTTATATAAAAAAAACAGGAACCGAAATCAAAAAAGTAAAAACTAACAACGTTAGAGATAAACTATTCTAGGCAAAAAAAATCATTTAAAAATATTAAAATGCGAGCCAGAATTCGCGCAAGAACCTTCCCATAGACCTAACATTAGCTTCAGCAGTTCTTCGCGTGACTAGTATAGGCTCTTAACCGAATTCTCTTGTGCGTCTCTGTATATGAATCCTGCGCACTCCATAATCTATAGAAAATAAGCTGTATTGGACATTAGTGATCCTTTTTAAATTTCAGTGTTTCAAGTATCATAACATGTTTAAAATGCACCACAAACGATTTTTCCCTATGAATCACAATGTAAAGGAATTATTTTGTACGTCCCTGTAATTGAAATATAAATGCTACTAACTGTATACTCTGGTGAAAGCATACTGAAGTCCCCCTCAGTAATGTGCAATAACTTAATCTTGCTTGAAATATCGTAACAATTGCTGTCCATATTTTAACTATTTCGTGCAGCCCTGTATATGATCTACAGAATTTGTAAACAACACGTAATACACTAAAAATTACATAAAATTGCATATCGGAGCGGAAAGACCACTTCTAGCAATGACCGATCACAGTCAGTATTTAACTGAATTCTCTTGTGCGTCTCTGTATATGAACGATGAATCCTGCACAATCCATAACCTATAGAAAATAAGTTATAATGAGCCTCAGTGATATTTTTAATTTCAGTATGTTTCAACTATTATAACATGTTCAAAATACACCGCAAACGATTTTTCCCATTGATCGTAGTAAAGGAATTATTTTGTACGTCCCTGTAATTGAATTATAAATGCTATTAACTGTATACTCCGGTGAAAGCATACTGAAGTCTGCCTCACCTCAGTAATGTACAATAATTTCATGTTTGAAATATCGTAACAATTGCTGTCCATATCGTGACAGTTGCTGTTCAACAATTGGTGTCCATATTTTAACTAATTCGTGCAGCCCTATATATGATCTACAGAAGTTGTAAACACGTAATACACTAAAAATTACATAAAAGAGCATATCAGAGCGGAAAGAGCACTTCTACCAATAACCGATCATGGTCAGTAATTTAACCGAATTCTCTCAAGTGCGTCTCTGTACATGAACGATAAATCCTACGCCCTCTGTGAACTATAGTAACTAAGTTGTATTGAACCTTAGTGATTCTTTTAAATTTTATGTTTCAAGGAGCATAACATCTTCAAACCGCAAACGATTTTCCCATTGATCCTAATGTAAAGGAATTATTTTGTACGTCCCTGTAATTGAATTATAAAGGGTACTAATCATTTACTCCGGTAATGCTGTAATCCACCTCAATAATGCGTATTAATTTCATTATGTTTGAAATATAACATCAATAAAATGCGCCTAAAACGATTTTTCCCCATAGACTATAACGTAATGGAATTATTTTGTGTGTCCCTGTAAATGAACTATGAATGCTACACACTTTATTTTCAATACTGAACATTCTATAGTAAAATTTAATTAATGTAAAAATTTCATCCAATCCGAGTATATTTACGAGAGTTAGAGCATGGGCAGACCGAATTCATAAACACTCTTCAACTATATTGGAAAGTAATGAAATGAAATGCAAAAGGCGAGGTGAGAGGAGGAGCAATATTGTTTTAAGAAATTTTTGTGATAAAAGCTAATGCTTAATTAAAACACCTTTTTGAATTCCAAACATATTATTTATCTTAAAATTATTTTAGAATTTTATTAATGATCATGAAAAATGAGATTTTTATAGTTTCAAATTGAAGGCGGGGGAGACATGCCTTTTGAACACCGCTGCCGCCTCCATGACTTTTGTTGCTCTATTTAGCAAATAATCAGAGATCAAATGCTATAACCTGCTTTTTAGATTCAGGGTAAATTAACATTGGTTTTCAGGTTTAGGTTAACCTTTAGAATCCCGCAATAGCCGAAATTACCCCAATGCTGTAAAACCCACAATAGCCCAGGATAGCTCAAACTGTTTTCCCTCCCCTTAAATGGTTTGGTGTGCTGCAAGGGGGTGGTCTCTTTAAGTGATGGATGGGGTATTGTTGGCATTTTTGAACAATACAGAAAGAAAAACAAGATTTTTTTTTTCAGTAACTGTAGAAATGATAAACAGAGGGATGTAACACCTGTCGAAATTTGAATAAAGTTTGAAGGCAGTAGGGTCCACCACATTTTTGAACTTCTACTACTTACCTAGTGATAAAGGGGGGAGGGGGAACGGAAAAACCAGCATTTTGGGCTATTTTGTTGGGATTCTAAGGTCATTCAGTTTTTTAAAGTCTGGGATTTATAGAGTTGACCTTTTGTATCACGGCGCTGCATATCTGCAACATACTGAAAAGTAAATGTTACTTATACTGTGGGTTTTAAAAGACTATTTTATTTATTCCTGCTAACTCTCAACACAACAGTTAATATAAATTGTTCATAGAATTTTCAATAAACGGCGATACAGAGTTAATTTTTAGTGTCTGTTTTATTTATAATTTGATCAGTTTCACTTCGTTATTGCTGATATGAATTACGTAAATCTTGTCTAATAAGGATGTAGACGTCCAAAAATATTCTTTTTTACAAAGGTAAATTCATGTACTTATCAATTGAGGGGGGGGGGGGTCAGGGCAAGATAGTACCAAGCCACATTTTTGAACTTCTGAGATATTTAAATTTAAAAATTTGATCCAGTACTCAAAGATATATATAACCTAAAGTTTTTTCGTCAATTTCTTAGTAACATTTGAAATATTATGAGTAGCAATATGGCATTACTTTAATGATATTACTATTACGTTTTTTGTAAATTATCTATCTTCAGTGGGGGTATAAACGTCTGGAGAAAAAACGAAACCTGTCACATATGCTGTCACCAGGTTACATTAGAAACGAATAATATATCGGATATTATAATTTACAATATCAAGCAACATATTACATTGTTGGGTATATTTAAAAAATGTGGTTTGGCACTTTCTTGCCCCGACGCCCTCAATTTTGTGTTAGAAGATTGATAATATGTATGAGACGTATGTAATTTTGTTTATTGCAGCTGTGAAGAAACTGCCTTTTTAGTTAATTTATTTTTATGTTCCATTTTTTTTTACTTTCTTAAAATGTATTCTAACATCTGAGTAAATATTTTTAAAATCTGAGTTTTTTAGTCACAAATGGTTAAATTACCATTGTTTATCCTTTCACCCCTTGCTGATCCTAATTAATCTTGGAATTCTTGATCATGATTTTGTTATTCCAGATTTGTGAAATTGTTAGTATGCTGAAACCAGATTCCGCGTGTTCAAACAGGAATGCATATTTTTCAAATATCTTCAACGAAAATAACGTACCTTGAATATTTGCAGTTATCTGATTTTCCTCTCCCTGCGAGTCTGTGACAGATTTTAACTTTTACAACATTGATAAAACTTTAGTTTAGATAAAACTTTAGTTTGATTGCCTTTTGCATTGGATTATTGCGATTAAAGTCCCGTAACGCTGTAGATGTTTGTAGGCAATATTTTTAACCCTGATAAAATTCAAAGCAAGTTTAAAGAAATGGACATATGGATCCAGGTTTTTAAGGCAAGCTGTTTCTAACTGGTGCACGTTCTATACAAATTGCTGTAGAGCAAGGACCATATCACGCTCGTGCTTTTACAAGGTCTGACTGTTTATTTTAAACTGTCCTTATATAATACTTCTTTACGGTGGCGGCTGGTGACTGGCTCTATTTGGGGCACTAAATGCATGGCTGCTAATTTTATTCTTTTCCTGCCACTATTCTTAAAAAGGAATACTTTATTACCTACCCATCATACGTAGTATAGGGTAAATCTTGTAATAGTTTTGAAAATCGATTTTTTTTTTACTGATTTACACGTTTCAGATACTGGAAATTCCGAAAAACATTTTTAGAAAAAAAAATGCCGTCTGTGTGTCTGTAAAAGTTCTATCTCCCAAAAAAATTGAGATAGACTTGAAATTTGGTATGTACTTGGTATGTAATAAAGGGAAGAAGCTTATTGAATTTAAGCAACCTCTATTACACGGAACTATTTTTTTCGGACTCTCGAAATATTCGTTCTGATAAAAGGTATACAAAAAATTTCGAAATTGTTTATTTTAAGGGGTGAATATAAGACAATAAAAAAACAAATTTTGCATAAAGAATTAAGTCGATGGTATATTGAGTTGCCAAGATATTTGTAATCCTATTTTCAACACTCTTCGATTTTTCATGACCCTGTATTTCATCCAAATTTTAATTGGAAATGAGATGCTTAATCAGACGCAATAAACCCTCAGTTAATATGATTAAGATTTTTGGAGTTATAGGGATGTTTCTTTTACGCAATTGAGTAATAGAACATTTAAAGTTTAGGACGTCATCAAGCCAGGATTTTATTGGAATGCATTTTAGAAGTAGTTTACACATTTTTTATTTTAATATCTTATATCATGCATATCCATGATGAGTAACTATTACGGTTATCCCCAACGACTAGTTTTATTTACTGCCAGAAAGATCTACCATTAAACAAGGAAAACATTTCTTGTAAAAAAATTGTATGAAAGTAATTTGTTTGAAGCATGCATTTAGTGCCCCCCCCCCAAAAAAAAAAAAAAAAAACGCAGTCACGCGACCCCACTGCTTCTATATACAATTTCAAATGATTATTTGCACTAGTGCTCCCGATGCGATACGTATTTCAATTATACGTTTAACCGATATACGTACAATACGTATTTAAGAAATACGTATACCTTAAACTATACGTTTAAATGTATCCAGATACGTATAAGCGTATATCGGTTAAACGTATAATTCAAGTATACATTTAATTAAAGTATACGTATATTTCAAGCATCATATTCACTTTTAATGCCAATGGATCTCTTCAGTGTTACGTCACTGAACGGAGAACAAGTTTAAAATCGGTGGCGTTAATTTAGCAATCTGTATAATATGTTTCATACATAGAATCTTGTTATTTTTCCCTATAACCGATTATTGTAAATATATAACAAAAGTAAAAAGACTTTTTGAGAAAATAAGGAGAATATACACATTTCAGATTTATTGTTAAACCTTATTAAGTATATTCTTTCTTTTTTAATTTTTAATAAAATATTTATTTTTGTGTGTATATACTCAAATTGCTTCCGCGGGATCAAAGGTTGTTCTTTCCACAGTGCTAATATTTTCTACTCTGTGTTAATGTATAATGCAATTTCATTTTATTAACCATGAAACTCGTGGTATTTTTTATACAAAGTGTATGTGTTGTTAAAATTGTTGTTAATCTTGACAAATTTCATTTTTTGTGTTAGTACCTATAAATTTCGATTACTTATAGCCTGACAAATAATCGTCACTGCAGGTTTCAGAACGTAATCACACAAGCTTAAAATGACTTGCATTTTTTTTTGAGGGGGGGGGGCAGGGAGGATGTGAAACGTATTTTCAAAATATTTTTAATGTAGAAAAATTTATTCTTAAATAAAACAAAAGTAAGTTTAGTTAGCTATTTGTTACGGCCGACTATCTGCACTAGGGATATAGGCCGGTGGGAGGAGTGCCCTCCGTGAGAGTCTTTAAAATAAAAATAAGATTATGAAACATCCCAGGAGTTGGATTGATCAATGCCAGTATAAAATATGAAGTCAATGTAAATTTGTGTTCTGCAGTACGGCGAATTGTTTCGGGCGAAATGGCTACGCCATAAATCAAAATAAGTAATGTGCGTTTGTTACAGATATGCTAAAGGAAAATAATTTCATAGTAAATAATTTCATATTTAATAGTTTAGATTTGAGGCGGAGAAACAAAATCTAAACTGAGGGAAAAATATTCAGTTTTTTTTTCTTTTTTTGCAAGTATGGACTGCACAAGACACAGCGGGTGTTTCTCAAACTCTGTGATCCGCAGACCAGCAGCAGAAAGTCATAATTTTTTAAGCAATGAACGAAACCGTTTAAACGTTTATGCATTTAACCACTGGTGTAAGATCAGTATATACGATGTACCGTATATGCTCTTTCGTATAATACGCATAACCGCCTTGGTCTTACGATACGCATCCAAAATCGGCAACCCGTATAATACGTATTATATGTATACTCATATAAACGTTTAATATGGAGCACTAATTTGCACATCATAATATTTATAATTTATAACAAAATAAAAAGAGATATTTTAATAGAATTTTTTAAAACGTTTTTCAACGGTTATTTATTAAATGCAAAACGATCTTGAAGCAGTGAAATTTACTCTAACTCAAATTGGTTTTTGAATATAAAAATGGAATTTTAGTTCGATTTTTAACTCTCTTATTGGTATAAAAAAAATTGTTAAAAGGCAATAATATTTTACTATTTTTAAAACTTAATTACAAATTACGAACTCAATTATAAGTTTTTTTTTTTCGTTAGCTCGCCACACGTGATAAATCGCCAAATATTTCTTAAGGTTACAATTTTATAAGAGTTGCAACAACAGTGGATTTAATGAAGCGCCAAACCACGCTCCCCACAAAAAGTCAAACTGGCTGTGAAGCTGTAACAATGGAATATATTAAACACCTAAAAGTAGAAATAAAATATAAATAAAAGAATAAAGACTAATAATTAAAAATAAAATACGCTTTAATCAATTAATAGTTATCTACCCTATTAAAATTCGTGGCCGTATCTATCTACGTAACCTCAAAAACTCGATAACAGGGCGCAGGGCTACGAAATTTGACACACGAGTTGCTTCGTTCTAACCAGTTCTAAATGTTTACTGCAATGTGAGATATTCATATTACGTACGCCACGCTGCAATTCTAAGAAGCTGTAGCGGGTATTACGATAATTATTTTACCTCTCATGCAAATGGTTAGAGATTACTTAATTGCGCTAAATTATAACTTTAAAAAAAATAAACATTTTACCACAAACTTCAAAATTTTTCTTCTATTTATTTTCTTATTACAAAGATTGTTTTATCGTCTGCTGCCATAACAACATAAATTAAATTTCATTATAAAAAAATGCACAGTAGTATATAACTATTTTTCTAATTATTACATAGATACATTTAGCTGTACTGAGTTTTATTTTTGGTTTTGGAATTAAATTATGAACTCCCGTGCGTATAACGGGTTAAACAACTGGTATATGAATTAAATTATTATTATATGTTGAGAAATCAATTTAGAAATCCTGAATGGATAGTTTAAGTAATGCTTTTCATTTGATTCCTTTTGTCATATCTTGAATAAGAAACATAGCGAATATTATATATTTTTTAAATAAATTTCACTAGATGCCGAGCATAAAAAAAAAGCTGTGAATTTTCCATAATCGGGTTCTGTGACCCCGCCAAATTATTGCACTGTAACGGAAATTTTTTTTTGAAAAATCATTAATTGCGGTAATGAAATGAGGTGTAATTTTTAAGATAAGTGTATTTAAAAAAAAATATTTACTTTCATACTTACAGTTCAACTCTAAGTTGGAAAATTCTATCCAAAAGGAGTATTTATACACCTTGAATATTTACTATACATTCTGTTGTATACTGTTTACGATTGAAATTATTTTATAAAGAGTAATTAATTGTTGGTTTCATGTGTTTTTAGGTGCGTTCGTAATTCATATAAGTACGTAGCTGCCTATAGTCGCCGTCTGGTTTGTCCGTCCGTCCGCATATAACAGTGCAAAAACTACCCAACCGAATGGTTTGAAATTTAATATATATTATCGTCGTAGAATTATGTCGAGTCATTTCAAATTTTATGAAAATCGAATCAAAACTTTAAATATATTACTAAAATTTTTCTTCGTTCTATTATATCCTATCGTACGTAATCTATATAATAAAAGTGCAAGTCATGTGACTGAAGAAAAGAGTCGGGAAAACCACTCCTTTCTCATATGCCAGGCGGCCATTTTTATACAAAATTATTTTTTTTGTATAAAATTGTATAAAATTTTTACATTTTTAGAAAGATCGTTGAAAAAAAATGTTTGTTTGAAAGATGAGTTACAAGGCGATTCTATCGTTACGTGTGACTTTAAAAAAAAAAAAAATCCAGTTAAATTGGTAGTGAAATTATTTAGATAACGTTTTTCTTTTTTAATTACTATTACAAGACACATACAGAATAATTTTTTTAGTGACACCTTTAATCTAAAATAATATTTAAAAAAATATAGTAAATTCGTTGTTACGTGTGACTCAGAAAAATTATACACGTAACAACGACTTTTAAACATACTAAACAAAAATTGCCTTTAATTTCTAACAATCATTAAACCTAAAGTTGAATAACGTTGAATGTAACGCATGTGTGAAATGTCGAATTGTTTCCGACGAATAAGTTGCAACGCGCAGATTAAGCTATAAAATATTTTTACTTGCCCATCATACGTAGTATCGAGTAAGTCTCGTAATCGTTTTGAAAATCGAAAAAAAAAATTTGACTGATTTACACGTTCCAGGCACTGGAGATTCCGAAAAACATTTTAAGACACAAATAAAATTGCCATTCGTCTGTGTGTCTGTAAACGCTCTATCTCCCGAAAAAATTGAGATAGACTTGAAACTTGATATGTACTTAGTATGTAATAATGGGAAGAAGCTTATTGAATTTCAGTAACCTCGATTATCCGGAACTCTTTTTTTTTCGGACTCTCGAAATATTCGTTCTGATAAAAGGTATACAAAATTTTTTGAAATTGTTTATTTTAAGGAATGAGTATAAAAGACAATCAAATACCATAAATTTTGCATAAAGCATGAAGTCGATCGGATAATGTGTTGCCGAGATATTTGTAATCATATTTTTCACTCTCTTCGAGTTTTCATGACCCTGTATTTCACCCAAATTTCAATTCAAAGATATATTTTAATTGGAAATAAGACGCTTAATCAGATGAAATAAACCGTTAGTTAATAGGATTATTGTTTTTGGAGTTATAAGGATGTTTCTTTTAAGCAGTTCAGTATTTGAGCCTTTAAAGTTTGACGTCATCAAGCCACGATTTTATTCGACATGCAATGCATTTTATAAGTAGTTTACACATTTTGTAATATTTTATATTATGGATATCCATGAAGTGGGTAAATATTACGGTGGCCCCCAACGACTAGTTTTTTAAGGAAATGCCATTTTATAAATTTCGAAAACACTTTCATAAAACGTTTTCAATATCAGACACACATGAGACGAATATGATATATGAATATGAGACACACAATACAAGACATACTGTAGAGCTATTTTCTAAAATTGATTATCCATATTCTATATAGTTACATAATTTGACATCCGACGAAGAAAATCTATCTTAAAATACAGTGTCTGAAATTCAGAAGAAATATTTAGTTGAGACACTTAATGAAATTGAATATTGCTCAGTGAGCAGCGCATTAATCAAATTGAGATTTTTTGCGCTTAATTAATTTCTAATTTGCTTGATGATAAAATGAATTAAATTATTAAAACAACTTATTCAAATCAATAACTTTTCATCAAACTCACAATTTAAAACTGGGCAATTAGAATAAAAAATATAATTTTTTTTAGAAAAACATAGCTTCAAAATTTATTGTTTAAGCCAGAAACTAGCGGACTTTCGTCCGCTACGCTTTTTGGTTTATTTCAAACTGACCTCTAATTATAACGAACTTAGGTTTGGACGGCCCACTGTCTTCGGATCAGTCAACTCTGATTTAAATAAATAAAAGATAATTTCATTTAAAACTTACAGAAACTGCATCAACTTAATTTTAAAAACTGTGATTGTTGATTTATTTTTTGTCCAAAGGATGGAGCGTTTTTCTTCAACGAAAATGACTCAGGCTCCAGGCAACAAAATGGCTACTTGTAAAATTCATCTGAAGGAAAAGTTGTCATTTCAAAGAAAGAAATTTTTTCTTCCTATTGGAAGTGGGGCGAAGGATAATGGGGTTTCTCATTGTGTTGGTTTGAACCGCTTCCTGAACCCTTTTGTAGAGACCCAGCCCACTCTCTAACTATAGAAGAGATGAATCCCCCTACATGCAATAGGAAAATCCACTTTCTTTTGCGAACTTAAGAGCCTACATCAGTCACGCGAAAAAACGCTCCAGCTAATGTTAAGTCTATGGGAACGTTATTGCGCGATTTCTCGCTCACATTTTAAAATTTTTAAATGATTTTTTTTTTGCATAGGATAGCTAAGGTCGATCTCTAATGTTGTTAGTTTTTAGTTTTTCGATTTTGGTTCCAGTTTTTTTATATAAAATTCATGAATTTCACTTTCAGAACCGGTTCCAACCGGTTCCAAAATTAAAAATGTCTGCTTATAAAAAAACCGTAACCAAAATGGAAAAAGTAAACTAACAACGTTAGAGATCGACCTCAGCTATCCTATGCAAAAAAAATCATTTAAAAATATTAAAATGCGAGCGAGAAATCGCGCGATAACCTTCCCATAGACTTAACATTAGCTGGAGCGTTTCTTCGCGTAACTAGCGTAGGCTCTTAAGTATACATTTCTGATTACTGTGATTGCAAAAAATATATCTAATTTGTTTCGTTCAAATACTCTGACCTAAAATCCAATTCTGATAGTTTGTCTGCTACTATTACTATTTAAATAAGATAAGTTTTCCTCTTCTAAATAACCAATAACTTTACTGTAAGATTTTTAGCCATGAACATGATTTAGTTATTATTTTGGCTTCTGTTTTCCTGTCACATTTTTAAATTTCTTGCATAACAATTGGTGTGAAGTAGAGCATGGAACTAAAGATGAAAATAAGGAATTTTTCTTAGTATACTCGGTAGTCACTGGCCGGGTAAGACACTTAGTTGTCACTGGCCAGTAGGTTAATTTTTTTTAGTAGCCAGTTACGGGCAAATGAGAATAATTTCTTTAATAGCCAGTAAATACATTTATGTCGCTGAATATTTAATTTTAAAAATATATAACGAGCTTACAGTAAACTAATAATTTATTTACTAAATAAATATTTTAATTTATATTGTTTTGATACTAATTTCCAATATATTTTAAATTTTAAAATAAGTTAACAGCAAAGTTATACACATCTTCATGAATCCCACTCAGCTTAAGTTTTATGGCATTGCAGTCTTAGGTATTTGTGTTGCTAACTACATAAGTACCTTTTTAAAAGTATATATTTGTCTAGAATTAAGATCTGACAGGTTATGGTTATACAATAAATGACAACCCACAAGATATACATTACGCATGCACAACCTATAGCACGCAAGCGAAAAGTGGCCAACATCTCCAGAATTCAAGAATTGTGTATTTCGCTGATTAGGCTCGGAGAACATTGCAGATTTCGTCATTCGGAAGCGTAAAAATAATGAATTTCATCGATCGGTTGCGTAAAAATCATGAATTTCGTTGAACAAGTGCGTAAAAATCAAATTTCATCGAATAGTGCGAACTTTGTTGATCAGGTGCAGAAAAATCATGAAATTCGTCGATCTGGTGAGGTTAAATCATAAATTTCGTCGAACGGGTGCGTAAAAATCCAGCTTATTTGGCCAGTTCCTTCCATATTTTTAATCATCAGTTTTTCAAGTTTAATCACAGAGTGCCGACTGGTGAGTGCTTATTTTTACCTTCACATAGAGCTGAAAGTTGCATGTTTTACTTTTACTATAATATTAATTTATCAAATTAAATTCATTTTTAATAAACTTATTAAATTAATTTTAACATTCTGGTTTTCTTGTTAAAATGGCACACACACACACACACAGAAAAAAAAAACTGTGCCATATATTATTTTAATATCAAATGTTGAATAAAAACATCAAATTATCAAAAAAATAAATAGTACAAAATTGTTATTTGTTTGATAAGCTTAACAGTATAACTATTTACCCCACATAAGTTTTTTTTTTCTCTAAGATATTAATTTTACATAAATTTGTAAAAAAAAAATTGCAGAAAGTAATCCGGATTAAGTGTTTTCTTGCTATACAATGGATAAATAAGTTCTTATTTACTTTAAATCCAAAGTTTTCCGCATCATTACAACAAAGTCATATCCAAAATTTTTAAATGGCTACCAAGTATAATACACAACAAATATTTTGCTATTCCCTGAAAAGTGATAACTGATGTTATTTGATAAAACAATTTCAAAAATTTACAATTTGTATTTTGTGTAAATTTATTTTCAAACCTACCTACTTTACCCCACTTGACCCTATTTGAAAACATGGTTTTCCTTCCAAAATGGCACAAAAAAATTGTGCCAAACCAAGTGTGTCAGCAACATCTGTTCCAAATTTTGTGAAGGAGTCTCTTTTATTAAATGGAATTTTCTGAAGGAGCCCTATATAGGCCCCAAATTTTGCGTTATCGACGATGACTTTGCAAAACGACAAGATTTAAATTTAACCAAAAACGTTTCACACAAAAAAAGACAAACATTACACACAGTTTTAGTTATAAATTAATTTGTTGTACTATAAACAAATAGCATCATTTAGAAAAATCACTGTGATAATATTCCAAACTTTCGCTGTTTAAAACTTTGCAAAAAAGACCACATTGATGCGTGTAATTAAAAAAAAAAAATCTGTAAATACCAGATTGCAAGAGGTTGATTTAAGCTTTATAAATGTGTCAGCAAGATTAACTATTTGAAAGAATTCCTTGGCTATTTCTTTCAGCTCTTCAACAGTGCTAGAAGTCTATCCAAGCCAAGACAAGACATTTCTGACTGTTTTAGTGACCTACAGATCAGTTAGTTAAAAATTGTTTTTGTCTCATAAGCAAACTATTAATTGTTTCATGCTTTATCTTGCTGTATATTAATGTGGTATTCATATCTTGAAAAATAAAGCACAAAAGGTGGAATGGTCCAATGGCAGGAGCAACAGAAAACAAAACTTTTCAAAAAATCTTACTAATTTTTCTAGAATGTTACTAAACTTGACTGGACTAATGTTAATATTGTTTGGAAACACATTCCACTGAACAATGATCTGTTATATCATCAATTTGTTTTCTTTTGTGTCTTTAACACTCTTATCTTTACACCTCCGTTACTGTAAGCTATGAAATCGCTTAGATGAACTCATCTCACCATCATCTGCACTTTTATTGTACCTACAAACGGAGGTACCAGAAAAGCAAAACAATTGGTCCCATTTGTGTTTATTCTCTACAAAACGGTTAACTACTTTATACTCAATTACTTGGGGGAAATGGATAACCATTTCTATGTAAGACCAAGTCTGTTTCCACTTTTCATATTCCTTCGATCTTCTCTCAAACTCCTCTTTAAATTTCACCATTTCATCTTCCGATGTCAAGCACTCTTTTATAAAGCATTCAAGTAAATCTCATCGATCATCGCAAATTAAATCATAGCAGTACTTTTACGCAACAACGTTGAAAATGAGTTTGTTTTCTGCAGCGGTGACATCCTTAAGGATTAAACTGAGGATCTCTTTATCTTTAATCCTCGTTACAATCAAATTCTGGCAACCATCCAAATCAAATTCGTAGGTTATAATACTTTTAAAAGCGTTAGGGCTCTTCTGCCAAAGTTCAATAAAAAGCTTTTTATAATTCCAGTCCCTACGACCATCATTCATTTTATTGATGATATCAATCAATAAAGAACGGCAATCCTTTTTTGAAAGAGCGCCGAGCGCTTGATTTGCTATTTCGATAAAGAAACTTTGCAAAGGCCATCTCAGAAACATAGCAACACACAATAAGGGTTTGTTCTAAAAACTTCAACTTGCTGTTCTTCATCTAATTCTGACAATAAAAAACATAAAACATCCTCCTGCATCAAAAAATGGTATATCTTTCGCAGTCCTTACCAAGCACTCTGCTTTTTCCATTGGGGTTAGTTTATTTAGGAAGTACTCAGCTGCCCATTTATTACCATCACGTGCACAGAATAGAAATTTAGTTTTATAAGTATGTGCATTGTCCAATCCTCTGCTCTCCATATTACGTGTCCAAAAAAACACTACTCTGCCAAGAATACTCATTTGAATTACCTTCTTGAGAAAAAGATTGTCTGATATACTCAGGCATCTTTCACCATAATTGTTTGTCTCCTCGAAGCAATAAACACATGCTAATTTGTAGCGTGTTGAGATATTTGAACTCTCACTCTCATCCTTAACACTTCTGCGGTTCTCTTTCTCTCTACTATACCTCGTGCAGTCTAACAATGTTCAGATGGTAGATCGACACGAATATAGCTTTCGCTATGAAATTCTATCCATTCGAAAATTTCTAAACCAATATGTATAATAAAATTTAATAGCTTCTTTTAAGAGTTGAGGTAGTAAAAGCTGTGACACTTTTTCTATTATTCTGTCTCCAATTTTGTTGCATTCTTCATCTCTATCATGCATATATGGTGCACAGAGTTTTGCAATTAAAGCCTTGACATCATTCTGGTTTCATAATGTAAGTACAGTCTTAACAAGAGTCATTTGCTGAAGGGAGAGTTTTAGAATAAACTTCATTGTTAATCTGAATGAAATAGTCCTAATACTTTTTGTAAAATCCTCACTGATTCAAGGAAGAAATTAAGACAAAAATTAAGAGACAGTGTCAAAGAAAAAATTTGTTTGATTTATTAATATACCTTTGCTATTTTTAGTTAGTTTGTTTTGTTAGCCTAAACGAAGTTATCATTAATCTAGTATTTATATATTACTGCAAACGTAATCCAGTCACTTTCACGATTTAAATTTGCTAAAGTGTGTCACATAGCAACATAGGCATTCTTTCACTCAATAAAATGTGTCGATGAGCACTAACAGATTCCCAGAGCAGCTTTAGAAAGGATTCATTAGAGTTCAATTTACATTACAAACACCATTTACAGTTCAATGCAAAGATGCAAGTCGCTTATAACATCGTTACTCAAAAAATATTCTGCTTTACAGAATTTAATTTATTAATATACCTTTGCTATTTTTAGTTCGTTTGTTTGTTTTGTTAGCCTAAACGAAGTTGTCATTAATCTAGTATTTATATATTACTGGAAACGCGCGTAATCCAGTCACTTTCACGATTTAAATTTGCTAAAGTTTGTCACACAGTAACATAGGCATTCTTTCAGTGAATAAAATGTGTCGATGAGCACAAACAAATTCCCAGAGCAGCTTTAGAAAGCGTTCATTACAGTTCAATTTACTTTACAAACAACATTTACAGTTCAATGCAAAGATTCAAGTCGCTTGTAACATCGTTACTCAAAAAATATTCTGCTTTACAGAATGTAAAATTGGCTTTTATGAAGCTGGAAGTTGGATTACATGAATGAAAAAGAATACCAGTACAATGATAAGGCAGGTAGTGACACAGGAACGACTCCAATTGTGCTTGTTGGGGGTACTAACAATCTTGGTGAAACTATTGCTCGATAATGAGAAGGCACATCAGAGAAAGGTCACCTAGGAAAACAAGTTAAAAAACACTTTAAGAATTCTTCTATATTAAAAAAAAGTAACCTGAAAATGAGCGAAAAACGATTTAGATATGGACCAATCAAATTCTGCGTAGATTTTCCAGGTTATTCTCATCGCTTTTTTACTAGGGACTTTTTTGAGGAGCGATTACTTTTTTTCTAGCCAACCTACGGATTCGAAAATCATACCACCAGACGAGAAATATAACAAGCTTTCAGAAATTTAAAAAAATTATCACGGTCGGACAATAAAAACTCAAAAAATCCTTAAAAATAGAGTAAAAAATCTTTTATTGAAAAAGTCATTTTTTATATTGTGGCCGATTTCTAAATAAGCGCAAAGGATTGTTTTATCTCAAATAAAAAATGTATTTGCGCGAGACTATTAAAAACAATGAAAGTTTAAAGTAATAATTAAATGATCAAGTGTTGAAAGCAGGAAATAAAGGACATTGCGACATAAAAATTGTATTTACACATGAATATTAAAAATAAAAAGAGGAATTAAATGAAAAAGCATTATAACCTGATTAAAGAAGATAGTCGCCGTTCGTGATATCATTATAATCATCATCTTTTTAAAACAGGATACATTACCAGGTTTTAAGGGGCTGTGAAATCAGAACGGGGGTTGGTGAGCGCAGGGGGCAGAGCCCCCTAGTAATGAAAAAAAAAACATTTCAATCTAGAGAAAGTATGGTTTTATAAATAAATCATATAGTAAGCAGTGAGTCGGGTGACATTACCAGTAAAGTAACTCAGAAACAATCGGAAATGGATGTATTTCCACTCATAACTCCAGCTCACAATCTTCAACATTTAGGCATTTTATACCTTTCCAATGCAAGGGAATACGTTTTAAAGAATACAAAATTTTCAAAATGTCTTAGGAACAGGGTTTTTGATTGCCTTTAGAAAAACTATTTTTTCCCCAGGACAGTGGAAAAACAAACAAATACCTTATATATATATATATATATATATATATATATATATATGACAAATCACAAATCTTTCAAATTGTATACCTATTTAATTCTACTAAAATAGTTTCAAAAATGTGATTTGAAACATTTTCCGGATGTATGAAAGTTTAAAAAACCCTAAATTAATTTCAAAGTTTTAAAAAATCTCATTGAGATCGAAACAAGGACACTAGGTTGAAGGACACTAGACTTGAATGTTAAGCTCTGTTGGGTCTAACCTTTGCTTTAGAAGTTTTTACTTTAAAAAGACTTACCGTATTTTTTAGTGTATAATCCGTGGCTCAAAAAATTCAGTTTAGACCCAGAAATTTTATTTAATAATTGAAGTCAAGTATATTCAGAGATAGAGAAAGTAGCATTTTATCAAATAAAATTTCTGGGTCTAAAATGAATTTTTTAAGCCGCAGAGTATAGGCTGAAAAATACAGTATTCTATTGGGAGCTATTATAAGAGCAGTGACAAGATACATTGCACATGCCTCACACGCCTTACTCTAGTACGAAATTAGATTCCTCTGATATATTTGTAACCCATTTTCGGCCAAAGGTGCGTAAACGCACAATTTCAATAAATATTTTTTTATTAACACTCTGGCGTATATTTTTCTCTAATTTTATTTTTCTGCAATTTTTAAGGGTTCTGGAGACATTTATAAAATATTAGTAATTCAATTGAAGTAATCACTTTCTGTTGAGGAATTTTCAAAATACGCTGTTTTTTTAATTGAAACGGTTATTGACAAATTCGACTTTTTGAAATTGCAAAATTATTACACTTGAGATTAATCATATGTTTTTAAAATCGAGTAAAGTTGCAAGTTATGTAAATAAAATAAAACAAATGCCATAAGAAAACTAAATTTTTTTTATTTAAATTTAATGGTAAATTATTAATGGTAAATTAATAATGGTAACGTCGAATTAAATAAAATATTTTTCATGCACGAAACTTTTTTGGTGTCTTATTGAATGTAATTTAAACAAATTTCAATGCAAATAATACCATATTTTATAAAATTTCTATGCTTGACCTAAAATGGGTTAATACTGTAGTTATGTACAGGTCTGTCATTCCTAAATTTATTCAAAGTCGTTGCTTTAGCAACCTCCAAAACCAAAAATAGTAGAGCAAAAAAATGGCATACCCCAGTTGATTTAATAGCAAAATAGTTGCACATAAAATATCAAAAATTGTCACGGTGCTCAGATTAGGGTGGCTAATGATTACTTCCCTTTTAAAAATTTTCTCGTCATCCCTTGAAAATGATTAAAGTTTTCCTCACTATAGCAATACATTTCATATACAAGAAGCACACATTCTATACTGTATTTACAGTATTATTCAATTATTTTCTAACAAAATTGTTAAAATTAACTGTCCCATTTTCAAAATTAGCTTACACATGCTGTCCCAGAGAAAAAAAAAGAAAATTCAAACATACATTAATATTTAATGTTTATAAGCTTGGAGCATGCGCACTGAGACTAATTTCATGTAAAATCTGAAAAAAAACTCCCTTTAACTTTAAATATACAAATGTATTTTCTATCAAATTTTTATCATAATTAGCGAATATATTATGTTTCAGAAGTAAGAAGAGATCGGATTTTCGTAAGAAATATAAATTTTTCATGATAAAAAGTTAAAAATTATTTTTTCAACAATTTAAGTACAATCCATTTGTTTCAACCAAAAGTATTATAACGTGAACTACATCCTAAAACATTCATTTAATATAACATATGTGCCAAAAACATTATTTCTTCTGCCTAAAATTAGAATATTGTTTGTTTGGGATGTGACTTGGCCAATTTTGTGGTGAAATTTGTCCTAACATTGATATACTTTCATTCTTCAATATTGGTGCAATAGGGGGGGGTGAAGGAATTCTACAGTTAGTAACTAATATTTCCAATGTTAGATCAAAACCTTATATTCAGGTGTATGTGTATTACCTTTTGATACAAGAAAATTGGAAAAAAATTACAGGTGTATGTTAGCTGCCGGTTATAAAAATGAAAGAATAAAAATGAAAGGAAAGATTTAAGGGGTTACCCCATGGCGTGCATCACAGATGCCTTTTCTGAAAGGACAAAAGTTTATTTTTAAACCTTTTTAATATCTGATAGGACAATTGTTCAATAGTTAAAAACATATGCTAAAAAGTTCTAAATGCCCATTGAAGCAATTGTAAATCATTAAAGAAATCGTTTAATTTATTTCATATGTTGCTTATTGTACTACATATAATTTTGAATAATTTAAAATCTAGATATTTTAAAATTTTACAACCTTGATGTTTTCGTCTAACTGCTATTGTTAAACGAATAATTTAAAGGGTAACAAGAATATCCAACATTGTTAAAAAGGAATTTTTGAATATTTAATGCAAATCTTTCTGATTTTAAGTCTTTCTTATGAAGGTTATTTTAAAGTAAACAAACGAACAAATATATATATTTGATCTTTAACCGGTTGTTTATTAAAATATTCAAAATATCTTGTCCAATTTTTCTAAATCTTGCAAGTTCAAAGAACTAACTAAACGTTTCATGTGCTATACTTACTGAATGTATGAGAATCTTATTTTGCATTGTCTCATGTCATTAAAATAATTCAGCGTGTAAATAATTTACTTTGTGTATTGTATAAATTTATTACTAACAAAGTCTTCAATATTACTTCAAATGTCATCAGTTTACGTGTTCTTCAGCTGTTTCCAATGATGCTGCTCAAACATCTACTTTTGGAACACATTATGCTTTCAGAAGTGTCTTGTTTTACTGAAAGTGCAAGTTATTTTCATTTTTATCAATATTTATTTTCATTAATGTTTTCGCCTGTAATTTTGATAAAAATGGCTCATGCAGACAATGTAAAGCATGACCAAAAAAAAAATAAAAATTATAAAAGAGATGAAAAAAAAAAGATTTAAAAAAATTTAAAAAAGGTAAATTAAAAAGAAAAAAATAAAGAAAAAAATAATAAAAAAATAATGAAAAAAAAAAAAGAAAAAAAATGAAATATATAAAAATGAAAAAAGATAAAAAAAAGATAAGAAAAAAATTTAAAAAGGAAAAAAAATGAGAAAAAAATTAAGTTCATGCTCCAAATACTGCATGTAGCATATGTAAAGCACCTAAATTTGAATGATTAATCTGTCTTGCAATGTAAAGATGTTAAATGTTGTTGTTTTTTTGCTATAATTTTGCATTACATGTTTCATGTATGTAGCATGTGTAAAGCGTTTAAATAAGATTTTTCTTGCGATGTAAATATGTTAAATTTTTCTTTGCTATACTTTTGCATTGCATGGTTAATGTATATAGCATGTGTAAAGTGTGTAAATAAGATTTTGTCTTGCAATGTCAAAATGTTAAACAATCTTTTCTATTTTCAAAATTTGTTATTTTTCTTGCTGTTTCATAAAGCATATTTAAAGTATGAAATTTTCAATGTTTTCATCAATATTTTACGCTTGATATGTAATATAAATCTTCTGTATTGTTTATTGTAATTTTGATATAAACCATTTGCACAACAGCTTTCAATTATTTTTTAATATTCTATAATGTGAAAAATGTAGTGTTTATATATTTTTCTGTAATTATGCTCCAAATGACATCTTCTAGTATATATATATATATATATATATATATATAATATTAATGAATTAGTAAATGTCTTACTTCAAGATGATGAAATCTCTCTTCTAACATATGCGAAACATGAAAATTTAATTTAAACATACAGCTATGTTTTTTAGAAATGTACAGTGTAAAAATATCAGAAGAAAACCATTTTTTTTATTAAGCATTTTTATTATAGCATAAAACATATATAAAACATGAAATTTTAATAATTTCGTTTTTAAATTTAAAATAAAATGATTAATTTCTTCCGTAGTTTCGCTCCAAATGTTCATTTAAATAATTTTGAAAATGTTTTATGATTCACAAATGTTAATGAAAAATTTTTTTTCAATATTTGCGCCTACAATTTTGTCTCATGTAAGTTTTATAAAGTATACATGACACATGAAAATTTAACATGAATTACTAGGGTGTTCATATATCTTACAATGAGGAAATGTTAAATATAATTTTTAAATCTTTTTTATATATTATGCTGTATATCGCAGATAAAGCATGAAAATTTACATTATTCATTTAAAATATTCTGTAAATACCTTTTTATTTCAAAACGACAAACTCAAAATTTATGAATGTCGCATGAAAAATATATATACTATTTGAAATGTACAAATAATTGTGTAAGTAATCTTACAGTGTTATAATGTATGTACACAATCTTTAATGTACTTTCCATTATATTTATAATCTAAATAATGCCCACAAGATGTGCAAAGTATGGGTATTTATTTCTTTTGTCAAATATTTAAAAAGATAAAAGGATTTTAGTAGTTTTGCTTTATTTGTGCTCCAAGTATGTCATATTGCCAAATATTATGACCACCACTCACCGCAATGAACTGGATTTTCTGATCAAAGGTATGCCCTTGGTCAGAAACACCAGTAAACATTGCATTTTGCTTATTTGTGGGGAAATAAATTATATGTCAGTAATAATAAGACAAACTTTTATTATAATGTACCAGAACGTTTTTCAAAAGTTAAACAATTGATTGAAATCAGTACCTTCTTAAGAAATAAATTTTACTGATTTTTTTTAATGTTTTTTTTTAAGAAATGTGGATATACAATTTTAAATTCAGCTTCCTGCCAAAACAAAAACATGCTCGTTGGAATCTAACTGGCATCCATTCCCACACTACGCAGAACAGAAAGATGGCGCATTTACCAACCGTGTTATGGTTCAATTACAGAACAATAACTTATTTCTGAAGCAATCGGTGACATTTACGTATTCTTATTGAACAAATTTTGGACAAGCTGAGGTCTGTTCCCCCTGTGTGTGGTGGAGGCAAATTTTTATTTTTACACATTAATATATTGTCACCGGAAATACGTAACACTACCATAAATTGGGTCAATTGCAACACAGGAAGTGTGTTAAAATTTTTGCCGAATGGACAAAGCAGGTTAAATAAAAAAATTGATAAGATTTGAGTGACTTTGAAGGAGAAATGATTGTGGGTGCCAGAAATGCAGATTACTGTTTATCAGAAATCGCTAACATTCTTTGCTTTTTTCGTACAAGACTTACTCGAGTCTTTAAAGTATTGCATCTAAGCCAAAAAACATTTAGCGAAGAGTGGAATTGTGGACGAAAATTCCTTGTGAACAAAGATGTGCCAGGGGAATGACACACATTGTTTGCAGCAACAGAACTGCTGCAACAAAACAAATCACTGTTTATTAAATTAATGTATTTAACACAACTCAGTCATCGCAAGGCATATATGTAAACCGACCGAATATGCATATATGCTGTCATCAAAGCCAAGGAAAACGCGATATTATTACTGCGTAGCAGGTGGTCATAATAATTTGGCCACTCGATGTGTAAATAATTTCTTCTGTATATAAGTAACGGCAAAATTCTAATATAGCGCATATCTCATCTGACAGAAAAGTGGCATAACTTAAATACATTTCGCAGAACAGGCAATCAATTTGCATTTTTTTATTGTAACATAAAACTATAGCACTTAGCTCTGCATGTAGCTGTTAAAGCATAAAAGAGAAAAAGCTTTAAAGGGACAGTAGACTTTAAAAAATCGCGACTAAAAATATTTTTTTTAATTTAGTGAATTGTGAAACTAAATGCTCAAATACACCTGATGCAAAAATATCTTTTCAATTGTGACGCTTCTTCGCAGAAATAAAAGCTTTTAGATTTGTAAGCAAATCATGTATTGAAACAGTTGTTTAAACTTAAAATGTTTTAATGAATTGAATTCCACGCATTTCAAAATGTTGATACGTTCCATGCACATTCCTAATAATTGATTTCTATTGAAATTATACAGTATATCCTCTATGTAATAATAAATAAATGTTAGCATGAAACGTTGTGCTTAAGGAGTATTTTAGTGCTGAAATTTATGTGCATATGGAAAAGTAATACTAATTTTTGAAAAAAAACAAAGCATAATTATAATTTTTCTCCTTTATACATTCAGCGAATTTTTACCATTCATGACAACTTCTGTTGTAATTTATGTAAAGTACCTTATAAATAAATATTGCCGTATTTTATGTCAAAGGCATGTGCATGAAACATTTTGAAATACGTCAATTTTTTGTCATTATTTAAAATGCAATAAAACAAAATATTAAATTTTTTAGTTAAATTTTGTCCAAGTGTTTCAGCCTGTTCTCGACAACTGCCAAATTTCAAGTGAATCCTTTAAAAATTTAGTTTTTAATGTCCATTGCCGTCTGAAGAATCAATACGTATAAGAGATTGAGATGATTGAGTAAATCTATAATCTCACCTTTTGCTCCATTTCTTTGGGGGCAAAGTGATATACAGCGTATTTGAGCTGTCTTCCGGATAACTATATTATGACACTTTTTCTGTTGCCTGGCGCACCTAAGTCAAACTTATTAGCGGAATAAAACGCGAAATGAATTTTTTGGTGATGCCATTTTTATTGCTATTGAGCGATATGTGAAGCATGAAAGTTAAAAATAAAACATTTTCAGTGATTTTGTAACGTGACTTACAGTTTGAATATTGTAAATAATTTCTTACCATTATGTACTGCTAATATCTCATGCACCGTATGTAAAGCATCACAAGTGTTTGGAGCGAAACTATTAATTTATCTCATGCAGTATGTAAAAACTTAAATGAAAGAGTGTTTTGTAAATATCTTAAATTGGGAAACATTAAATATATATTAATATATTTTTTTAAATTCCTACTAAAGATATTTTATGCAGTTTATTTAAAGCATGTTAATTTATATGAAGTTGTATGTTACAATGGTTAAGTGTTTAAAAAAGAAATATCTTTTGCTATATGGGTCATTTGGAGAAACATTGTGTAAAACAAATTGAAATAAATTGCTTAAAAACATTTAACTATCTGATGAAATGAGCATCTAAAAAAGTGTTTATATTTTTTTGTATTAGTATTCCATATTTTTCATGCATCATATTTCAAACATGAATGATTAATAATTTTCTGTGCGATATTTAACAACAAAAAAAATCTTTTTAATCCAATTTTTTTTTTTGTAATTTTTGACCATAAGTAAAGTATGAAAAATAAAAATATTTTCTATGTCAGATTTACCAAAAAAAATAATCCGAAATTTTATTTAAATTTCTGTCATTATAAGGAAAGATGAAGCAATCTTCGGTGCAAAATTTGACAAAAATTTAACTGAAAAAATATTTCACAAACTTTATAGTACAGTTTTATATTTTTCGCATACTAGAATAACGTTAACACGCTTTTTAAAACCAATGAAGAAATATTTTATTTATAGTTTACATTTTTATGCTTAAAATTAGGAGATAAATAATTGTTTAACCTTTTCGCCGCCCAACGTGAACCGATATATCCGTTGGCTATGGTTACACTGCAATATTAGCATTATTTAAATTAATATAATTCTACAAACATAATGTAGTTTGAAAACATATCATGTTTGAAATGTTTTTTAACACTTAAAAAAAAAATAGAGAAAACATTACAATTTTGCCCTTTTGCTCGGCGGTTAATGGGTTAAATATTTTACGTGATTTTTTTTAACTTTCCTAAAAATAGATTTAGTATTTCATTTCAGACATTATTCAATGTTCAGCCCTTAAGTAACAATTAAAGAGCATTAAAAAAAAAACTAATACTCAAAAACGTTTTTCTTAACTAAAATATTATTTTACTTTCAATATTTGGGGGAGGGAAATATTTCACATTCTGAAGATACTTGCTTTGATTTCATTTTGAAACCACCGAAACATACTAATCGTATGTACTCTTGCACAGTACTTATTGGGGGCAAAAATCGTTCGGTTAGGGTTGATTATTAAAGCGTATATATTTTCCATCTTCACTTAAAAATATTATTTGGGAAAAAACACTATGTTTGAAGTCATTCTGGAATTTTTTTTTTCAAAATTCTAAGAGAAAAAATTTTTCTTTATTCGGAGTAAGTACTGAATTTTTGTTTACACTTCAAATATTCTTCAAAATGGAATGAAAGCGGTTTCTTTTTTGAATCTGGAATAAAAATTTAACGTAAATAGCTTGTAATTTCTTGAAAACTTTGATATTTTCATTTGAGCAAGTGATATCTGAAGAATGAATAATTAAATATTAATGGAGCTTGAAATGTTTTCAGTCTTATTAGCTTAAATAATTTTTAACCTAATATGTTTAGTAAGAACTTCTTCTGAATAAGTTCATTAGAAAAGTTTCATGTAGGAAATATAATGCATAGAAATTTAAAGCATTTAAGAAATTTTGTCTTACAATGTGAAGAATGTAAACAACTTTATTTTTATTTGTGCTCAATCATATCATGGGGCATATCTAAAGCGTGCAAATAAAATGTCTATTTTCTAAAATCCAGTTTATTTCTAAATATGTTATGTATCCCATCTAAAGGTAAAAATTCAAATAAATATACAACTGCTTTTGGAAATATCTTACAATGTGAAAAAAATTTGTTAAATTTTCATTTTATTTTTACATTATTATGCTGTATATGTAACGTATGTTAATCAGAATTTTGTGTCATTGTGCAAAACATTTAATTATTTCTTAGTTTCTCTACAAAGTTTTATATATTAAAACTACGTCGTAGAGAAAAACGAAAAATAAACATAAATATATGAAATTGTCATACTTTCTACAGTCTGCAATAAATATGCAAACTTTATATTTAATGCATGTCATTTTCCAAAGACTTGTGACAGATTTATTGATATGTGTATTTGAATCATATATGTTTAAAAGTACTAGTTATATTGTAATTTTGAAATGAAAAAAAAAATTAAATTTACCTTTTGCTCTTGATGTTAATGCTAAAATGTCCCGATCAGCGCATGTAAAATTAATAAAATTAAGGATTATTTCATGCGTGTCTACGTATGTAATGTGTGTAATAATATTACATGTGTGCAAATATGCATTACATAACAAATATGTAAAGATTTTACATTTAATGCATGCCATTTTCCAACAATTTTTGACAGAATTATAGATATGTGTATTTGAAATATATTTAAAAGTAGCAGTTTTATGACTATTTTGAAATGAAAAAAAATTATTAAATTTACATTTTGCCCTTAATGTTAATGGTAAAATGTCCCGAGCAGCGCATAGAAAAATGTCTAAAATTTTAAGGATTATTTAATGCGTGTCTACGTATGTAATATGTATATAAAATTACATGTATGCAATATGCATTACATAACAAATATGTAAAGATTTTACATTTAATGCATGTCATTTTCTAATGATTTGTTACAAAAGTATTTGAAATGTCTAAAACAATTGTAAAATTTAAAAGCATGTATTTTTATTGTATTATGATTTCGTTAAAAAAGTATTAAATTTACATTATAAAATTATGTTAATTCATATCATGTATGAGATTTTATGTATGTAATAATATCACATATGTGCAATATGCATTGCATAACAAATATGTAAAGATTTTACATTTAATGCATGCCATTTTCTGATGTTTTGTTACAAAAGTATTTAAAATATCTAAAACAATTGTGAAATTTAAAAGCATGTTTTTCTTATTGTATTACGGTTTTGATTAAAAAAAAGTATTAAATTTGCATTATAAATTTATGTTAATGAATCTCATGTATGAGATTTAATGTGTATATTATGTATTTTCTTTTTTTTTCTATGCTATCAAAAATATTTCATAGAGTAATTGTGGAAATGAAAAGAAACTTGTCAAAAGATTTTTTGTATCTCTTATAGTAATATATAAGTAAAGAAATTTTATGTCTGCTAAAATATTCGTAAATGAAATATTGTAAAAATATTAATGCTTAAAATTATTAAATTGAAAATAGTTTTGATATTATGTTTGTGACCAATATATCTGATGCAGAACATAAAAAAAAAAAAAAAAAAAAAAAAAAAAAACTCCTTTCAAATGCAAATGGTAATTGTCTTATTGTGAAACTGTAAAATATTTCAAATGTATTTATCACAATCTTACCTTGATCAGTACATTTTAATATTGGATCATTTTATAAAAATATATTTATTAATGAATGTCTTTATGTATTTCAGTGTGTTAAAAATGCATTTTAATGATGTTGAGACATTGCAAAATAATTCATTCATCGTTTATATTGAGTTTTATGCAGACTTTAAGAACGATCTAAACTTAAAAAAATCTGATTGTACTTTAATAGAAGTCCTCTTAGTAACAGGTGAATATCGTGTAAAATTCATTAAAATGAAAAATATCGTATATATGATTTATCATATCTCTCAGTAAAGCAAATATAAAATGTTTTTAATGTATTAAAAGTTTTGATGGGTTTGTTTTTTCTTTTGGAATGACACAATGATGCTACTGGTGATTATCATTAAAATTAAACTAACTTTTTCCATACATGTATTAATTGGCACTTTTATGTTACCCGGACGCAAGGGATAAATCACCAAATATTGTTGCCATCGCTATCATTCTTATTACATTCATTTCATTTAAAATATAAACCGTTCACTCATTTCATTTAAAATAGATAGCTTTCATTTAAAACACATACATTTAAAATACATGCCTTTTACTCATTGCATTTAAGGTACAAAAGAGAAAAAAGAGAAATACCATAAACCAACGCATTTTATTCCAATATTTTCAAAATTATAGATGCTATTGGAGAGATTTGCGCCCGGCTAACATAAAAGTACCTCTTAATGTTAAGAATACAGTACTTCACAATCTATATAAATTTTGCGTACATGAAAAAGAAAAATGTGTTTACAAATTAAACGTTCCCAACATTAACAGAATTTTTTTTTATTAGAAAGTAACCCAAGCGTGCAATTGTAACAGTACAAATTTTTGTCGGTTTAACATCGGTTCTTTGAACAATATTAAACGCTTAACTGAAAAAACTCGATCGTCGTTATAGTTATGAGGCAAAATATAGCTCTGGTTCTCCAATAGAAAAATAATGGTAGAGTAGATTTTTTTTTCCTCTTTATAAAAAATTGTGGTCTAGTGCTGGTTATTCAATAGAAACATAATGGTCGAGTAGAGATTTTTTTCCTCTTTATAAAAAACAAGCAAGCTACGCTGGTCAATTTCTTATAACGAACTTTTAATCCAACAAAATATTGACATTTCATAATTCACTTATATATTTTAACAATAATAAGGCTACTATAATTTGTGACTCGTGCTATAGACAATATACACGCCAGGACACGTCGCCCTTATCTTTTTACGCATGCAGGTTTTGCTATGGTACTCCATTGGGGAAATTTGGTAATTTTTCAAATTCAATATTTGAAAAATGGATTAATCATAAATTTGAAATTTATATCAAGAAATATACAATTTTTTACCTTTTCAAACGCAGTTTGCCTAACAATTTTCTGACAAATACTTTTCGAGCTACTATTTTTTTTCAGTAACTTCAAATGTTTCATTTTCCGAGATTATTCTGTGGCAACAATTAGCGAAAAACCCAGTCGTCAGAAACGCATAGTTTTTTATTAAAGAGGCTGTTGGAGTAGGGATTGTCACCACCAATTTGCCACCATCACTTTTGAAATCGGTTCGGTAGTTCTAGAGATTCAATAGAAATTGTAATTTAGAATGTTTTTAGAACGCTTTTCGCTCATTTCACCCTTTTTAAATTTCGAATTTTTTTTTTTAATTTTGTTCTTAGAGAGCATTTACATCTTATAAGTAACTACAACGCAAAATTTCAAATTTCTAGCTGCTGCAGTATAGAAAAGATCGCAATTTTAGAACGTTTTTCGCTCCTGCACCCCCCCCCCCCCCTTGGGTAGTGGCACCGACATAAAATATAGCCTATGTTCGAGCAGGGGTTGTCACCATCATTTTGCCACAATCACTTTTGAAATCGGTTCGGTAGTTCCAGATATTACCCCCTACAAACAATCAAAAAAAAAAAAAATCATTAATCCTTTATAATATTAGTATAGATTGTGGGCTAGTGCTGGTTCTGCAATAGAAACATAATGGTCGAAAAAAGACTAATTTTCCTCTTTATGAAAAATTGTGGGCTAGTGCTGTTTTTGCTGCAAGATCTTCAATAATTAAAATTAAGCGAATAATGTATCTGATTGAGTGCGATGAGGCAGAAGAAATAAATATTTTGGCATATATTTATTTTTAAATGATTTTAATTGTGTATTTAACATATCTTTTCTAGTAAATTTTAGTCTAAAAAAATTATTTTTACTTTTAAAATTAATTTTTTATTTTCAATTTTATGAAGCAATCTAATTGCTTTTGAGGAAAATGTCTATTAAAACTAAACGATGTGATTTCGGGAGTGCTCTCCAGTGTCAAAATGTGAATATATTTTATTATAGTCGAGTTCCGTTTAACCCATTTTCGGCCAAAAGTGCGTACACGCACCATTTCAATTAATATATTTTATTAACACTGTGATGTATATTTTTCACTAATTTGATTTTTCTGCTATTTTTAGGGGTTCTGGAGACATCAATAAAATATTAGTAATTAAATTGAAGTAATCACTTTCTGTTGAGAAATTTTCAAAATACGCTGGTTTTTTTCTTGAAACTGTTATTGACAAATTCGACTTTTTGAAAATGTATAATTATTCCACTTGAGATTAATCATATGTTTTTATAATGGAGTAAAGTTGCAAGTTCTGTAAATAAAAAAAAATAAAACAAATGCCATAAGAAAACTAAATTTTTTTTATTTAAATTTAATGGTAAATTAATAATGGTAAATTAATAATGGTAACGTAAAATTAAATAAAATAAGATTCCTGCACGAAACTTTTTTAGTGTCTTAATGAATGTAATTTAAGAAAATTTCAATGTAAATAATACCACATTTTATAAAATTTCTATGCTTGGCCTAAAATGGGTTAAGCAAAGTGCACGAGACTGCCAAAACCTATTCAATATGATGAAATTTAATGTACTAGCTGACCCGCCAGGCGTTGCCCGGGCAGACTGTCATTGAAAAATATAAAAGTGGATTGGACTTCATAAAAAAAAAACTGAATAATAATTATTTATGCTAAAACTTGTAAAAAATTAAATAAGAGCTAAAATTTCAAAAGTGTAACAGTTACATTTAAAAAAGGAAACGGTCATGGAAAATTATTACTTACTTTTCCCCTTTTACTAAAAATCACTTTTTAAGAATTATTGCTTTGTTTACTTAAATTTTATATTGTTAATTGATTTTTTAAATCATAAATATTAAATGCTTAGAAAAATCAATTTCAAATGAAAATTTATAAAAATATATCTACTTAATTGTTAATGTTGGCAAATTCTAATTACAATTTATTTGCGCTATAATCAAATCTTTTTCGATTTTATTCAAGTAGATCGCAGCACCAAGCAGTTAAATGTAAAAAATCCTGTCCTAAATCCTGAAAAAGGACTTTTACACAATACCCAATGAGATGCGTTTCATTCGGGCGTTGCCATTAAACTATTAAATAATCGCGATTTCTGTGCCACGTACGATAGCGTAATATATATATAAATTAGAATTAATATAGAGTAGTCCTCCCAGTAAGTAAACAGTCTACAGTGTATGAACATTTAGTAAGTATTTTAATAGAATAAGGTGTGAAAAAAACTCCCCACTAGCTAATTATGATGCTGGGTTTAAAAACCCGTAATTCAGTAAAAACGTATAATAAATTATTTGTACAAGTTATAAAATAAATAACATTAGGATATCCAACCCGGGTTTCCTGGGATAGAGAATGTGCGAAAACTATTTATTTTATAGTTATTTTTATTTTTTGAAAATTCTAATAGATTTTTATATTTAATTTTTTTAGCTTGCCCCTTAACAATACTAAAGAGCATTTTTATATGAAATGTGTCAATTATATATTCAAGTCAAATTTTGAAATTTATTAAAAGCGCTGAAGAAATCTTCAAAGATTTCATTATCTACAGCAGTTTTTTTATTAAAATATTTTCAGAGGTTTTAAGCGCTTCTTTCAGTTGCATGCCTGTTAAATTTTGTATTATTTATACTATTTTATTTATTGCTTAATGAACTTTTAATTTCGTTATTGAATATTAGTTGGAAACAAATACTGAACTTTTTATACAGTTTAAAGTGAAAACGGATTAATCTTTTGTAATCGTCTGCAAGCGTTAAAATTTTAAAAATTATGTTTGAAATTTAATTTAATTTCTGTAATAAATTGCGATACAGTTTTCAAATAAATAGCACTTGAAAGTAGATTTTTTTTTACCCTATATAAAGGAGTAAAAATTTAAAATGTGCGATGTTTAGAAATTTTATAAAAAATGCAGTAGCAAAAATCGCAAAACCGAAATTTCATCGTGAAGTGTTGCCATTCACAAAATTACGCCAGCGTTACTCAAGGACATATTTGTCCTTTATAATATAGATAGTACAAAAAATTTTATATATTTTTTTTAATTGCTGCCTGTTCATTCACTGGAAAAACTGCGTTCATTTACAGGTAAGAACTGATCATTTACTTGGTTTTTGTATAGCTTTCTATTAAGACACCCTTAACATCCCAAACAAGGGAAATATAAACTTCCTTTTATTCTTTTTTAATCATTTGTATATCAACATATGTAATTGCAAGTGTGAGACACCAAAAGGTACTATTTATTAAAATATTATCAATCTTTAAAAAAAAAGTGCTTAAGTGTTTATTTACTAGTTGGACCACCCTAAAGCGAGATTTTGAAAGGAAATCCTAAAATGTACTTTATAATGGAAATTCTGTTTTTATCGGATTTCGTAATAGAGAAAATCTACTGCGTTAAAAAAATATCTTTTCAATGATAATGTTATGTTAGGAAACTTGCAAATAAGTCTTGACCTACTGTGCTAAAAATGTAAACTTTTTTTTTTTTAAGTGTGCCTAAAATTTCTATTTGAGCACCTCTAATGTATTCAAATCGTTGATATGAAACAGTTCGGTTCGCTAGTATTCCACGTAAAATCTAAATGTTTGCGATTATACGGTTATTAAAGTTTAAAAAATATTTAAATAAAATTTGGAGTACCTAAAAATATACCATTTAGTATGTCTGTATAGATTGTAGATAATTTCAAATTGCCTATTTCTTTGCTTCTGATGTATAAAATTTTAATATTTACGTACATTTGCATGGTTCTTTTATAAATAGAAAAGAATGAATGGTTAAATTTTGGTTTTAACTGTAAGTTATGTGCTTGAATAACTTTCGTTCAAATCTGTTTCTGCATCATATGTTCTAGTATAAGGATTTTTTTTGTACTACAAACTGGAAATCTATTTGGCACAAAATACTCGCAATATTAGTGCATTATTTTGAGCAATATAAAATTTTGCCTTTTAACTGTTTTCTCAAAATCAATTGAGTTAACGTCAAATAATAAAATATCCGTCAATCCGAAAAAAAGTCTAATTTTATAAAATAAATGGGGAATAAAAATTAAATTTCTAATAAAATAATGGTAGGGTAATGAAAGTTTAGTCACTTAGTCACAATTGAAATTCTTTATTCTTCTCTTGTGATCGGCACAGTGACACACGGTACAGGGTCAACAGAACCCGCAGATTTAGAAGAGCACATTTCATATCTCTACCCCAATATATATTGTTAGGAGTAATACAAAAGGTTCTTTAAATATATCGCTGAATGTAACGACACCATACTGTCCAAAAAATAAGGGGCACTGACCGCACGCTTTCGCTTTTTACACGGTTTGTTGAATATCTATTGAAATTTTTGACATTGTCTTTGAACTTCGAGGATGTTTGACTTCAAGAACAATAGAAACAGTATACTTCAGTTAAAAGATTATTGAATATTTGATGAGATATGGATATTTTTATGAAATATTTTTTAACTACGCATACGCGTACTATACCAAAAGATTTTTTTTTAATGATTTGATAGTCACTTCTATAGCTGCTGAAGGGAGGCAAAAAAACTGACAAATTTTCCTCAATCGTTTGTATTTATTCGAATAGTCTTTCCTAGATTCTCGGCTGAAATGAGAAACGGAACTAGTTTCTCATTCTACCACAATTCTATTTCTAATTCCATGGTTTTGAAATTGATAGTTTCGGAACCTGTGACTACCTCTATCTTCTTTCTCGAGCGGTTAGTACGAGCGGTAGTTTCTCTCAAACCGTATGCTATCAAAACTTGCAAGGGGAAAACGACAGCTTGTATCACAGAGAAATTTCTCAAATTTTCAATTAACTTAAACTAAATTTTTATTAGAATTTTAGGATACTGTTTAAAAATGTTGCGTAAACGTATTAAATAGATCAATCAGCTTGTCGTGCTAAGATTATTATAAAAATAAGAAGTTGGAAATTGTGCGTTTGTTTCATAATTTGTTTCCCAATGTAAAATAAATCCTTATTTCGATGAAAAAAAATTATATCGTCTACTATGAGCAAAATGGGCATGGCTTTTTTTTATTATTACGTATGCCACGTCTACAAATGAGTTGTTTTTCTACGCAAATTCAAATTTCAGCGCTGCAAAATTCACCATGGAGATCTTGTTTTGCGAATGGATTACTTTTGTGGGTTTAGTATTTTTATGACTCATAATGGATGAATCTCTTGTGTATTTACTCTAAGAGATATTCGGTTAACCTAATTCCCATCCCAGAATCCATACATTTTTTAATGTAACTCATTCGTCACGCAAAAAAAATTTTTTTGAACGATCTTTCTTTGAACTTTTACGCAATTTTATTCTAAAAAAAAGTATTTGAAATAAAAATGGCCGCCTGGCATATGAATAAAGAAGTGGTTTGCAAGTATTTGTTTTCATCAATCACATGACTTGCGTTTTATTACTATTAGATTACGTACGGTATGATTTTAATGGAATGAAGATCTTTTATCAATATCTTTTTAGGTTTTGATTCGATTTTCATAAAATTTGAAATGACTCGACAAAATTCTACTACGATAATATAATATATATTAAATTTGAATTAATTAGGTTGGGTCGTTTTTGCGCTGTTATATGCGGACGACAGATTGGACAACAGATGGACGGACGAGACAATGATTGTAGGTGCTACGTATTTATATAATTACGAACGCCCCTAAATATCGCCCATGATGTATTTCGAAGTTTCGTAAACGATCTCAATAAACATAATTTTTTTTTTAATGACATGATGCATTGTAAAAGCTACTTCGTTTTTCTTTTTCTTTTCCTTTTACTTACCCATCATACGTAGTATAGGGTAAGTCTTGTAATCGTTTTGAAAATCGAAAAAATTTTTTTGACGGATTTACACGTTTCTGACACTAGAGATTCCGAAAAACATATTTTTAGAAAAAAAAAATTGCCGTCCGTCTGTGTGTGTGTCTGTAAACTCTCTATCTCCCGAAAAAATTGAGATACAGACTTGCAATTTGGTATGTACTTAGTATGTAATAATGGGAAGAAGCCTATTTCATTTCAATAACCTCGATTAACCAGAACTATTTTTTTCGGACTCTCGAAATATTCGTTCTGATAAAAGGTATATAAAAATTTTCGAAATTGGTTATTTTAAGAAATGGATATAAAAGACAATAAAAAAACATAAATTTTGCATAAAGCATGAAGTCGATCGGATAATGAGTTGCCGAGATATTTGTAATCCTATTTTCCACACTCTTCGATTTTTCATGACCCTGTATTTCATCCAAATTTCACTTCAAAGATATATTTTAATTGGAAATTTGACGCTTAATCAGATGCAATAAATCGCTAGTTAATAGGATTATTATTTTTGGAGTTATAAGGATGTTTCTTTCAAGCAATTCAGTAATCGAGCCTTTAAAGTTTGTGACGTCATCAAGCCTCGATTTTGTTTGAATTGCAATGCATTTTATAAGTAGTTTACACATTTTTTATTTTAATATTTTACATTATGCATATCCATGATGGGTAAGTATTACGGTGGCCCCCAACGACTAGTTTTATTAGGTAGCTTGTTTATTTCAGAAACTGTATCGTAAACCTCGAGCCATTTTGGCGTATTACTCTACTGTTGATTCTAAAGATTCGCTTCACGAATGTGCATCTGAAATTTTACGTGGGTGAATTAAATATTTAAACATGTTTCTGCTATATATATATATAGACTTTACTATACTACACAAATTTCACTATTGCATACCGTCGCATTTTTTATAAATATAAATTTACTATTTCTAAACAGTCTTATTTACTGGAAAATCTTCCATAAACTAGACTTATCGGGGATATTTAGCAAAATTCAAGAAACATTTTACCTTCAACTTATAAAATTGTGTTCTAATATTATAAAAAATATTCAATATTTTGAATTACTTCTCAATTCTAAGATTTCATTCTTTCACTGTAAACTTTTATATCTTAGGGTTATTCTTCAAAATCTTTAAATTGTAAATTATACTTGTCTTTTATTTAATGAAAAATGTGATTTTCGTATCCGATTTAAAGTAAAATAGTATAAAAAAAAGGTTTTATAAGTTTTATATATTATTTATCATGAAACTCACGCCTAATTTTTGGAATTAAAATCTTGTTCTTCCCCAAAAATTTCCTTTAAAATACATTAATTTTCCGTAGGCATTAAACTCAATTGTGGAAAATTAACTGTTTTTTAAGACTGGTAGAAAGCGCAAGCCAGTGAATTATTAAAAAAATATATAATTTTTACTCTTTTAATTTTTTAAAATAGTGTAACAAGAAATTAAAAAAAATTAAACATTATTTAAACAATATTTTTATGTTTTCAAAATTGCATTCTCAACGTATATAATCTTAAATTAATTAGTATTAAACTATTAATTGATGAAAGCGTATTTTGCTTATTTATAGTTTATTTTCTACTTTTAACTCATAAAATGTTTCATTGTTTCACTTACACAGCCATTTGGCCTATTTTGGCGAGTCTTTATGGACGCATCATGAAATCCATTGTTGTTTCAACACTTATACAATTTTGTAACGAATTACAGGGTCTATTTGGCGATTTACCATCTGTGGCTAGCGAAAGAAAAAATGCCTTGAAAATAATTTACTAATTTATAATTATTTTCTAAGACTATTAAAATGTTGTATTGTCATCGGAAGTTGCATTGTCATCAGAAACACATCTGGGAGTGTAACAAAGTTCCATCTCAACGTACAAGTTGGAAATTGTACGTCAAACGTGACAAATGAGGTGCGTTCGTACTATAGCTAGTTATATAAATATTCAGATCTTGATGATTTTTAATTCTGTGAAATGAATTATGTCGTCTGCAGATTATTTTCTGTCATAAAATAAATATCTCGGTCGCTGGACGATTAAACCTCGGAAGCTCCTATAACAAGAAAGCAGATTTTTATAAAATAATTCAAATTTCTTAAATGTTTTTATTAATATATTCTAAAGCTTTGATTCGATTTTCATAAAATTTTAAACGACTCGACAAAATTCTACAAAGATAATATATCTTAAATTTCAAACTATTCGGTTGGGTAGTTTTTGCATTGTTATATGCGGACGGGCGGACCGGACGACGACAATAGGTGCTACGTATTTATATAATTACGAACGCACCTAAAAACCAGGTTGAGTGTAATATAAAAATAGTATTATAAGACACTGCGAATGTTAACCCGTTTGGGGTTTGTCATCTTCTCTATTGAGACATGCATCTTTGAGTAATCTTTTGTCTAAACAATTATTTTTGCGATCTGCATGTAGTAATGGCATGTATATACATTATTAAAATCTCATTTATGTTTCCGTGTTTACTAATAAAGGAAAAATCATTTGTTTAAATCTCATTGAACTGCTGGGGCAATTAAAAGAAAAATCGGCACTTACTTATTATCCGTGCCAGGAGTTATATCGCTAAAAATGGTTGTCAATTGCCAATCATGTTCAAAACAGTAATTTAACGTTAATAAATACATAACCTTGTTAAAAATTATAAATAATATAAAATATAATAAAGGAACAATAAATAAATAAATAAAATATAATAAATGAACAATAAATAAATAACAAATTATAAACTATAAAAAAAACTGTAAATTATAATAATAAAAATTAACTATAAACTATAATAAACTAGTTGTCAAAACATAAGGGATGCTGTAATTAGTATAATTGGCGCCATGCTTGGCGCAATTGTATCTGATCTGGCCGGGATAATATGCAAGTTCCAAAAATTCAAACGCATGTTTTTCTTTTTAAATTTAAAATATAGGTTACTTTTCTAAACTAATAATTTAATATAAAAGATGAAAATCACTAGAAAGTTGATCTTGTTGTAATAAAATTTCCAAAAATCTTCAAAAACTCTTCCTTAGTATAATGTCTTGTTTAATAGTACGCAAAATAAGTGTATTCTTTAGATTTCTGTAACTGAGATATTCTTTAAGGACTCTTAATCCTTCAAAATTTTTGAATTCAATTTTTTTATATATTAAACCCCTATCTTTCGTGAAAATTTTAGTGCAAATGTTTTCTTGAAATTCCCATTACAACAGACGTTATGGTTTTTAGAATTATTCCCACTCAAAGCTGAAGCATACTCAAAGCTGAAGCAAAACATTTTTCTCAAACTGATGTTTTTCGGCACAACGCGCATGATATCTCAAAACTTATCAATATTTTTTCATGAAATTTTCCTAAAATATGTATCATGTCTACATAAATTGAACCTATAATTTCATTTTTATTTTTAAAACAAATATTTTTTTAAGCGGTTATAATGTTGAAAATTTTAAAAAATTGTATTAGATCAGTACAACTTTGCATTAAAAATATAAAAATGCTTTAAATACAAATTTATTGAGGTTCAGTGCAATTATTACAATATGAAGTATAATTAGACTTCAAATTTCTTATTCTAGGTGCAAAAATTATTTTGTAATCGTGCGCGTAAGCTGTCATGTCAATTTTCTGCTCGACAAATGTCTGACAGTTTGAAGCCCCCTATAAATATTAATTCTGCATCTTGTAACTTTTTAAATATGTGAAATGAAAGAACACGCTTATATCTTTTCATCCCAATAAAAATTGTTTTTAAATCATATACATTTGAAGATATTAAATGTTAAAAATGTTCATTTATTTCATTTTTTCCCATTTTAAGAGTCCAGAGACCCCTTAAATTTCAGTAAATCTTAAATTTTGGTATTTGGATTGTTGCTTTAATTTTAAACCTAAAAGTGATTTTTCACCAAAATTAATGTTAGAACTCTAGAAAGGTTATATTAAAACATGAAACACTAGTTAACTGGTAAAATCTCTTACAAGATCTAGTTCGCCTCTTCTCTATATGTTTTTAATAAAAAAAGGAAACTAACAGCTTGTCGACAATGATATATATATAAACAGCTGATTCTCGAAAATTGTTTAGCAATTCCCACTTATTCGCATCTCCTTATTTGTTCTAGACATATATATATATTTTCTTATTGATTTTTATATATTTAATTTTACATTGTTACATGTTTTTTTAAACGGTGGATTATTTGACATTAAAAATAGACCCTCTTCCTAACATTCGTTTTTCTATTGAAATAAACTAACTAAAATCAATAACGATAATCTTATTTTACTGTAGTTTTTTCTTTATTATTTAAATTTTATTGGAGCATTTCTGCAATCCATAGTAGTAATTCTATCAAAACTGTATAATGAATGCGGAAAAGCAGATCAGCAATTTTATAAAATATGTCTAGGTCATTCTTGCTAAGTCAAATTATGCTGCCAGTGGGTTTCATTTTGCTGTTTATATTTAGATTTCTTAAATTTTCTACATAGGCTTACACGCGAGCATTTTATGTGATAGTTTAAATAATATGTAAAAGCTTTAGAATCATTAAAAATTGAAACGTGTAAGGTCGTTTTTGGGAGGGTTTACTGTTTTGTATATGCTTATAATTTCACCCGCTTTCTACAGTACTTCTAAATACTTTGTTGTGAAAGTGTAAAATCGCCCTTACTAGAACTGTTTCGAAAGCGTGAGCAATAAAAAGATGTTTAAGAGGCGGAAATAAAACGGACATTTATAAGTTATTTTTTAACACTTTCCAACCTATGGAAAGTGTTTGACTTCGGTTTGTCCACCGTCTGGCCGTCCGTCAACTCTTACAATATACTCGGATTGCCCTGAAATTTTTGTATATTGTTGTCGTTTACTACAGCATGTTCCCTATTTCAAATGAAGTGTGTAGCACCTATAGTTTTTTACAGGAACAGTCAAAAGTATTTCCGTTACATTAGTCAGTGGGAAATAATACACTATATTGCCAAAGGTGACCGGTCACTTGCGATTTTAGACGTTTTGTTAACTATCTAAAAAAATATGAGGAATTAAATCTGAAACTGCAGGTGTGTAAACAATATAGTATAGATTATATATTTCCGCGAAGATTTTTTTCCGCAACCCCATAGGGGACTGTTGACAAAATTGAAAAAGAACGAATATCTTTTTGATTGCCCTGTAAAAACTAATGTAGCAAAAGCGTTCAAACTCGAGATTATTAAGTGGCTTATTGTAATATAGTGTGTTCATTTTTATGAGGATAGCATGTATACTCGAAGAGAAAATAAGGTTTTTATAAAGTCTCAAATTTCACGAAGTTTTTTGCTTATAATTTGCTGAGTTCTTAATAAAAAAAAAAAGTTTTGAGAAAATATGTCAAACAACATTGTACATAAATAACACTCTGCAATCGGAATTAAAAAATAAAAATTGGATGAAAAATGAGTAGGTTTACTAAAAAATGTTTCACTGCGCATGCGCGAATGCAATCAAAATATAATATGCATAATGTATTAGCTAAGTATATAGAGCAACTTTTATGCATGTCTCAAAATCATAGTTTTAAAATTCTGAAAATTATCGTCGATAGAATAAGCTCGAAATCCGTTGTTCCCAAAAAGAAGCAAAAAGATTAGGGGTTGTATCAAATATCTGTTGATCAGTGCAAATATAGCGTACAAAATATTGCACGTACTACTGTATTTGTAGACAACCCCTCATCTTTTTGCTTCTTTTTGGGAACAACGGATTTCGAGCTTATTCTATCGACGATAATTTTCAGAATTTTCAAGCTATGATTTTGCGATTTTCACAAAAGTTGCTCTATATACTTGGCTAATAAATACATTATGTACATTATATTTTGTTTGCATTCGCGCATGCGCAGTGAAACATTTTTCAGTAAACCTGCTCATTTTTCATCAAATTTTTATTTTTTAATTCCGACTTCAGAGTATTATGTACATTGTTGTTTGACATATTTTCTCACTTTTTTTATAAAGAACTCTGCAAATTATAAGCAAAAAACTTGGCGAAATTTGTGACTGTTTTTATAAAAACCTTAAATTTCCCTTCGAGTATACATGCTATCCTCATAAAAATGAACACAGTATATTACAATAAGCCACTTATTAATAATCTCGAGTTTGAACGCGTTTGCTACATTAGTTTTTACAGGTTTATCCAAAAGATATTCGTGCTTTTTCAATTTGTTGACTGTCCCCTATGGGGTTTCTTGAAAAAAATCTTCGCGGAAATATATAACCTATACTATACTGTTTACACGCCTGCAGTTTCAGGTTAATTCCTCATGTATTTTTCTAGATAGTTAACAAAATGTCTAAAATCGCAAGTGATCGGTCACCTTTGGCAATATAGTGTGGTTTCAAGTGCATTTTGACTATACTATGTCTTTTTGAAACATGAAATTGGTATATAATTATGAAGTGCATTAAAATATGCTTTTTGTAGAATATGGGGGGCAAATCATTTATTATTCATTTACAGTGTCAAACAAAATAATTCTGTTGCATATTATTCTACGGGGAAAAATCGTTTGCAGTGTAATTTAATTATGTTTCACTATTTCAAACATAATGAAAATTATATGCATTACTGAGGTGCACTATAAATTGCTTGCTTAAAAGTATAGTGTGCATTGGGTTTATCGTCCATTTACAGGGACACACAAAATATATCGGTTACAGTGTACGTGTGATAATTACTGTATGTGTGATAAGGGCGTTTTGAAGTTTGTTTGCGTTTTTAACTTTTAAGAAAATTTTCTGATGCTACGTGGTGTCTATAAATTCGGTTGATCATATACAGGGCTACACAAGGGAATTCGTAAGTATTAGATTACGGGTGTGAATTGCTTAAGGATAGTTTTTGATTGTGTTACGCATTATTTTCTTGCTGAACTATATTTGGAAGACTAATATAAGTTTGTGGAATATAAATAAATTCATGTATAAGGCTACGAAACAGAACAAAGTACATTGTCGTTTACAGTCTGTAATTGCTGGAAGTGAGTTTTAAGTATCCTTATGTGGTTTTTTTACCTGAATTAAATTTTTGCTTAATATGTGGTGTGTGTAAGTGTTTCGATAATATACAGGGCTGTACAAAAGATTTCGAGTACACTTCCATCGATTTTCGAAATTTTTCTAAAAGTGAATTTTCTAACTGCACTAAATTTTATCATGCTATGTATTACATATCTAAATCTTCCGACCCTATAAAGGGCTGCACAAAATAAATCGGCTACTTTTTTTTACAATTTAAGGTAATTTCAAAGCTGTATTTTTCAATGTGGTATATGTTTTTTAAACTGTTTACTTGTATATATTCTTTTACTTCATTTAACATTGAATTTTCGTTAGTTTTCTGGATGTGTTGGAAAATGTTTCATAATCTATGCTGGACGCATGATTTTTCATTCCCGTTTAATTTATCTATGTGATCACTCAACGAAACATTTAGCTAAAATAGTTTAAAATGTTTGTTTAACAAGTAGATTAGTTAAGCATAGTCGAAAGTATTGATGTATTCTTAATCGCGAAATTTCCTCGGTAATTCGTAAACGCAATAATGCTGAAAGTTGTTTTTAGCAAGACATTAATGACTGATTTTCTTTTTTTAAAATTTTAAGAATTGTTGCCTATTAAACATGTCAATTTTTCAGTAATGTCTAATGAAAAAAATTGTTAAATTTGTCTGAATCCTGTTTTTATTTTTTATTTTAAATCATTTGTTAGTTTTAAACGAGATGTACTTTATCGTGCCTTAAATGGCAAAACTCAACGTTTTCGATAGTAAAGAGAAGTTAACGATGCAATTCGACTTGCGAAATGTTTATATACTATTGCAGCGTGAGAATTCAAATTTGCTTTTCTTCTAACTGCTTTACATCTGTGTGCAAAGTAAATCGGATGAATACAAATACTTTGCACATGCTCTATTAGAGAAACTTGTTCTTGGACGAAGGCATGATTTCTAATTCGATAAAAAAAAAAGAATTACCTGAAACAAATATTTCACCTTCAGAATACAAACTTCCATTTTAAACGTTCTCGATTTAATCAAAATGATATTTTGCTTAATGCTTTGTTCAAATATTAAATTACGTTTAACATGAGTCCATTTTACTGTTTTCGGGTTGTCCGGATAATTGCAGCTGGTCACCGCTATGACTTTTTAAAGCACTTCAGTTCAACCCCTATATAGCTCTAATATTACGGAATGTATAAATTAGTGCAGCTGATATATCCCTATCTAACGCTTTGATTTCTACCTACCTGTGGCAGAATGGCGGATCAAAAGAAGTAGAAAAGAAACATCAGAAATAGTTTTTTTCGTAGGTATCTATCTACACCCAAGTATTTCTTTTAAAAGAATCTTTGATAGAGAAGTAACCTATACACGACATGATAGCACTTTTATAGTAAACATAGACAATAGCATTATACAGTAAGCATAGATTAACAAAATTTATGTATGTACAGAATACATGTACGAAACTATGTAAAGGGGGTGTGTTTGAAACCGCCCATTAGATTTTAGCAACACTTTAATTTTCCATATATTTATTAATGGGATATCTACTTTAACCTCGTGATACCGGAAGTTAAACTAATATTACAAATAAACATTCATTACTTCTGTATAAACAAAATAAGACTGTAGATGAGCCTTTTTTCTGAAATTGGATACTTTAGGGGACTGGACATTTAGCTTCACAAATAGAGATATAAAATTACTAGACCCTTTTAAAATATCAATTTAATTATCAATAACCTAAATTCACCCAGTAACAAGTTTCAGAGGTTTGAATGATTTGCAAATTCTCAAATTGTTATGATGCACTACACATTTTATCGTTTAATAAGTTCGGACTGCTGCGATGCTTAACAGCAGTGATCACTGTCTTGCATCATAATTTAATATTTTGCTGCCAAATTTTGGCAAAGATAGCTGGATTCTGAAGATTTTTGTTTGTTATATGTCGATTTACGGAATAATTGCTTACTTCTTGGAGTTGTTCCATTATGGTACTTGTACAAAGATAGGTAAACTTTCTATTTACGTTATTTCCGGAAAACTGCAAAAATACTAAAGAAAATTTTAGATTCTGAAATTGAATCCGGGTCAAAATTCCCTGTTTTCTCATTTTTTCAGTGTTATTGGAGATACAGGGTGGTCATAAATTCTTACCCTGATTGGAGAAACATATTACGTAGTAACCATTGAATGTAATACTGTAAAATGTTTATTATGGAAAAGTCTTAGTCTTAAGTGCTTTTTGTCCATCCAAATTTCCTGAAAGATGGATCGGACGTGATGGACCAGCACCATGGCCTCCTCCTCACCCGATATTACTCCTAGATTTTTTTCTTTTGTGGGGTAGATAAAGGACAGACTGTGTGTATCACCAGTAAAATATATTGAAACACTCAAGGTCAGGATCACAGATGCTGTGTCTAGTGTGACAGTCCAAATGTTGGACAATACACTTGATATTCTTCGAGCTACCGAGGGTGCTCGCATCTAAATTTATTGACTTAAGTACTTGTATTAAAAACTCAATTTCTTTACAAAATATCGAAACAAGCATATGGCTAATTATCTTATTTTTTCTGCAATAAATTATTGTAATCGGGGGAAAAACTTTGACCACCCTATATATAAGCATCTGTCGGCATGATAAGGTTCCGACATAGAAAATATTTCAGTTTAAAAATTATATTGTTAACAATTTCTCAAGATTTTCTCATTTAGCTTGCCAAATTTATCTCCCTAAATTTATACATCATAAAAATACATTTAAAGTTTTCTACAGTTGAATAAAAAAGCCGGAGATTATTTTAAAATTTCTGAATTGTATTACTTTATATTTTATGTAAAGCTTTATCTTTAGAGCAAAACAGATGCTTTATTATGATTATTTCGTCATTGATTGCAACTAAAACAAATTGTTAAGTATGAAAATAGTACCGGTACATGGGAAGATATTCTTCAAAGATTCCCTACTTGTAGAAATTTTGGGTCATATTTAATCTGTAAAAAAAAAACATATTTGTGATAATAATACAACACGTCTCCATGTATTTATCGGCATACTATGCCATTAACGTACGATCTACATACTTATTTTATATACTTATTGATGATCAGCTAGTTCTCTTAAAAGAGAAAATGGAATCTCTTGTTACTCTCGGGACAGACAGAATCCCTTCCCTAACCCGAACAATTTAAAAGCGATTTTCAATAAGTTAAGGGACAGAGAAGCGGGTTCGGGATGGGCTGGAGCGTTTATTACTCGTACATCATACGTCCGAGAAGGCTTCGAGATTATTCATTAGTCGATACTTATTCATTGATAAGCTAAGAGTATTTCAGCAGTAATAATTTAAATGCATTCTTATATTCCCTACCAGTCAAATCTGATTCTTACTTTTCGAAAGCTTTTATTATAATTTGTATTGGGGACATTAGTAGATATCGGTGTAAAATTTGCTATTGAAGCAATCGGTCTTAAATTAGCTCCTCTGGTCGGATCAAAAAGATTTTAGCCTGTACTGACTAGTTTTGCCAATTTGCAGCATTTTTTTAAAATTGAAACTTTCGACAAGAATGTTTGGATTATTAATCTTTGCCGGCATTACCGGAGTCAAACGTCATAATTAAAGTATTTCTTACCATTTTTTCCAAGCTATTATCTTCGTGCATGTGCAGTGCAATCCGAAGTTACGATAAAGATTATATTGCCGAATAAAAAAATCTACGGAGACTCCAATCGACTGTCTAAATACCGATATGTGTCCAGAAAGTAAAAAACAATTTCTGACGCAATGAAATCGAACGTTGGACTTCCAGTTTTGAAACTGGATACGTTATCTCTGTATCAACAATACTTGATTACATTGCGGTAATATTTGTCTGCCAGATTTCCTTAAGTGATTTTCCAAAAGTTTCGAAATAGATTGAAAGTTATTTTTAAAAAAAGAATTATATAGCTAATCCGTTCTCCGATATTTACAAAAATCTATATCTGCGATAGTGGTGTATAACTTATTTACCAATTACGTTCTCAATTGGAAGTATCGTTCGTTAATTATGGACGGATCGTTTGGGAATTATTTTAGGAATTTTTGATGCTATGAAATCGAACGTTGGACTTCCCGATTTAAAACTGGATGCGTTACCTCTGCACCAACAGTACAGTGCGTGATTACATAGCGGTAATATTTATTTGCCACATTTCCTTAGTGATTTTCCAAAGGTTTCGAAATAGATTGAAAGTTATTTAAAAAATAATTAAATAGCTAATCCGTTCTCCGATATTTACAAATATCTATATCTGCGACCGTGGTACAAAACTTATTTACCAGTTACGTTCTCAATTGGAAGTATCGTTCGTTAATTATGGACGGATCCTTTGGGAATTATTTTCGGAATTTTTGACGCAATGAAATCGAACATTGGACTTCCCAATTTGAAACTGGATACGTTACTTCTGTACCAACAATACGTGATTACATTGCGGTAATAGTTATCTGCCACATTTCCTTAGTGATTTTCCAAAGGTTTCGAAATAGATTGAAAGTAATTTAAAAAAGAAATAGCTAATCTGTTCTCCGATATTTACAAAAATCTATATCTGCGACAGTGGTGTATAACATATTCACCAATTATGTGCTCAATCGAAAGTATCGTTTGGGAATTGTGTTCACGCGCGCACACACACACACACACACACACACACAACCAGACACATATAAATCATTATTACGGTACTTTCCGTACACTATGTGTTCGAATAATAAGAATAATAACGCGGCGATCCCTGCCATTAAATAAAACAATTATTTTTTTTAAAAATCTTGTAGGTTCTTTGGAACAAAAACGCGATAAATTGTCATCATTGTTAGGCACAATTTCAGAAATTTTAGATACCACTATAAAACTTTTATCTCTAAACATTCTTGTACTTTTTTCATTTACCCATTTTCCTAGATATTGATTATACATTTTGCTTATATCATTAAGTGTCAAAATCTAGCAAATAACACTCACTCAGTATAAATATTTTAGTCCAGGTGCTAGGAGTGAAAAAACTGAAAATCGTGATAGTTATACCGCTTGGTCAGTATCTACTCTATATTAATACAAGGCATATAAGAAGGGGAGGTATCGCGGAAAGTGCGGGGAATTCAAAATGGCGTCATTTTCGGGAATTAGTGCAATTTCATTTCTATTCATCGTATAAAAGCATGTTTGATGGAAGTTTCGATGTTTTTAGATAAAAAATATTATTTGTAACACTTTCCAGCACAGTCGAAAAGTATTAATGACTTCAGTTTGCCTGTTTGTCTGTCTGTCTGGTCGTCAGTCTAGTCGCGCACTAACTCAAAAAAAAATTAACCGTATATCCAGATAATTAAAATATGGTATTGTAGTATACCGTAACAAGCTCTGTATTCATTTTCAAGTGTGCATCAATCATAGTTCATTTACAGGGGCAATCAAAAGTATTCGGTTACATTATGGTCTGTAGACGAAAATCGCTTGTTTTAATGATATTATACTCTTTGTAACATATTAAAATTAATATACATCAGAGCGGTGCAGTACAAGATACTTACTATAGAATATGCAGTGCATAGCAGTTTTCGTTCATTTACAGGGGCTCACAAAATAATACGGTCACAGGACTTTCAATGAGCACAATGCTGTCTATGCGCGATTTTAATTATTTAATGTGTTTTTGAACTTTGCTAGATATGAAAGAATTGAAATTTGTCATATGAACATTTTCTTTTATATAAATATACAATGTAGCGTGTATTTGTGTATTTATTACAATGTAATTCTGATGACGAGGCACCACCCAAAATGAGATGTATCGACTATGGGGTTTTGTTCCAAAATTTCAAAACATATTTCATTTTAATGTTGAGATTTCTTACTCTCTCAGACTCTTTGGTGCGCAGACTATCAATCTGATAATTGAAATAAAAAGATTTTTGTTTATGAAAGATCTGTTCTATATATAGTTTTATAGCGCGATGCACGATTATATACTGAAACGCGTGATAAAGATTAATTTTGTAAATATTCAGTGTCGGTATCTGTACCATTTACGTTTTCATGTTAATTAATGTTTTCGTTTTTTCTAAGAATCCAGTTTCCTTTAAATAAATAGTTGCACAGAATCGTCAGTTAGACCTGCAAAAGATTTTGAACTATGAAAATCAACCATTTCCCCCTGCTTTTTCCAGTAACGGTGAATTTCGACCCAGCCATAAAAGTGATTTATCGCGTATTTTAGAGGAAGCTACTGAGAAGAATAGAAACACCTTTCCAGGAACATGCGATGCTTTAATTTATGATGGGGCAGTTTTTATTAACATTTTAAAGCCTCGCAAGTCTTCAAAAACCTTTAATGATTACTACATTAATACATTTCAACCCCATTTATGTAACGACATTGAGAGTTTTAGTTACTAAAGAATAGATTTGATATGGGATAGATACATTACACCAAGCATTAAAGGTGAAACCAGACAAAAAAAAAGGGAAGCAGGAACCAGGAGGCAAGGTTCTATCGCATGTCAAACTACCTAAAAATTGGCAAGATTTCTTAAGAAATTCAAGTAATAAAGAAGAGTTAATTAATCTGCTTGGAACACTAGCTATAAATACCATAAAAATACACAAGTTATAACCACTTCGGGTGAAGAAGTTAAACGAAATATTATTTCACCAAGTTCCTTAATTGGAATGACTTCCCTGGTCATGAAGAAGCTGATACAAGGATAATCTTGCACCTCAAAGACACGGCAAAAACCGGATTGAAAAATATTGTTATACGCTCTGTAAATATTGATGTATTAGTTTTAGCAATTGCACATTTCTTTACTCTGTCAGATAGACACCTGCAAACAGTTTCGATTGCATTTGGAACAGGGAAGAATTACAGACTTATTCCCGTTCATACTGTAGCTGCAGCAATTGGAAAAGAAAAAGCAATGTCGTTACTAGAATCCCATGCTTTCACAGGCTGCGACAGCAATCCTGGTTTCACAGTAAAAACAAAAAAGTCAGCTTGGAAGAAATGGATTCTCTATAAAGATGCTACTATCGCATTTTCATTTTTATCAAAAATGCAAATATCCATACCTGACGATATTCTAAATATTTTAGAAAAAATCGCAGTATTGTTGTACTGTTCAAAATGCAACAGCATAAGTCTAAATAGTGCTAGACTGGAATTGTTTATGACAAAAAATCGTCCTATTGAACATCTTCCACCAACGAAGGGTGCACTAGAGCAACATATTTTACGGAGTGCTTTCCAAGCTGGACACATTTCGGGACCAGCATATGAGCGGAAAATGTCCCTCCTCTCCAAACAAATGAGGATGGTGGTTGGATAATTTTTCATGGAAATTAAAATGGTCGGAGTTGCCCGAGATTGTAGATTCTTCCAAAGAACTAATAAAATTTATGTGCAAAATCTGCAAAAATAAGTGTAGTTGTAGGAAGGTTGGTCTTTCTTGTACATTATTGTGTAACCGTAAAAACGAATGTGAATGAGAAATAATATGCTACAAACTAAAGTTTTTATATTCTGCAATTTTATGTCTTTCATTTGTTATGTAGCATTCATTTTTTAATATGTTGTATAAGTAAGGCATTAGTAAAATGCACTTTTATTATTTATTCCATTCATTTTACACACTATACAATAAAAAATACTTTAATAATTGAACTAGTTTCATTTTAAGCATATTTCTGATATTAAAAAGATAATTTTGGATTTAAAAAATCGAAAAAGACATCAAAAATACTTTTATATGACGAAAACGGAAAAAATTGAATAACAGCCTAAATCTCGAAGTCCTAAGGCATTTTATTTTGCCTCTCTTCTATGCATTGTTTTAATATAAAAAAGATACTGACCAATAGGGATATTATTATTAAAAATTGCAGTTATTTCATATCTACCACCTCCCTTAACAACAATCGTTTTGGCTGATATTCTATAAAATTTATACACAAGTTATAAAGGCACTGTGCTCGGAGACATTAATGTAACGGTAACCGTATTATTTTGTGAGCCCCTGTAAATGAACGAAAACTGCTATGCACTGCTTATTCTACAGTAAGTATCTTGTACTGCACCGCACTGATGTATATTAATTTGAAAATGTTACAAAGAGTATAACATCATTAAAACACATTGCAAGCGATTTTCGTCTACAGACCATAATGTAACCGAATACTTTTGATTGCCCCTGTAAATGAACTATGAATGATGCACACTTGAAAATGAATACCGAACTTGTTACGGTATACTACAATACCATATTTTAATTATCTGGATATCCGGTTTTTTTGAGTTAGTGCGCGACTAGACAGACGACCAGACACACAGACAAACAGGCAAACTGAATTCATAAATACTTTTCGACTGTGCTGTAAAGTGTTACAAATAATATTTTTATACTAAAAACATCTAAATTTCCATCAAACATGCTTTTATACGATGAATAGAAACGAAATTGTACTAATTCCCGAAAATGAAGCCATTTTGAATAACGGCCGCCATCTTGATTTCCCTGCACTTTTCGCGATGCCTCCCCTTCTTATATGCTTTGTATTAATATAGAGTAGATACTGACCAATCGGTATAACTGTATCACGATGTGCAGTTTTCACCTTATTTTTGTCGTGTAGCACTTGGACTATTTGGGCCACTATTTCTTTAAATAGAATTTCGATTCGAAAACTGTTTTTAATAGGTGATGTGTACGCAGTACAATGTTTTATACTCTGCATAGTTTTATCATGAAAAACACATAATGCTCATTATTTGTATCAATTAATTTAAAATAAGACTGCTTTACGGTTATTTCATGCACGGCTATTTTGACTAGTGACTTAATCTTAAAAGAATGTGAACAACAGTAGAAGCTTGAACCAGATTTAAAATCCGAATCTTCACAGCTAGTAACCAGCACATTATAAACTAGACAATATAGCGGGGTGCATACGAAAATAAAATACCATAGGTAGAAACTAAGATTCCGTTCTAAAATTGTGTCAACTTCGATATTTTCAATAAAAACCCTTAATTAGGGTTTCGTTCAACTCACGAAAACATATTACTCCCGTTTCGTTGTCTGTCCGTCACAGAGCCGTTCTCAGAAACTATATAACTTACAAGCATGAAAATTTGTGTACATAGGTAAATACCTACTATGAAGCTCAAAATATTAAAATTGGAAAAAAATACGTATTTTAATATAGAGATATACAAAATTAAAATTCTAACAGCCTTTTCCTACTAAATTAAACATTTTCCGTTATAGGAGTTGTCAACAATTAAAAATCCACAATAAAATTCTTTCTACAATAATTAATTTTCTATTGAAAGATTTCCACGTGAAAAATGAAAATGAAATAGTTTCACCATTTGAAAAAAAGATTAATATGACGTCATATTGTTAATAAAACGGAAATTTTCAAACTTTTCTCAATAATACAAGGAATATGCGTATGTACAGAAAGCAGATTAATATCACGTCATTAAAGGATTAAAAAGAAAATTAATCTGACGTCAAATTGGAAGTTTAACGAATATTTCAAATGTTTGAGAATAATACAAAGCGAGTATCAATATCAGTAATTGAGAATAGTAAATATGAGTTTGTGGAACGTATTGAATCATGATAAAAACCAGATTATGGAAATATTCGCATATTTTAAGTTTTAAGATGTACAACATGTTTAATTTTGAAATTATTTTTAATATCTCATTTAGTCCACATGACAGATATTATTATGACAGAGTATAATAGCGGGCTTCTCCCGGTACCAGGCGGATTTAGATATTCGAAAAAACAAAAAATAGCCCATTAAACTTTTAGTTTATAAAAAAACAGGATTTTTTTTTCTTTTTTCTAAATGAAATTTATTTGTATTTATTAAAGAAAGGATAAAGTTTTTTGAAAGGATTATTAAACGAAACCCTTTGTGTGATCTTTGATCACACTTACCCACTTGTTTTGACATTACATTCGGATTTTTCATCAATGTTTACCATAGGAAATCTTGATTGTGAAAAAAAAAATTGCTATAGGTGAAACTTTACCTTCGCTCTAAAACTGTTTAAACTTTGAAATCAATAAGAATGCCTAAATTTGACATATTCGAATATTTCGAAAATATTTACGTTAGAATACCAAACAGGAAGTCATAAGGTCAATCAGTTTAGGAATTATGAATGTTTAAAGTTTGGAACTAAAATTAAATTAATTTTTAATCGTTACAAAACAGATTGCAATTTATGTAGTTTCTAAGCACAGCTCAAAAAACTGTTTAACAGAAAAAGCTGCAATTTTGCAGTCACATATTTGGAGCTTTTAGAAGACCATGTTTTAAACAAATTTATTGGTAAAAATCCATATTTTTTTCAATAGATTAATTGCAAAAGTACATATTTTATCGAAAGAAAGATGAAAATAGAACAGAATTTACAGAAGTCTATTTCTAGGGGTTTCAAATATGAGACTCTTAAAATTACAGCTCATTCAACGAAATAATTTGAGTTATGTTTCAAAAGCTTTTCGTATTGCTAACTTCAGTACAATTTCCTTAAATGACATTAGTTCCGTTAAAGAGATTTCAAATCTGTAAATATGCAGAAAGTTTTCCGTACATTTAATGATTTTTTCCGTATTTCTTTCAAAACGGTACAATGTCCGTATTTCTTCAGAAACAGAGCAATTTTCGTAAATGACGTTTAAAGGGTTAAGTACAGAAATCGCCTTCTTTTGAAATGCGAATTAAGATTTTTGTATTTACTACAGTTCTTCTAGGATACAGTCTTGGCCCGGTTGGACCAGCTGGCCCATTCTAACCAAGGTCATGTAAATTTATTGTGAAAGGAATAGTAATATTTATATTTTTAATGCAATATTTATAAATTTATTTTATTTTTATAAATTAAAGAAAAAAATATACTTTTTTTTTTCTTGATAGTACTTCAAAATTATGATTTTTTTTCCACTCATTTTTTTTAAATATTTATTTTAACTTTCTTAACGTGAAGCAATATTGTGTTATTTAAAAGATTCATAACGTAATATCTTTGCAAATTATAGCTATGCAAATTGGTATTAAACTAAACTGATTTAGCTTACAAATTTATGAATTACGCTAAAAGTTATTTTATAAATTATAATTTTACAAAGTTTATAATTTTTTCCTAACATTTATAAAATTAGTTAATATTTTTTCTTTACTTTTATAAAAATAAAGTTTTTAACTTTATATTGTTTTTAATTTATTTCGTTAGCTTACATTTTTATAAATTAAACTAATTTAATTTAAATTAAATCAATAAGTCCAGATTTAAACCTACCTATCCCAAGGTCAATAATTTCAAATTTGTCTCTAATAATCATTTAAAAAAACTATTTACTTTAACAGAACCGTACGCAAAAGCTCTCAGCATAGCTGAAATATAATTTAATTTAGTATAAAATTGTTTATTTACATAATCTTTTTAAAAATAAGACATTAAAAAATATATTTTAATAGCATGTAATAAACACGTCCGATTAAGATAATTGTTGTTTTTATTGGAAGTGATAAATAGATAATCAGGCAAATAATTAAAAAAAAATATGTTCAAAAAAGAAAATGTTGGTACTGTTGCAAAAAGAAGCAATCATTATTATTAATACAATGTTTTACGCATATAATATAATAAATTAAAATTTATCTGTTATAAGGCACCAAATAATACAGCAAAATATTGAAAATTACGAAAAGAAAATATTAACATTGTAGCTGAAAAAATCCATCTACAGATGAAACCAAGTTTTTGCATCATAAAATATCTAATAACGTTTGAGAAGGAGGCGTGACCACTCATGGCACGTTGATCTAAATCGTCAGGTTAGTATACGGGAGATTACGGGTTCGATTCCGCTCATGGAAAGGGTTGGTTAATTACTAAAAATGAGTAGAAATGTATGTATCCCTTATAAAATTGTCCTCGCGAAGTAATTTTTTTTTATCCTATAAATTTTTATTTTAACGACATAAAAATTTCTAAAATATACGGGAGATATCTGTTTATAAGACAGAAATTTCAGAAATCGCAGCAAAATTTCCTGGAATTTACGGATTTTTTCCCCCGTTAAAATACGGAAATAGTACTGGCGTCTCGATTGCCAGTACAATTTCAGTTTTTTTTTTCAGATTTTTTTTTATAGTGTACTACTCCTTTGCTCCATTAAAATTTTCATATATTTTCCATTGTGATAAAAATATTCATTCAGCAAGGTAATTTTTTCTGTCTTGAAATTGATTAATATGGAAATTACATTTTGTTAAGAAGACTTCTTTTTGTTCACGTATCATATTTGAATTACTGTTAGTTTACTGCATTTGTATCTTCCGTTACGACGAAATTTCCATTCCAAAATTTTAATCGCCACCTAATAAAAATATAGTACTTTCGTGCTATAACAAACACACAATTATGATTATACCAAATTTGCAGTTACGATTTCGCCAAGCTTATATATGCATCATATATAGCCATCTATATACTCCAAACGCTTATATGTGCGCCAAATACTACAATATATATGTAATATTTGCGTCTTGTATCTCATACGTCTTCTACACATGTTATATATACGTCATGTATGAATATAACTTGAGCATATATGTCAAGAAATGTCATACATCATATCCGATTACAATTGTAGCAATATACCTTGGCCATTTGGGATTCATACTTGGGGGCCGCTGCAATCCAAAATTGTCCCCAAAAATATTTAGAGGCAGGAGAAATCCATCTTTAATGCATTTTGATAGCATTGCACATTTTTGTCATAAATATATGAAGTATACGTATTGATCTAGAAAATTTTATTAACTTTAACTTACATACTTATTATATTTAAAAAGTCAGCATTCAATTAAAGCGGTTAAAAAAAATCATTTTTCCACTCACTCATTTTTATACATACAAAGCAAACTTGTAGGCATGATTATTGAAACTATTTGTAATCTAACAATTTGTTTTCCATTTTCTTATAAATAAATTGCATCGTGAATTTATAAGTGATTGTTTCCTTAGGACTGCCAATTTTTATTTTCATACGCTATTGCGTCCAGAAATTTGGTTCAAAGCGCAAACTTTGAGAAAGAATTTAAAAATTTTAAAATTTTTAGACATTTTTTAGAAAATGTCTAAAAAATCTTCTGCCTTAATCTAAAATCAGAAAAAAAGTTTTATTTAATTTCTTAATACCTTATCACCTTATCTTGCCAATGTGATAAGTTTGCGAACAAAAATGATTTTAAAAGTGGGTACAAAAGCACTTTTTTGCACGTCTTCCCAATGGTTAAAGCGTAAGTACATCATTTCCACTAAATATAGAAGTTTTATCTTTCCTATTTAACCCTCGAGTCATACCATGAATCATTTGGCTTCCGTTTTCTTTAAAATAAGGCATTTTTTAAACTATCGTGTATTACGATCTTTATATTTTTTTCCTAAATTCTTCCTAACACAACACTAACAGTTAAGAGCATATAGTGTTTCTTTCCTAATAAGTTTATAATTTCTTGGAGATTAGTCATATCGACTTCATAGTGGCTCCTAATTATTCAAAAGTTCTGCTAGACACCTGAAATTTATGTTCTTATTTTCATATCACAAAAACTCAAAGAAGGTGAAAATTCTTATATAAGAAGGTACCCAGTGGAATAAGATTTGATCCCCAAACTCCTTAAACGCCAAGATTAAAGGAAGGATAAAAGGAAATGGATCTTGTGTTCAAATTTTGGTGTAATCTTTAAAGATATTATATGATGGAAGGATATAAGTTTATAAACTGTTATTATGTCTTAATGATGAATTGGGATAAATTACAACCCATGGTACCACTTGCTATGCATAAAATATCCTCAGAGGATTCAATTTTTATCTTTAGAGATGTACATAGCGGGTATATTTTATGTCTAAGAGTTGAAAAGACCATCGCCTGATTTTACCAGAAAACGAAGTACAGTCTCCTTCCAATCAGCTGGCTGTGGAAAATGTGCGTCCAGACTCGTTTTTAAGGCATGTTAGAACTTTAAACCAAAAAAAAAAAACCTAAAATTTCTCCTTTATTGGGGATTTTTTGGCGGGATTTTCCTTTATTGGGCAAATATCCAGTCATAATAATGGGTTTTTTTGCAAATGAAAGAGCCTATCTTTCAAAAACAATTTTGTATTTGGAAATTCGTTGAAAAAATGGTCCTCTGGTGGCCTTTGATACAGGGGTATACAAAAATTGAATCATCCGCATTACCAGATGAATCGCGGAAATTTGCTTATCTATAACAAAAAACTCTTAAAATTTAGGATATTTTGTAGTCTTTATCTGATTGGTTTATGAATTTTTCGATCCTGAAAAAAATAGCGGTCGTTCAATTTTCAAAATGTTTATTTTGACAATTTTCTGATTTAAATCGCTAAAAAAAAATTTACAATTCGAATATTTAAAAACACGTCCTTGATGGACTACAAAATAGTATATACTAGAAAAGTATAAAAATTTCAACCAAATAGGTCGATCCAATTTCGGGTTCTACCTGGTATCGATTTGTAAAACAGTTTCGATATAAACAGGGTTGAAGTTTTACAACGTTTTTAAACAAACATAGATAACAGTGAGCATTTTCAACTTTCATAAAATCATCTATGCCAGGGTCCATATAATGAAGCATCCTGGACTTTTTCATTCTCAATTCTTTTGTTTCTACATGTGCACAATACGCTAAAAATGAGCCTATTCAATGCAACACCAAAAGGCGGATAACTTTGGAACTAATACGAATATCGAAAAAACTGCTTCACCGCAAAGTTTTTAGGGGTTTAAACAATAACTATTTTTTTTTTTCAAAAAAAAAAAATAAATAAATAAAACATGCTTTAAGGCTGTTGGTGAACTCTACAAACCCGGAATAGTGCACTGTAAAAGCGATTTTTGCGAGATTCTCTCGATTTTTTCCAGTTTAAATGGAAGATTCACGAATAATTTTTCGACGAAACTTCATATTTAGATGGGTATTTCTTCCTTATCCCGTCAACCACCTTTCATAAAAAAAAGAAAAAAAACTAACGTCAAACTCTAACGCCAAATAAATAATTGGAAGAATGTGGAATATCTAAATAAAAAATTAAATACAAGAAATTTTTAAAAGTCCCACTCACCAAAATATGAACTAGCAGTCAGTTCAATAAAAAAAAATACAACATATTAATGAAAACAGAAAAAGAAATATTGAATATATTTTTAGTTACATTAGTTTTCTTAATTATTCCTCTTGACTGGTGAATAAATGTTTCTGACGTCACGTCAGTTAAAACTCATCTATTGTATGTAACTATGCGTCGCAACATTTTTTTCAATGTTTCTCTTTCAATATCATGGCACCACCGTTTAAGGACGCAATTGTTATTTTAATTAACGAAACAACTAATAAATGAGTAAAACATAATAAAAATTTCAAGTAAATGTCGAATTAAAAACCACCTGATGATATTACAAGTAGGTGTAATGCTTCTGACGTCAAGTGAATGGTACTGCATTTTTGGCGTTAAATCCTATAGTTTGGCGATAGTTTTTTGTTATGAAAAGTTGTCGACGGGATAATGGAGAAGCACCTTTTTAGATGTAATGTAATAGGCTTAATTTTATTATAAAAGTTTGGAGAAAATCGGCCTAAATGTGGCGCTGTGATGGTGAATTTTTTACGATTTTCGGAATGGGTGGCAGTAGCTGTTGAAAAATCATACTGAATCGCCGAATTGTTTTAAGTTAACCCTAGGTTTAAGTTGCATATTTGTAATAAGCAAACATTTTCTCGCTGTTTGATACATCACCCGTTTATTAGACTTCATTTCGAAATTTATATGCCTCTTCACCCCCCCCCCCTTCCCAGTGGTTTTGAAACTTTTACAAAAACTTTAAGTGTAATAAAAAAAAATCTATCTTTGAAGTATTAATCTGTATGAAATAGACGAAAGTTTTGGAATTGGTTCGATTAGTTTAGATATGCACTTCAATTTTTATATCTTATTTCAAACAAGCATGGATCACAACATTGTGTATTTGTATCCTCACGACATGTATCTTCCGTTACAATATTTTTAAGGTATATGAACACCTTCAGAGGTGTTTGTTTTTTAATTTTCCCTTTATACCATTTTTTTTTCTAATGACATTTAACCCGTCAGCACACGCGCCCCTTTCCATTACGTTACTACATGCGAGGGATAACCCCAATGGGTTTTCTTGTGTCAATTTCCCCCCAGTTTGATTATAAACAAAAATTTATATTTTGTAATAAACTGTAAATCAATAAACAACATAATTTAACTTAAGTTCTCTTATATTTAAAGGAAAAAAACTAGCACTAAGATTTTTTTCTTTTTGCATATCGTTACATACAAAGCTTTTACAATCCTAATTCAGCCATGAAAATACAAAACAATAAACTGATATATAGAAACTGTATGTGCAAGAGTTGTTAACGTTTAAAAGAACAATTATATTATTTGCATTAACATTTTCCTAGCAATATGGCTTACGTTATAACACGCGTGGGGTAAATTTCCTCCCACGTGACATTTTTATAACAAAAGAATGGAAAATCCACAACCGGGGTAAATTCTTTTTGGCCACATCTTGATATCTTTCAGCTTGAAAGGTACTATAAAGCTCAGAAACTTCATGAAAGATTTTCGCACATTTTTAAGTAATAGTTGTGAGCTGGGGTAGATTGTATCCGAGCGCGTGTGCTGACGGGTTAAGTTAAAACTTTGAAAAGTATATAAACATTTTAGAAATCATACAGAAATATTTTTTTAATTGAAAAATAGTCAAAATTATGTGAAAATTGACATTCGTGCAAAATATAACTCAAAATCAAATCAATGCATTCACATTTTGTAAATTGAATAATAAAGAGAATACCTTTCTCTAGGACATAGACTAGCCGCATTATAATAGCGTCTCTATCGCAGAAGTTATGGTACTTGAAGTACAAATGTAATGAAAATTTCTTAATTTCTTGCAACTTTTTATCTTATACCGGTGTAAATATAAAACTAATATATCATCATGATTGCAGTCTATTCCGTCAATAAACATCTGTAAAATAAGTTTATAAAAAATCAAGGTATTTCATGCATATTGTTTTGCTGTAGAATTGTTTTTGGTACAATAAAAATCTGAAAAACTTCATTTTGTGAAAAAGCTAAAAATAACTTTTAAAGGCGGTTCTTGCTACAAAAAGAAGTAAAAAAAAAAAAAAAAAAAAAAAAAAAAAAAAAAATCAAGGTATTTCATGCATATTGTTTTGCTATAAGATTGTTTTTCGTACAGTAAAAATCTGAAAAACTTCATTTTGAGAAAAAGCTAAAAATAACTTTTAAAGGCGGTTCTTGCTATAACAATAATTATTATTCTTTAAAAGTTTAATTATATACTCCATGCATTTTCTTGGACAAATAATCCAATTTAAATGCTAAATCTCGATAAAGAATGTAAACATACATTTTAGCTTTCTTCCGGTTTTCAGAACGATATTTCCGGTTGGAAAATTCTTCGGCAAGCTGTAATAGATGTAAATTTAAACGCCTATATCTCGGATTATAATTCAGATATAGACACAATTAAAGAATTCGATAGAAAAAAAGATCGGATTTTAAATCTATATTTTCATCGAAAATCACGTTTCAAAGGTGTGCGGATCCTTTAAAAAGAATAAAGTTAAGAATTTAAACGACGAACCATTTATGAAATCAAAATTGCTCGTTATAAGTGTCCTCGTTTTAGTCATGCTCCTATAAAACAATTCTACTGTTTTTCGTTGGAAGTTTTCTGACGATATATGTATTTGTTGATGTGATCTGGCATTTGTTGCCGTTTTGGGATGTGCAATCAGAATTTTTTTTAATGCCTTGTATCAGCGTGGAATTTTTGTTTATTTTCTAGAAAGGTACGTGTGTACTATATTTCTTTAAGATGTGGTGTTAGTTCTTGTGCGCTTAGGGCGAACAGAAAATTACACCTGAATTGTGGCGTTAATTGTATGGGTTATCGGTTTATTTTTTCTTAGATAATTTATTTGAAATATCCAAATGTGTTATCACACTTATGTTAATTCAAACCATACGAAGAAAATATTTTTTCTAGGTTACGTTAATTTTTGTGTGTGTGGGTTCGGGGGCGTATATACTTTTTATTTCGTTGGGATATGGTTTTAGTCCAAGTGCTACACAACAAAAATAAGGTGAAAACTGCTAATCGTGATACAGTTATGCCGATTGGTCAGTATATACTCTATATTAATACAAAGCATATAAGAAGGGGAGGCATCGGGTAAAGTTGGGGGAAATTCAAGATGGCGGTTGTTATTCAAAATGGCGTGATTTTCGGGAATTGGTGCAATTTCGTTTCTATTCATCGTATAAAAACATGTTTGATGGAAATTTCGATGTCTTTAGATAAAAATATTATTTATAACACTTTATATCACAGTCGAAAGGTATTTATGAATACAGTTTGCCTGTTTGTCTGTCTGGTCGTCTGTATAGTCACGCACGAAAAAAAAATAACCGGATATTCAGATAATTAAAATATGGTATTGTTGTATACCGTAACAAGTTCGGTATTCATTTTCAAGTGTGCATCATTCATAGTTCATTTACAGGGGCAATCAAAAGTATTCCGTTACATTATGGTCTGTAGAGGAAAATCGCTTGCAGTGTGTTTTAATGTTATACTCTCTGTAACATTTTCAAATTAATATACATCAGTGCGGTGCAGTACAAGATACTTACTGTAGGATATGTTGTGCATAGCAGTTTTCGTTCATTTACAGGGGCTCACAAAATAATAAGGTAAGCGGGTTTTCACCAAATTGTCGCGCTGCTACGTAATAGACGTAAGCTGCTTGCCACCAAATTGTCGAACTGTCACGTAATAGAGGTAGGTTGATTTCCAACAATTTCTAAGTGCCATGTTATCAAGGTAGGTTGGTTCAACCAATTTCCAAGTGTCATGTTATCAAGGTAGGTTGGTTTCAACCAATTTCCGAATGTCATGTTATCAAAGTAGGTAGGTTTCTGCCAATGTTAAAGTGCTATGTTATCAAGGTAGGTTTGTTTCCATCAATTGTTCAAGTGCTATGTTAACAAGGTAAGCTCGTTTCCGATACTACTACAAGTGACATGATATAAAAGTATGATGGTCTCCACCAACTCTGAGTATCATGTTATCAAGGTAGATTGGTCTCAGTCAATAGTCTAAGTGACATGTTATCAAGGTAGGCTGGTCTCCACTAATTTTCCAAGCGTTATGTTAACAAGGTAGGTTGTTTTCCTCCAATTGTTCAAGTACTATGTTAACCAAGGTAGGTTGGTCTTTACCAAATGTCCAAATAAGATGTTATCAAGGTAGGCTGGTCTCCATAAATTATCCAAATGACACGTTATCAAGGTAGGTTGTGTCTCCGCCAGTTGTTCAAATGAAATGTTATAAAGGTAGGCTGGTCTCAACTAATTGTCCAGATTCCATGTTATCAAGGTAGGTTTGTTTTCACAAAAAACTAATTTCCATGTAATCAAGGTAGGCTGGTCTCCCTAAATTATCCAAATTTAATGTTATCAAGGTAGGTTGGGTCTCCGCCAATTGTTCAAATGATATGTTATCAAGGTAGGCTAGTCTCAACCAATTGTCCAAATTCCATGTTATCAAGGTAGATTTGTTTTCACAAAAAATCAAATTTCCATGTTATCAAGGTAGGCTGGTTTCTACCAATTGTCCAAGTTCAACGTAATAAAGGTAGGATGGTTTTCACCAAATGTCATGTGATCAATCTGAACTGAAAAACAGCCGATATCGATGGGCCACTGCGACATGTTTTCTTTGGTTGGCTGAGAATGGATATGTTCTCTTTATTAATAATTATAATTTCGGGCATGGTGACTTTAAAACTGGGGTTTTAAATGTGGCGAAATAAAGACGTCAGCGATATAACTGAGAATTTATTACTACTGTGACGTCACGTCGTCTTACAGTGCTATCGGAACATTTCGAATATTGGTCTCCGTTCTCGAGAACTATCACCGCATATTTTTTTTAATCTCTTCAAGAAATTTCTGTTCAGGTGAAATTAATGGGGTTTTATAATTGAATAATATATTCTAATAATATTGTAACAAAATTTATTTCCTAAATATTTAAAGCAAGTACTTTGCAGTAAAATTTTTAAAAAGTGAATTCCGTAATGTTTCAGAAAATATCGAAACGCAAGATATAAATTATACCTATAAAATTTTAATAAAACTTGTCCATATTCAAAATAGTTTTATCACTACACAGTCGTTTGGTATCGTCATTTCTTGAAAAAGTCGTTTGTTTGGCATTGTTAATAGCCTACGCTAGTCACGGGAAGAAACTCTCAAGCTTAATGTTAAGTCTCTGGGAAGGTTCTTGGCAGATTTCTCGCTCGCATTTTAATATTTTTAAATGATGTTTTTTGCAAAGGATAGCTCAGGTCAATCTTTAACGTTGTTAGTTTTTACTTTTATGATTTTGGTTACAGTTTATTTTTATAAGCGGACATTTTAAATTTTGGAACATATTCTGAAAGTGAATGTAACCTTATATAAAAAAACGGAACCAAAGTAGAAAAATAGCGTTAGAAATCGCCCTCAGATATCCTATGCAAAGAACATCATTTAAAAATATTAAAATGCGAGCAAGAATTTAGCCCAGAACCTCCCCGTAGACTTTACATTAGTTTGCGCGTTTCTTCGCATGTCTGATGTAGGTTCTTAAGGGTGTTAGTCAGTGGACTCCTCCATTCCCTTCGCCAAAGTTAAACCTATAGGCGTAGGATGCTTTCGCTTTTCAAAAATATCTCCCAAGGAAATAAATATCTTTAACTTCATTTTTCTGTGTACTCTTCTTAAGGGATGTCTTTTTTTCCTTTGTTGTCAAAATATTTCTAAAATATATATACTTAATTTTATACTAAGTGAATTTATACAATCTTACTCAGTTTTGCTAAGATTGTATCACACAAAATTGTAAATTTAACATTTATTTCAGTAATATTTTGAGAACTAAGAAAAAAAATAGACATCCTTTAAGAAAAGTACACAGAAAAAAAGAAGCAATATATAAACTCTGTTTATGGCGTCAGGTGCCGCCATCTGAAATTCTAAAAGAAACCACTCCATTTCTTCCAGTCAAGGATCCATTCCTCCTCCAGACCCTTATCCCTCATGGCTTTTTTATACTATCCACCCAGGTCTTTCGTGGTCTTCCTCTTTTAGTTTGTTCTATAAATAGATGCGATTTTGAGTAGTCTCTCGTCACTCATTCTTTTAACAAGACCATATCAGATTAATTGCTTTTTTTGGAGATCGTCTAATAGGGTTTCCTTTATTTTCATCGTTTCTTTTGATTCTTTCATTTCTTATTCTTTCTATTCTTGATATCCTGCATGACTTAGGGCATCCATTTCCACTGCTGCTAATTTCTTTGTCTCTATCTTTCTCCGCCCTCTTGCTCCATATAACAATATGCTCTTTACAATAGAATTGTATATATATTATATTTTCTTTTCCTGGCTAAAACGGAAGCTAAAAATAATTATTTCCCGAGGAGATATTTTAAATTTACGAATGAATCCTAAGGACATAAGTTTAGTATTAGCGCGCAGAATTGTGGAGTTCACTAACAGCCTTAAAGCATGTTGTAACTTTTTTTTTTTTAAGAAATCGAATAAAATTTCTTTTACATATTATTACTCCTTAAACCCTCAAAGTGTGCGGTAAAGCAGTTGTTTCGAAATTCATATTGGTTCCAAAGTTATCCGCCTTTTGGTGTTGCATTGAATTGGCTCATTAGGTGCGTTCGTAATTATATAAATACGTAGCACCTATAGTCGTCGTTTGGTCCGTCCGTCTGTCTGTCTGTCCGTCCGTCTGTCTGTCTGTCCGCATATAACAACGCAAAAACTACCCAACCGAATGGTTTGCAATTTAAAATATATTATCTTTGCAGAATTTTGTCGAGACATTTCAAATTTTATTAAAATCGAATCAAAACTTTAGGAGATATTAATAAAAATATTTATTAAGAAATTTGAATTTTTTTTTTTTAAATCTGTGCTTTTTTGTTATAGGAGCTTCCGATGGATGTTAAATCGTCAAGCGAATGAGATGCTTATTTTATTACAGAAATTAATCTGCAGACGATATAATTCATTTCACAGAATTAAAAATCATCAAGATCTGAATATTTATATAACTAGCTGATACATATATATCTGAATATTTATATAACTAGTTAAGATATTTGTATGAACAGTGTCATAAAATATATACTTAACTAGCTGTTTAACCCGTTCTACGCACGGGATATCATGAATTTAATTCTAAAACGTGTGTACGAACGCACCTCGTTTGTAACGTTTGACGTACAATTTCCAACTTGTTTTAGCATATTGTGTGCGGCGCGCATGTAGAAACAAAATAGACCGGGAGGCGGCAGCGCAGACAATCACCTCATCGAGTTCACGGCTGAATTTCTAGAAATAGTTAAAACTCGATTCACATATTAAAACGTAATCGGTCTGCCAAGTCATATCTTTGTGGAAAATACCTTAAAACCCGATTTTAGCGGTTGACTCGTAGGTTTACCATTATGTTTTCTGCACCCAAAGGTATGAAAACATGGAGGACTGGGAGCAGGAACACACAATGGTAAACCTACTAGCCAACCACTAAAATCGGGTTTTCGGGTGTTTTCCGTCAAGATACGACTTGGCAGACCGATTGCGTTTTAATATGCGAATCAAGTTTTAACTAATTCTGGAATTTCCGCCGAGAACTCGATAAGGTGATGGTCCATGCTGCCACCTCCCGGTCTAAAAGAATTGAAGTCCAGGAGGGTTCATTATATGCACCTGGTATACATGATTTTATATAAGTTGAAAATTGTTACTGTTATCTATGTTTGCTTAAAAATGTTGTAAAACTTCAAGCCTGTTTTTCTCGAAACTATTTTACAAAGCGGTACCAAGTAGAACTCGAGATTGGATTGACCGATTTGGTTGAAATTTTCATACTTTCTAGTATATACTATTCTGTAGTCTCTCACAGTCGCGGTTGTCAATATTCGATTTGTAATTTTTTTTTTTTTTTTTTTTTTTTTGCGCGATTTAAATCTGAAAATTTTTGTCAAAATCAATATTTTGAAATCTGTATAGTCGCCATCTTTTTCAGGATCGAACAATTCATAAATCCATCCAAGAAGGACTACAAAAAATTGTAAACTTTATGGGGTAGGCAGATTTTGAGATTTATCTGGTGCCGCTGAATAATTCAATTTTTGCACACGCCTATATCAAAGGCCGCCAGAGGACCCTTTTTCAAACAATTTCTAAATAAAACATGTTTTTAAAACTTCAAAATATGCTCTTTCATTTGCAAAAAACTCCATTACTATTACTGTATAATTGCGCTCCTAAAAACTCAAGTGGAGATATTTTAGGTAATTTTTGGTAAAAATGTTAACATGCCTTAAACGTCTCTCTGACTGGAAGGAGGCGGTACTTAGTTTTCTGGTAAAAGCATGCGATGGTCCTTCCAGCTCTGAGACAAATATGCTCGAAACATGCATCTGTAAAGAGAAAGAAAATGGAAGCCTCTCTGAGGGCATTTTATGCATAGCAAGTGGTACCATGGGGTGTAATTTTCCACAGTTCATTATTAAGACATAACGATTTATAAACCGATATGAATTATATCCTTCCAACATATCTTCAAAGACTACACTAAAATTTTAACATAAGAACTACATTTTATTGTAGTTCTTAGCGTTTTAGGATCAAAGTTTTTGGATCAAATCTTGAGTAGTTTGGGATCAATCTTATTCCATTAGGTACCTTCTTATATAAGAATTTTCACCTTCTTGGAGTTTTTGGGATTTTGAAATAGATATTTTCTGGTGTCTAGCAGCAATTTTGATTACTTAGAAGCCACTATGAAGTCGATATGACTCTAATCTCTAAGATATTAAACTTATTAGTAAAGAAATACTATATGCCCTTAACTGTTAATGTTAGGAATAATTTAGGAAAAATTATAAAGATCGTGGTACCCAATAGTTTAAAAATTGCTTTATTTTAAAGATAACGGTAGCCAAATGATTCATGGTACGACTAAAGGGTAAAATAGGAAAGAGTAGGATAAAATTGCTTTATTTAGTAGCAATGATGTATTTACGCTTGAACCATTGCGAAGACGTACAATAGAAAAAAGTGATCATTTTTGTTCGCAAACTTATCAAATTGGCAGGATAAGGTATTACGAAATTATAAAATAAAACTGTTTTTTTTTTTTTCGATTTTAGACTAAAGCAGAAGATTTTTAGAAAATGTTGTCAAAGTTAGAGCTTTGAACCAAATTTCTGGACTCGGTAGCGCATGAAAATAAAAACTGCCGTCCTTAGAAAACAATCTCTTATAATTCACGATGCAATTTATTTATCGGAAAATGGGCAAAAAATTAGATTACAAATAGTTTCAAGTATGCTTTTTATGTTTAAAAATGAATCTGAAAGTCTCGCGTTGGGGGGAAAATATTTTTTTTTTTTTAACCGCTTTAATTAAATGCTTACTTTTTAAAAATAAAACGGATGTCGGTTAAAGTTCATAAAATTTTCTAGATCAATAAGTATACTTTATATATTTGACAAATAAAAATGTGCACTGTTAACATAGTTTTAAAGATTGATTTTTCCTGCATCTAAATATTCTTGCTATTTTGGGGGAGACTTTTGGGTTACAGCGTCCCCCAAGTATGAATCCCAAATGGTCAAGGTATATTGCTACAATTGTAATCGGATATGATGTATGACATTTCTTGACATATATGCTCAAGTTATCGTCATACATGACGTATATATAACATGTGTAGAAGACGTGTATGAGATATAAGACGCAAATATTACATATATATTGTAGTAGTTGGCGCACATATAAGCGTTTGGAGTGTATAGATGCGTATATATGATGTATATATAAGCTTGGCGAAATCGTAACTGCAACTTTGGCATAATCATAATTGTGGGTTCGTTATAGCACGAAAGTGCTAAATTTTTATTAGGAGACGATTGGGATTTTGGAATGGAAATTTCGTCGTATCGGAAGATACAAAAACAAAACTAACAGCAATTCAAATATATGTGAACAAAGTCATCTTAACAAAATATAATTTCCATATTAATAAATTTCAAGAGAAAAAAAAAGGTACTTCTCTATTATCCCGTCGACTACTTTACATAACAAAAAACTATCGCCAAACTGTAAGATTAAACGCCAAAAATGCAGTCCCATTTACTTGATGTCAGAAGCATTATACGTGTTTATGTCATCAAGTGGTTTTTAATTCGATATTTGCCTGTATTTTTCATTGTTTTACTGATTTATTTTTTATTTCATTAATTAAAATAACAATTTTGTCCTTAAATTCTTATATTTAATTTTTAATTTTGATATTCCAATGGCAACGTTCTCCCGTTTATTTAGCGTTACAGTCTGGCAATAGTTTTTTGTTATGAAAAGTGGTCGACGGGATAACAGAGAAGTACTGGAAAAATTTACCTTTCTGAATGAATATTTTTATCACAATGGCAAAATACAGGGTCATTCATAATTCCCTCCGGGGTTTCGAAACGTTATAGTAAAAAAACGAAGACTAATATGAAAAAAAGAAACATATGAAATTATTCCGAAACTATTCAAGTTTTACTTACATACATTACAGGTGTTCTATGTGTGAACCCTTGGTCACACGGCATACATCCATGCGATAGTCCAGTTCCTGCCATACTCCGTTTCTTTAAATTTCCGGTACCACACATAAATTGTTTTGTCAGTTGGTCCCTGTTTTCGATATTTATTACGAAAGGCCCGTTGAACTGACACCACTGATTCAGATTTAAAGAAACTGAGTATGGCAGGAACTGGACTATCGCATGGATGTATGCCGTGTGACCAAGGGTTGACACATAGAACACCTGTAATGTATGTAAGTAAAACTTGAATAGTTTCGGAATAATTTAATGTTTCTTTTTTTCATATTCGTCTTCGTTTTTTTTTTTTTACTATAACGTTTCGAAACCCCGGAGGGAATTATGAATGACCCTGTATATTGGTCGCCCAAATGAAAGTGGAACGATAGTCGGTATGAGAAATGGTTTAATGGTATTAATATAAATTAGTATTCAAAAGATAGAAGTGATACAGACACCTTGTAGGTTGAAACAAATGTCCCAGTGGTCAACGAGACGATAGATACCCCCTGAAGTTACCCCCTTTGAAGATGCCCCCTTTGTGAAGAAGCTCCGGGTCCTGGAACAAATTTTCAACGGCAGCTTGGACCTCATTATATTCGGCAAATCGCTGTCCCTCCAGAGCTTTCTTGAGTGGACCGAAGATGTGGTAGTCACATGGCGAGAGGTTTGGTCCGTAAGGGGAATGTTCGAGGAAGATGTACTGCTTCTTCCACTACGAAAGTCCATACACCATCGGAATACCGATCTGTGTGACATACACGCCGTGTCATACACATTTTGATTTCGACGATAGATTTCAGTGGCACTCGGTTTTCCGCTGTTAAAAATTGCACGACCGCGCGTTGACACAATTTGGAGGCATCCATGATGCGAAAGATGCCTTTTAACGTGCTCCCACGCTGTCAAACACGCATAATCCGGAATCTGACGATATCGCATGCGTTCCCAGCACTCTGTGCCCTCTGTAGGAGCATGCGCAGTCATCTTTCTCTTCAAATGTCGGAGTTATTACATCAATACCACTTCATTTGGGCGACCCTTATATATGAAAATTTTAATGGGGCAAGGGAGTTGTAGCACATAGTGAAGATTATAAAACTATGCTTACGTTCAAGAAATATATACATATATAATCAGTTTTCAAATTTATATTTAAGATTATATCCCATGAAACCGCTGAAACATTATTTTTGAACGGTGAAATGAAACCGTAACATTTTTTGTAACATGAACCATGAATTTTACAATAAATATACAATCTCTCCCCCCCCCCCCAACAAAATAAAAAGGAATAATAAACAAAAAATAAAATAAAAATAAAGTTTAAATAAATAATTTATAGCCATTGTCACAGAGAAAACGAAAATAGCCATTTGCTTGGGAATTATCTTATTTCAAATTATGCTTAAAAGAAAACTCTTGTGGGCCTTCTTAATACAGAAATTGTATCAAATTCTGTAGTTTTCTCTGTAAAAACCTGATTTTGATATGTATATTTTTTTTTAGTTTTTCGGAAAAGTTTACAACAGTATGTAAGCTATAAATTATTCGTACAGATAACATAGAAATTATGCAGATTTTAAATTTGCAACTATTAATCTTGCATTCATTTTTAATCGTTGAAAACATTGGATTGCGAAATGTTTTGAAACATAACTCGGATTACTTCGTTGAATGAGCTGAAATTTTAAGTCTCATATTTGAAGCTTCTAGAAATCGACTTCCGTTAAATTCTATGCAGATTTTAAATTTGCCACTATTAGTCTTATATTCTTTTTAATCGTTGAAAAACAGATTGCAATATGAAAAGTTTTTAAAACATAACTAAAATTACTTTGTTTGAAGGAGCTGCAATATTAAGGGTTTCGTATTTGAAGCTTCTAGAAATAACTTCGGTTAAATTTTGAAACCGAAAATAAAATTCAAAATTAACTTATCGACTTCTGTTAAATTCTATGCAGATTTTAAATTTGCCACTATTAGTCTTATATTCTTTTTAATCGTTGAAAAACAGATTGCGATATGAAAAGTTTTTAAAACATAACTAAAATTACTTTGTTGATCCTTGAAATTTTAAGTTTTCATTTTTCTTTCCATAAAATATGCACTATATTGCAATTAATCTACGGGAAAAGTTTTGAAACATAACTCAGATTACTTCGTTGAATGAGCTGGAATTTTAAGTCTCATATTTGAAGCTTCTAGAAATAGACTTCTGTTAAATTCTATGCAGATTTTAAATTTGCCACTATTAGTCTTATATTCTTTTTAATCGATGAAAAACAGATTGCGATATGAAAAGTTTTTAAAACATAACTAAAATTACTTTGTTGAAGGAGCTGCAATATTAAGGGTTTCGTATTTGAAGCTTCTAGAAATAGACTTCGGTTAAATTCTGTTCAGTTTTCATTTTTCTTTCCATAAAATATGCACTATATTGCAATTAATCTACGGGAAAAGTTTTGAAACATAACTCAGATTACTTCGTTGAATGAGCTGGAATTTTAAGTCTCATATTTGAAGCTTCTAGAAATAGACTTCTGTTAAATTCTATGCAGATTTTAAATTTGCCACTATTAGTCTTATATTCTTTTTAATCGATGAAAAACAGATTGCGATATGAAAAGTTTTTAAAACATAACTAAAATTACTTTGTTGAAGGAGCTGCAATATTAAGGGTTTCGTATTTGAAGCTTCTAGAAATAGACTTCTGTTAAATTCTGTTCAGTTTTCATTTTTCTTTCCATAAAATATGCACTATATTGCAATTAATCTACGGGAAAAGTTTTGAAACATAACTCAGATTATTTCGTTGAATGAGCTGGAATTTTAAGTCTCATATTTGAAGCTTCTAGAAATCGACTTCTGTTAAATTCTATGCAGATTTTAAATTTGCCACTATTAGTCTTATATTCTTTTTAATCGATGAAAAACAGATTGCGATATGAAAAGTTTTTAAAACATAACTAAAATTACTTTGTTTAAGGAGCTGCAGTTTTAAGGGTTTCATATTTGAAGCTTCTAGAAATAGACTTCTGTTAAATTCTGTTCAGTTTTCATTTTTCTTTCCATAAAATATGCACTATATTGCAATTAATCTACGGGAAAAGTTTTGAAACATAACTCAGATTATTTCGTTGAATGAGCTGGAATTTTAAGTCTCATATTTGAAGCTTCTAGAAATCGACTTCTGTTAAATTCTATGCAGATTTTAAATTTGCCACTATTAGTCTTATATTCTTTTTAATCGATGAAAAACAGATTGCGATATGAAAAGTTTTTAAAACATAACTAAAATTACTTTGTTGAAGGAGCTGCAATATTAAGGGTTTCGTATTTGAAGCTTCTAGAAATAGACTTCTGTTAAATTCTGTTCAGTTTTCATTTTTCTTTCCATAAAATATGCACTATATTGCAATTAATCTACGGGAAAAGTTTTGAAACATAACTCAGATTATTTCGTTGAATGAGCTGGAATTTTAAGTCTCATATTTGAAGCTTCTAGAAATCGACTTCTGTTAAATTCTATGCAGATTTTAAATTTGCCACTATTAGTCTTATATTCTTTTTAATCGATGAAAAACAGATTGCGATATGAAAAGTTTTTAAAACATAACTAAAATTACTTTGTTGAAGGAGCTGCAATATTAAGGGTTTCGTATTTGAAGCTTCTAGAAATAGACTTCTGTTAAATTCTGTTCAGTTTTCATTTTTCTTTCCATAAAATATGCACTATATTGCAATTAATCTACGGGAAAAGTTTTGAAACATAACTCAGATTATTTCGTTGAATGAGCTGGAATTTTAAGTCTCATATTTGAAGCTTCTAGAAATCGACTTCTGTTAAATTCTATGCAGATTTTAAATTTGCCACTATTAGTCTTATATTCTTTTTAATCGATGAAAAACAGATTGCGATATGAAAAGTTTTTAAAACATAACTAAAATTACTTTGTTTAAGGAGCTGCAGTTTTAAGGGTTTCATATTTGAAGCTTCTAGAAATAGACTTCTGTTAAATTCTGTTCAGTTTTCATTTTTCTTTCCATAAAATATGCACTATATTGCAATTAATCTACGGTAAAATTGTGGATTTTTAACCTATAAATTTGATTTATTTGATCTCGGAAAAACAATGCAAAGAAAACTTTTAGAAATTATTGGTGCTGAAGTTCTAGGGACTGTTCAAACTCTGTAAAAAAAAAAAAAAAAAATCCGCCTTGGACAGCCGCCATCTAGAATTCAGGGAGCGTAGCATAAATGCTGAGGGGCGTCAGTTCCGTCCAAGAATGAACGAAAATCGCGGTCAGCGCCATCAATTGTTAGAAATTCGAACTAAAATCAAGAAACACAGTACAAAAACTCCTGACATCCTACATAACCTACCTGCAAGATTTTTTTTTATATATCTGTCGCCGTTTGCAAATTATTGAATTTTAAAACCAATCGGTCATTTTTGGGACACCCGGTATATGGTGGCACTTAACGTGTTGATGCTCTACGCGCTTACTAATAATATCTTAATTTTTTTTTCACCAATGTATTTATTAGTTAGTCCTGGTTATCAGAGTTAATATGGAACAACCTCACCTCAGTTAAATTGAATTTGATAGGTTTTTGTTCGAAAAATGAAAAATAAAATGTCTTCTATCTGCATGTTTGCTTCTTTTAAGGTTTAATTATTTATGCTGCTAATTTTGGAAACTAAAACTGTACAGTCAAAAATTCCAGTTTAATTATAAAGCACATTCGATTGTTACTTTTTTTTGGCTGTGTAGTCTAACCAGATTATTTTAATAATAAAGAGAACATCATGGAAAAAGAAAAGTGAATCAACATAACATTTTTTGCTCCCGAAAGATTTTTCAAATATTTTTGTTCAACAAATATATATACAATTAATTGTACAATTTGTTTTGTAGTACATAATTAATTTTATGAAGTTATTTCAAATATTTTCTTCATCAATTTAACAATTTTCTAGTAAAAGAAGGGTAAATATTGAAATGTTTTTAACTGAACTTTGAGTTGAATTTTATGTATATTGCAAAATATTTTATTTGTTGAAACCTAAGAGTCAAAATTTCCAAGTTTAATTTTGGAAGTACCTAATAATGTTACTTTTTGTATATATAGCCCAACCAGAATTTTTCAAGTTTACAAAGTAAGTAACGAAATTGGAAAGACAGGAGCCAAATGCCAAACACGGCTTTTTTTTCGCTTCTGGAAAAATTTAGTTTCATAAAGATAAACTACGTAGTAGGTTGTGCACATCACAAAAGTACAAACGAAATAGTCTGCAATAAAAATTAAATGATAGTCTTTTTAGCAGATATAGCTATTGCGGAAACCGCAAAAAAGCATAACAAGAACGAAAAATCATGCATCAAGCATAGATTATGTAACACTTTCCAACGTTTCCAAAATAATTTTACAAATCATACAGTTTAATAAGCTGAAAGATAACATCAAAGTAAACAATTTGGAAAACGCATAACATATTTAAATACAAAATTTCAGGAATTACCAATACTATTTGGAAAAATATCCTAATTATTTTGTGAAGCCTGGTATATGATCTATAGATTTGTATATATACTACATAGGATGCTAAATTTTAGTTCAGTTAAGAAACGCGTAGCACAGTTTAAAATTCTCCTTCTGGAGTTTGTCAATAAACGGAAATGTGTTCGCGAGCTTTTGTGCTGTCCTGTATAGGATCTACAGAATATATACATACCAGGTAATAAACAAAAAGTGAGTTAAATTTAAAATCGCGTCCAGTAACTTAAAACGCACTTCCAGAAATTATTGTTAACAGACAGTAGAGAATTCTTTTGTGTGTCTCTGTAAATGAACGGTTACTGCTATACACACAATATTCTGTAGTGAGCCTCTTGTAATGCACCTTAGTGATATATATAAATTTCAACGCGTTTAAAATAGTGAAACATTATTTAAATAAACCGCAGACGATTTTTCTCCGTAGACGTAATGTAACGGAATTCTTTTGACCGTCCCTGTAAATTAACTATAAGTGCTATGCACACCCTATTCCATATTACTCTTCTTGTAATACACCTCAGTGATATACATCGATTACAATGCGTTTGCAATTGTGTAACATTATTAAAATAAACCGCAAATGATTTTTCCCTATAGACCGTAATGTAACGGAATTCTTTTGAGTGTCCCTGTAAAAAAACTATAAGTGCTACACACTTCAGTTGAAATAGGGAACGTGCTATAGATAACGACAATAACATATAAAAATTGCAAGGCAATCCGAGAATATTTACGGGAGTTAGAGCACGGACAGACGGCCATACGGCCAGACAAACCGAAGTCATAAACACTTTTCAACTAGGTTGGAAAGTGTTAAAAATGACACCTGTTGGTCGGTATACACCCAAACATAATAAGGATCTATTTTTGTCAAGGTCCAACAGAATATCAAGTGTGGTGAAATTCCGTGCATTAGAACTTGATATAGCTATGGCGGAAATCGTGAAAAATGCAGAATAGCAGCGTTACCTGTTGGCCGATTTACAACAAAACAGCGTCTATTTATGTTATGGTAAAACACATTGGTTCCCAACGAGAGGACAGTGCCACCCCCCCCCCCAGTGTGTCTGGAGTCTTCCAGAGAGAGGACGATAGCGTCCATAGGAAAATGAGGGGGCGTGCAATGGCTACCTATTTAGGTAATTAATATAATAAAAGTGACTAATCCAGCTTCGGTGTTGCCTGGGCCAGGGCTAAAAACCATAAATATACCTTGAAATGAAATCCTTCTTTAAAGTGATTAATCTATACATGCGAACCTGGTGCTGCATGCTCCAAATCAAATTTATTTTACGAATATCAAAAAAGCACCGTGGAACACAAACGATAAAACTCGTGAAGGACAAAAATTTTCTATAGCTGACTAAAACATTGTAACCGCAATTCGTTTTTGAATGTCAAAAAATCGTTGCAGAACAAGAAAATTAGTTTTAAATCGCGTATAAAATCACATTAACAATTCAAAATCGCAGAGGGCAAAATTTGCTATATTCGTCTGATTTAAAAGTTTGAGACCCAATTCCTTTTTTTATTAATCTGTATTTCGAAAAATGTCAGAAATGGAGAAAAATTTCTGAAGAGATTTCCAAACTAACCCGTGATTTGAATCTGCTCAAGAAATTCATTTATTCTAAGTGAAAGGGTTAGAAGTCTTTATAGCCACTATTTTTTATAACTATCTGTAAATCAGTTGAAAAGTAATTTTTTTAAATCTTAAACGTGGTAATTTTTTTCAAAATGTCTAAATCTAAGACAAAAGACAGTATTGTATTGAGTATTTGAAATATGGATTTACGCGCACTCTCCTACAAAGAAATCATTACCTATGTGTTTAATTTGCAAAAGATTTTTTTTTTCAAACAAAGCCATCCAGTATTCTAGACTTTGAATAAAATGCATGCTGATAAAAAAAAAAAAACATTTATCCTATTTTTAAAGACTAAAACATAAATATTTAAAGCAGCGAACTGTATAAAACCTTTTTAGTGTCGTCTTCTAAACAAGAATATCACTGAATACGAACCTCATTAATAAGCGGGAAAATCGCACACAACTGGCGAGGAATTATCCTTGCCGGTAGTAAGAGGTAATAAAAACTATTCGACATCATAAGACACCATCAGATATCACTAGAAAAAAATTCTCTGAATAGTAATTCTGTGCAAAGAAGAATAGATGAACTATTTATATCCAAAATGATGAAATTCTGTTGATGAGTCGTTAATAGCTCACGAAGGATTTTTGGGATGGAAACAGTACATTCCAAGCAATCGTGCTCGCTTCGGAATTAGGTTCTTCCAATTGTGTGGAGCCGAATCGGAATACATATAGACCTAAGTAATTTATACAAGAAAAGGTACGCGTTTTATGCAGGAATATGGGATTACGGACTTACAACGAAAACAGTAATGAGCCTCTTTCATGAATCCAGCTTCGACATTGCCTGGGCAAGTGATTAAAAACCTTACTTATACCTTAAGAAATCGGGGATACTTACTAGCCACCGATTATTTTAATACTTTACACGAATTGGCTAAACTGTTGTTGAAATATAAAACAGACATTTGCAATACTCTACTCTAAGGCCTAACCGCAAAGGTTTACCACCAAAATTAAAAACCGAACTTAAGAAGGCGAACTTGAACATAAAAACCGAAGACTTAAAAAGAGGCAATATGTGTTCCAAATTCGATAAATAAAAGCGTATTAATGTTTCGTACTGTGCATACGGCTGATGAGGTGGAAGTTCTTACTAAAGACAAAAAAATATATATAAAAAACCAACGGCAGTTGTAGTCTATAATAAAATAATGTAACGGGTTGACAAAGCTGACCAGTGCACTGCGGGGCGTTTTGAGGATCTAGGTGGACAAAATTATTGCGTTGAAGTTTAATTAGGTTTTGCTGGGTTTTCGAATGTATCGGTAATAAAATAACCAAACAGTGATAAATATTTCACTTATTTAATTATTTATATTATTATTACATTATTACTTATATTATTATTTTTTAATTATAATATTGTATTGTCATTGAAACTACACATGTATTCAAAGTTTCAGTGCAATCGGATAATTAAAAGTGGTGAAAATTGGCTTGCAAGATTTGAATTAAACACTCAGACGCACACTTCAAGTTAATATAATTTAATGATTCGCAAACTTTCGCAGGAGCTGTCTTAAGTTTTCAATACTTTAGGAATGGCCCTTTGATTTTAGAAAATGCTTATTGCTTAATAATGCTTAATACTGTATTAAAAGTTAAGATGAAGATTGAAAGCAAGATGGCGCTTATTTTCAAACAACAATAGGTTAAATCGTGTGACAAACATGTGACATATATCCAGTAAACTCCTGCTTTCAAATAAAACAGAAAAGTCACGACTTGCTTTCGAACTTGCAGAAAAATAATGCAACTGTTGAAAGTCTCTCAAATCAACTGCCTTCTTTACGATCGCAGTTAATTGACACATCGGGTTTTTTCGACAAAACTCGTACGGATCTCGACAAAAGAGACATTCAGCTACCAGTATACGCGGTCTTGTTAAATTCCGAGATAATCGGAAAAATGAATTTTGTCCACCTAGATCATCAAAACGCCCCACTGTGCAGTGTTTAGTCTATTACTCAGTCACGAGAAATCATTAAAGAAAATTACTATATCTTCCGACTTGTAGTAAATCAAACTGAACGTGGAAATGCTTACGTTATATATAATTTTGTACCAATATGATAAAAAGTTGTACAAAAAGTCCTATTGACATAAGAATGAAATTGATAGAACGACTCATTGAGGAGAGAGGGGGGGGGGGGTCCATTCATAAACAGAATATCCGTAAGTACACGGTCAAACACACTGAAAATGTTGCACGAGTAACTGCTACACATTTCACATCATCTGTTGATAATGGTGTAGCAAAGATAGTAAAAACCCTGCAATGCGTGGTCTGTAGCCAAACGAAAAATGGAAAGCTCATTCGCCGTGAAATACTTTCAATGCGATGATTGTAACGTAGGAATCTGTGCAGTTCAGTGCTTTAAAAAAATACCATTTTAAGCTTGATTTCTGAAATAAAATTTAGCGTTGATTAATATATTGCTTCTTTTCTTCCTTCACTCACTTTATTATTTATGTGTTATAGTTATTAAACTTAGATATAATGTATATATTATGATTTATATATGTTGCATTTTTATATATTTCTGATAATTTTTATCTCGCAGGCTATGAAAGCCTAAGAGCTAATCTGCATGCAGGATCTGTATGTATGTAGGGGAAGGCAGGGCAAAGTGGTCACCCTAAAGTTTTGAGATTTTGTTGTTATCCCTTAAAATACATATACATAACTGACAATTTACATAGAACTAGAGTGACTATTTATAAATGTAAGGGTATTTATAATTTTTACGAAATAATAAAAGTGGAAGTGAGAGCTGGGTTTTTTCTAAAAAAGGTCAGAATGACCACTTTGCCCGACCTAGAGGGGCAAAGTTGTCACTCCATGACCACTTTGCCCGGCAGGTGTAAAAAGATTGAAAACACTATTTAAATGGGCCCCACCAGTGGCAGAGAGGTTCTGCTCTCGAAGCTGGTAGACGGGAGGTGCTGGGTTCGATCCCAATCGCGCCCGTCGGCCTAATCGTTCGGAGTTTTCGTGGTTTTCTTCGAGCCGTGGATTTATCCATGCGTAAATACGGGTTAGGTTCCCTTAGAAAGACCCCCCACGAAGGGCACTCCCCTCGGGCCTATATCCCAAGTGTAGATAATTGGCCGTCAATAATCAACCCAACCCACTATTTAAATGATTAGAACATTTTTATTGTCATACCAAATCGTATGAAACATAACGGTATGGAAATCCAATAAGAGTATGACAAACCCAACTAAAAAATCAAACCCTGCATTTTTTGCAAATGAACTCCACGTCATCTTCTTCGCAAAGTGAACAGGCCTCATGAGCACAGAGGGGACAAACATTGCACCTGATCCTAACTTTCACCACTTGAACCAACCAAACGGCCACTACCCTCACCACTTTGCCTGTTTGGGAGCCATGACAGAAAATACGTTCTACAATAGAAACCAATTTACAGTTAGTGACCACTTGCCCACCAATGTGAAGTTGAACACATGCTCTTTCCCTACATGTAACAGGTTATTGCTAATCGAATGCAATATAAGTCCCTTACCTTAGATTACAAACTTCAAAAACTGGAAAATCCGTTCTAAAATCATGAAACATGGAACCAGCTTGTTCAAAGATTGTCTGGATACTCGCTGACATCAAACGAAATAGTATGAGCACAAACCACACAATGTCAGCGCTCTGGTGACGTCATTATATTGGGTAACCAGTTTGCCAGCCCTGGTAACTTTACCCTGCCTTCCCGTATGTACGTAACTCGATAACTCTTGATAGAAATATCAGATTTGCTTCAAATTTTGTATATAGGGTCATTGTGATAAGGCAATTTCCTGACTAGTTTTGGGGGTTCATTGGTTAATTATAAAGCGGAAAATGGGGGAGCTAATCATTCTTTAATTTAGCTAAATGGGCATTTCATGCAGAATTGTTAGATTTCTTTCAAATTTGATATACAGGTTTGTCGATTTTGTTTTTCGAGGGGCATTGTTCTTTGAAATAAGAGTATAATACATAATTAGTTGAATAGCCTGTGAGCCCAATGCAATCAGTTTAACTGGGCACTTTTCTTGTTATTAAATTATGTACTATATACACTTTATATGCTTTAAAATTTGTCATTTTATCAAAATGGCAATGTGGTGCAGGAAAAATTCATTTCATGGAATGTTTTATACTATAACTAGATAGAACCAGTCAAAACTTGACAGAAAAAAATACTATAACAATATCAGTAAAATAAGCTTCTTTGTTTCATACTTAAATTATAGACTTTCAAATATTTTATTTTAAAAGTTTTTCCCCCCAGTCCAATACAGTACTATTTCCGATGCAAATTCCAAACAAACAATCCGTAAACAATTGTGTAACGCAAATCAGTTTGACATTACCGCCATATTCCCCACGGCAAGAAATTAAATTTCATGGACCTAATGAAGTATCATACAAATAGTATATTCCTACGTTAATCTCATATTCAATAAATAAAAGAACATAGTAAATAAAGGACACATACCCCCCCCCCCTGTGATAGTGCAACCGAATGATTCTCCAATGCGCATGTGCATTACATCTGCCCAAAAGCACCGTCCAAATTCGACGTTAAAAGAAGTTTTAAGATGTTTAAATTAAGTTTCAAAATGCGCTCTTTAATCACTGTTCGTTTCAAATCCATATCTTCTGAAACGCATTCATTGTATTAAGCTAATCAATTTTTATGTAAAGATGAAGATTTTTTTTAAAATAAGTCAATTTGCAGATAGGGAGATTTTTAATGTTTTCAAGTGCAATTTATTTGTAAGGTTTCTTCCGTCTCTTTACATAATGAGGATTATTATCCCTTTTCTATTACAGTCGGGGATATTTTCCCTCTTATACAGTTAAATACCTAATGGATCTTAAAAAAAATACAATTCCTAGCATATTCTGATGCAACGTATACATTAACGAATTCAACATATCAATTTTCTGTTAAACATAAAAATTCGACGTTAAAAGAAGTTTTAAGATGTTTAAATTAAGTTTCAAAATGCGCTCTTTAATCACTGTTCGTTTCAAATCCATATCTTCTAAAACGCATTCACTGTATTAAGCTAATCAATTTTTATGTAAAGATGAAGATTTTTTTTAAAATAAGTCAATTTGCAGATAGGGAGATTTTTAATGTTTTCAAGTGCAATTTATTTGTAAGGTTTCTTCCGTCTCTTTACATAATGAGGATTATTATCCCTTTTCTATTACAGTCGGGGATATTTTCCCTCTTATACAGTTAAATACCTAATGGATCTTAAAAAAAATACAATTCCTAGCATATTCTGATGCAACGTATACATTAACGAATTCAACATATCAATTTTCTGTTAAACATAAACTGAAAATAATTTTTTGTTTTTTGACAGATTTTAGTTTAGTGCCAAAATGCTCTATCTTATGGATAATCTGATCTTATGATTTTTTAGGGTTTTTATTATTATTTTCCACTTTTTATGATGGTTAGGGAAATCTACTTTCATTTTGTGGCAACTTTCTCAGGGGCTATTTTATATCATTGAAGGAAACTGATGGTCATTGTTGAAATACAATTGAAAAACATTCCATGTTTGAAAATTAAGTCTTTAAATTAAGCGGCAGTTTTCAAATAAATTTCAATCGAAAGCTATTTTTTTTCTATTTGATGATGTAAGAATTGAAATTGTAAAATGTAGTAAAAAATAGAAAATTGTAGTATTTAGAAGTGATGTAAGCGCGATGAAAACTAAAGAGATAGCGCCATTTGTTGTCACAACCGTTATACATTTCTAAAAATTGCCACTGTGTTTTGGCTGGCGTCCAAAAGTAGACTATCATTTTTTGACAAGTAAAGAGAAATTCACAGTGAAAGAAATAGGACTTTGTCGCTAATAAGGAACTGCTCAATGAACTTATAATAAACCTACCAAAATAATTCCTATAAAATATTAGTCTTTCGTTGTTTATTCTAGCTAAAGATACAATCATTATTTCAAGTTTTTTTTTTCCCCATCATAACACTATTTTTAATAATTATAATTTTCCTGAAATCTTTTACTTTTGTGATTTTTTTTTTATTACAATTAAATCTTCTAACCTATAATTTACAAAAAATTGGTAACATGTAATCAAAGTATGCAATCAAGATGAAACAATCAATTAAAGCCTTGTTGACACAAACATATAAATTTTTCTCTTTAGTTTTATCAATGTTAAAATATATTTCAAGCTAAGCATAACGTTATTTTTACCGGCGCAAACTTTTCACACGTACTTTATATACGTTACTTTTATACTTAAACACCACGTATACAAATAAAAATACATTTTGTATTTAATTGTAATGAAAAAAAAGGCATCAACAAAGTTATAATGCGTAATGATAAAATGAACCCAATGGACAATATTCACGTGACGTCACAATAAATATAGATTTTTATTCGCTTATAAAAATAAAGTGCACGCAATAAATATTTTTACCGAACTTTAACTTGCAAATTAAATTCGGCATAAACAGCTACCTTTTTTAATATTTACTATTTCTCTTTTATCTTCGCAACCACAGAGTTTCCCGTTACTCTGTGCCTCGGAACAGTAGAAGTTATAAGATTGCCGACTTTATGAGGTCATAAGGAGAAGTAAAAGTTTAATTGAAAATTACGGCTAATTAAATTTTCGATTAAACGAATGCACGATAACAAATCTGTGTCAAAATATCTTTCATTAAAAAAAGAATGGTGTAATTTGATGCAGTAGTTCGTTCTCACGGATTGTCGAAAGAAAACGCTTAGCGTTTTAAATATATAGATGATTATTTATGAAATTCTTTTAAGATAATTAAATTGGCTTTATATTTAAATATGATATTATAAAAAACGATCTGCAGAGGTATACGGTGATATTTGAGGTCTCTTGGTAATTCAAAAAAGTCCTTCCGGCCTGTACCGGGAGGAAAAGATAGCTTTCCTATTTTAGTTTTAAAATTTTAGCTAATGTTACTCGAAACAGCAAGCTAAAATTCAAAGAACCCGATTACAGAAGAATCTTTAATACTGAATTTGAATAAGAAATTTGCCAAATATGTCAACTAATTGGCAACTAACTAAATTGGCTTCATTTATGAAAACTTAGTTTGGTCGCCAATTTTGGCGATATTTCGCCTAGTGTCGCCAAGTGTGGCGAGAATTTGGCGCTAATGGATATGAACATATAGTTTTATGTGTATGATAAAATGATTACAACAATGAAGATAATTTGCGAGAAATCGCATTCACTAAAACTCATAAATTAATCGTTGGTTTTTTGTAATGTGCTGACCTGTTTCAAAATGTCAGCCACCCTAGATTTTCAAACTGCTCTATCTCAGCCATTTTTTAAGATAGAGGTAAAACAAAAAATGCTCTGGAATCCTTGTATCAAGGCCAAACACGTAACTAAAAATTAAATTTTATTTTTTAAATTTTTTTATATTTTAGTTTTAAATCTTTAAGTGGCCACAATTTTGAAACAAGATGGCGGATACTACACACAATTAGTTTCATCCAAATTGATTTATAAATACGAGTGTTATCGTATGACATATATCAGATATATATATATATATATATATCAACATTTGAACAGAGGGTGGTATGGGGTTCATGATCTGTGAAAATATATCGAAATTTTCCGAAATTGCTTTCCTCCGAACGGCTGCAATAGGTAGCTTTATACTTTTTTGTATTGAAAGCTACCTAATATAACACCCTTCTCTAGTGCCTATTATATATTTTTCTCTATTATGCAACAATTATCCGGCGCTACTAAAAAAAAAAAACTCTGCTCTCTGATCTTCTTCGTTGGTTTGTCCAGTCTTTTTTAAAAGGGTGCTATTTCATTATATTTGTGAAAGAACTTTACAGTTGGGAAAAATTTAATCTCAGTTATGTCAATGGGAAATTAACGTTGTATTCAGATTCTAGATATTTCCATACCCTTTATGCGTTTGAGGGTTTTCGTACATTTGCATAAGAAGGTCTCTAAAGAATATGTATATTTTTTAATCTCAGTTTGATGCTATATATTTCATATCCTCTCATTATATATACGGTTAAAAAATGATTTTGTTAAGGTATCAGACTCCATTTAAAAAGTGGTTTTCGACCAATATTGTCAACACGATTTTATTACATTTTATTAAAGCCCAACTTTTAAAATTTCCAAAACTGTATTTTTATTGTACAATAAATAAAACCGGAGTTTTAGCGGTTTTTAAACTACACAACAATTGTCACTCAAACCGGAAGTATTGTTTAAAAGACCGGAATTTCTATTTAAAGGTACTAATTGGGAGAGGGAATGAAAATATATGGCCTTCTAGAAATGAACAAAGGCTCAGTACTTAAAAAGAAGAATGTGGCTCATAAAAACAGTGAAGTTTACATGCATATTACTATGTAAATTCTTGTAGTAAAACATAAAGCTAAATTTCATACGCAAAACATGATTTCTCAAAATGTTACTAGAATATCACTATGAAATTTAAATTGCGTGTTGTTTACACTGTTGTGAAGGCAATGAGCTAAAGATTTAATTTTAGAATATATTTTGTGTTATGGATGTTTTCGTTGAATGACATCTGTTAATTTTATGAAAATCAGCATTTAAAAAGGTGCGATATGCTATAAGTTTTTTGAAACATTTAAAACATCTATTGGATTTTAGTTCATTACCTTCACCAATGTCATAAGTATGAAGTCGAAAAAGGTAATTAAGATACACACAATAAAATTTTCTGTAGCGCGCTTTGCTTATTAAACTAAATTTCCCTAAATTTTACCATATAATCCCCCATTTACCAACATTTTATCAATGAAGGAAATATGTTTTGCTTTTTTTCACAATATCTAGTCATAATATTAATAAAAATAACTTCAAAAATAATTAAACAGCTTTTTGGGAAAAAATTGTTCTGCACGTAGTCAGGCACCTTAAAAATATTTTTGTCTACAGCCATTTTAACATGACTTCTAGTAACAGAAAGACACGGACCTAACGCACAAATGGTAAAATATGTATAAAGTTTACAGGTTTATTTATTCATATAATGTGAAATCTAATAAGTTTTTCCCTTTTTTCTATGAAGGAAAGCGATGTGTCTGCCAAGAGCTGCCAAACATGATGTTTTGTACCGCTTTTCTGGGACAAAACAGTCGTAGTCGTAGAAAAGTTTCAAAGGTTAAATATTAGATTATAAACAAAGATGGAGCACATTTATCTTAAAATAAAAACCGTTGTTCGATTCTTTTCTTTTTGATAGAATGTAAGATAATTCAGACTGCTCTTAAATAGAAACTTTCGGAAACATTTCTGGAGATATTTTCATTAGAAAATGCATACTTTTGCAGGTTATTTTATTCATATAAGGTCAAATCGAGTAGAATTTGCTTTTTTTTTTAAAGGAAAGCGATCTTTTGTAAAGAGCTGCAAACAATCTACGAGATTTGACGTTTTGTAACGCTTTTTTGGGACAAAACAGTCGTAATTGTGGAAAAGTACCAAAGGTTTAAGCATTTAATTATAAAGTAAGGTATATTGATATTTATCTAAAAATAAACTGATTTTCAATTCTACGATACCTGAATTTTAGTACCACAAATTTCCAGGCAGATAGGAATAGGATTTAATTTGCCCAAACAGAAATTCAAGATTCCTCCAATAATGCAACATATCCTGGAAATAAGGGAATATTTTTTTTAATCCTCGAAAGGAACAATATCTTGTGTCTCCATTATAAGGCGTAAGGTAACATCGTGTTGTTGTTATGAACGCTTCGTATACTCATAAGCAGTCGTTCTGGTCTGTGCACTGAGTGACATGGATATTTGGGAAAAGAAAATTAGATTCAAGATTCCTCCGACAATTTGAAAGTAAGTGCTCTCTGTTAAATATTCAACTCACTTTTTTTCTTAATTTATGTGTGCAACTGTACTTGCTGTAAATATTAAGGTATCCACGCACCTTCAGAGGTGATTTTTTGAAATTTTTGTAATTTTCGCTTTGGAAATGCGATTAGTTTTTGGTTGCTGAGAGGCGAGAAAAATTAGAGAGGAGAGATAGAGCAGCCTTAAAAACAATGTTACATTTTTCATTTTCTTGTTAATAAAACATATGGAAAACAGGTTTTGAAATTGTGAGTTTTTATTCGCTAATCTGTAAGGAAAGATTTAGTGCGTTCTCCTTCTTCTGAAAATGTTTAGCAAGATTTAGAGCAGGGGTAGTCAATCGTGTTACCAGTGGGATGCTTGTGACCAGTACTTTCAATTAAGAGCCTACTCTAGTCACGCGACGAAACGTTCAAGCTAATGTTAAGTCTATGGGAAGGTTCTTGCGCGAGTTCTCAGTCGCATTTTAATATTTTTAAATGTTCTTTTTTTGCATAGGATAGCTGAGGTCGATCTCTAACGTTGTTAGTTTTTACTTTTTTTTTGGTTACAGTTTTATTATAAGCGGACATTTTCAGTTTTGGAACTAGTTCGAACCGGTTCTGAAAGTGAAAGTACCCTTATATAAAAAAATTGGAACCAAAATCGAAAAAGTAAAAACTAAGAACGTTAGAGATCGACGTCAGCTATCCAATGCAAAAAAATCATCTAAAAATATTACAATGCGAGCGAGAAATCGTGCAAGAACCTTCCCATAGACTTAACATTAGCTTGCGCGAATTTTGGCATGACTGATGTAGGCTGTTAATAAATTGCGCCTTATTTAATCGCAGTCAGTTAACCAGACGAATAATATTCTAAATTAGTAGTAACTTTGCTGTCTGCAGATCACAGCTTGTACCGTATTAAAGAATTTCTATATTTATTTGCAATAAATGTTTTTAAATACAATTTGCTACTTCGGCAATTTCACATGCAGTTTGAACAATGGGTTTTCAACAGATTCGGTCGAAGCCGATGCATTGCTTATTTTGCCAAGTCGTTCTTGGTCTTGCCGATACCACCGCACAAAAATATAGCAATCGAAACAAACATAAAACAAAAATTTTCTCAAATATTTCAAATTTTAATTGCTTAAAAGGCACACAGGCAACATAGATAAAAATGTATCCAATCCGGGACTCTAACCCGGGTCCTCAGTATAGTGCACTGACTTTGTACCAACTGAACCATTTGGAACGATACCCAACCTGGCAATTTTCACTATCAGATGTTGGCAAGTCTACAAACGCAGCTCAAGCTGGAATGTTTTTCCGTGAGCCACCAACCTATGCACTTTTTACACAATTAAAATTTGAAATATTATGAATGCAAGGCGTGAGAAGTATTACAAATATTTTGCTCAAAGTTTTAGAATTTTTCTATCTCTCTTTATACGGACACACTACACAATGTTTTCATCCACCGCTAAAATACTATATTAAAAATATAATAAATTATAACACCTAGTAATAATCTACTCCTTTTAATTGCTAAAGGGTGTCAATTAAAAACATAATAAACAGTAAAATAACTTTTATTAAATTATTGACATGTATCGGATCACTCAGACTTTATCAAAAACTAATGAGAATATTCTATAATTGCCATGATCTTTGAAATTATTTGAAATGCTATCATTTAATTTTCATGTACTTTTTAAAATTACGCACGTTATTTTTTTTATGTTTACTTGGTTATTTATTTCCATATTTGTAACCATGGAGTAACTTGAGCCAAAATTTCGATAAGTTAAATTATGTTGCATCGTTACATATTGTATTTTTACATGTTACAACCTCTGTGGTTTCTCTTATGTGCGGGATATGGTATAGATCGGAGGGAAAAATTATTTAACTTTCATTGAACTTCATTTGACGGTTTCTCCTTGATATAATCTTGCAAGAAGAATTCAAGCATAGATTATGTAACTTTCCAACACTTACAAAATAATTTCAGAAATATTTACGTTTAATAAGGTGAAAGATGATGTCCGAGTAAACAAGGTCAAGGTCAAACCGGGCAGGGAGACCTTTTCGGCTTAAGCTGAACTAGCGTCGCCCAGCAGGTTTGTTTACCTAATTATGCTCAGTATTACTAAATTATACTTTGTGATATTGATCAATAATTATACTATGCACAGTTGACAAGTCTCCGGCTTTTTGCACACCAGTAATGTCTTAGAAAAAATGTTGTTCTTTTGAATCGCAAAATGCTCCAATTAAATAAAACATTTTCTGTACTAAATTACTGATATCCAAAAAGGCGGAGACTTGGCAGGTCTGTACTATGTAATGCTGAAATACAAATTCTGAAAATACAGAACTCAAAAAAATAAAAATTCTGAAAATACAATTTACCTATCCTACTGAACAGTACTAAATACCACTATGTGATAGTGAGCAATAGTACTACCATGTAATATTACTGGTAAGATACTGAAGTAGATAATATAATAATGGATAGAAGTAAGTACTAAATGGACAATTTAGCATTCTATGTAGTATATATACTAATCTTTTAATTGATCATATACAGTGGTGGCCGAAAGTGTGGACATTTTTTGAAAGTTTCATGTTTTTCAACATTGTGTGCATGTAGAATATAGAAATTTTCACTTAAATACAAACGTTTATATATCAAATTGAAGGTAATTTAATGTAGAATTTAATAATAAAAACAGTATTGCAATATCTGTATTACAAAAAAAGTTATGCAACTAATAGTAAGATCTATCTTACATTTGCATTTTTTTAAAGTGATACTTACACAATCAATACTTAGTAGGATAACCCTTATTTTTTAAGACAGCTTCACAGCGTCTTTTCATCGAGTCAACGAGTGTTTGGAGTTCATCTTTCGTAATCGCAGGGTGCCAAGAATCAATTATAGCTTCAATAAGTTGTCTTTTATTGGATGGACGTTTTTTTCGTACAAGAATTTTCAAACATCGCGTCGCCACAAATTTTCATTTGGATTGAGATCAGGGCTGTTTCCTGGCCATGGTAATATATCTATGCCTTTATTTTGAAACCATGCTTTCCATACTTTTGCTGTGTGGCATGGAGCTGAATCCTGCTGAAAAATAAATGGTGCGTTGTTGGGGAAGAGATCACTGATGGAAGGTATCAATTTTGGTTCCAGGACAGTTTCGATGTATTTTTTGGCATTCAGGATGCCATTAATCACTTGAATTCAGCCCACACCATCTGCAGACATACATGCCACAATCATGACATTTGTTGGGTTTTTTGTAGTTGCTTCAATGCAATCAGGATGAAATGCTTCTCCTACTCTACGTCTCACGTATTTTCTACCATCACGACAAAAGAGCGATATTTTACTCTCGAGATTACTTGCTTCCATTGATTTTCTGACCATTTAATGTGTTCTTTTGCCAACTTAACTCGTTTATCGCGTTGCTTTTGATTTAAATATAGTTTTTTCCTTGGAATTCTTGCTTGTAGTCCAAATCCTGATAACCTTCATCTTATTGTTCTTGAACTTACTGCATTACCCGCTGCATTCATTTCACATCTAATGGCATCTGATGAAATTTTTCTATCTTGAAGGCATAGCCGTTTAATTTTTCTAATGGCAGTGGCACTCGTGAATTTTTCGGCCTGATTTGACCTTATTTTCCACTGATTTCGATTTTTCATAACGTAAACAGAACTTTCGTACAGCAGAACAAGTCACTGAACCACCAACTTGTCTTGAAATTTCAGAATAAGAGAGGCCCTTTTCTCTCAATATGACAGTTCGGCTTCTTTTTGTAGATGTCCAATTAGTTCTTGTTGATGACATTGTTTAAAATTAGTTTAATTAAAAAAAAGGACTTTAAATATTCAAAAACAGCAATACTATATTTATTTGTACTAGTATGCATCATTCCGGAAAATATTTCCACAACAATAACTCTTTTACATCCAAATCGCCTAAACTATAGGTACTGACATTTGGTTGGTCCTCAGAACAGTGTTTGTGATTGGCTAGTACACTTTTATTAGAAAACACGTCCTTATTCAAAACTATTTTTGTTTGTTCTACTAAGATGAGCATAACTTTTTTTTTGTAATACACATATTGTAATACTGTTTTTATTATTAAATTCTACATTTAATTACCTTAAATTTGATATATAAACGTTTGTATTTAAGTGAAAATTAATATATTCTACAAGCACTTAAAGTTAAAAAACATGAAACTTTCAAAAAATGTCCTAACTTTTGGCCACCACTGTATATTGCTGCACAAAAGAATTCAGATATTTTTCCGAATATTGTTTCAGATTCCTGAAATTGAGTTTTTTAAATGCGTTATCTGTTTTCCAGATTGTGCAAGTAAATAATCTGGAAAACGGATAACACATTTAAAAACACAATTTCAGGAATCGGCAACAATATTCGGAAAAAAATCCGAATTCTTTTGTGCAGCAATATATATATGATCAATTGTAGTTATATATATATATATATATATATATATATATATATATATATATATATATATATATATATATATATATATATATATAAAATATACTGCGTAGAATGCTAAATTTTAGTTCAGTTAAAAAAACAGATTGCACAGATTAAAAATCCCCTTCTGGAAATTATGTCAATAAAAGAACCATTTTTAATCATTTTAAGTACTGTACTTCAGAGAGAAGAAATTACAACTATCTTTGACATAAGTTTGTTGATTTTATGACGGTCGATTATCTACACGAGGAATATAGGCCCTGGGGAGGGAGCCTTCGTGGGGGTCTTTCTAATGAATTCTAACCCGTATTTACGGCAAGGTTCGAAGAAAACCACGCAAAACTAATAACGGTTAGGTCAACGAGCGCAACAGGGGTTTGAACCCAGCACCTCACGTCTACGAGCTTTGAGAGCAGAACCTCTCAGCCACTGGTAGGGCCTTTGGCATAGGATAGAGTACATCTAGTTGAAAATCGGGCCAATTTCGTAGATTCTCAAATCTTAAGTACTAGATTTAAACTTGAAATTAATCCCTAAATTAGACACCTTTTTAAATTAATAATTCTGAAACTAAGTAGAAAATTTGCATTTATTCTAATTGAAAATAATGTTGGTTTAAAAACTATCTAATCCACCCTGCGTTGTCTGATCCCAAAAAAAAATAGCACGAAACGTGAAAGCACTCTGAAATTCACTGTAAATTCCAAATGAACTTTCTTCAAAAGATAAGGAGATTTATTATATTGGACTAGAAGATTGAAACCGGATTCATTTTTAACAATGTGAATAAAATCATTTTCCGAGTAAACGCTGAAAGGCATGGAAATTTACTTCAAAAGTCGCAGAGGACAAAGTTTACTATATTGGGCTAAATGATTAAAACAGATTTTCTTTTATGAACGTTGAAAAATTGCCGCGAAACACTAAAAATAACTCCAAAAATTGCATATAAAAATCCAAACATTGCTGTTTGGAACGAATAAAATTTATTGAAAAGAGGACACATCTTAAAATAGTATGCTAAGAGATTATAACCGGATTATTTTTTCTAATGTAGAAACTATTAAAGGAAGCAACTAAATTCTCATGAAAAATTCAAAAAATACAAAACAAGCAGAGGACAAAATTTACTACAGTTGAGTTAAAACATTTTTACTAAATTTCTTTCACGATCGTAAAAATCGACGCGAAATGCGAAAAATCGCGGAAAACAAATGTACTTTATTAGGCTAAAAATTTGAAACCGAATTCCAGTTGATTGAATGAGCCCATAGAATACGAGAAAAGATTGCAACGTTATTGTTCGAAAATTGTGATAAGTCTATATTTAGGAAACATTTTAAAATGTAAATAATGAATGAACAAATTCCGGTTGAAATTGGTTCCATAGAACCTGAGAAAAGAATCCGACGTTACTGTTCTGAAATGGTGGTAACTGAAGTCTACAATAAACTGAGAATGCGTTGTTAATGTTCAAAAATGGCGGTAGCTTTATCATTAATGCAATTTTTATTATACGGCTGAAATTTCTTTCTCCTACATTAACGCGATCATTAAAAAAATAATTATATTTTTCTGATAAGTAAAACATAGCGACAGACACTACGCTAAAATGGTCACCAGATATCTACTTTTTCTAACCTCAAATTCAAATCTATATCTTAATTACTTGCCTTAATTTTAGCTCATTATTAAAAATTGGCAGTTATCTTCCTTTCATTTTCGCAAAGTAAAAGGATTGCTCCGTGAATCAGATGTTTTTGTAGTTCACTTTTTAATGACAGCCGACCCTTGTCCGGTATTTTCAGGGATTTTTTAGACTGTCGCCGACCGTTTGTTTGCACTTTTTTTCAAAAATTAAAATACAACTTACCGGCCGATTTTATAAAAAAAGATCATCGGGTGCAGAAAAATTTTGTAGATATGCTTTCAAATTTTCAAATCGATCTCTTAGTTTTCTTAATATTCGCTAATTAGTTAAAATTCTCACATTCATTTCCGCTTGCAAATCAAGAGCAGGTGTGCATTTCTTTTGCCGTTTTGAGGAAAAACATGAATTAAAAATCTTGCATCCGGCATAGATTACGAAACACTTTCCAACACTAACACAATATTAATAAATTAGATTTTATCATAGAATCATATGAGTTATCTAAATAAATAATTTAAAAAATGCATAACTCAGTAGAAATCTATTTTCACCAATTGCTGTCCATATTCTAACTATTTCGTGCAGCCCTGTATATAATCTACAGAATTTGTAAACAAGTAATACACTAAAAATTACATAATTTCATATGAGAGCGGAAAGAGAACTTCTAGCAAATACAGATCATAGCCACTCCTTCAACCAAATTCTTCTGTACGTCTCTGTACATGAATCCTACGCACTCTGTAATCTATAGCAACTAAGTTGTATTGAACGTTAGTGATTCTTTTAAATTGTATTATGTTTCAAGTATTGTAACATGTTCAAAATGCACCGCAAACGATTTTTACCTATAGATCATAATGTAAAAGAATTATTTTGTAGGTCCCTATAATATAATTATAAATCCTATTAACTGTATACTCCGGAAAGAGCATACTGTAGTCCACCTAAGTAATGCATATTAATTTTATTATGTTTGAAAAAACGTAACATCAATCAAATGTACCGAAAAAAAAAATTTCCCCTTAGACCATAATGTAATGGAATTCTTTTGTGTGGCCCTGTAAATGAACTATTAATGCTACACACTTCATTTTCAACACCGCACATTCTAGAGTAAAATTTAATATATAAAAATTTCATGACAATCCCAGTATATTTACGAGAGTTAGAGCACGGTCAGACATTCAAACAGAATTCCTAAACACTTTTCAACTATGTTGAAAAGTGTTAAAATCGCTTTTTTATAATTTTTTTTTAATATGTTTTAAATTATCTCGGCTGATTGTTGTCCGATTTCTTCGAAATTTCAAACCCCGGATTGCCGGAATTTTACCGTGTCGATCGGTACCTTGAGAGACTCTCAATCCATTTGCTACGCGGATCCTTTCCCTGCAAAACGTGAAAAAACGTAAAAAAAAGCATAAAAATTAAATTAAAAAAATACAATAAAAAATCCAAAATTGGGCTTTGAGGTGTTAAACCAAATACATAGAAGTACTCTCCTATCGCATTTTGTAGGTCTGCGTGGAGCGGTCTCTTCAGAACACAGCCGACATGTAGACACACAGACACACACACACACAAACTTCTATCTTTATGTCATGCTTTCTTTTAACTTACATTTCTGTTCGTATGTGGCAGTCAAATCTTGTCATTTATTTTTCATCCACTTCTTGTTGACATAGAGCTTTGAAATTTTGAATATATATGTATTCCTGAGGGCGATATATAAATTGGACATTCATTTTTTAAAATTCGATCCCTAAAGGGCAACATCGGCTCAAAATTTGAATTTTCCCCATAGAAATAACGTTAGAATTATTTAATATTAATTGCCAAAATAGCGCCATTGTTACGGCAGTCAAGTTTAATCACAGTGTTGCCCGAATCATTATGACGTCAGCATTGTGCAAAGCACAGATTTTTTATTTATAATACTAGGGGGCTCTGCCCCTTGCGAGCTACGCTCGCCAAACCCGTTCTGACACCGCATTATTTAAAAACACTCTGATTTGATCAACTCTAAAACGATTACGGAAGATTGTATTATAATTAAACGACCAGTGGTGATCTGCTGTAACCGGGTTTCCATTCATTTTCCTTTGACTGAAGGATTTTAAGGTCGAAACATCTAACAACTGTTTTCCAGATTGATTAAATAAGATCGATTAAACATTTAAAAATTAACCTGTGTAAAATGGTTAAGTAAACAATGTCGCTGCATCGTATAATTTTAAAACGATGCTATAGAAACTTGGTAAACAAATAAAATAAAAATAAAAATAAATAAAATACAAGAAATTCGGAAAAAAACACACAGCAAAGTGTCAACTATCAGTAAGTTTAAACATTAAAATTTACAATATATTAATGAAAACAGAAAAAAAATAATATTGGATATTTATTTACATTACAAGTACCAATTGTATATATAGTGTTACGAATATTGTAAATAGTTAGTGTTTGTGCTTAAAAATAATGTAAATAGTTCAATTAAGCTCTATTCATAAGCTAATATTAATTTTTGTTGCATTGCAATATCTCAATTTGTTGATTTTTTGCAAGCGAGTAAACGCTGTTGGATTTCAATGGGAGTCTATGGAAATTTGGCGAAATACTGGAAATAGCACCAAGTTGGCGCCACTTTTGCCAGCTAATTTTGGCCGCCAAATTTGGCGTTATATCACCAAGTTGGCGTCAAACGTGGCGACAGACCCGGGTCCCTTACCCTTGGTAACCCCCCTAATAGCGCCGATCCTATCTAAATTCTCTACTTTCATGTCAATTCCCCCTAAGAAAAGTTAGAAAGCTCTGACCATTCAGATACGTTTCGCGATATCTACGCAGATTTTCATTGGTCCATTTACAAACCATTACTTTTTTTATATATAGAAGGATAAGTTGACTTTTTGTGAATTTTAATGAAAGCATGCTTCTTTTTATTTATTTACATTAAATTTATATATATAAAACCATGTTAATATGATGAAATATATGTTAAAAATTTTAAATTTGATAAGCCTTCAGAGCGCAATATATGTAATTATAATGGGTATACAGAAGACCTAAAGAGGGGTATTGATAAAAGTGTATGCAGTTGCAATGATGGAAAATTTATTAATTATATAGATAAAGATTATGGACATGTTATTACCGGTAATTTAGAGATTGTAAAAGACATAGCTGAGAAAGTGGATGGAGTATGGCACAAAATACAGAAAAAACGGATTGTGACGAAAAGCGCTGGAATTAAACGGTTTACAACGAACATAAATATTTTTATACAAAAATTAACTTATAAATACAACCTACCATGTAATGTTTTTGATGAGTGGAAGTTCTACGTTTTAAGAAAGTTAAAGAGAGAATATGTTACAGATTGTGACGGTGTGTCTCAAAGGGATTGTAATAAGTTAAGTAAATCCATTACAGAACTTCAGGGTAAATTTACAATCACATACGTCGAGAAGGCTAATACAAGTTAAGCATTAATCTGTAAAAAATATACGGTGAAATCTTAAATGAAAGTTATAATAACAGAGATAACTGTGAACTATTGAAATCGAAAGTTTCAGTAATGAAAAACAGAGTTAAAGCACTGTATAAAAAGTTAAATTGAAGCAGAAAAGTGAAACATATCTTGTTCTGGTGCCAAAGTTTCATAAAAACCCTGTGAAATTTAGAATTTTAACATGTGGTTATTGTCCATACCTAGAGACCGCTAATAAGAAACTTTTATGGGTTTTGAGTAATGTTTTTGACAGAGTGCTGAGTACGAAGTGCACATTTATTATAAAGAACAGTTATATTTTATTAGATAAATTGAAAAAACAACATAAAAAGTTTGTAAATGATTTTGCAGACCTATACAGCACCATTAACTTACTAGATTTTAAGGCCAAAGTTAGTTTTACAATAAAAAGATAGTGCTAATGATTGGTTTCTGAACTTGGTTCAGTTGGTAGTGCAATATAATTACTTGCAGGAGGGGAGTAGATTATTTGAACAGATTTGTAAAATCTCAATATGAGGAAGTTGCAGTTCAATTTTAGCTGATATCTACTTACATATATATGAGAATAACAATAATTTAAATAGCGAAATATTGAGTTACAGGTACAATGATGTTTTAATAGTTGGATTAAATAATGCAAATCTAAACCTAGATTTTATAAATTATTCTAATACGTTAAAGCTAAAACTCACCTCCCGGGATATTAAAAACAAATTATCTGGATGTAAATTTAAAATTGGAAAATGACAGTTTAATTACAAGCGTTTACGACAAAAGAAATTAAGATTTAAAAACTTGTAACATAAAAAAGATCTTGCATTTTGATTCAAACGTGCATTTGAACGAATGTTGCTTTGAGACCTATAGCTACACAGGCTGCTGTCTCCAATGATCCATATATTTTTATTCACATAAACACATACATGACTTCGACAATTACATAAATCTTCTTAATGAGGACGGGATAGACACAAGGAAATTACATCACCTAAGAATTACAGCTCGGACCTCCATAATGAGTGGGCAGTGGAGGTGACGGAGTTGAACCCGTCCTCCTGAATCCTACCCTCTCAAGCGATTAGCGTAGTGGTTCTTTAACCACTCGGCCACGTGAAACGTGCATATTTCAGTTTTTAGAAATGTACTTACGAATGATTTAGATCGTATGGGCTTTATTGGCATGACGTCATAAACCACCATCATGTGATCTCCCTGCTGTGTTTATATTTGTTTGTCTATGCATCGCATGAATACATTCAATGGGCTTTATTGGGAATCTGGGGTCGATATTGTAAGAAATCACGTGTTGGTGGTATTCTTACAATCTCGAACCCAGATTCCCAATAAAGCCCATTGAGAGATTTATCTGTTCAAAATTTGGCGATGCGATTGGAAAATTTATGAAGTGGAATACACAGGCTTTGATGCAAGGTTATCCTGTGAAGTTTGTAAGGAGAAATAGGATTAATTTTATTGGAAGAAGTAAATATAGAAACCAACTGAATTAATTTTAAATACTAAATTTGATCTAAATCAGTTGTTTGTTGAGTTTAGTTAGGGTTGGATTCTGTTGCGTGTTGATCTGAGTTTTAGTTGAGTGTATACCATTTTGGTCTCTGCAGGTGAAGGGGGACGTTGCATGCATAAAAAAAAAGAGTTAAAAACCTGCTATGCATGTCGTTAGTCATGCCCTCCTGCCTTCTGGTTTATTTTTTCTGGTATTGTTTTAATGTTAGTAATTTTGCGCTTCGTTATAGTTTAATTTTGTTATATTTTAGGGTTCCGTTGAATTATTTGTTTTTCGTCTACGTGATGTTGTTAGAGAAAATTTATAATTGAATTCGGATATATATATATATACATATTGAAAGAAAGTTTATCGATGAATTGAATATTTATTTGAAAGAAAAAACGAAAAATCGTGCAGCAGGCATGAATTATCAAAATTTTTCCAACACTATTACATAGGGGCGTATTTAGGCATAAGTAACTGCACAGGATTGGAAAATTTTGAAGATGGCAAAAGATAACCATATTTTTTTTAATTATTTTTTTTCCTAATGCTTTTGATATACATCTACAGTTAATAAAACTAAATCCTCTGGGTCTTACAATTTGGAAAGTTTAATCTGTATTTGGATTTTTAAAAAAAACTGTCTGATGTGTTCGAAATTATTTTCAGAGTATGATACTTTCTGGCTGATCATACTGGCTGCTGCTTGCTATATTCGCAAACTGTCATCAACAAATTATGCGTCATATGTCGAAGCAATAATGAGCGAAAAAATTGACGATTGTAGTTTTTCTAAATATTTTCTGCTATGTTATATTCAATGATATAATGACTAGTTAAGTGTAATCATTAGATATGTAACTAAAGATAGTTCTCAGTTGAAAGTCTCTTTTATTGATTTGTATAAAATAATTACAAGCCATATTGGAGAAATTTTTTCTGAAGTAGTTTTGAATTCGTGAGAATTACATATTAAACTTGACTATCATAATGGTTAATCACATGGCAATGAAACAAACCTATGTAGTAAACATGGTGGCCATATTGAAAGTGAAAACTGTTTTTTATCAAAGCATAAAATAAATTATTTGATATTCTTGAAATTATTTGCAGAGTATGATTTTTTTTACTGGCTGACCATACTGACTGCTGCTTGGTATGCTTGGAAAATTATCTGCTTGTCACTAGCAACTTATGAAGTTTTGATGCGTCATATTGGAAAGCCTTGCAAAAAAGATAAGGTATTTTTATATACCTTAGAGTTTGCGGAAACGCGTTATGCAGTAAAAAAGATTACTTCAAAATTTTACCAAAAGGTGGTGCTTAAATGATAGAGATCTTTTTATTAGCAAATATTAACATTTTAAATAAATCATTTTAAATCAATATCGGTTCAGACGACAATGTTTTTTCATAGCAGGGCTATAATTACTGGCATTTTGATAAAAACACTTTATTAAAAAAGCCAATTTTTTTGGTTAAAATTTTGTTTTCTCATGGCTAATACCTTAGACTATCATGAGTACATATATTTTCTTGAGTAGATTGGAGATCTCTTTGATAATGCTCTCGAAGTATTCAAACTTTAGTACTTTTCAGTGCATTTTTACAATAGATTTTTGTTTGACGAAATTGGAAGCTTTTGTGTTATTGTTTGTAAGGGAAATTTATTAAGAATGTGGTCATTATTTTTATTTATCATGCATTTTAAACTTAAGAATAATTCATAATTTTTAACTTGCATCTTTGTCTTATATGTTCAGTATCATGTATAAGTATCTTTATCAGGATGCTGTAATGACCGTTTTCTCGTATTGGGTCATACGTGTATATATCTTTTTCAATTATCTGTGGATGTCTGGAATTTCTGTTTATTTTCATGGCAAGTTCATGTGCACTATTTTAACCTCTTTGCGATCTGCGAAAAATGGTCACAACCAACCTCCACAGACACGCGCAAGAAAATCTGCGGCGGTTGTTGATGGCGATTTTTAGCAGATTGTGATGTGGAATAGTTTCTTTTGTTATTCTGTGGTGTAACAATAGATTATTTTTTACTGATTTCTTGGGGTTCGACATATTTCTTTATGCAATCGAAGTCTGTTAATCCGAGAAGAAAGGGAATTATAAACGTCCTTGTGTTATCCGTTAGTCGTAATAACCTTGAAGATAATGAAAAAAAATTAAACACACACACATATTTAAACTAACTAAACTAATTACTATTATTAATTGCTCTAATTATTTCAATGCTAAAATAAACTTAATACAAAAAATTAAAATTGGCTTTAGACAAAATCTGATTATTAAAGACAGTTTCTAAAGTACGAGTAATTTTAAAGGATATTCTTTTGCATTGTATTGGGTAATGCTGGTGGGGACTTTTTAGTTTGAAATTATGTCTAGTAAAACAGATAAATTACTACATATTGATAGCCAGTTATAAAGTAGAAATATTATCTCATGAGAAAACAGCAAAAGTAAGATTTATCTCCTTATTCTACCCTAACTTTCATTGAAAGTCATGATGAATTGATCACATATTTTACTCGCATTACTCGTGATGCTCCTTTTGTAGCTCGTAAAAGGCATATTATAGTTAATACAGTTAAATGACGAACCATTCATAAATTCAAACTTACTCGTTTTAAGTGTCCTCGTTTTAGCTGTGCTCTTATTAAACATGTTCTACTATTTTTCGTTGGGAGGTTCCTGAGGACTATGTATTTGTTGGTGTGATCTCTCATTTGTTGCAGTTTTGGGTGTGTGCTATAACAATTTTTTTAATTCCTTCGATTAGCCTGGAATTTCTGTTTATTTTGTAGAAACGTACGTGTGGATTATATTTATTTCTTTAAGATGTGGTGTTAGTTCCAGTGTGTTAGGGCGAACAGAAAATTACATATGAATTGTGGTATTAATTGCAAAGGATTTCTGTTTATTATCTCAGATGATTAATTTGATATATCCTTAAAAGGTTGGAATGTGGTATAGCACTTTTGTTGATTCAAACGGTACGAAGAAAATATTTTTTCTATGTATCGAATAATTTTATGTGTGTGTGTGAGAGAGAGGTTATCCACTTATAGACATTTTATTTCGTTGGGCTATAAATTCGGTTATTTCGTTCTTTAGTCGTTTCGGGCCATTCAAATATATAATAGTTACTGCGTTGACATGGTTAGCCCATTCGGGACCATGGTCGCATATATGCAACCTCAAAAAGAGAATACAGATTTTATTTTAGGCACCAGTAAAAAATATTTGCTTTCTTTTAATTAGAGAATTTTTGTGATAGTTTAAGTAAAGGTAGCTTTTTTAAAAAAGTGGTGCCACCAGAATAAAATTTGTGTAAAAGCCGTTGGACCCGAAGGGGTTAATGGTCGAATTAATGTTTCTTTTTAGTTTTGGGTGGAGAATTTTTTTTTTCCTATCGAAGTGGTTTAGCTCTTCTTTTCATATTGGGTACTGTAAAAAATATTTACTAGTACTCTCGGTTGTTCAGGATATATTTAATTCTTTTCGGATGTTCGTGTGAGAAATATTTACTTCGTTGAGATGTGATGTCACTTATTTTGTTATATTGGGCTGTGCGCACAGATCATTTTTATTTTGCAGAGGGTATGGGTTTTCTTTTTCAACGAGATGTTCTTATGGAGTAATCGTATTCCTGATGTGGTTAAGCTTATTTGATCGGTTTGGAATTAACGAGTGGATTATCTTTAATACATTATCGTTGTCTGGAATTTCTCTGTTCATTTATTTGTGGAGTACTTTGTTTAGTACTTTGTAGCTTTGTTTCGCTTTTTTGGTTGTTTTGAGACGCACAAACAAATATAACTGTAATCCGTTGTGCATGTTTGGAATTTATCTGTATTTTACCTATATATTTTTTTTTTGGGGGGGGGGTTCGTGAGGAATGTTTTTACTCTGTTCATGAATTACCACTTCATTTTTAGTTTTGCGGCTTGCAAATAAATTACTTTCACTATGCTGGGGCTTCCGAAGTTTATCTGTTTGTTTTCTAGGGATGGTCGTGTGGATGACGCTTATTTCGTTGGAATGTAGTTTTTTTTTTCGAATTTGTCCGTGCGAATGAAATATTTTTAAGGCGTTGAAATTTTCGTTTTCTCCTGTGAATTCTCACAGGTGGTTCGTGTGGATTTTTTCTACTTCATTTGAATGTGGTTTTGTTGCTTTTCCGGCGTTAAAATAATATTTTTAATGCTTTTCGTTGGCCGGTAATTTCTCTGTTTATTTTCCTTGAATTTTTGGGTGGAATACTGCTGCTTTTTTGGGATGGCGTCATTTATTCATTTACATATCAATACATTTGATCATATCAATCATTCAATCATTATCGATTCATTCAATCGATAATATTCATTGGCATATTCATTTTATTCAATTGTTCATCGACACTTTTACATCTGTTGATATTCTATCAAAGTTATTCGGTTATTGATACCGCTCGCTCGTCCATTGATAATCTTTTACTTCAGTTGTTATACATCATACGAATAGACGATGTGTTCCGATGGTTTCATTATTTACATGGGAAATACGTGTGATCTCTGTTTACGGCGTTGCAAGCTGGTGAATTTTTTTTTCAGTCTTAAGGGACATCAGAATGGGCGTATTTTTAATTCGTTCCACTGTATGGAATTTAGCTGTTTATTTTTATAGTAGGTTCGTATTGAGTATTTTTTATTTCTTTTTATTTTCAAACTTATTAATTCTTTGACATTCTTTTATAGACATTTGTTCCTTCTTTGAAATTCATTCAAACATTCATTCTTACATTGATATTCATTCATTGCATCCATTCCTTCCTTGATATTCATTCATCATTTATTCCTTCATTGACACTTATCCATTCATTTATTGGATATTCATTCATTCATTGCCATTCACTCATTTATTCATTCACTAATATTAACTGACATATTGACACCCATTCAATTATTCATCGAAACTCATTCATCCGCTGATATTCATTCATTGACATTCAATTATTGATATCACTCACTCATCCATCGATAATCATTCAATCATTCATTGACATTCATTCACTGTTAATCATTCAATCTTAATGTTAACCATCTGAGCGTTTTGAAAAAGGGTAAAATTGTAATGTTTTTTCTGCATTTTGTTTTAAATGCTAAAAAAATTATTCTTTCAGCATTATAAATAAAACTTAATTACAAATATGAATGTAACCCTTGATACTATTAATCATTCTTCAATGTTTTGGAAAATTTATTAAATCTATAGAATTATATTATCTTAAACATTGCATATATTGCAGTGAAACCTGGAGCTTAGTGAACGGAATATTACGTTCCACACGCTTAGAGGGTTAATAAGATGAAAGGATGAATAAATGAATATCAAAGATTAACATTAATACACTAACATTCAAGCATTGGCATTCTATGATTCATTCGTTATCATTTATTGAATTTTTCATTCACATTCATTTAATGGCATTCAATTAGTAATTCGCATTAATTCATTGAAATTTAATTAGTCATTCATATTGAATTATACATTCACATTCTCTTTTTAACTTTCATTTATTTATATCCATTCATTCATTAACGTACGTTCGTTCATGTATATTCCATCATTCGCTCATGGACAGTCAATTATTCTTTCATATTCATTTACATTCCCATTTTTTTCTTGACATTCAAAAATTCAATTTACAAATATCCATTCCTTGACATTCATGTGCATTCCATAACTTATTCGTCTACATTCAATCATTCGTTCATGTGCGTGCATTCATTCATTCATTCATTCAATTATTAATTCCCATTCATTTCTTCATATCCATTCATTCATATACATTCATGGACGATTATACGTTTGTTTATTTACATTCATTTGTTGATATTGATTTAGTCATTAACATTAGTTTATTTATTGAAATTCATTCAATCGTTAATTCATGGATATTCATTCAATCGTTAATTCATGGATAGTCATTCAATCGTTAATTCATGGATATTCATTCAATCGTTAATTCATGGATATTCATTCAATCGTTAATTCATGGATATTCATTCAATCGTTAATTCATGGATATTCATTCAATCGTTAATTCATGGATATTCATTCAATCGTTAATTCATGGATATTCATTCAATCGTTAATTCATGGATATTCATTCAATCGTTAATTCATGGATATTCATTCAATCGTTAATTCATGGATATTCATTCAATCGTTGATATTCATTCAATCATGGATATTCATTCAATCATGGATATTCATTCAATCATGGATATTCATTAATTCATGGATATTTATTAATTCATGGATATTTATTAATTCATGGATATTCATTAATTCATGGATATTCATTAATTCATGGATATTCATTAATTCATGGATATTCATTAATTCATGGATATTCATTCAATCATTAATTCGTTGTCATTCATTCGTTGTCATCACTTATTCATTGAAATTTATTAATTTGTATTCATAAGCCTATTTCTTGAAATTCATTCACTCATTCATTCACATTATTGCTAATCATTCAGACATTCACTTAGCCATTGTCATTCATTTACTCATTCCTTGATTCGTTTAATAATTAATTTCCATTCATTCAATTAATTGATATTCATTTATTGGCATTCAAACATTTATTCTTTTCTTGACAATGAATTATAGACATTCATAGAATTCAATCATTCATTCCTTAACATTCATCTTTGGCATTCATCGATTTTTAATTGATATCCATTCAAGTACTCATTGACGTTCATTCACATGGATACATTTACATTCATTCATTGCCATTCACTAATTCAACGACATTCATTCCTTGTCGTTTATTCATTCCTTGGCATTTATTAAATTTTTAAAAATCATTCATTGACATTTATTCATATCATTCATCGACATCCACTCATTTAATTCATGGATATTCATTCAATCACTCATTCTTGACATTCAATATTTCAACCATGGACATCCATTTTTTCACTCATTGACATTAAATTATTCCCTCATCCAGTGATATTCAAAATTATTCACTCATCCATTGACGTTCAAATATTCACTCATCCATTGACGTTCAAATAGTCACTCATCCATTGACTTTCAATTATTCACTCGTCCATTGACTTTCAATTATTCACTCGTCCATTGACTTTCAATTATTCACTCGTCCATTGACATTCAATTATTCACTCGTCCATTGACATTCAATTATTCACTCGTCCATTGACATTCAATTATTCACTCGTCCATTGGCATTCAATTATTCACTCGTCCATTGGCATTCAATTATTCACTCGTCCATTGGCATTCAATTATTCACTCGTCCATTGGCATTCAATTATTCACTCGTCCATTGGCATTCAATTATTCACTCGTCCATTGGCATTCAATTATTCACTCACTCGTCCATTGGCATTCAATTATTCACTCACTCGTCCATTGGCATTCAATTATTCACTCACTCCTCCATTGGCATTCAATTATTCACTCACTCATCCATTGGCATTCAATTATTCACTCACTCATCCATTGGCATTCAATTATTCACTCACTCATCCATTGGCATTCAATTATTCACTCACTCATCCATTGGCATTCAATTATTCACTCACTCATCCATTGGCATTCAATTATTCACTCACTCATCCATTGCCATTCAATTATTCACTCACTCATCCATTGGCATTCAATTATTCACTCACTCATCCATTGGCATTCAATTATTCACTCACTCATCCATTGGCATTCAATTATTCACTCACTCATCCATTGGCATTCAATTATTCACTCACTCATCCATTGGCATTCAATTATTCACTCACTCATTCATTCATATTCAATCATTTCCTCATTCTGACAGCTGCTCATTCATTCTTTGATTCACTAATTCATTCACATTTAATTATTCACTAATTATTTCACACTCAATTATTTGCTCATTCATTGACACTCAATTATTCACTCATTCATTCATATTAATCTATTCACTCATCCATTGACATTCAATTATTGACTCATCCATTGACATTCAATTATTGACTCATCCATTGACATTCAATTATTGACTCATCCATTGACATTCAATTATTGACTCATCCATTGACATTCAATTATTGACTCATCCATTGACATTCAATTATTGACTCATCCATTGACATTCAATTATTGACTCATCCATTGACATTCAATTATTGACTCATCCATTGACATTCAATTATTGACTCATCCATTGACATTCAATTATTGACTCATCCATTGACATTCAATTATTGACTCATCCATTGACATTCAATTATTGACTCATCCATTGACATTCAATTATTGACTCATCCATTGACATTCAATTATTGACTCATCCATTGACATTCAATTATTCAATCATACATTTATATTCAGTGACTCTAATCTATTGATACTAAGTCAGTATCTTCCATTGACATTCAATCATTACCTTCCATTGACATTCAATCATTACCTTCCATTGACATTCAATCATTACCTTCCATTGACATTCAATCATTACCTTCCATTGACATTCAATCATTACCTTCCATTGACATTCAATCATTACCTTCCATTGACATTCAATCATTACCTTCCATTGACATTCAATCATTACCTTCCATTGACATTCAATCATTACCTTCCATTGACATTCAATCATTACCTTCCATTGACATTCAATCATTACCTTCCATTGACATTCAATCATTACCTTCCATTGACATTCAATCATTACCTTCCATTGACATTCAATCATTACCTTCCATTGACATTCAATCATTACCTTCCATTGACATTCAATCATTACCTTCCATTCACATTCAATCATTACCTTCCATTCACATTCAATCGCTCACTCTTCCATGGACATTCAATCACCCTCCCACGAATATTCAATCAATCACTCTCCCGCGGAATTCAATCACTCACTCCTCCATGGACATTCAATCACTCACTCCTCCATGGACATTCAATCACTCACTCCTCCATGGACATTCAATCACTCACTCCTCCATGGACATTCAATCACTCACTCCTCCATGGACATTCAATCACTCACTCCTCCATGGACATTCAATCACTCACTCCTCCATGGACATTCAATCACTCACTCCTCCATGGACATTCAATCACTCACTCCTCCATGGACATTCAATCACTCACTCCTCCATGGACATTCAATCACTCACTCCTCCATGGACATTCAATCACTCACTCCTCCATGGACATTCAATCACTCACTCCTCCATGGACATTCAATCACTCACTCCTCCATGGACATTCAATCACTCACTCACTCATCCATGGACATTCACTCACTCACTCACTCATCCATGGACATTCACTCACTCATCCATGGACATTCACTCACTCACTCCTCCATGGACATTCATTCACTCACTCACTCACTCTTCCATCGACATTCATTCATTCAATCACTCTTCCGACATTCATTCATTCAATCACTCTTCCGACATTCATTCATTCAATCATTCACTCTTCCATCGACATTCATTCAATCACTCACTCTTCCATCGACATTCATTCAATCACTCACTCTTCCATCGACATTCATTCAATCACTCACTCTTCCATCGACATTCATTCATTCAATCACTCACTCTTCCATCGACATTCATTCATTCAATCACTCACTCTTCCATCGACATTCATTCAATCACTCACTCTTCCATCGACATTCATTCAATCACTCACTCTTCCATCGACATTCATTCAATCACTCACTCTTCCATCGACATTCATTCAATCACTCACTCTTCCATCGACATTCATTCAATCACTCACTCTTCCATCGACATTCATTCAATCACTCACTCTTCCATCGACATTCATTCAATCACCCACTCATTCATTGACTTGGCATTCAATCACTCTTCCAATGACAATCAATCACTGTCCTATTGACATTCAATCAATCACTGTTGCATTGACATTCAATCAATCACTGTTGCATTGACATTCAATCAATCACTGTTGCATTGACATTCAATCAATCACTGTTGCATTGACATTCAATCAATCACTGTTGCATTGACATTCAATCAATCACTGTTGCATTGACATTCAATCAATCACTGTTGCATTGACATTCAATCAATCGCTGTTGCATTGACATTCAATCAATCGCTGTTGCATTGACATTCATTCAATCAATCGCTGTTGCATTGACATTCATTCAATCAATCGCTGTTGCGTTGACATTCATTCAATCAATCGCTGTTGCATTGACATTCATTCAATCAATCACACTTGCATTGACATTCATTCAATCAATCACACTTGCATTGACATTCATTCAATCAATCACACTTGCATTGACATTCATTCAATCAATCACACTTGCATTGACATTCATTCAATCAATCACACTTGCATTGACATTCATTCAATCAATCACACTTGCATTGACATTCATTCAATCAATCACACTTGCATTGACATTCATTCAATCAATCACACTTGCATTGACATTCATTCAATCAATCACACTTGCATTGACATTCATTCAATCAATCACACTTGCATTGACATTCATTCAATCAATCACACTTGCATTGACATTCATTCAATCAATCACACTTGCATTGACATTCATTCAATCAATCACACTTGCATTGACATTCATTCAATCAATCACACTTGCATTGACATTCATTCAATCAATCACACTTCCATTGACATTCATTCAATCAATCACACTTCCATTGACATTCATTCAATCAATCACACTTCCATTGACATTCATTCAATCAATCACACTTCCATTGACATTCATTCAATCAATCACACTTCCATTGACAATCATTCATTGTTCCATTGACATTCAGTAACTCGCACATCTATTGACATTTATTCAATCAATCATACATTCATATTCAATCATTTCCTCATTCAATGACTCATTCTGACAGCTGCTCATTCATTCTTTGATTCACTAATTCATTGACATTTAATTATTCACTAATTATTTCACACTCAAATATTCGCTCATTCATTGACACTCAATTATTCACTCATTCATCGATGTTAATTTAATCACTTATCCATTGACATTCAATTATTGACTCATCTACTGACATTCAATTATTCAGTCATCATCAATTATTCAATCATACACTCACTCTTCCATGAACATTTAATCGCTCTCTCCCACGGACATTCAATCACCCACGCTTCCGTCGACATTCAATCACTCACTCATCTATTGCCATTCAATAACTCATCTATTGCCATTCAATAACTCATCTATTGCCATTCAATAACTCATCTATTGCCATTCAATAACTCATCTATTGCCATTCAATAACTCATCTATTGCCATTCAATAACTCATCTATTGCCATTCAATAACTCATCTATTGCCATTCAATAACTCATCTATTGCCATTCAATAACTCGTCTATTGCCATTCAATAACTCGCCCATTGACAATCACTCATTCATTCACATTCAATCATTTCCTCATTATTATACATATTCACTAATTCATTCATATTCAATAATTCAATAATTATTTCGCTCTCAATTATTCTCATTCATTGACATTAAATTAATCACTCATAATTTAAAATGCAACTTTTCACATTGGCACTCAATTATTCACTTATCCATTGACGTTCATTTATTCACTCATCCATTGACGTTCATTTATTCACTCATCCATTGACGTTCATTTATTCACTCTTCCATTGACGTTCAATTATTCACTCATCCATTGACGTTCAATTATTCACTCATCCATTGACGTTCAATTATTCACTCATCCATTGACGTTCAATTATTCACTCATCCATTGACGTTCAATTATTCACTCATCCATTGACGTTCAATTATTCACTCATCCATTGACGTTCAATTATTCACTCATCCATTGACGTTCATTTATTCAATAATTTTTCCATTCAATAATTATTTCGCTTGCAATTATTCACTCATTCATTGACATTAAATTAATCACTCATAATTTAAAATGCAATTTTTCACATTGACATTCAATTATTCACTCATCCATTGACGTCCATTTATTCACTCATCCATTGACGTTCATTTATTCACTCATCCATTGACGTTCATTTATTCACTCATCCATTGACGTTCATTTATTCACTCATCCATTGACGTTCATTTATTCACTCATCCATTGACGTTCATTTATTCACTCATCCATTGACGTCCATTTATTCACTCATCCATTGACGTTCATTTATTCACTCATCCCTTGACGTTCCTTTATTCAATAATTTTTCCATTCAATGTCTCATTCTGACCACTGCTCATTCATTCTTTAATATTCACTAATTCATTGACATTCAATTATTCATTAAATCTGCCACTACGACTATTCGCTCAGTCATATAAACTCAAATATTCACTCATTCATTGACATTAAGTTAATCGCTCATAAATTTAAATGCAGTTATTCACATTGACATTCATTTAATCACTCATCCATTGACATTCATTTAATCACTCATCCGTTGACATTCAATTAATCACTCATCCGTTGACATTCAATTAATCACTCATCCGTTGACATTCAATTAATCACTCATCCGTTGACATTCAATTAATCACTCATCCGTTGATATTCAATTATTCCCTCATCCGTTGACATTCAATTATTCCCTCATCCGTTGACATTCAATTATTCCCTCATCCGTTGACATTCAATTATTCCCTCATCCGTTGACATTCAATTATTCCCTGATCCGTTGACATTCAATTATTCCCTCATCCTTTGACATTCAATTATTCCCTCATCCTTTGACATTCAATTATTCCCTCATCCTTTGACATTCAATTATTCCCTCATCCTTTGACATTCGATTATTCCCTCATCCATTGACATTCAATTCACTCACTCATCCATTGACATTCAATTATTCACTCACTCATCCATTGACATTCAATTATTCACTCACTCATCCGTTGACATTCAATTATTCCCTCATCCGTTGACATTCAATTATTCCCTCATCCGTTGACATTCAATTATTCCCTCATCCGTTGACATTCAATTATTCCCTCATCCTTTGACATTCAATTATTCCCTCATCCTTTGACATTCAATTATTCCCTCATCCATTCACATTCAATTATTCCCTCATCCATTGACATTCAATTATTCCCTCATCCATTGACATTCAATTATTTATTCCCTCATCCATTGACATTCAATTATTTATTCCCTCATCCATTGACATTCAATTATTTATTCCCTCATCCATTGACATTCAATTATTTATTCCCTCATCCATTGACATTCAATTATTTATACCCTCATCCATTGACATTCAATTATTTATTCCCTCATCCATTGACATTCAATTATTTATTCCCTCATCCATTGACATTCAATTATTTATTCCCTCATCCATTGACATTCAATTATTTATTCCCTCATCCATTGACATTCAATTATTTATTCCCTCATCCATTGACATTCAATTATTTATTCCCTCATCCATTGACATTCAATTATTTATTCCCTCATCCATTGACATTCAATTATTTATTCCCTCATCCATTGACATTCAATTATTTATTCCCTCATCCATTGACATTCAATTATTTATTCCCTCATCCATTGACATTCAATTATTCACTCACTCATCCATTGACATTCAATTATTCACTCACTCATCCATTGACATTCAATTATTCCCTCATCCATTGACATTCAATTATTCCTTCATTCATTGACATTCAATTATTCACTCACTCATCCATTGACATTCAATTATTCACTCACTCATCCATTGACATTCAATTATTCACTCACTCATCCATTGACATTCAATTATTCACTCACTCATCCATTGACATTCAATTATTCACTCACTCATCCATTGACATTCAATTATTCACTCCCTCATCCAGTGACATTCAATTATTCACTCCCTCATCCAGTGACATTCAATTATTCACTCCCTCATCCAGTGACATTCAATTATTCACTCCCTCATCCAGTGACATTCAATTATTCACTCCCTCATCCAGTGACATTCAATTATTCACTCCCTCATCCATTGACATTCAATTATTCACTCCCTCATCCATTGACATTCAATTATTCACTCCCTCATCCATTGACATTCAATTATTCACTCCCTCATCCATTGACATTCAATTATTCACTCCCTCATCCATTGACATTCAATTATTCACTCCCTCATCCAGTGACATTCAATTATTCACTCACTCATCCAGTGACATTCAATTATTCACTCACTCATCCAGTGACATTCAATTATTCACTCACTCATCCAGTGACATTCAATTATTCACTCACTCATCCAGTGACATTCAATTATTCACTCACTCATCCAGTGACATTCAATTATTCACTCACTCATCCAGTGACATTCGATCAATCATTTTCAATCATTTCCTCATTCAATGCATTTCACCCACTCATTCATTAATTGTTATTCACTCATTCATTGTTTCACATTTAATCCTTCCACGATTGACATTCAATCAATTACGCCATCTTTGACACTCACTCATTCATTGGCATTCAATCACACACTCATTCATTGGCAATCATTTTGTCGTTCACTCATTCATTTACATTGCTTCAATCATTCACTCACACGTTCACTTACTCATTGACATTCAGTCATTCCCTAATTCGTTGAAATTAAAGAATTCAGCTTTGGCATTCATTCCTTAACACTCTTCATTGACATTCATGCATTGACATTGTTTCCTTTATTAACATTCATTCATTCAATTATTCAATGATGCATTTATTTAATGCCATTTATTCAATTGTTTTCCTAATTATTCATAAACATCCTTTTATATTCGATGATTTGACATTTATTCATTGGTTGACATTCATACGTTGATATTCATTCATTATTCATTCCTTCACGTTTATTCATTTATTTCCAGTTATTCATTTATTGAAATGTGATATCCTTTATCGATGTTTATTCATGAACATTCATTCACTCTTTCATTGACAATAATTCACTCTCCCATTTACAGTCATTCATTCACTCTTTCATTGGCATTCACTCATTCAATGACATTCATTCATTGACACCCATATATTGTTTCATTTATTGACATTTATGCATTCATTGACATTCAATTATTCAGTCATTGATTTTCATTTATTGGTATTCATTCAATGATATTTACTGATTTACAATCATTGATTTTGTTATTTATTAATTCAATTATTTATTAATTAATCATTCATTAATATTCATTGACATTCATTATGATATCATTCTTTGACGTTTATTCAAAGATTCGGTCATTGAAATTCATTTAATCAATCATTGACGTTCATTTAATAACATATTGATACTCTTTGGTATTAATTCATTGATATTCATTCATTGATAATTTTTCTTTCGTTGGTATTCATTCTTTCATTGATATTCATTCAAAAATTGGCATTTATTCAATAATTGACAATTATTCATTCATTGACGTTCATTCGTCATATTCATTCATTGATATTCATTTGTATCAATTGACTCATTCGTTCTTTCATTCATTAACATTCATTCATTGATATCCATCGATAGTCTTTCATTGACATTCATTCATCGCATACATTCATTGTCATTCGTTCATTGATATGTATTCATTCATTGATGTTTATGCATTCGTTCTTTCATACATTAATATTCATTCATTGATAATTTTTCTTTCGTTGGTATTCATTCTTTCATTGATATTCATTCAAAAATTGGCATTTATTCAATAATTGACAATTTTTCATTCATTGACGTTCATTCATCATATTCATTCATTGATATTCATTTGTATCAATTGACTCATTCGTTCTTTCATTCATTAACATTCATTCATTGATATCCATCGATAGTCTTTCATTGACATTCATTCATCGCATACATTCATTGTCATTCGTTCATTGATATGTATTCATTCATTGATGTTTATGCATTCGTTCTTTCATACATTAATATTCATTCAATGAGATTCATTCAATGAGATTCATTCATTGACATTAATTCATTAAAAATTATACTTCTACTGTGTATTCAAACATTTGATACAATAGATTCATATATACGAATTAATATGTTAGTCGTTTCATAAAATAGTTACTCAAATTTATTGCATTAGGATGTGTGTATATATATATATATATGGTGGATTTTATTTTAGTGGAGTGGTTGTTGGTGTGTTTTTACATCGTTGATGTGGTACGGGTGGCTTTTGCTTTCTGAGCAGTGCAAATAGATTGTTTTTACTGCGTTGGGTGTGTGTTACTACTAGATTTGTCTAATTTTCGGATAGGTTTGAGGATTTGTTTTACGCCTTTTGATGTGGTATCGCTTTCTTTCTCGTTATGGAAGTTCATGTTCAGTATCTACTAGTGTTGCGATTTCGTGTAACTCACTTTTGTTGCGTGCAAATAGAGAATTTTTACTCTTATTTTTCATTTGATATGAATTTTCGCTACATTCGGTCGTATTGTAGCATGCGAATATATTTATTTTTAATGCGTTGCGATACACTTCAAATTTTGAGCATATTTTCTTGTGAGGTCCGATTGGAATAATCATACTTCCTTGGGTTTTCTTCTTTCTTTCGTTGTGTCATGCAAGTAGAATAATGTGTTGCCGTCGTCAGGAATTTATTTTCATTGGAGTTTCGAGTGGACTATTTTTTCATCATTGCGATATGTCGTCTCATGCCATGCGTAGTTGGAGAAGGAAAAGAAGGCATTTCTCTGTATACATTTTAAAGAGTTTCGCGAGTAGTATTTTTACTTATTTTTCTCTTGATTTGTCAGTTTTGAGATGTGGAACTGCAACTTTTTTAAAGGGTTCGGGTTGTCTGGTATTTCTTTTTTTCATTATTGTGAGGTTCGTGTGGATTTCTTTTTCTCTTATGTAATGTCTGATCTCTTGACTTTTGAGCGTTAGAATAAATTTTTAATGCGTTTGTGTGATCTGCAATTTATCTGTTTTTATTGCGAGGTTTGTTTTGAACTATTTTTTACTCAGTTAAGAAGTTGTGCATCTGCTTTTGTCATTCTGGAGATTGCGACTAGAGAATCTTTTAAGTTACGTTGGTCTAACGTTTCGTCAATAGTATGGCCAATCTTTTGTTAGATTCATAAAAGAATATTGAAATTGAAAAAAATTGTTTCGCATTCCAGTTTTATATGGATCAAACGTTTATGGGTGAGAGAACCCGAAAAACATGTTTTTACAAAATGTGTGGGTGTCCGTCCTCTTTGTATTATTGAAAAGTGTATGATGTTATGTGTAAAACTGAATGAAATTTCATGTTTTGGGTAAGGCCGGCAAGTTTCAGTTGAATTTGGGGTTATTCCATTTAGAGGAGGCGCTGTGATAGCAATTTTTTTACTATTTTCATTATTTCATCATGGAAAAGTGTATGAAGTTATGCGTAGTGTAATAACGTCGTTTCTGCATCAGCAGTGGGTGCGGTGATAAGTGAAGGTCACCGGATGTTGCAGGTGCTGATAACAGGTTTGTTTGGAGCATGTTGGAATCTAACAGGTTTGAGGTGAGCTTAAAGATACGCTTAACAGCGTGTGTGATTGCTGCTTAAAAGAAAAAACTACTGGAGCCGCAAAGAAAAAATTACTGGAGCCGCAAAGAAAAAATTACTGGCGCAATGTCAAAATGAAAATAAAATACTGCCGCATAGAAAATAGATTTATTGAAAAGAAAAAGAAAAAATAATAGAATTTACAAAGACCAACTATAGTAAAATTCAGGGAGAAACAATTAGGGTTATAATTTAAAATATGACATATATATATGTGTGTGTGTGTATGTGTGTGTGTGTGTGTGTGTGTGTGCGTGCGCTCTTGTATAACTTGGTACATAAATTGATGCAAAACTAAAAGAAAGGGCTTTGGTTACAATTTTTAGATCTTGTTAAAGGAGAGAGGATACTGGTTTAAAGGAAAACTGGTCCACCTCGTCCTGATAATAGCATTTCGCGTATACCGACCAAACATTTACTTGTGATTACGGACCAATGAATAACGTTTTAATTATCATGAAAACAATGGGAAACAGCATGAAATAAAGCAGATCGTTAAACTGTACTTTTATTCGATGAAATGAATATTCATAGTACATTAAGTTATGATCAGAAATCTTAGTACTGGGTTTTCATATGAAACGTTCTAGGAGTGATTAAGAAAGAAAATTATACGTAATCGACAGCAGCAATTTTGATCTGGGCATCATTGCTATCTTTCTAAAAAATATTCGAAGAATGTGTTATTAGACATAAACCAATGCTTGATGCAATAATTTTAAAAGTTAATTTCCTGAAGCTTCGAGAAATCTTCCATGAAATATATACATGTTAAATATTCATTTATAAAAATTTAAATTGCTGATTTCAGGATAATAAATATTATATAGGGTGGGATTAAAAACTGACTTGAGTAATTCACATTGCGAAACCTCACCTGCAGATTCACTAGCGAGTTGTCTGGGACTGACATACATGAATGTTAATTGAGATGCATCAGAGAATGATGCAGAAGAAAGAAATTTCAGTAGTATGAGTAATGCTAATGTAGATAATATAAATTATATTAATGTAAATAATGTTACTGCATATAACTGTAATGTAAATAATAATTAATATGTATTAAAAACTGAGGAAATCTGAAAGACTATGAAAATAACGATGAAGGAAGAATTATCATTTAACATATCTTACGTAAATTGCTCTTTCGAAGGAGTTTAGTATGATCATTGTTATGTTCCACAAAAATGTTCTAAGTTTGATAATTCATCGGGTGACCAAATAAAAAGTTATCCGTTTTAACCAATTCCTTTAGATGAATCGAATTACTACTTCGCGAAAGGATTTCAAATACACCAAAGAGCCATTACATTATGACGATTCTCCATCATTAATAATCAGATTACCAAGAAACAAAACCACGGCGCGTGCGAGGCTAATGTGCGAGGCTAATGTGCGAGGCTAAATAAAGCGAGCCTGCATTGTATTTCAAAACGTAGCGTGATTAACGTCATAATGGGAAAAAAATCAGATTTATCAGATTTTGATAAAGGTTATGGCTCGACGACTGGGAATTTCAATGTACAAAATGGCGCGTTCGGTGGGCTATTCACGTGAAGTCGTTGCGAGCGCGTATCGAAAGTGGTGTATGGATGGTGAAACAAGTCGCCGGCGGCGCTTTGATTCCAGAGGAGAGCGGAGATTGTTGCGTATTATTCGCCGTGACAGAAGAGCTACAACAGCCGAAACGACCAGAAGCTACAACAGTGGCTACCCAGATGGCCTTGATATGTACGTTGAATATATTTGGACAAGAATTATTCAGTTGCGTTTAGGAATCATTGTAAATAAAAAGTGTTTATATCGGCAGCAGTTAGCAACAGATCTGTGTGACCAAATAAGGAGATGACATATGGGCATCGTATGCTAACTTTTGGAAAGAGTTTTATGTAGAACAGTGAGCCTTAAAATAATGGAAAAGTGGGAAAAATTGGAAAAGGGAATTAAATAAGAGGGGAATAATTACTAAAATTGAATAATGTATGATGCGACATCATACCATCTAACAGAAATTTCCTGTCAAATTTAAACATTTTTCGTTATGGCAGCTGCCAACAAAAAAACATCCACAATAAAATTATTTCCACAACAAGGAATTTTCTATTGAAATATTTCCACGTGAAAAAATGAAAATGAATAAAAAGTTTCAAGAATTAAAAAAAAAGATTAATAAGACATCATATTGGAAGTATAACATAGATTATTAAAAGAGTTCTCAATAATACGAGGAGCATAAATATAAGGAAGTACAGAAAGCAGGTGATTATATAACGTCACAATGAGTTTCAGGAACATATTGAATCATGATAAAAAGCCGATTATGTAAATATTGGAATATCATAACATTTTCAGGTTTTCTGAATTAGATTTCGCTCTTTTTAAATATATTTTACATACGTATAGCACTCGTATTGATACGTGAATTTATTGCCGTTAAACCAACCACGTGTGTGTATGCATGTATATTAGAATTGTTACGAATGTTCAGGTCCCCATAGCTCATTCTTAGTAAAGAGCTCCATATTTTTTATTTTTTTAAATAAAATTTACATGTTTATATCGCTTACAATGCAAGTCATTAAAAGCTATCTGTACTGATATTGCTTTCAATCTATATCTCTTTTCCTTTATTAAGGTACATCTGTAATTTCTCCTCTGTTTTGTCATCTTATTTACATCAAATAGCAAATTTGTTCTTAAAACCATGAGGCACATTCATTACTCAGACCCTGAACTTAAAACTGACATGAAATATTGTTGTCGATGAATATTATTATCAATTATTTCAAGTTTGCAGCTTAAACCATGATTTTTAACAATCACCTGAGGCCGGAATTTTATACTAGTAATAAAATAGTGCAAAAATATATATGAAATTCCTATTTCAAATAAATCTTCATAATATATCCTATGGTGAAATCAAATGCTTCAAACGAAAGCATATTCTGAGGGCAGAAACTAAAAGTATATTAATTGTTAAAATATTAATGTAATTGTATCATTTATAAAACATTAAAATATTATTTTAACTCTTTCGGAAAGTATTTATAAAAATGTATTACTCTGAATGTCAAAATTAATTTCTTTTATGTCTCTTTTATTACCGATTCTTTTATTACCGATTTTTTAAAACACATATTCTATTTTAAATGGTATTTTAAAACTCCGTAAATTAACACTGAAATCTTATTTTTTTCTTCTGTGTGTAAACAAGCTAATCAACGCTACCGCATAAAGGAAATCTGAAGGAAACAGTAAAATGTTTTAAATATTCTGTAAAGAATAGTCTTTTCACCCAGGTGCAGTGTGTGTCATCCTAAACTTTCTCGTGGGAACGCTGGAAGGAACTTTTCCCTGCATATCTTCCTACGGTAGCGTAGCTTTGAAGAAAGGCGAGACGCCGAATATCCTTTATGCTGCGAGTGAAACGCTCGGACATTGATGCATTGGAATGGACCACCTCAGTGGGGGGGGCCTTGTGCTTTGATCTGTGCCGGTAGCGTGGGAGAGTAAACACCTGTCGGGAGAGATGAACTCTGCACACGATTTTATGTTTGCACGCGTTTCTTTGTGCCTTGTTATGGAATATCCAATAACAGGCTTGTTATAAACGGGAGTGTCGTATCCAAAAGTTGCTTAGAGGCTGAGGATTTTGAAGATGCTCCGCCTCGATCAAATCCCCGCCCCTAGTGAAAAATCCCCTGTGAGAGATCAAAAGTTAGATCAGTTTTTGAGAAGCTCACGACAAGTGAGGTTGCTCTCAGGAGAGAATAAGAAACACCAGTTTCGGCCTTAGAGGTATGACCTCTCCAGCGCCTAATCTACGCTAACGGATACGTGACGTATCGGAGAAAACCCCGACGAAAGGGAAGCACGACAAGTGCCATCGAAGGAGGTCATTATCCTATCTGATCAGAAGAACCAAGATATTCCGAGGGACAGAAAGGGTACTTCTAGGCCCGAACGAAACGAACTATTGAATCTACGACGGATTGTGTTTTGCAGAAACCATTGCTGTGAAAGTTAGACTCCGAGTCAAGAGATCTTTAAGTGAAAGTTGATGACCCACGAAAAATAATTAAATGATGTAATCACCCCTTGTATATATTAATCTTAGAATCAATATTATTCATAATAAAAGTTCTATTTTCTAATTCTACAAAAATTCTCTTTTCCATTGATTCGATTCGCTACCATTTACCAACATTATCGGGTCGGTTTAGAGGAGGTGTTACAATTACAACAAATTTTAAAAGTAATTTATTTTAATTGTTTCTAATACAAAATCAATTGAAAACGAGACTGTGTATCTAAAGAATTATATTTAGAATAAATTAAATAATTCTATAGGTTTTAAACGGGAAAATATCTCTCTCTCTCTCTCTCTCTCTCTCTCTATATATATATATATATATATATATATATATAGAGAGAGAGAGAGAGAGAGAGAGAGAGAGAGAGAGAGATCCCTGACGACTCTGCTTACAGGTAGATTTCGAAGGCGCAAACCGTGGGGCACCTGTTTATTGGGAGTTTCAGAAAGACCCATTTGCCATGATGTGGCAGTTGGGACCACCCACTTCGAAATATACCTCTGCCTGTAGGCGCAGCCACCGGGTATTTTTTTGTTTGTAATTTTTTTTTTTTTACAGTAAGAGTTGGTCCTTTTTAAAAAACTTGTCAATATAAAATTTGTAGATAATATTAAGAAGCTTTATAACAAATTTAAGCGGATTTGATATTTTGGCAATTGAAGTTATGAATTTTTTATCTGAAACCCCTATTTCCCCTACCCCTTTAGGGAATTTTTAATGAAATCAAAAATCTGTCATACATAAATTTTTGGCCCTTTTTCTAGAAGTAATAATAACTTTAAACGAATTCGATGTGTACAAAAATTAAGAAGTTATGGGTTTCTTTTCTCTTTTCACACACCTTGGTTCGATTTTGCCCATTAAGGAACTTGACCGAGATTTTATGCCTCTTGATTTTATGTATCAGTTTGGAAGAGATTTGTGCAGAATTATGGGAGTTATCGTGTACATAAAGGGGCATAGATAGTTAGATAAAGTTTTGAACTGGGGGTGGTTTTGGGTTCTATGAGTCATGATCGGTGTAGATCTGCAAAAAATTTTCAGGAATTCCAACTTAGGGGAGAATGTCATAGGTAGTATTTCTTACGAAATCTACCTAAAACGCTAAGGTACGTGCCGGAGAAAAAGCGGTTATCCTCTTTTGCCGATAGCAACAAATTGGCGAATTTTTCACTAATTTGCGAATATTAAGTAAATTATTTGAGGTATCGATTTAAAACACACCACACATATGTAGAAAAACATCTATGCATCCAATAATCTAAATTTTGTTATGTTTTGTAAAGAAATAGCTACTTTCTGAAGAAGAAAGAAAATAAAGTGCAAAGTCAAATAAAAAAAAGCTCCATTTTCATTTTGTTTGAAAAGTTACCGATAATAAAACGCGAATGTACGTGGAGATAAAAAAAAGGTTATTTTTCTTTCGCTTATGGCAACGAATGATCTGTTTTCTCTAATTTACGAATATTAAAAAGGTATTTAAGGTATCGATTTAAAAGTTGCCGCACAAATGTAGAAAAAAACTGCATCTGAAAATCAAATGTTTATAAAAATCGGCCGGTAAATTTTTCTTTTTTTCCCCCAAAAAATTGGCTACTTTCTTAGAATGAAAGAAAAATGTGCGACCAATCAAACCAAAAAAAAATTGTTTCTGTTTCAAAGTTAACGATATTTGTTAATGTTTAACGACATTGATTGAATTTTGAGGGGGTGGTGGGAGTTCAGTCATAATTTTAAATATTGAGTTAATGTTAAAGGTGTATAGATCTGGCGTCCCCCCCCCCTTAGGTACCTTCGGAAAGAAGTTTTAGAACAGAATAAGCCCCCTGTCCGTAGAAGGTGGAACTAAAATATTTTTTAATCATTAGGTTCGTTTGGAAAAATGGACTAGCGAAGCGGGCATACCCTGCTAATTTATTATATAAACTTAATCAAGGTTTAGCAAATGCACTTGACAGTTCGCCACTGTCGAACAAAATATTGTAGCTAGCGATTGGATGCATCAACATTAAATATATCTGAAGATGATTCATTTGAATGGTACTTCACTTAATGACTATAAATCAGAGAATGATGATACATATCTTCGACGCGTGATGTATCGTGTATATATTTCCACACGTCGTATATCAAGCAGGGAGACGGACATAGTCTTCTACTTTGTTATATAGCCTTTAGCAAGGATCGGCAAATGCAGTTGTCAGTTCGTCACTGTCGAACAAAATATCATAGCTGGCGATTGGAAGCATCAACATTTAAATGGATCTATTGATGATTCATTTGAATGGCCTTTCAATTAATGGCTATAAATCTCACAATAATGATGATACGGGGTATTTTGGATACAAATAACCCAGAGATCTATAAGGACATGACAGTTTTCAATATCTAAAAAAAAAACTGTTAAGAATCATGTAGAAAAAAAGTGTTTTGTAAAACTCGTATCTAATGTAAAGTGTTCCAAAACTGACCGTTTAAGTATACTGGTCAGTAAAGTCAGTGCTTTTCCAAAAAATATTTTTTTTTGATAATTCTATTGAAACAATGTAACAATTTATGTAAAGAACAACGTTTTTTAAGGTTATCGCATATGGGCCAAAATTTAATAAGTGTGATTTCTGACTGCTGATTTTCAGCTGATATCTGATTTTTGAGTCTCATAATGTGATCAGTTTGAATTTCACCCCCTGATATATTGCAGACTAATAATTACTAGAAGAGCACAAACTTTATTGGAAAATAAATATGATGACAGTTTTTACACATTGTAAAGCGACAGTAGTATAATTTTTTTTGCAATTTCACAACATTACTTAAAAAAGAACGCTTGTACAAAGTTGTATACACAATTTAAAAATGCATATGAAATCTATGATTAAATGGCTAGCTATTGGATAATCTATAAATATAAATATTTAAATTAACAAAGGGGACATTAGTGACACTTCATAAAAGTACGCTTACCTTTTCCCCATTCTTTTCATTCCAGAAAACTTTTTCTTGCACAAATATAAAGCAATGGCCACTTTTTAAGAACAACATGCACTCCCCTAACATTAAAAATACTGAAAATGACTGCATACTGCTATCTGGTAAAAATATGAGAAAATTCATACACCCGGACAAAGGTGACCGAACAAAGTGAGGGAAACAATTTTAAACCAAAAAAAAAAAATATATATTACACATTTCACTCGTATAAAAATTATATTATTATGCTCCAAGAAATTAATATGTATATTAAATGCATTATTTTTTCAAAATGTTCTAATAATTGGTGTTTGGTGATGATTTTAATGATAGTTTCGTGTTGAGGAGGGCGGACAGTGGTGGCTTTTGAGATATTTAAATTCCATTTTTAAAGATTAGAAAAAAAATACCAGAATTTCCCATAAGTAACATAATAATGTAGAACATTCACAGATGAACATTTTAGTATTAAATGATGATTGATATGAAATGATGAGAGATATACCGAGGACTCTGAAATCAAACATTACATTTTGGCCCACATGTTACTCAGTAAAACTTTGTAATGTATGTGGTCGCAATAGTTCATCTTAACCTCGAAGTACAAGGCGCGGCGCATATTTAATCTGAGGCTTGTGATTTGGTATCTAAGTATCGATGATTCCCGCGCAATAGAAATTTTATGAGATATGCATTTTCATCGTGAGAAGATGAAAGATATAGGAGAGCTTTCGCCCAGGCCAGACGAATCGACAGATTGCCTCTCTTTGTAAATTTCATGCCGGTCGATGGACCGCGCAATTAACTAATTTTTAAACCCGACAGACGGTCGGACGAATTACAATGTTATACCAGTTTAAATAATTATTGTAAATATTTTATATAATTATATTCTAACCAAGACATTAAATCTCAACCTAATTAACTTTGAAAGCAGTCTGGACTATTAATTGATGAACCTAGACACCGAACCATTTATTACCTTAATATACTGTTATACTTTCGCATTCACACGAAGGATAGGCAACAATTTTTCCTACATGTATGCTTCTTTTTTTGAGATTTTGAAATATCATTGAAAGTTTTAATTTACATTACCCTTTTTATTTAATCTGTTAAGGGGTCTCAAGACTCTTAAAATTGGAAAAAATGAAAAAAAATGACCATTTTTAACATTTTAATATCTTCAAATGTATATGATTTATAAACAAAATTTTTATTGGGATGAAAAGCTATAAGTATGTTCTTTCATTTCACATATTTAAAAAGTTACAAGATGCAGAATTATTATTTATAGGGGACTTCAAACTGTCAGATCTTTGTCGAGCAGAAAATTGACATGACAGCTTACGCGCGCGATTACAAAATAATTTTTGCATCTAGAATAAAAATTTTGGAGCCTAATTATACTTCATACTGTAATAATGACACTGAACCTAAATAAATTTGTATTTAAAGCATTTTTATATTTTTAATGTAAAGTTGTATTGAGCTAATACAATTTTGTTAAATTTTCAACATTATAACCACTTAAAAAATATATTTATTTAATAATAAAAATGAAATTTTAGGTCTAATTTATGTAAACTAACATGACACACATTTATGGATAATTTCATGAAAAAATATTGATAAGTTTTTGAGATCATGCGCGTTAAGCCCAAAAACATCATTTTGAGAAAAATGTTTTGTTTCAGATTTGAGTATGCTTCAGCTTTGAGTGAGTATAATTCTATAAAGCCATAACGTCTATTCTAATGAGAATTTAAAGAAAACATTTACACTAAAATGTTCAGAAAAGATATGAGTTTAATATATAAAAAAAATAAAAATTCGAAAATTTGGAAGGTTTAAGTGTCCTGAGACTCCTTAAGAGTTGAATTTTTAGGAAATTAAATATAAATTAATAAACTTCAGTGCTTTTTGAAAACCCATGATTAAATAAATGTAAATAATGACAACAGTGTGTGCATGGGTAGGCGGGAAATTTTTTACTGGCGTCCAGAAATTTTTGGTGGCAATTTTTAGAGCCTTGCTTTAGTAATGGGCATCTTTTTCAGTGTTATTATACAAACGAAATAATTTCGTATTTTAAACCGTTACTTATATTTTGTAAAAAAAAAAAAAAAAAAAAAAAAAAAAAAAAAAAAAAAAAAAACACTTGCCAGTAAAAATGTTGCAAAAAAAATCGCTATTTAAAAAGAATATTTTACGTCCTAAAAGACTTGGTCCCATGAAGAACTAATTTGTATTTTGTATTCTGAAGCGAAATAAACTACAAGAATATTTGATTGTATTTTTCCAAGTTAAAATAGTTTGGAATGGTAAATATTTTATTCTTGAGGAATTGAAAGTAAAGTTGCGATAGATTATAAGATAATTTAGAATCTAACGTTTTGCGATGTGGGAGTATCAGACGTTCTAAAATTACTGAATACGTGTTGCCAGAATAAGATTGTCGTGGACGGCATATCAAATCGAGTACGGCATAAAAATTCCTGTTTGTAAATGAATCGGGCATTTTAAAAACCACATAAGTCAAGTATTTTCCAAAAATACATTTTTGTGGCAAATGCTTCCTTAAAGTAGAGCCTTGATCTGGATAATAAATACACAAGTCAGTGTATTCCTTCCTCTTCAAACAATACCTTCTAATTTTCCTTCATTACTTAAACGACATAAAGTCAGCGACTTGAGTGGTTTTTCCATGCAATACCAGATTACAATCGGGTACCATATTACATTATCATATTACCATCTGCATGCAATCCCTTATTAAAACATAAAACTGTTCCTGCATAAATGCTATCTTCAATAATTTTTTATTAAAAATATGTTTAATATGACTGTTCTGTTCAAATTAAATACCACCTAATCTTGTTTCTTGCTAAAACAACATAAATCAGGAACTGTTTTTCTGTTATTATTCTTTTTATTCATTAATTATAAAAATTATTCGATTATTTACAAACTTTAATGTCCAATCTCTATGATCAGCCCCAAAAAATCTCCTAAAAATTATTTTACATGTGAATAATACATTTTTTTTTTAATTTCTGAAAAGTTCTGATTCTGTAACTTATGTTGTTTTTGAAATGACCGATTCAAACGTAGTCTGCAAAAATAGGGAAAAGGCTTTTAAAATTATGAAAAGACGTAACGAGAAAGAAGTCGAATCGGACGAAAAGACGTAAGAAAAAAGACGAATCCGACAAAAAGACGTAAGGAGATAGAAGACGAAAAGACGAAAGAAGACGGATAAGATGGAAAAGACGTAAAAGAAAAAAGGAAGAATTCTTTCAAGAAATAATTTGAAACAATATTTTTATGATTAGAAACTCTCTTTCTAGTGATTTTGTAAAATATTACTCTTTTTTTTTTTTTTTTTTATCTGGAACTTTGGATGCTGTTCTCTCTTTTCTGTCTTTCAGGATATCCAGCTGCTCCTTCCAGCGGAACCAAGATGCCATCAGAGGACTGAAGACCCGTCAGGATGAACGAATATGGGAAAGCTAATTTCTTTCCACTAGGTCATGTGTAGTTTGTTTTACGACTTAAGAACACTACTCTTCGCATAGAGACTCTCTACACACCGTCTGAATGGTGAAGGCTTGGCTAAAGAACTAGCGGCTGAAATGAAGTGATATGATTTAAAAAAAGAAGGTATGTTATGTTTCGATGGTAGAACAGTAGTGGTGTGCAGTGTGAGAAGACGTTTTTTTTAAGACGCCGACGATGTAAAGTTACAAAAGATGCTTTAAGATGTTTATTTAACGGAATGTTACATATTTTTGTAAATGTTTGTGTTCATCTAATAATATATAGCTATTTCATTCAAGTGTTTCTTCCTTGAATTCCTAATTACACGTCCTATTCATATATATATATATATACAGGTTGATATTTTTTTCAAGTTGTGAAAGTAAAACCCTATAACAAAAGAACCACTGATCCAAATGACCTAAAATTTCACTAGTATGTTCCCAAAGCAATGGGAATTTTTTAGGTGTGGTTAAAAAAAAAAAAAAAACTCGCACCGACAGATGGCGCTGTACATGCAGTAAAGTCGGGAGACGAACTTGTGCCCGGCACACGCACATTGGCGATAAAAACTTGAAGTACGCACATCTCATGTTCATTATTCTACAGAAATCCTCGCGATGACTGCGCCATTGGCGGACCGTGCGTTGTTAGTGAAACTGTATTATCAGAATGACAGCCCAGTAACTGCTCTTAGGAGATTTAGGACACTTAAAAATTTAAGAAAAGGTCCATTGACGACAGAGGGTCTACGGAAGATGGTTTCTCAAAGTATCGTCCATTTGTTTTCCTCTCACAGACGATATTCTTTGTTTCTGCTACCTTACAGCGCCATCTGTCGGTGTGCATTGGAACTACCTAATTAGTGCTAGTGGTCCTTAAAGATATTCAAAACAACAGGTGTTGGAGATGTAATATTTATTTGGTTGGAAGATCGTAATCTTATTCATTTGGCGACAATAGATTTCATTTTAAAGACATAATACAGTTGAAACAGCATTTTGTATTACGGATTCGTTCTTCTAAAACCAGACAGCTAGTATACATTTTGTAGAATGTATTACTTTGTTCTTAAAATTATATATTTGTGTTTTATGTATTGCTTACTTTCTAAAATTGCTCATATATGTGCGTAATGTTTAGGTAGCTTTCAATACAAAAAAGTATAAAGCTACCTATTGCAGCCGTTCGGAGAAAAGCAATTCCGGAAAATTTTGGTATATTTTCACCGGTTTTGATCCCCAGACCCCAAAACCACCCTCCGTTCAAATGTTGATTTTATATATCTATACTAATATTATAAAGTAGTAAAGATTGTTTTTTTTGTTCGTTTGTTTGTAGGGGGTAATCTCTGGAGCTACTGAAGCGATTTCAAAAGTGATGGTGACAGTCCCTGCTCCAACATAGGCTATATTTTATGTCTGTGTCACTAACTCCAGGGGGCTGCAGGAGCGAAAAACGTTCTAAAATTTCGATTTTTTTTTTATACTGAAGGAGCGAGAAACTTGAAATTTGGCATGGTAGTTACTTATAAGATGTAAATGCTCTCTAAGAAAAATTCTAAAAAAATTCGAAATTTAAAAGGGTGAGATAAGCGAAAAGCGTTCTAAAAACATTCTAAATTACAATTTCTATGGAATCTCTGGAACTACAGAACAGTTTTCAAAAGTGATGGTGACAAATTGGTGGTAACAGTCCCTGCTCCAACATAGGCTATATTTTATGTTGGTGCAACTGCCTCCAGGGGAGTGCGGGAGCGGAAAACGTTCTAAAATTTCGATTTCCTTTATACTGAAGGTGTTAGAAACATGAAAATTGGCATGGTAGTTACTTATAAAATGTAAATGCTCTCTAAGAACAAATTCTAAAAAAACTCTAATTTTAAAAGGGTAAGATGAACGAAAAGCGTTCTAAAACATTCTAAATTATAATTTCTGTGGAATCTCTGGAACTACAGAACCATTTTCAAAAGTGATGGTGGCAAATTAATGGTAACAGTCCCTGCAGTAACATAAGCTATATTTTATATCGGTGACACTACCAGTTGGAGGGGAGGGTGAAAGAGCGAAACAAGTTCTAAAATTTCGATTTTTTTTTCGACATTAATATGGCTTAATTAGTAATGTCTGAATTATTTGTGGCAGCAAAATTTCCTCTAATGAAAATAGATTAACGAATACCACTTGGCATTTTTCAAGAATTACGCTAGCAAAGCCGCGGGTTTTGCTAGTATCTGATAATTTGCATCTATCCTTTTTGTAACTTTAACATTTTTGTAACGATTTTATGCATTTCTACTGCCTATTCAAAGAAAAAAACTTCTCGAAATACAGAATTTCGTTAAAAAATCTTCTAAAGATACTGAATTTCGTTAAAAACGCTTAAAAAAATAAATTGACGACGTCAAGTGGTCCATTCTCGACCGAAAACAATAACCATTTTCCCCATGGTTAAAAAATTTTTTGACATTTTTTGATATGGACACTGGACATATATCTTCAGGTTACATGGTACAAATTTCCCACACATGAGGGATATTTGAGGCATTTTTAAACTTATTCTCTAAGTTAAAATAAAAATTTCTTCTTAGCATTCTAGGAGGATAAAGAATTTCATTTTCTTTCACAGATTTATTTATTTCGCAAAGTTCATTTTAAAAAAATAAAGAAAAATTACTAGCAATAATTCCTCTAAACGCCAGATGGGCTGTTAATGTTTATCTGTAAATTTGGTCTACTGCAATTTTGATTATGCGTCACTTCAACTGTTCACACATTAGCTGAATGGTGACTTCGTATAAGTTCCCAATTCAGCTGAATTAAAAAAACTAGTCGTTGGGGGCCACCGTAATACTTACCCATCATGGATATGCATAATATAAAATAGGAAAATAAAACATGAGTAAACAATTTATAAAATGCATTGCAATTCCAATAAAATCGTGGCTTGATGACGTCCTAAACTTTAAATGCTCTATTACTGAATTGCTTAAAAGGAACATCCTTATAACTCCAAAATTGATAATCATATTAACTAACGGTTTACTGCGTCGGATTAAGCGTCTTATTTCCAATTAAAATATATCTTTGAATTGAAATTTGAATGAAATACAGGGTCATGAAAAATCAAAGAGTGGGGTAAATAGGATTACAAATATCTCGGCAACTCATTATCCGATCGACTTCATTTTTTATGCAAAATTTATGTTTTTTCATTGTCTTTTATGTCCACTCCGTAAAATGAACAATTTCGAAAATTTTTATATACCTTTTATCAGAACGAATATTTCGAGAGTCCGAAAAATATAGTTCCGGATACTGAAATTCAATAAGCTTCTTCCCATTATTACATACTAAGTACATACCAAATTTTAAGTCTCTATCTTAATTTGTTCGGGAGATAGAGCGTTTACAGGCACACACACAGACAGACGGACGGCAATTTTTTTTTCTTTCTAAAATTGTGTTTTTCGGAATCTCCAGTGTCTGAAACGTGTAAATCCGTCAATTTCCTTTTTTTTTTTTCCAAAATGATTACAACACTTACCCCACATTACGTATGATGGGTAAGTAAAATGTATGTTTGCTGAATTTGCAAAAGTCGTCTTAATACAGAATCTTTAAAATAGATATTATTTTTTAAAGAAAATATTTTACTTTAAAATAAAACTTATATTTTCTAACGTATTTAAGTGTTTATCAATCGTAGTATGTGTGTAACTTTTTCTCATCATCTATAAAAAAAAATGAGAGAGGTAGAGTGAATCACACCTTTTCAGGAGTCGATGCAGGGTTTTTTTTTTCTTGAAGCCCATTTTGTGAAATGTTTGATATTTTTATTATTTATTATATTTTTGTGAAAGTAACATTTTATTACGAAAGATGAAATCCATGTACTCAAATTCAGTTTCTTCTGCTAATGTTTTCGTTTCTGGGGAACGTGTTTTATTGCAAATGACACATTTTAAAACCTAACAAAATAAAAATAATTAATGGAGAATGTATTTATGGAATGAATTTTGTGAAGGGATCTGTTTTATTAAGTGGAATTTTGTGAAGTGATCTGTTTTATTAAGTGGAATTTTGTGAAGGGCTCTGTTTTATTAAGTGGAAATTTGTGAAGGAGCCTGTTTTATTTAAAGGAATTTTCTGAAGGGAACTGTTTTATTAAAAGGAATTTTGTGAAGAGCACTGTTTTATTAAGTGGAAATTACTGAAGGGGCCCTTAGTAGGGCCAAATTTTTTCTGGATCGACCCCTGTTTTTTTTAATCTTGCACAACATTTTTTTTTTTTTTTTGAAAATGTTATTTAACAAAACAAATGAAAGTGCATTAGACTTTTCAAAAATGCTTAGTTAGGCTTTGAAAAATTCACCTTTTTTACAATTATGTAATTGTCTCATTCGATTCCATACTACTGTAAATAATTCCACTGTAAATAAAATTTACATAAAAAAAAGTTACGGCAAGAAAGTCCGAACATTTTATTTTATTATAATTTACTCAAGAAAAATGTTCTTGAAAATATTTTTAACAAAACAAATTAATGTACATTAGACTTTATAAAAGTGCTTAGTAAGGCTTTAAAAAATGCACCATTTTTCCCACTTGCAATTATATAATAGTCTATTTACCTCCATACTTGAATTCTGCAAATAGGAACATAAAGCAGGATTAATGGAAATAAGAAATTCTGCTGTAAATAAAATTTAAAGAAAGCATGAACACTTTTTTAAATTTTCAATATATTTTGCTCAAATTTTTTCTTGAAAATGTTATTTAACAAATGAAATTGGATTACGCTTTACAAAAATGCTTAGTTTGGCTTTAAAAAATGCACCATTTTTTAACTATTTCATAACTGTCCCATTCGCTTCCATACTCGAGTTCTAAAGTGAGATAAAAGGAACTAAATGTAATAAGAAATTCTGTTGTAAACAAAATTTACATTAAAAAAAAAGGTTATGGCAAGAAAGAAAGAAAGAACACTTTTTTATTATATTTTGTTCAACAAAATTTCTTTTGAAAAAAAACACATTAAAGTGCAATACAAAATTGCTCAGTTAGCTTTTGAAAAACGCACTTTTTTTTGCAATGACATAATTTTCTATTCCTTTCCATACTTGAATTATTTTGGGACGCAAAGCAGGACTAAAGGGAATAAGAAATTATGCAGTGTATGAAATTTCAAGAAAGCGTGAACATTTTGTGAATTTCTATCATATTTTGCTCATTTTTTTTCTTGAAAACTTCATTTAACAAAAACAAATGAAAGTACAATAGACTTTGTAAAAATGCTTAGTTAGGCTTTTAAAAAATGCATCATTTTTAATTATATAACTGTCCCATTCGCCTCCATACTCGAGTTCTAATGAGACATAAAGCAAGATTAATGACAACTTTACAAAAATGTTTAACTAAGCTTTCAAAAACCACTTTTTTTTCAATGACATAATTTTCTATTCTCCTCCATATTCGAATTATTTTGGGACATAAAGCAGGACTAATGGGAGTAAGAAATTGTGCAGTGTATGAAATTTCAAGAAAGCATGAAAGCTTTGTGAAGTTTTATTATATTTTGCTCAACAAAATATTCTTTGAAAATGTTATTAAACAAAACAAATCAAAGTGCATTAGACTTTAAAAAAAATGCTTAGTTAGGCTTTATAAAATGCACAATTATATAACTCACCATTTGTTTACTCGAGTTCTAATGAGACATAAAGCAAGACTAACGGGAATGAAAAATTCTGCTGTAAATAAGATTTACAGAGCGGGGGTGGGGGAGAGAATGGTTATGGCAAGAAAGAATGAACACAATTTTTGATTTTCATTATATTTTGTCTCAACAATAATTTTCTTGAAAATGTTATTTAACAAAACAAATGAAAGTGCATTAGACTTTTACAAAAATGATTAGTGAGACTTGAAATTCACCATTTTTTAACAATTATATAACTGTCTCGTTCGCTTCCATACTCGAGTTCTAATCTATACTAATATTATAAAGGAGTAAAGATAGTTTGTTTGTTTGTTTGTAGGGGGTAATTGCTGGAACTACCGAACCGATTTCAAAAGTGATGGTGGCAAATTGATGGTGACAACCCCTGCTCTAACATAGGCTATATTTTATGTCGGTGCCACTAATCCCAGGGGGGTGCAGGAGTGAAAAACGTTCTAAAATTACAATTTTTTTTTATACTGAAGGAGCTAGAAAATTGAAATTTGGCATTGTAGTTACTTATAAGATGTAAATGCTCGCTAAGAACAAATTTAAAAAAATTGAAATTTAAAAGGGTGAGATAAGCGTAAAGCGTTCTAAAAACATTCTAAATTACAATTTCTATGGAATCTCTGGAAATACAGAACAGATTTCAAAAGTGATGGAGGCAAATTGATAGTGACCAATCCCTGCTCCAACATATGCTATATTTTATGTCGGTGCCACTAATCCCAGAGGGGGGGGGGGTGCAGGAGCGAAAAACGTTCTAAAATTGCAATTTTTTTATACTGAAAGAGCTAGAAATTTGAAATTTGGCATTGTAGTTTCTTATAAGATGTAAATGCTCTCTAAGAACAAATTAAAAGAAATTCGAAATTTAAAAGGGTGACATGAGAAAAAAGCGTTCTAAAAACATTCTAAATTAAAATTTCTATGAAATCTCTGGAACCACATACCCGTTTTCAAAAGTAATGGCGGCAAATTGATGGTGACATTCCCTACTCCAACATAGGCTATATTTTATATCGGTGCCACTAACCCCAATGGGGGGGGGTGCAGGAGCGAAAAAATTTCGAAAATTGCGACTTTTTTATACTGAAGGAGCTAGAAATTTGAAATTTGGCATTGTAGTTACTTATAAGATGTAAATGCTCTCTGAGAATAATAATAATAAAAAATATCGAAATTTAAAAGGCTGAAATGAGTGAAAAGCCTTCTAAAAACATTCTAAATTACAATTTCTGTGAGATCTCTGGAACTATGGAACCGATTTCAAAAGTGATGGTGGCAAATTGATGGTGACAACCCCTTCTCCAACAGCCTTTTTAATAAAAAGCTATGCGTTGCTGACGACTGGGTTTTTCGCTAATTGTTGAAACATATTAATCTCGGAAAATGAAACATTTGAATTTACTGAAAAGAAAATAATAGCGCCGAAAGTATTTATCAGAAAATTGTTAGATAAACTGCGTTCGAGAGGTAAAAAATTGTATTTTTCTTGATATAAATTTCACATCTAATGATTATGGCGTTTTTCAAATATTGAATTTCAAAAATTACCAAATTTCACAATGTTGTACCATAGCGAAACCTTCATGCGTAAAAAGATAATAAGGGCGACGTGTCCTGACGTGTATATTGGCACGAGTCACAAATTATAGTAGCCTTATTATGTGTTAAAATATAAGAGTGAATTATGAAATGTCAATATTTTGTTTAAGGTGCCTGACTACGTACGGCGCAATGTTTTTCCAAAAAAGCTATTTAATTATTTTTTAAACTTATTTTTATTAATATTATGACTAGAAACTGAAAAAAAGCCAAAAATATTTCATTCATTGGTAAAATTTTGGTAAATGGGGGATTTTGTGGTAAAATTTAGCGAAATACGGCCCAATATGCAAAACACGCTATAGAAAAATATATTGTATGTATCTTAATGTCCTTTTTACACTTCATACTTATGACTTTGGTGAAGGCAATGAACTAAAATCTAAGAGCTATTTTAAATGTTTCAAAATTTATACGTATTGCACCTTTTTACATGCTGATTTTCATAAAATTCATCAATGTCTTTCCACGAAAACATCCATAAAACAAAAAAATATTTATTTAAAATTAAATCTTTAGTTCATTGCCTTCACAATATTGTAAATAACATGCAATTTAAATTTCATAGTGATATTCTAGTAACTTTTTGAGAAATCATGTTTTGGGCATGGAATTTTCACCAAAAATTACATTTTCCAAAAAATGTATTTAAAGTTTAGATTTATGTTTTACTACAAGAATTTGCACAGTAATATGCATCTAAACTTCACTGTTTTTATGAGCCATACACATTTTTTTTTAAGAACTGAGCCTTTGTTTATGTCTAGAAGGCCGTAATTTTGCTTCGCCCTTACCAGTTAGTACCTTTTTACATAGTACTTCCGGTCCTTTAAACAGTACTTCCGTTTTGAGTGACAGCTATTGAGTAGTATAAAAACCGTTACAACTCCGGTTCTATATATCGTACAATAAAAACTGTTTTTGAAAGGTACAAAGCTGGGCTTTAATAAAATATTATAAAATCGTTTTCACAATTTTGGTCGAAAACCACTTTTTAAACGTAGTCAGATACCTTAAAAGTTCGTTAAAAGAAATTGACCAGCGTAGCTTGCTAGTGAGACATAAAGTAGGAATAAATGGATTAAAAAATTCTGTTGTAAATAAAATTTACATAAAAAAACAAGTTGGGAATTGTAAGTTAAACGGGAAAAATGAGGTTTGTTCTTACTGTAACTAGTTGTACAATGTAAAAAAAATCAGTTATTTCAGTGAAATGAATTATATCGTCTGCTATGAGCGAAATGAGCATTCCTTTCTTTTCACTTATTACGTATGCCATGTTTACAGATGCGAATTTTTTTCTTTCGACACCAGATAGCGCTGTAAAATTCACCATGGTGATCTTGCTTTTCGAATGATTACCTCCATGGTTTAATACGTCTATGATTCACGATGAACGAATCTCTTGTGTTTATTTACTTTAATGGATATTGGGATAAATATTGGGCTGTTAACCTAATTTTAACTGAAGTTATCTCATAATCTATACATTTTTTATGTAACTCATCGCTCAGACAAACAATTTTTTTGAACAATCTTTCTAAAAATGTAACTTTTATGCAATTTTATTCGAAATTTTTTTTTTAAATAAAAATATCTGCCTATCATATGAAAACAGAAATATTTGTTTTCCTCAGTCACATGACTTGCCCTTTTATTATATAGATTACGTATGATAGGAGTTAATAGAATGAAGAAAACTTTCATTATTATATTTTTTAAGTTTTTGATTAGATTTTCATAATTTGAAACGACTCGACAAAATTCTGCAACGATTATATAAATTAAATTTCAAACCATTCGGTTGGGTAGTTTTTGCGCTATCATATGCGAACAGATGGACGGACCAGACGACGACTATAGGTGCTACGTATTTATATAATTACGAACGCACCTAAAAAAGGTTATGACAATAAAGAATCAGCACTTTTTTTTAATTATATTTCACTCAACAAATTTTTTCTTAAACTTTTTAAAGTGTATTAGACTTTACAAATGTGAGTAGTTATAGGCTTTAAGAAATGCGCCATTATTATTATTATTACTTTATTTTATTGTTTAGTTATTTATCTTTTTTGCAATGGTATAATTTAGCAAAACAAATGAATGTTCATTAAACTTTACACAAATGCTTAGTTAATCTTTGAAATAATATACCCCCTCTTTTTTTTAAACAGTTATATAATTATCCGATTCACTCCATATTTGAGTTCTATTGATTAATGGCCTATTTTACTGAAACGCTGTATTGATGGATGCTTTAGCGGGCGAAACCTGTTAATTATATATATATATATATATATATATATATATATATATATGCATATTCTATTTTCGAATTTAAATACATAAATTTAACATGTTTTCATAAATATTTGTTCTCATTCGAATTTCACATAACAAAGATATTTATGCGAATGTTTTTATATTATATCCTGTTCTAATTATTTTCTCTTTTTTTTTCCAGAAATTGAGGTTTTTATTTAATATTTTTCGATCTCAAGACGTCAGCGATTATCTTGTTTAAAGATTTCGATAAGAAAGTGTTAGCAACTGTGAAAAATTGAAATATTTACACTACCTTTCTAAAACAGAAATGGCGAGAAGTTTACCCATTGGCATCAAACAGACAGAGAAAGAAAAGTTGGTAAGTAAATTTATTCTTTATTTATATAATATTTATATAATATTATATTTATTATTATATATTTATATAATTATTTATATAATATTTATTCTTTATTTATATAATATTCAAAATATGCATAGGTGTAAATGTCGTAGGTGTAAAATTTACAGTAAATGGACTTACGTATATACTCGTGAATAAGCCGAAGAATTTTAGACAAAATGTGGGAGTTGAAAATGGGGGGTCGACTTACATACGAGTTAGTTAAAGGAAACAAAGAAAGAATATTTCACGCTCCGGAAGAAAAATAAAAGCGGACAATGGTCATTTCCCTGTGATTGACAAAAAAAAAAAAAAAAAAAAAAAAAAACAACAACAATAATGACTCTGTAATTGTTCTGCACCCATTTTCTCCTGGGATAGAATTCCCTTCAATACAGGGGCATTCCTTTCAACATTTTCAACTTTTTTTTAAAAAGAGTTCAACTTGAGAATACTTCTAGATTTCTCCTAGATTAAAATCAGGGCTTTGAATCGGAATCAAAATGAAGATCGAGAAATAAACGTTACTTTTGATCGAACGAAAAATGGAACTGAGTATAAAACCGTTCTGTTTACGGCAACGAAAACCGAGACATAAACGACATATTTTACTTTAATTGAATACGAACGATGAATAATAATAATAATAATATTACTTTTAAATTTTAATCCGGTGTTAATGGGATTTGTTTTTTTATTTAGGTCCCTATTTTGTAATATTTTTAAAAATGTATTACATTTTTATAAAAAATAAAAAATTGTAACGATAGATCTGAATTGAATACAAACTACAAATGTATTAATATTAGATTTTGTTAATTCCCCTTTTAAGTTTAAATTAACTGTGCTTTAACGGTGTCTATACATACTTGCAAACTGTTACACTTTTTGACCATTTTGTATACTTTTACTCTTAGGATACTTATTTTTATACACTTTTGGAAATTTTCTACTTAATTTCATTTTCCCCCCCCAGATTATGAATTACTTTCTAAGTGTTTTTAATTACGGTAAATCAGGGTTGGTCAATTACACCCTAAGTAGAAAACAATATGGAAAAAAACGTCCCGGCAAAAAAACTTTGCCACAATTTTTGCCACTGGCAAAAATTACTAGTATTTTAAAACAGGGTTTTAAGGATTTTATTTTAATTACATGATTAAAATCAGTGAGTTAAATTACAATCTTGATCAACTGTTTCTTTTGTAAATCATTAAAAAAATGCATTCTAAAATTTCTTTAAATGAAATTTTTAACATCAACAACTAAAGTAATTTTTCTTCAAATTAGCAGATGCTTGTCATTTGTAGTGTTCTTTAGTACATAATCCTGTTTTGCAAAGTGAGTGCAATAGTCTAGAAACGTTTCAACCAAGCAATTCTACCATATCATTTAGTCATATATTTATTGCACCCAAAATACAGAGGGGAATTATTGAATTATTAATAAAAGGAGAAAGCTCGAAAGTGGTTGCAAGAAATAGATCCTGACTACGTACTTTTTGCTACAAAAGGTCAGGGTCCGTAAGACGTGTTTTAGGTCCATGAAATAAGACTAAATCTCGATTTTGTTATACTGACTTAATTATTTCACTCTTTAATATTAGAAGGTTTATTCTGTACGATTTCAAGAATATTTTTTGCATTTTGTTCGGATTTATATTATTTACACAAGCTCAAAGTTTGGATTTATCGTAGTTTTTGATGAAAAATACGCAATTTCTCCTAATTTTACCTTAATTATTTATAGGAGCGCAATCGTGCAACACTTTCTTCTTTACATATATTATAAAATACATCAAAAAGTACAATATATGTAAAAATAAAAGTGTGGCAAAGCTGCGCTCTTAGTAAAATATTAAAAATATATATTAAAAAATGAGCTAAAATGAGAAGAAATTGCGTATTTTTCATCAAAAACTACTAATAATACGAACTTCGATCTTGTGTAAGTTATAAATCCGAACAAAATGCAAAAACTATTGTTGAAATCGTACAGGATAAACCTTCTAATATTAAAAAGCGAAATAATTGAGTCAGTACAACAAAATTGAATTTTAGTCTTATTTCATGGGCCAAAAACACGGCCCTGATCCTTTTGACATCAAAGAATCGACCCAAAAACATACTTTACTGCTAAAGTTGTTGAATCAGTTACAACTCACAAGTATTTCACCCGTTTGTGGCGTATCAAAGAATTTTTATGAACTAATTACTCATTTGCAGATTTCTTGCCCAAATGCTGCTGGTGTTGAAAGAACATTTTCAAATTTTTCTTTTATTCATTCTGATATCAGAAACAAACTTCCTCTGGAAACTTCCACAAAACATTTAATTAGCTATGCAATGTTAAGGGTCCTCTTCACGCACTGGAAAACACCTGTTCGCTAAAGTTAATCCTATGGGGCATTATTTTTCTAATATCTCGGTTGCATTTCAATATATATATATTTTTTGCATTTAATAGCAGAAATCAATCTCTATTTCCGCCGTTGATTACTTTTTCAATTTTCTTTGCGGATTTTTTTTTCGACACCGGTTCCTAAAGTAAAAGTACCTTCGTAAAAAAAATCCGGAAAGAAAATAGAAAAAGTAATCAACGGCGGAAATAGCAAAAAAAAAATAAAAATAGTTTAACCCCTTGGAGGGCTGAAAAATTGCTATGTTTTGACTCCAGTAATTTTAAATGAAGAATTTTTACCTTCTCAATCTGCAAAAATAACACTAAATATTTTTATTTAATAATACTGGTGGCAAATTTATATATTAAAAAGTGGTATATATTATATACCGGTGCTCCTCAAGGGGTTAAAAATATTGAAATGCAAACAAGATATTAGAAAAATAATGCCCTATAGGATTAACATCAGCAAGCGAGTGTCAGCAAGTGCGTGAAGAGGACCCTTGCCTTAAACAAGAACGAAAAGTCATGCATCAAGCATAGATTATGAAACACTTTCCATCACAACCAGAAAACTGTAACGAAACTTCACCGTTAAATAAAATGAAAGAAGATATGTAAGTAAACAGAATAGGAAACATATAACGAATGTAAAAGTCCAGTTTTAGCAATTACCTTCCATAGTCAAAAATTTAGTCGGATTATTTTATGCAGCCCTGTATACGATCAATGGATTTGAGTATGTACTACATAGCATGATAAAATTTAATTCATTTAGAAAATTCACATTTAGCAATTTCCGCCAACTGATGGAAATGCACTCGAAATATTTTGTACAACTCTGTATATTATCTAAACACTTTTGTACACACCCCATCTTAAGCTAAAATTTAATTCAGGTAAAAAACGCCTAAGGCAACTTAAAACAAACTTTCAGCAATTACCAACCATAAACAACAATGTTCCTTGCATAGCCCTGTATATGAATATATTTATTTTCTACAAATTTCTATAAGTCTACTAACTTTAGTTCAGCAGGAAAATGCGAAACACAATAAAAAACTACCTGAAGCAATTCACTCCCATAGTCTGTAATACTTACGAATTCCTTTGTGTAGCCCTGTATATGATAATCCAAATTTATACGCACCACGTACTATGCTAAGATTTAGTTAAACTTAAAAACGCACACCAATGTTGAAAACGCACGTATCACGCATACTGTAATTATTGCATGTATACTGCAACCGACATATTTTGTGTGTCCCTTTAAATGAAAGATAAACGCAATGAACATCATATTTTTAAGTGAACAATTTATAGTGAAATCTCAGCATATAAATTTCATTATGTTTGAAATAGTGAAACATCCTTAAATTATACTGCAAACAATTTTTCACCGTAGAACAATGTGCAACAGAATTCTTTTGTGTGACCCTGTAAAATAATAATTGCTTTGCACCCCATATTCTACAAAAAGCATGTTTTAGTGCGCTTCATAATTGTATATCATTTCATGTTTCAAATGGTGTAGCATCATCAAAATGCGCTTTAAATGATTTTTACCCCCATTGACTGTAATGTAATGTAATACCTGACTGCCCTTTTGACGCCTATTTTCCCATATTTCAGCGGCAGTTTTAAGTAGGAGCATGAAATTCAGCATAACAAATCTACTAAAAAAAATTGTTAAACACATATTTCAGCGATGTTAGAAATTAAAGTAGATTTGTTATCCTGAATTTCTTGCTCCTACCAAAACTGCAGCTGAGTTATGGCGAAATGACCTAAAACGTTCGACCCCCCCCCCCCCCCCATTTAACATCCTTAGTGGGGAAATTTCAAAAATCGCTGAAATACGTGTTTAAATATATTTTTAGTAGATACAGTAAAACACCGTTTATACGTTTCGCATTTATCCGTCGCGTCGTTTCCATTGCGGTCCTGATTCATCCCCAATTCATATTTAGGTACATAATATCACAATTTTTCCTTTCTAATGTTGTAATGTTTCGTTTATACGACTCATAACTTCGGTTATACGTCGTTTCTTTCATGCCACGACCGATTTTTTTCCCTCAGCGTCGTTTTATTTTTCTTCTCGGCTAGCAATATTTGAGGAAATATGAAGGACAAAGAACATCTGTCAGTGCTACACGGTGTTGCGTCAATTTGTCGCGCGCAATTCATCTCGGAACAATTTATCGCGCACAATTCATCGCGCACAATTCGCCGCTGCGAGAATTCATCGCAGCGTCAATTCGTCGTGGTGTCAATTCGTCGCGACGTGAATTCGTCGCAACGAAAATGTTTTTGAAGGCTATGATTATAAAATAAAAATAATTTAAAACATTATTTAATGATAATTTGTTGTTTAGATATAATCGCAGGTAAATTGTTAGTTAAATTCTATATATCTAAAAAAATAATTATCATTAAACATTTTTACTAAATTGTCTTTATTTTATCATCATAGCCTTCAAAAACATTTTCGTTGCGATGAATTGTTCCGCGATCAATTGTGTGCGACGAATTGACACAAAACCGTGCTACACGGGTTATTTTAGGTTCATGGAATCTGTGGAGAGAGACGGGACGAAAAGAATGGACAGTTAATAGTCTGCTTAATCCAGAGAAATTTGAGATTAGTAAATGTCGCTTCATTTCCTGATGTCGTTGAAGTTTAGACCACGTTTGAGCGCGATTTCTATTTTCCTTTCGGTTTCTTTTGCACGCTTAACGTACTCCTAAAATGTCCCGAAAAGAGAAATGTTCACATGAATATGAATTATATGAAAAGAGAAATGTTCACATGAACATGAATTACATGAAAAAAGATGTTTTTCACAAGTAAGAAACTTTCCAGTAAATTATCCAATGCTTTGCTTAAGTCTCAAAGTAAATCGGCACTATTAAAGATTTTTAAAGACTATTAAAGACTATTTAAAATCTTTTTTGTAGTTTCAATAATGAAAATTTAAAAAAAGTATAATTCAAGGTGTGCAGCTGATATAAGGCTTGATAATTCTCACTTCAATTTTTAATTGTATAAATGATTATTTAATATATTTTTTCAATGTTTTAACTTTTTTAACAATCAACAAGAACGAAAAATCATCCATCCAGCATAGATTATGAAACACTTTCCAACACAGCCAGAAAACTGCAGCGAAACTTCCCCGTTAAATAAGGTAAAAGAAGATATGTAAATAAACAGTTTAGAAAACATATACCACATTTAAAAATACAGTTTTCAAAATTACCTTCCAGTGTTAAAAAAGTAGTCTAATTATTTTGTGCAGCCCTGTATAGGATCAATAGATGTGGATATATAGCATGATAAAATTTAGTTGTTAGAATATTCACATTTAGCAATTTTCTTCGATCGATGGAAATGCACTCGAAATCCTTTGTACAGCCCTGTATATTATCTGAAGACTTTTGTACACACCACATATTAAGCTAAAAGGCAACTTAAAACTCACTCGCATCAATTACTAATTGTAAACGACAATGTATGTTGTTATTTGCGTAGCCCTGTATAGGACTTAATTTATATCCCCCGTTAAATATTCCACAAACTTCTCTTAGTCTACAAAATATATTATAGTTCAGCAAGAAAATGCGTAACACAATTAAAAACTACCTATACGGAAGTCACTCCCATGGTCTGTAATACTTACGGATTCCCTTGTGTAGCCCTGTATATGAGCAACCGAGTTTATAAACACACACGTACTATGAAAAAAGTTAGTTAAACTTAAAAACGCAAACCAAAGTTGAAAACGCCCTTATCGCACATGTACTGTAACCGATATCTTTTGTGTGTCCCTGTAACTAAACGCAATGCATACAAGAGATCAATTTACAGTGTACCTCAGTAACGCATGTAATTTTCATTATGTTTTAAATAGTGAAATATCACTAAATTACTCTCCAAACTATTTTTCCCCCATAGAAAAATGTGTAACAGAATTCTTTTGTTTGACCCTGTAAATGAAAAAGTAATGCTTTACACGCCATATTCTACTAAAAGAATGTTTTAATGTGCTTCATAATTATATATCAATTTCATCATGTTTTATATGACGTAGCATCATCAAAATGCATTTGAAACGTTTATTTACCATTGACTGTAATGTAACGGAACACATTTGACTGTCCCTGTAAAAAAAAACTATAAATGCTGCACATTTCAGTTGAAATAGAGAACATGCTATATTAAACAACATGCTACAGTGAAAATTTCAGGGTGATCCAAGCATTTTTACGCGAATTAGAGCACGGACAGACGACCAGACAAACTGAAGTCATAAACACTTTTATGACTTCGTTTGAAAATTAGTTTGAAAAGTGTTAAAAATGGTAGGATTTCGGCATTATATTTCTACAGTCAAAGATTTTAAACCTTAGACGACTAGAATTTCGATTCTACGTCTTTCTCAGTTATACGTAGTTTTAGAACGGTCCCTTGAAAGACGTATAATCGGTTCTTTACTGTATGTTGTTCTGAATTTCATGCTCCTACCTAAAACTGTTGGTGACATATGGCGAAATGACCTAAAACGTTCGACACCCCCCTTCCCCATTTAATCCCTTTATGAGTGAATTTCTAAAATCGCTGAAATACTTGTTTAACCCTTTTTTTAGTGGATGGATTTGTAATCTTGAAATTCGTGCTCTTACCTAAAACTGCTGCTGAGATATGGCGAAATGACTTAACATACGTGTTTAACAATTTTTTAGTAGATTTGTTATTCTGAATTCCATGCTCCTAGCTAAAACTGCCGCTGAGATCTGGCGAAATGACCTAAAACGTTTGTACCCCTCCCCCAATTTAATTCCCTTAGTGGGAAAATTTCTAAAATCGCTGAAATAAATACATTTTAATACATGTGTTTATAAATCGCTGAAATACATTTTTAGTAGATATGTTATCTTGAATTTCATGCTCCTACCTAAAACCACTGCTGAGATATGGCGAAATGACCTAAAACTTTCGACCCCTCATTTAACCCCCTTAGTGGGTGAATTTCTAAAATCGTTGAAATACGTGTTTAACCATTTTTTTAAAAGTTTGTTATCCTGAATTTCATGCTCCTACCTAAAACTGCTGCTGAGATATGGCGAAAAGTCCTAAAACGTTCGTACCCTTCCTCATTTAACCCCCTTAGGGGATGAATTTTCAAAAATCCTTTCTTATTGATTGCCTAGGTCACAACAGCAATCTACTGTCCAAATTTCGTGAACCTGACTTTAGTCGTTTCAGCTGGACGTTAATGAGTCAGTCAGTCAGTCAGTCTGGCGTTCTCTCTTTATATAATAGTATTATAGATACTAATTGTCTCTTTAAAATAATAAATATCACAGAAAAGTTTCAAAAAAGTGCTAAATGAATTTTAAAAATTTTAAACTGTATAGATCTGTGGGTGGCAAAAAAAAATTGAAAACTGGAATTTAAGGAAGAAAAACGGGAATTTACGATAACAAAAAGGAGATTTTCCTCACTCGTAACTGGACAAAGCTTATACTTATTTGGCGATCACTATTAAATTTTATAAAATTCCCTGACTTTTCCAGATTTTGGATAAAATATTAAATTTTCCTGACTTATTTGCCTAATTTTCAATTCCCCTGACTTTTCCAGATTTTGGATAAAATATTGAATTTTCCTAACTTATTTGCCTAATTTTCAATTTTCCTGACTTTTTCAGGTTTCCAGCGGGTATAGCAGCTCTGTAACATCCGTATGTCAAGATGATGGAATATGCAGGTTCTTTTTATATGGCACATGCAAAGATGGTGAAAGTTGCCTTTTTTCGCATGATAGGACACGTCGTATACCTGATACGGCGTGTCGTTATTATTTAGAAGAAAAGTGCCTCTATGGACAGAACTGTAGATTCGACCATATCGCCAAAGGTGGCCAAAACAACGAGAAAGAATGGAGATCATCTTCCAATGATATATGTCCCCAGAAGAACATAAAAAAAAAAAAACTTGTGGAATATGTATGGAGGTTGTGATAGAGAAAGAACCTGTATCAGAACGCAGTTTTGGAATTCTCCAAAATTGTAACCACGTTTACTGTTTGTCTTGTATCAGAAAACGGAGACAATCTGTAAAGATTACAACTAACGATCCACTAGTCATCCGAGCCTGTCCTGAATGCGGCATTGTATCTGATTTTATAACGCCTAGTGTTTATTTCGTTGATATCATCGACGAAAAACAAACTCATCACACAATATAAAGAAGCATTAAAGAAAATTTCATGTAAATATTTTAAGGAAGGACAGGGTACTTGTCGATTAGGTGGATTATGTTTTTACTTACACGCGAAACAAGATGGTACGCAAGTTAATCTTCCACTTCCAGTGGGCAGACCTTCCTCTTCCAAAGGCAGACCTTCCTCTCCCTTTAAGAAGGCACAGGCAAAATCAAGATTGGCAAAATCAAAAAGGAATAATTGTAGTCTACAACAGTAATTTATATTATTATTACATAATTATACATTATTATTATTATTATTAATGCATTTTTAATGATATTTTAAAAATTCATAATTTTATAATTCATAATAATAACTCTTATTATAATTGCGTTATTTACATTATTTTACACTAGTGGGTCCGTGCGAGGTTCTAGCAATATAAATCTTTGAGGTTATTTGCTGATACTTTTTTTTACAGTAATTTTTAATTAACTGCAACTTTTAAGGAAACAACATGTTTTAACGAATGATGAGTTTATTATGTCAAAAGTTTGTTCAAAACCCTTTATTATATCATATAATATTGTTTCTTATATCATATAATGTTGTCCTTTTTCTATTCATATGCAAAACACATAACGATGAATGGGGTATAATACTAAATTTTTTGAACAGGCATTTAACTTAGTACTCTTGCATTTCGTTAAAATACGTTTATGGTTAAAAATTAAATGAAAATTTTAAAAAAAAGTCACTTGCAAAGCAAACTTAAAAAAAAATATTTCCACATTGTTAAGCCCGATAAGGGGCAGATATTAAGATTATTTTATTTAGTCAATGCTACAATAATGTTGCACCTTGATCAGTCTATTTAATCTTAAAAAATTAAGTTTAAATTTGAAACATATTAAAGCAACATTTAAAACATTTCATTTAGTTGAAATGAAATCTAAATAAATCTTCAACTTTTTAAATTATTTAAACTTCTCATGTTTCTTATCTGTTAGAAAAATCTACAATACAAATTTTGCATAATGCATCTGCAAACTGAAAAGAAAATTGAAGATTTATTTAGATTTCATTTCAACTAAAATGTTTTAAAGTTGCTTTAATATCATGTTTCAAATTTAAATTTAATTTTTTAAGATTAAAGAGACTGAACAAGATTCAATATAAAAATGCAACATTATTGTAGGATTGACTAAATAAAATAATTTTAATATCTGTCCTTTCTCAGGCTTAACAATATGGAAATAATGTTTTTTTTATTTACTTTGCAAGTTACTTTTTTTTAAAATATTTCAGATTTTTTAGTAACAAATTACTATGAAGCAGATAAGACTCACACGACGCACGTATGTAAAATACTGCACAGATCAAAATCAGTATTGGTAATATGAAATATACAGTTCAAACATTGATTATTCTGTAAACATTTAAAATAATACAGGTCATTTTTAACAAAAAAAATATAACGGACTTCAACGGATTGTTTCTCATCTTCATAATAATAATCGAATAATGTTCGTTTTTGCAAATAATTTTATTCCATTCTGCAAAATACGTTTGCAACCACTTTGGAAAGGGACACTAGTAAGCGGTGTGTGAAAGCTATCGATAAAATCTTATGTTGTTTTATCACATAATAAGAAGTATAAAAATAATAACGAGTATATATGAGAAGAATATTCTTGAATATAATTGTAAACACTGAATGTTTGAAGAGTTTTTGTTGTATAGTACAAATAATAAAAAAATTTCAGGTAAAAATTGTCCAAAATCACACAAATATGCTATTTCAAACGAAATTAGAAAAGTTTGCATGAAAATGGCTTTGGCAGAACGAAATTTACAGCTCAAACATTGACTGACAGTAGTAAGCGGTGTGTGAAAGCTATCGATAAAATATTACGTTGTTTTATCACAAAATATGAAGCATAAAAATAATAACGAGTACAGTGGAACTCCAGTTATACGTTTTCCTAAGTTATACGTTTCAACTCAGCGGTCCCGGTCGTTTGATTCCGATAGACCATTAATTGAGTTATACATTTTACAGAGTTATACGTTTTGTTTTCTAGTATATATATATATATATATCATACGATAACACTCGTGTTTATAAATATTTTTAGAGGAAAGTAATTGTGTATATTAAGCTCACCAATGTCTCGACAGAGTTCGTTGGCCAACATGGCCCGCCATTTTGTTCCAAAATGGCGGCCACTTAAAGATTTAGAACTAAAATAAATATACAAAACAGTTAAATCTAATTTATTTTTTGCTTATGTATTGGGCCTTGATACAAGGATTCTGGAGCATTTTTTTGTTTTACCTCTACCTTAAAAAATGGCTGAGATACAGCAGTTTGAAATTCTAGGGTGGCAGACATTTTGAAACAAGATAGCACATTACAAAAATCCAACGATTAATTTATGAGTTTTAGTGAACGCGATTTCTCGAAAATTATTATATTTCATTGTTGTAATCATTTTCTCAATCATACGCATAAAACTATATATTCATACCCGTTAGCGTCAAAGTCTCGCCAAACTTGGCGACACTTGGCGAAATATCACAAATTTGGCGACCAAAAATGAGTTTTCAGAAATGAAGCCAACTTGGCTATCGTTGACTAATTTGGCAAATTTCCTATTTAAATTCAGTATTAATGAATCTTATGTAATCGGGTTTTTTGCATTTTAGATTGCTGTTTCGATTAGCATTAGCTAAAATTTTAATACGAAGATATAAGAAAGCTACCTATTCCTACTGGTACAGGCTGGAATGACTTTTTTCGTTTCAGGGAGGGAGACATTCTTATATCCACCTTTGGTTAACATAGTGCTAAGGTTTTTCATCCACAGTTCGAGATTTTTAAGCATAATTATATTCAAATAGTCATATCTAATATTTATGTATGCAGGGTTTGTACGGGGTCCTGGAATTTTCAGGGAAATTACCAGTATTTTTTTAACTCGCCTTATACAATCGCGATTATATAAGGCGAGTTTTTCTATAAGAAAATACTGGTAATAGTTCTGAAAATTCCTGGATCCCGTACGAACTCTGTATATGCTATTTAATATTTTTATTATTAATTACTTTTATCAGTTATGTAAGCTAAATGCTTTTTATTAATCATTATGAACACTGATTTAGGTTGTTATAATTTATTTTATTTTGTAATGTGGATGTCTAAAACTGTAAAAATCTATTTGTACATTTTAATAATTCCTTTTCTTTCAGGAGAAAGTTTTGTTAGTGTACATAATGTAATAATTTATAAACAATTATTTTTAAACAAAATGTAATAATTTCGCATCATTTTGATTTTTTCATTTATAATTTGAATAGAATAGTACTATATTTCTTTTAAATGCTAAAAGGTGTAAATTAAGAACTTGATAAATACACAGTAAAATAACTTTTATTAGGTTTTTTTTACATGTTTCGGCTCACTCAGTCATTTTCAAAAACAAATGAAAATATTTCATAATTACGCACGTTATCTTTGATTTTTACTTGGTTGTTTATTTTCATATCTGTAACCATGAAGTAACTCGAGCCACAATTTTGGTAAGTACATGAAATACATCTTTAAATACATGAAAATTAAATGATAGCATTAAAAAAATAACTTCAAAGGCCGTGCAATTATGGAATATTCTCATTTGTTTTTGAAAATGGCTCGAAGTGAGCCGAAACATGTCAAACAACCTAATAAGTTCTTTTACTGTGTATTTATTATGTTGTTAATTTACACCTTTTAGCATTTAAAATGAAATGTATTTTTACAAGGTGTTATAATTTATTATACAGGGTGATCAGAAAATGAGTATACATTTGAAAAATTAATAATTCATGGAATAATGTAGGTAGAGAGGTACAAATTGACACACATGCTTGGAATGACATGGGGTTTTATTGTATCCACAAAAAAGTTCATAAAATGGCCGACAGATTGCGCTTCGTGTGATAAGAAAAGCAATAATTAGCATAGCAAATTATGACAAAGCAAAGACGATGTTCTTCAGAACGAATGCTCAACATGTCCACCGTCATCCCGCAACAATAGCTGTAGCCGAGGGACAATGTTGTGCACAGCACTGTGCAGCATATCTGTAGTTATGGTGAGAAATTGGCATTGATGTTGTCTTTTAGCATGCCTATTGATGTCGGTCGATCGCGGCAAATTCCCCATTTTGATAGTAGAGCTTCACTAACATTGCCTTTTCTGGTAACGTCAACATGCTGCGATTAAACCACTTATTTTTAAGTCCAAACTAACAAAATCGCACCAGAATGTTTTAATAAAATGTTCCTTATGTAATGAACGTGAATAGAAGCTTTCATTTATTTAAAAAAAAATTATTCGTAAATCCAGTAGTAATTCAGCATTTTTAACATTTTAGCAATAAGAATATTTTTCTATTGAAAATGTAAGTATATTATTATTTTTTTATATTTACGATATTCATGCATCTTATCTCTTTCGCTGATAATTGTGTTCCAATTTTTCATCTAAATTTGAAATTTTAATGCATAATAAAATTCAAACAATTCTATTTAATTATTTATTTCACATATGAATTAGATAGTTTTTATGATCCATTAAACTTTTGAATGAGGTATTTTTTTATTAATCTTTTATTAGGAAACTCCAATTTAAAAATCTTTATCTTTTTCTTCATTTTGAATATTTTTTTCAAAAATTGTTATGTTTTTTATAATATTATTATAGTTATCTCTCATACAAATTTTAAAACGCATATGCAACTGATAGTATAGAATATTTTTTGTAATATTTTCTTATTTTCATATCAAATTGTGAATTGCCTTTTTCAGGATTTCAGTGTGATAACTAAGAAAGTTCCTTCATGTCTATGAAAAATTTAACATCGAACAACAGAACTCCTGTACAGATTCTATCAAATCTATGAAATGTGATCTCCTTCTGTATTCCCCAATTAAGGGGACAGTGGACATTTAAAATCAAATACTTCAATTTTCACCCTGGTCGAAATTCATGCTTTTTACCAGCAACAAAAGTAATATAGTTATTGCTATATATTGCTTTGTCTGATAGATTTTCATGCTATTATATACTTTAAATGCTAGCCAGCATTAAATTCTATATAACTAGCTTACACACCAGTAGCATGACAACCTATATACAAGAATTGTATGCTTATATGCAGTCAAGTGGGTCAATACATACCATGACTTGCTGGTAATTCTGGTGGAATCAGCAAATAGAGCGTTCAGAGCCAAAGTGGATAAAGTCCAAAAATATAAAAAGAAATTGTCTGTTACGGATTAATGGTGTATAATTTCAGAGCTTTAGTGAACAAAGTCCATTTTTCACGGTCTCGTATTCATATGTATGTAAAAAATATTTCAATGCCAAAGTTGGCAAAGCCCAGGAAATTCTGATTTAAAACTTAACTGCCACCTAAATTATTGTTTTTGAATTTTCAAATTACTACCTATATTTAAGTTGGTCTTCATACTACAACAATAAAAAGAAAATTATCCTCTAAATCACTTTAAGATTCAACTAGTGTTAGTAAACTTTCATCTTGATTATCACAAAACTATAATTTATGGACTTGAACGCCTCAAATTTTTATAGTACTTTTATGCTATTTTACTTGCTGTGAAACAACATTTAATGCTAGCCTAGCAAATAAATTCCATCATGAATTGCGACTTGGGCAATGAATTCATTTGAAACCTAGGAAACGTGTTAATGACAAGCTCAATTAGCCTGTTTTAACATAACTTAGATCATGTAATAGTATTTCACCTATTTCTTTCAGAGAAATTCAAAATTATATGTTAAAACACTGAATTGTTTTTTAATTATTCTAATTTAAAAAATTTTAAATAACTAATAAATGTCATGTTTTAAAAATATCCCATGTGCATTTATTTTGCATAAAATTCGACAATAATTATTTATGAGTTATTTTTTTATATATTAAATGTAAGTTAGCATGAATTGTAAAAGTTCGTTGAATGTATAAGCAGAAAAATCTTATCTTTATAACTATGCTTTATTTTTTCAAAAAAAGTAGCTATATGCACATAAATAAGAAAACATTTTTATGAAAAATGATTTATTTTACACATTACTAAAATAGACGTCTGATAAAAACATATGAACAAATGTCTTTTAAAAACTTTAAAACACTAGATATTAACAGTACATAACTCTTTCCTAGCGCTTTTGGCTCTAATCCAAGCCATTATGAGGGATCTACATCAGCGGAGAAGAAAGCTTTGATGTACCAAAATAACTTTAATAATAAAAGAATATTCGAAACGAAATATTCGCCTTTGTTTATCCACAATAAGAAAACATTTTTATGAAAAAAAAATATATATTACACATGACGGCGATTCCACCGTTCCGTGTATGACTTTTAGAGTGTATTTTTGCAAATTGAGATAAATTTGGAAGTGAAATTATTTAGATAATGTTTTACTTTTTTATTGCTTATTGCAGGACACATACAGAATAATTTTTGTAGTGACACTTTTAATCTAAAAAAAATTTTTTTTTTCTAAATAGTAAAGTTGTTGTTACGTGTGTGACTCACTTACGTAACAACGAATTTACATTTTTTTTATTATTATTATTACTTTAGACTAAAGCTGTTGCTACAAAAATGATTCTGTATGTGTCCTTTAATAGCAATTAAAAAAAAGTAAAACTTTATCTAAATAATTTCACTTCCAAATTTGTCTCAATTTGCAAAAAAAAAAAAAACACTCACAAAAGTCACACACGTAACGATGGGGGACCGTCCATTAGTAAAATAGACGTCTGATAAAAAAATATGTCTAAATGTCTTAGAAAACTTTTAAAAACTAGATATTAGCAGTAAACACGTTAGGAAAGAGTTATGTACTGCTAATGTCTAGTGTTTTAAAAGTTTTTTAAAACATCTGTACATATGTTTAATTAGACGTCTATTTTATTAATGTGTAAAATAAATATTTTTTCATAAAAATGTTTTCTTATTGTGATTAAATAAGACTTACGTAGACTATAGAAAGAAATGATCTCATAACAATCAATGCTGTTTTAGAATGGAAGTAGTGCAAAACAAATGTATATAATTAAACAAAAAATAAAACACTTAACTACGATATCACAAATACTGATTTGATATAGAGGGTGCATTCGATAATATATCATAGAAAATCTTATGATAAGATATCCTAAAACTAAATATGGAAGATTACATAAAAAACTTACTATTATTATTAACGACAGAATTATATTTTAACATTTTACATAGGTAGGAATTATTATATAAGATATACAATACTGTGTATGTGTACAATTAAAATATATATTCTGTTCTTAATGAGCAGTAGTTAATTATTTTGTCTGAAGTTTCGCAAATACGGTTTTGGGGTGATGACAGTTCATCTGCCTGAATTAGAAATGAAAACATAGAAAAGTCAATTTATAACTGTAAACATACGATCATTGCAATATTTATAAATCATAAAAATGAAAAAAAAAACAATTTCTTCAAAGTTGATAATGTATTTTATTAGAACTACTTTTAAATATGTATCCATTTACACTTATTTATTCCAATGTATTAAACCAATTATAACAGTAATATAAAAGTTTAAAAACTGTAATTTCACTCTTTGTACTCTAGTTTATTTCTTCAAGAAGATTACATACACATTGCATACTAATGCCAGTCAAATACAAAATTTTGTGAAAAAAAATTATAAACCATAAATCTAAAAATATTTTAGAGACATTAGAATAAAATGCATATTATTACATTTTACCTGTGATTAGAAACAATATCTTTTTATTTATTTGTACATTTGAATTTTTTTTATGACCGTTAAATACGTATTTCTTTTCTGATGTGATAAATTTTCTTTGAACATTCATTTTTCCTTCCCTTTCTTTCATAGATAAATTTACTCTTATCTATCCTTCTCTTATTCATATAGTGATGTAATTTTTCTTCAAAATTTTAATTCACGACGCTAATTGACAGCTTTTATCCAATAATTCTTATATATACAATAACTTGACAAATATTTGTCCATAATCCTTAAAAATTTGGAATCGGATGTACTATTGTGTTGTAATTTATGTACTTTGATTGTGAAATACTGATTTCTTGTACTTGGTCTTGTTGCTTCTATTTGTGCATGTTTATTGTATATTTTAATTAAACAGTGACATTGTTAGTTATAAGGTAATAATATCTCATAACAAATTAGAAATAAAACTCAAATCAGAGTATGCTATATTTGTCATTATTTCTTTTATTTAAACTAACTTTGTTCTATCTTTTACAGGATTTCAGCGCAATGACAATCAGAATTACTTCCCGTCTCACGAAGATTTAACCTCGCACAACAGAACACATTGTAATGACGGTTCTCTCAAACATTTCAAATGTAATATTTGTCCGTATTACAGATGTAAGGGAAGTGACTTAAAAATGCATTTATTCGAGAGTTGTGTTGAACGTCCTCATGAGTGTGAAATATGTAAACAGTGTTGCTCGATCAGATACCCTACAACGTCATACGCTTCTACATACCGGAGACGAACCTTATTCATGTAATGTGTGTAACATGTCTTTTTAACCAATCAAGCATATTAAAAAATTATTCTTACGCACAAGTCATATGTAAGCGCCATATGTGTAGTGTGTGTGATAAGTTATTCATTTACACTGCTCAAAACAATTAAAGGATATTGCAGTTTTAGGTGGATTTTGTATCTGGGAAACTTTTTAGCTGATTGATACATGGTCGACAGACATAGTAGGTTATATGAGAATAAATTACACATGTTTGGCAGAAAAAAATGCATTTTATTGCGCATTTGTGTACAAAAGGAAAAAAACACAATTTGTGCATATGAGAAAAAAAGAATAAGAAAAGGTGTTTTCTTCAAAGAAAATCATTTTCAGTAGGGGGTATGGTTTCCACGGGCGGCCAGCAACGTTGAACACCTTTGAGGCATGGACTCAATGAGGCTATTAATGACGAGTTGGGGTATTCTGCCCAACTCTTCCAGAAGAGCTCTTTCCAGTTCTTGGAGAGTTTGTGGGGGTTGTTGGCGGCCAGAAACTCGTCTTCCTAGAGCGTCCCAAACGTGCTCGATTGGATTCATGTCTGGAGAACACGCTGGCCATTCCATTCGAACGATTCCTTCCTCGAAAAGGAAATCCTCCACCAGGTTTTCACGATGTGGCCTGCAGTTATCGTCCATTAAAATGAAGTTATCTCCGATTGCTGCAGCGTAAGGGACTACAATAGGTCTGAGGATCTCATCCCTATATCGGCGACCAGTCAGAGCTCCATCTCGAATGATGTAGAGGTCAGTGCGCCCGTCAATGGAGATGCCACCATACACCAACACTCCTCCACCGCCAAATCTGACACTTTCGTCCACGAACGCAGGATTATTCCTACTGCCACGGTCCCTCCAGATGAAAATACGCCTATTATCCGGATGCACAGAAAAATGGGACTCGTCAGAAAACAGAATATTGCTCCATTCATTTCTCCTCCAGTTGACATGCTCGGTTGCCCACTCCCTGCGGTCGCGACGATGCCTTGATGTTAATCTAACACATACCATCGGTCGGCGAGCATGCAGACCTACAGCATGGAGCCGGTTTCGGACAGTGTGAGTTGAAATCGTGGTGCCTGTAGCCGAGCGAAGGTGTTGTTGGAGAAGAGTAGCGTTCATGTTTCGGTGTCTCCGAGCTGTTAACGCTAAATACCGATTTTCATTGGGCGTTGTTGCCCGTCTACGACCTTGCCCTGGTCTTCGGCCTGCACCTCCACTCTCCAAAAAATGGTTCCAGATCCTGGAAATAACACTTTGTGACACTCCAATGGATTGCGCTACTTCGGCTTGAGTTTGGCCCCCTTCTAACCTACCAACAATTCTCCAAGCTTCTGAATCTGTCAAATGACTTCGCTGAGACATCGTACTCATCGAAACAAAGCAATCACTGAATGCCGATCATCCTTGTCTTCATTCTCTTTTATCCAGTTGAAAGTCAAATTTCATTCGCTGCCGCTGAAGCGACGTTTTTGACGTCGAACTCGAAATTTGCATACTCCACAGTTTGAAAACCAGAAAAATTTGCATTTGTGATTCCCTTCTTCTATTTTCGGCAAAAAAAATTTCGTTTATATCTTTATTTTATATAAAACTTCAAATATCCTTTAATTGTTTTGAGCAGTGTATTTTGTATTTAACTGGCGACAAATATTCTGCACTGAAAGCAATATATTGTGAGCTGTTATAATATCAAACTTTTGCATTGTGGTGAACAACATCACAGATTTGAAAATTGCAAACGAGTTTTTACTCCACTACATGATCTACGACGCCATATGCTTAATCCTACTGGGGAGAAACATAACATAAATGCCTTTTACACAATAGAGTACTTGGTAAACACATATGTATAAGTATTTTTGATATTTAAGATCTATTTATATTCAGTGGTAAATGTTTCATTTAATATTTATGGTGATAGCAAGTCTTCTGCTCTGTAAGTAAAATTTTGAGAGCTGTGACGACATAATAGCATAATATTCTGAGAATGTTGTACAGAAAAATTTGCGAATGAAAATATTTTAAAATTTTTTTTATGGTAAATGTTGTTATTGTGTTAATTTTAATTTTGTTAATTTTTCGTAATTGTACATTATGTTTTGCTTTATGTGTATATGAATTATTTTATATTAAGATATAATAATTTGATTTTAAATTAACTTTTGTGGGATTTTATGTATCCACTGTGAGGGTGAATTTGTCTCCTACATTGTGTGTTTCTTTAAAAATTTAATTGTGCGATTTTAATAACTAAATTTTCAGTTTTTTTTTTTTTTTAACTGGCAAAACAAGAACATTTTATTTAACTACAGGCAAATAAAAATCTAAAAGACTGTAAAAAACATAGGGTAATATGTCCCTGCCTTGGAATTGTGGCCATGTCTTCCAATCCAGATTGGCGATACATAAACATTTGTCTCCAAACTTTTTGATACAAGAAATGTTTCTACGAAAAAGGTACTTAACAATTATTGAAAACTATTATAAAACTAGTACTCGTGATCTTTTTTCAATTGCATCGAAATATATACATATATTAGACGAAATCTTAGATACTTTTCAATGAATAGTTTTCTGAAACATCTGCGTTGCGTTTAGATATTTCTAACAAAATTATTAATGACAGTAACATATTTAACAAATGTGTAAAATTTAGAAAAAACTTTCTTTTGTATCCTATCTTAACAGAAGTTAGATGCTTAAAGACTATGAACGTGAAATAATGCTTATTAGTAACTCAAAAGTCCTTACTTATCACCTATTAAAGAAGGCAGAATTAATTTTTAATACGCGGAAAGACATGTCATATTTTCTATTCTTGTCCTCACGTAGAATTGTGAATGTATCAAGCGTTAAACTCAAAAAGGAATTTTCATTATCTAAACACTAAATTCTGTTAGAATAAAATATTTTAAAGATATATCTCTTGAAATATTTCAAATGCAATAAAGGTATTTCAGATAATGAACAATTTTTCAAATGGTTAAGATCCAGAATTTTTAAATAGAAACTTGCTAATAGTATGAGTAAAATAAAGTTCATTATATATGCAAAATATTTCTTTAAGTTAAATCAAAAAAATAAAATATCCTTAAGAAATATGTTGTAGATGTCACACACAGTATTAGGATATTTACAGTAATCCTTAGAATCAACAAAATCTAAAATTATTCTAATTCGCTTTCAAGATAGAATAATTTCCGTAACTCATTCCTGAATTATGATGCACAGAGTAAATTTATATATGAAAATAGTAATAAAGAAAACAGTATTTCTTTTAGTAAAGGGAAGGAGTGTGACATAGCGAGCTTTAGCTTCTAAGATTTTCCTGAACTCAGTAAGAAGATTCAAAAGCTGAAATTAATATGAGACATAATTTACAATCCTTCACTGCAATTTAAGATATTTGAAATGTTTTCATCTGCCTTCAAAGGAAAGCCCAAAAATTAAATTACCTCAATAGCTTATTACAGAATGCATAAAATTATGATGAAATATTATATTGCCGATAAATATACTATTGCACATTTATTCAAAGTTTATTATCTATTTTTCTTGACTCCCGTGTATGAGACCAATATATATTTAGTCCTGTGAAAGTGCTCTGAATCAAGCACAAATAGATCTAATGATAATCGACGTAATCAATAACATTTACATTTTAAAATATTCCAGTACTCGTAAGGAAAAATGACAAACTTAGTAAAAATAGTAGATTAGTAGGAATAGATGGGACATTTGAATTGCCGAGGTTCACTTCATAAAGCTCAAATTAAGTTCGATGAATATAACAGCACTCGGTAGCAATGACACTCGGATTAATTAATTTGATGCTACATCTTAACAGATATTAGTACTCGTAGAAGGAATGATGAAAATTATACGTTACAAATTGTTCCTCTGGCTTATTGTCATATTTAATAAAGCGAGAGCGTATACATCTTTCATACAAATACAATCGAAATTTAATTATTAAAAATGAAATACAAATAGTGATTTTTTTCTAAAACATTTTGTAAAACGCTTAGAACTTTATGTAGTTCTTATCATGAAATTTAAAATATTGGTTTTAGGAAAATGTATTGTTAAACATACATATTCCTATGTAGAGAAAATATGTAAATCCCCTAAATCTCTAATAAATCCAACTGATTTAGTTATATCAACATTTATATTATGATTTTGTGACCTGATTGGTAGGAGATTACTAATTACGATTACGTTAATAGTTTCCATGAGTAAATGCGTTATTTCCATACATGTTGGAAATAGTTACATACATGTAGGAAAATGGACTTCCGTAGGTATAAACTTAAGAGACATTTGAATTTAGGATAAATTTGGTTGTTAGCATCACTGAAATCATGCCAAGAGTATGCTTCAACAATTTTTGAAATTCGGTGAGAAACGCATCGAGATAAACAAAATAAGGCCAAGCTACTGCTTAACTTAAACTCTTAGTTTTAGGAAAATGTATAGTTAAACATACATATTCATATACAGAGGAAACATGTAAATCCCCCAAGTCTCTAATAAATTTTACTCATTTAGTGAAATGAACATTTCTATTGTGATTTTGTGTGCTAATTGCTAGGAGATTACTAATTACAATTACGTTAATAGTTTCCATAAGTAAATGCGTTATTTACATGTAGGAAATAGTTACATACATGTAGGAAAATTGACTTCCGTTAGGTGTAAACTCAAGGGGACATTTGAACTTAAGATAAATTTAAAGGTTAGCATCACTGAAATCATGCCAACAGTGTGTTAAAAAAATGTTAAAACTCAGTCAGAATTGCGTAGAGATAAATAAAATAATAAGTCCAGGCTACTGTTTAGCTATTATACGAATCAGACAGAAACAAATGCATAAATGACAAAATTTAATTAACTGATGAATGACTAACTTTTAATGATGAAAATATCGTTGACTAAAGTTTAGAATTTGTGTGGTAGCGGTCAACCACAAATATAGCTCAATTATTTATTTAATTTATTTAGAATTTTTAAAGTATAGTGTTTAACAAAATATAAAATTAATTAATCATTCCACTAAAGAATGATAAATTTAATAAAATAAAAAATAAATAATTTAAAACCATATGAGATTTCACGTCATAGCATCTGGCTTGTTATTTGAAAAAGCTAGACATAATATACCTTTTCATATCCCTAGAGTTCTGGTAAAGCAGGTACGGGTCGGAAAAACCAGGCCTAGGTCCTGGTTCCCTTCTGGGTGTCCACCTCCGAACCTGTTGGGGGACGCAGGCCTGTCCCCAAGTGTCTCGTGGTGACTCCCCTACTAGGTTTCACCGCGTATCGCAACGATTTACGTCGTCGACAAGTGGGTTTAAGGTTGGAGGGTCCTCAGGTGGCGGTCCTCTGGCCGGCCGAAGCGCCGCGGGTAGACAAACCTGCTGCCGCGCTAAAAGTTCCTCAGGACTTGTGTTCGGTGGTTGCCTACGCGGCGGGCGTCCGTCATGGCGCCTGGCGGCAAAGCTTACTTTTATACCATATGTAATGAAACTCCATTAAACTATGCATACGTAGATATACTTTATTATGTTTAATACAATCATACTGGTTGGTAAAACTGTAATACGAATTGACATTTTTACAACTGAGTGTAAACGTGTTAACATCGGGTGTCGAACCAAAAACCTCTGCCTTTAATTGCTAATGCTCTGCATATTGAGCTGCATAGACTGGCAACCAGACAACCCAATTCACTCAGACAACTTTTGACAATATCCTGTTTCATGAAAACCATCAAAATTACAACCATATGTAATGGTTCTATTAAACGATGGATACTTAGATACACATTATTGTTTTAAATTTAAGCATAGGTCCTGAATTTGCTTTATCTTGGATATTTTTTAACTCATTTGGGAAACTATCAATCCGTATGATATGTTTACTAATCAGTGTGATTGCGTTAAAAATACTAAAGAAAAAAAAAACTCTTCAACGTAAGTAAATAACAAAACATTCCAGAGCTGACAGAAAACTTTAAGGATAAATGAAATAAGATTAATTCAATTTTCGATGTCGTAAATGTATGAAAAAAGAGTAACGAAATCATTAAAACTACGAGGGTACGTCATTAAGCAAGTCACAAAAGATAATTAAATAACTTAATTTGATTTTCACTTAAACTATTTTTATTTCTCAACATATTCTCCACCAATATTTATGCACTTATATCACCGTTTTATCAGTTCCCCAACACCACCTGCATAACATTCTTTCGGTTGCTGTCTCAGCCACATTAGGACTTCAATGTGAACCTTTTCACCATATGTGAACATTATCTTGCTTTCAAGATGGTTTTTTAGTGGACTAAACAGATGAAAATCGCTTGGGGCTAAGTCGAAGCTGTATGGTGGATGTTGAAAAAGTTGACAACTAAACTTTTGAACTGTCTCCTGTTTTCAAACTGAAGTCTTAATGTGGCTGAGACAGCAACCCGAAGAATGTTATGCAGGTGGTGTTGGGGAACTGATAAAATGGTGATTAAAGTGTATAAATATTGGTGGAGAATACGTTGAGAAATAAAACAGTTTTGGAATGAATATCATTGTAAGATATTATTTATCTTTTGTGAGGTACTTAATGACTTACCCTCGTATTAAAATCCCTGAGTAATTATTACTAAATATTGAGAAAAAATGTATTATTTCAAGTTCAAAAATACTAAGAGGAGGTTGAGATTTTTCCAAAAACCTTTCCAAAAACAATTGTTTAAATTCTATCGAATTTATCGCTTTACGTAACGATAACAGCAACCAATTACTGCAACCGAAAGCACAGTCGTTTTTCTCGCATGATTGTTTTAAGTCAAACAGGTATTTTATTTCATATTTTATTCCAATTCGAGACATTTTAGAACAATAATTATTTAATTTAAGCTAGTCTAAATTATTTTCCCAGCTTTCAAAAATAGATATTGCGTTGCAGAAATTCAGATTCTGGATTTAGATTCTAGACTTTTAAAAGTGAGCATTATAATTAGCATGATAAATGTGCCTAATGTTAGGGAAATAAAATAAATACGTTTTTATATATTTACTAACTTTTATATATTTACATATCTAAATAGTCCTGTTATGCATTATATAATGAAATGTTTCCTTTAATATTTAAATAACAAGACATTGTTTATTGAAAATACAAAGTCCTAATACCTCGATCCCAATCGTGCCCGTCGGCCTAATCGTTCGGAGTTTTCGTGGTTTTCTTCGAGCCGTGGATTTATCCATGCGTAAATACGGGTTAGGTTCCCTTAGAAAGACCCCCCCCCCCACACGAAGGGCACTCCCCCCGGGCGTATATTCCAAGTGTAGATAATTGGCCGTCAATAATCAACCCACCCAACCTAATACCTCGATAAAATAAATTATATTGCATTGAAAAATAATTGTCCTTCTAGCTCCGAAGTTACTTTAATAAGAAAACATACATTTTGCCACAAGTCAATTAGTTTCAAGAGTGTGATTATGTATGTGAGAATTTGTAAATCTCATTTACTCATGGAAACTATTAACGTAATAGTAATTAGTAATCTTCTACCAATCGGCATGCAAAATCATAATAGAAATGTCAATTTAACAAATGAGTAGGATTTATTAGAGACTTGGGGGATACATTTTCCTAAAACCAAAAGTTTAAACTTCATGATAAGGATAAATTAAATTCTGAGCATTTATAAAACGTTTTACAAAAAATTCACCATTTGTATTTCCTTTTTTATAATTAAATTGCGAATGTCCTTAAAACAAATAAAAAAAATAGATTTACATTGAAAACTATAAATATATTTATTCTTCTGAATACATCTTCCGTAATCTTATGAAATTTATATATTTAAATTAAATCCTATTACATTCCGATTAAGAATCTTTATTGCATTTCTTATTTTATTTTAATCGCTAACAGTAAACAAACAAGATTCTGAGTGCGTACAAAAATTAGATTTAAAACATTAGAATAACTTAGACTTACTACGAAACATTTCACCATATATTATAGATAATGTCATATCCAGTGTTTATATATAAATATTCATTACGATGCATATAATGCAGTTAAACGTTATAGATTTACAGAGCATGATTTTGGAAATCTTACAAGAGATATTTGAATCTAGTCCACAGCCGTTTCTGCGAGAAGTGCATTGGTGTACATAGGAAGATTTTCACTGACATAAATTCCAAATTTGAGTATCTGCATAATTTCCAATACAAAGTATAAATTATGATTACTATAAACATGCACGCACATTGATTTAATTGTATTTAGTGGCTCCGTTTTATGCGTTAAGGAGTTTAATAGTCAGTAGTTTTAAATTTCCTCCGAAGATGCAAGTTTGCATCAAATCACATTTCCGTTTTATGCGTTAAGGAGTTTTATAGTCAGTAGTCTTACTTTTCTCCGAAGATGCAAGTTTGCATCAAATCACATTTCCGTTTTATGCGTTAAGGAGTCTCAGTAGTCTTAGTTTTCCTCCAAAGATGCAAATTTGCATCATGTCACATTTCCGTTTTATGCGTTAAGGAGTCTCAGTAGTCTTACCTTTCCTCCGAAGATGCACGTTTGCATCATGTCACATTTTATTTTATTTCTTATTTCATATAACACAATAAAATGAAATTTTTACCTCTAATAGGTCAATATCTGCTTGATTTAACATATCCAATGGTATACAGTGCGCGCAACGTTGTAGAAAAAATATTGCTTCAAAAATAACAAACATAACTCATAATGATGTAAAATTGATGTATCTCTTGAATTTATACTTCAGTTTCAAGTAATTAAAAATTTATTTATTTTTTAAATTGACACTTTAAAAAAATGAATTTTTTAAACATTTTACAATTAAAAAAAATTAATTCTTAATTGCTTGAAATTGAAGTATAAGTTCAAGATACATCAATTTTACATAATTATCAGGTTTGTTTGTTATTTTTGAAGCAATGTTTTTTCGACAACCTTGCGCGCAGTAGATACCAGGAGAAAAACTTTTTTTTTTAAATTTAAACTCTTTTAAATAATTAAATATGAATTGTACAAGGTTGAAATAATTATGTTAAATCAAGCAGATATTAACATATTAGTGGTATTAATGTGTTATATGAAATCAGAAATAAAATAATCTTTGACATGATGCAAACTTGCATCTTCGAAGGAAAAGTAAGACGACAGTGACCCCGTAAACAAAATATTGCCCTAGGTACAAATGCATCACTTACTTCGATAATTTTTTAAGATTTGTCACGTTAATAATTAAATAAAAAATCCTAATACATTTGCAACTGTTAACACTTTAATTTTAAAGCCTAAAATTTAACAAAATCGCTTTAAATTGCTTTTATAATTTCAATTTAATTTTCAAAAATTGTCATTAAAAGCATTCATTATATTCAACATTTTTATTTTAATTTGGTGGATAAAATTAAAATTTCTTTAAAAAATAATTGTAACTGTGATCTGTAAAACAATATATTCCCCATTCTATTTCACACAATTCAGCATTTAAAAAAAATATGCTTAAAATTTGAGTTCTTTTAAAAAACTGTTGGAATTGCATTTGTTGACTACAAATAATTTTCTATCTAAATGCTTACTTTCTAATCCTATTAAAAATAAGTATAAACAGTGACAGTTGTTTTAACTAAATTTCAGCAGTTGTTAATTAACTTTCCTTCAAAAAACAAATATATATACAGGGTTGTTATAATTAAAGTTCGCCTATTCAGAAGCCTCTAGAGCCGGTTCTATGGCACCAAACGAAACAAAATTTCACTAGTACTTAGTTGAAGAGATGCGCTCTGCGAAAATCGAAAAAAAAATTGTTACATTTTTCGTCAGTAGGTGGCGTTGCGCCAATATTTAAGGCGATGTTTGCAGATTTATTATATCAATCAGTCAATCCAGACGAAGCACACAAATTTAAAAGTTTCATTCAACAAACTTCGACGAACTGCGAATTGTTATAATTAAAGTTAACCTAATCAGACAGCTCTAGAGCCTGACCTACGACTCCAAACAATACAGAAAAATGAATATAATTTCATGTGATGTAATCTGCATCAACAAAAATAAAACATGTCGCTCGGCAGCGAGGAAATAACGAAGAATAACATTACGCATGCTCAATGAATCCTCCACCTTTTTCAATAACGCATTCCATTCTCAGAATTGTGCTTTCTACAGCATTGCGTAAACTGACTTGTGAGATTGAGCGAATATGAAGTCTAATACTATCTTTCAGATCAGAGATTGTCTGACATCTGTCTTTAGATACAGAATCTTTCAAAAATCCCCACAACCAAAAATCGCATGGTGTTAGATCAGGCGATCGTGGTGGCCAGACAATTTGAAAATAACGACTTATGATGCTGTCTTCTATAAAATAGCTTGTTAATGAAGTCCGAACTGCTCTAGTAATGTGCGGTAGCGCACCGTCTTGCATAAACACGATATTTTGAAGGCAGCCTCGATGTTGCAGCTCGGGAATCAGACAATTTGACAACATATTACCTTCTCCCATTTACGGAACATGTAATGGGTCCTGTGGATGTTAGTTCCTCAAAAAAAATATGGCCCTATCATAAACGTAGCTGTAAAACCGCACCACACCGTCACTTTAGCTGCATGCAATGGAACTTCTTGGACAACATTAGGATTATCTTTCGCCCAAATTCGACAGTTGTGTGTGTTCACTTGTCCGTTTAAATAAAAATGCGCTTTATCACTCCATAGAATATTCCAGGGCCAAGAATTGTCCACATTCATTCGTGCAAGAAACTGTAGTGAAAATGATAGCCGACTTTCGGTATCACTCTGTATTAGTTGTTGCACCCTCTGAATCTTGTATGGATAGTAGCGTAAAATTTGACGCATCGCTTTTCTCACAGTGGAAATCGGCATATCGACTTCATTCGCAATAGCTGGCACACTTGCATTACCAAATGATGACTGGCTTGCTAAATCCATGGCAGCAGTAGCAATATCTTCAATGCTAGAAATGTCTACCTTTTTTCGTTCTCTGCCAGGAAGAATGTCGAGTTTTCCTGTTTCCTCTAACTTTTTTAATTATTTTGTGAACTCCACGATCCGACATTGGTCCACGTCTAACATATTTTAGTTTCCAGAGTTCTCGAAGAGCTGCAGCTGCGTTGCTGTTATTTTGATAAAATAAATTTACAAGAAGTTCCTTTTCTTTCAAAGTTACCATTCTCCACAAAGCGTAGATTAAAATGCTTTTCAGAAACAATCAACTGTTCCAGTGTCAAAGAAATCACAGACAAACTTTATCAGCAAGTTTTATATCGTCAGGTGGTTAGAAGGGTATTTCAAGTTTTCGAAGTTGCGACGTCACTTGGACGCCGTTTGTCCAAAATTTGAATAAAATGTGATCATTTTCAAGCATTGCACAGTGGGGCATTTTTAGGATCCAGGTGGATAAAATTATTGCGTTGAAGTTTAATTACGTTTTGCTGGGTTTTTGAATGTATCAATAATAAAATAACCAAACAGTGATAAATATTTGACTTATTTAATTATTTATATTATTATTATATTATTACTTATGTTATTATTTTTTAATTATAATATTGTATTGTCATTAAAACAACACATGTATTCAAAGTTTCAGCTCAATTGGGTAATTAAAATTGGTGAAAATTGACTTGAGTTACAGTTTGAATTCAACACTCAGACGCACACTTCAAGTTAATATAACTTAATGATTTGCAAACTTTCGCAGGAGCTATCTTAAGTTTTCAATACTTTAGGAATGGCCCTTTGATTTTAGAAAATGCTTATTGCTTAATAATGCTTAATACTGTATTAAAAGTTAAGATGAAGTTTGAAAACAAGATGGCGCTTATTTTCAAACAACAATAGGTTAAATCGTGTGACAAACATGTGACATATATCCAGTAAATTCCTGCTTTCAAATAAAACAGAAAAGTCACGACTTTCTTTCGAACTTGCAGAAAAATAATGCAACTGTTGAAAGTCTCTCAAATCAACTGCCTTCTTTACGTTCGTAGTTAATCGACACATCGGGTTTTTTCGACAAAAATCATACGATCTCGACAAGAGACATTCAGCTACCAGTATGCATGGTCTTGTTAAATTCAGAGATAATCGGAAAAATGAATTTTGTCCACCTTAATCATTAAAACGCCCCACTGTGCGTTGGGTGAAATTTTGTGATTTTGTGTGTTTCATCTGGATTGACCGAAATTGATATAACGAATCTGAAAAAGTTTACTTTTACCAACTGTGAAAAAAAATTTCCTGTATTTTGTTTTTACAAAATAAAGGAATCTGCAAATATCGGCTTAAATATTGGCGCAGCGCCACCTATTGACTACTTTTTTTTCGATTTTCGCAGAACTCATCTCTTCAACTACGTACTAGTGAAATTTTTGTTTCGTTTGGAGCCATAGAACCGGCTCTAGAGCCTTCTGAATAGGCGAACTTTAATTATAACAACCCTATATATATAATTATGATGAATTTAAATTTGTAAAAATAGAGTCGCTTAATCTTATTATTAAGCATTACACCATTCTGTATAAATAGTGCCAAAGACATCGTTAACTTATAAATATTCATCATGTAACATGTAATAAAGTTCAACAAAACGTATCCGTGAATTTTATCTTGTACGAAAATGTACTCTTTTATATATAAAAAAATTACTTTGACTATTTTACTTTTAACTTATCTTCTAATAAATAATTTTTTCACTGAAACGAAAACTAGCAAAACATCTGAATAAACATCTCATTCGAACTTCGTTGAAAAGAAAAGAATTTCGGTGACACCTCCAAAGCATCGGCAATTTGAAATCTATAAATCTAGCTTTAATTTTGTACTACTATCTCAAATACTATAAATACAATAAAATATACATAAAGCAAATTTAGACGTAGAAGAATTATTTTTCAAGGTACAATAAATGTATGAAAAGAAGAAAAAAATACGTCAGTTATTTTCTGTTTGCCTTTTCTCTTTCCATTTTAATCTTTGTTTTTACAATTTCCGTATAATTTTACTTCATAATACTAATTTATATTATAATAATGCCATATAATTCAATTGGATTTCCCCACGAATTTGTCAATTACCTCACTGTATTGATCGTAACAGTCTGATATTTCACGATATTTGACTGGTCTTTTTATATGAATTACTCTATAGAATTGACTACCAAATCATGAAAAAGAAAATCTTAGGTATAGTTCGCGAATGAGCAGTTATAAATTATTGTATACAAATGCCCATATATCATCAAATATTCAATATATTACTTATTTAATTGCAGTATACTGCTTCTACTGTTCTTGAAGTCAAACGTGTACTTTACATTTCCGAATTTCACGAACAATTTGTCAAGAATTTCAGTAGATATTCGATAAACCGTGTAAAAACGGTACCTTCCTGCCACTGGCCCTTAATCTTTGGACACCAGTATATATGTACAGTTTATAATACTTAAAATAATAAGCCCAAAAACAGTCTACTTCTTTTATTATTACTTTAATGCAGCGTTTCTGAAAAAACGGTCCTCGAATACTGGGTTTGTGGTCTTAATAAATTTCCAAAAAAGAAAGAAAAAAATTTACGGGAATTGCATATCACACATAGTATCTGAAAAACTCATTGTTTAGAAATTACGCACGAGAATGGGCAGGTTGTCCGCAGAACAATCTGACATACATAAGTGTTTCGTACTTGAAAAAAGAGTTAGCACCACTGCTGCAAGGCATAATTGCCAAGTCTCGGGAATTTTGACTACCACTATCTTCAAAAAGCATTTCAATTTTTAGGCGAAAAAATCTGCGATTATATACAGCGAATATTTCTATATGAAAAATGTGGTTATCAAAAATCGGTAGACTTCGCAAATGTGCTTTAAATCCGCGTTATAATTGCATAAAAAATAGCTCAACTTTGGGTTTTTATTTTGAGAACGTAGACAAGACTAAGTTCATTCTGTTATCTCTCAAATGTTTATTAATATTTTAAGAATTGAATCCCATTTTATTTTATGAAAAATAAACTAAACATGGCGTCAAATTTGGCGGTCTGACGAATGTAAGTTTTGAAAAACACGTACGTTCATCTACGTAAACAATCTACGTAGGTTCAAGATTATTCAAAGCAGTCTGAAATCAGAAATGCATTTAGTTATGTTATGCATACAATGTGTTATGAAATAAATATAAAACAACATTGAAACAGAAAAAAAGACAAAATTGTGGAGACGAAAGATTTATATTAATTTTTCCACTTATTCGTTTGGCTTTTATCGTGCTGACAGTATATTTGACATAGGCAATGTTAACATATAGGTTCATTCTACAGTGGTGGCCAAAAGTTTGGACATTTTTTGAAAGTTCCATGTTTTTCAACTTTGTGTGCTTGTAGAATATATTAATTTTCACTTAAATACAAACGTTTATAAATGAAATTAAAGGTAATTTAATGTATAATTTAATAATAGAAACAGTATTACAATATCTGTATTACAAAAAAAAGTTATGCTCATTTTAGTAGAACAAACACAAATCGTTTTGAATAAAGACGTGTTTTGTCATAAAAGCGTACTAGCCAATCACACTGTTCGGAGGACAAATCAAATGTCTGTAACTATAGTTTGGGTTATTATTTGGATGGTCAGAGTTATTGTTATGAAAATATTTTGCGGAATGATGCATACTAGTACAATTATAGAGTGTTGCTGTTTTTGAATATTTAAAGTCCTTTTTTTAAATTAAACTAATTTTAAACAATGTCATCAACAAGAAGAACTAATTGGACATCTACAAAAAGAAGCCGAATTGTCATATTGAGATAAAATGGCCTCTTTTATGCTGAAACTGCAAGGCAAGTAGGTGGTTCAGTGACTTGTTCTGGTATACGAAAGTTCTGTTTACGTTACGAAAAAACGAAATCAATGGAAAATAAGGCCAAATCAGGCCGCAAAAAATGCACAATTGCTACTGCCGATAGAAAAATTAAACGGCTATGCCTTCAAGATAGAACAATTTCATCAGATGCCATTAGATGTGAAATGAATGCAGCGGGTATTGTAGTAAGTTCAAGAACAATAGGAAGAAGGTTATCAGGATTTGGACTACAAGCTAGAATTCCAAAGAAAAAAACCATATTTAAATCAAAAGCAACGCGAAAAACGAGTTACGTGGGCACAAGAACACATTAAATGGTCAGAAAATCAATGGAAGCAAGTAATCTGAGCGATGAGAGTAAAATATCGCTCTTTGGTAGTGATGGTAGAAAATACATGAGACGTAGAGTAGCAGAAGCACTTCATCCTGATTGCATTGCAGCAACTACAAAAAAACCCAACAAATGTCATGATTTGTGCATGTATGTCTGTAGATGGTGTGCGCCAAATTCAAGTGATTGATGGAATCCTGAATGCCAAAAAATACATCGAAACTGTCCTGGAACCATAATTGATACCTTTCATCAGGGATCTCTCCCCAACAACGCACCGTTTATTTTTCAGCAGGATTCAGCTCCATGCCACACAGCAAAAGTATGCAAAGCATGGTTTCAAAGTAAAGGCTTAGATATATTACCATGGCCAGGAAACAGCCCTGATCTCAATCCAAATGAAAATTTGTGGCGACGTTTGAAAATTCTTGTACGAAAAAAACGTCCATCCAATAAAAGACAACTTATTGAAGCTATAATTGATTCTTGGCACCATGCGATTACGAAAGATGAACTCCAAACACTCGTTGACTCGATGAAAAGACGCTGTGAAGCTGTCTTAAAAAATAAGGGTTATCCTACTAAGTATTGATTGTGTAAGTACCACTTTAAAAAAATGCAAATCTAAGATAGATCTTACTCTTAGTTGCATAACTTTTTTTGTAATACAGATATTGTAATACTGTTTTTATTATTAAATTCTACATTAAATTACCTTCAATTTGATATATAAACGTTTGTATGTAAGTGAAAATTAATATATTCTACAAGCACACAATATTGAAAAACATGAAACTTTCAAAAAATGTCCACACTTTCGGCCACCACTGGATGTTCCTAAGAGCTTAGTTTGCTAGAAAATTTTTAAAGTAAATTGGTTGAATCAACATAATCTACGTAGGTTTGAAAAATCTTGTTTACAAAAAATGCGTTTAAAGTTTTCGTAAATACTTTGACCTATAGAATTTTTGCCATTCGTCTGTTTTGAACATAAAATCTTTTTAATTATTATTATATGATAGGGGGGCGATCCGAACATAGATTTGAAGTCTGATTTTCAAAATCGAAAACTTTGAAAGTGTAAATGTTTATTTTAAATACGTTAATTTACACTTAGCCGAATATTCTTGGGTACAAGAGTTCTTCCGTTTATTATTTTGCATATCAGCGACTTGTTGTTCTAGCTAGCAGAACACTTTTCTCAGAGCTGGAAATACTGCATTCTACATACCAAATTCATCTGAATTGACTTTGTAAGTCTTGGCTTTTAGACCAATAGGAATTCCCACAACGCAACGTTGATAGTTCTTATTAAAGAAAATAGCTTTCATTAAATAAGTTTGTAGCTTATTTAATTATACAAACACTTATTAAAGCTTTTATATAAGTGTTATAAATAAAACAAAAATCTATATAAGTAGCGATTTGAACAGTCTTATAACTTAGGTATCCCTCTTCGGACGGAACGGCAGTGCATTCGACAGACAGTAACAATCGAAGTAATGAATGGATTCAAAAACCTTTTTAGCAGTACATTCTGTTCAATTATATGTTTCAAAAAATAAAAGAATTATCGATTTTTTTCATGGAAAAAGTGAAGTTTAATCATTTATTGTATGAAACAAAGATAGTTGTAATTTCTTACTCAGTTTAATATTTGTAACAGAAAGCAAATATTAGAATATTCTAACATTGTTCTACAGTAATAAAAACGCGATGATGAGAAGTATTATCATTTACAAAGATTGTCAAATAGAAAACATTTTACATTTTTGCGACGACCGTTTTGAAAGAGTTTTCTCATTGAATTGCGGAAAGAAAACAATTAATTGGCTCCCTTGAATTAAAAAAAAAAAAAAAAAACCTTAGCTTTGATGAAAGAAGCTCAAATTGAATTTCCGAATCGATTTTTTTTTTTTTTTTCGAATTTAATTATCAGTAGACGGAGACTATAATTCCCAATCTTCTTTCTCTGGTAAAATATAGGAAATCAAATACTGTACCCATTTCCGATTCTAATTTTAATGATACAAATTGGCGGGTTTTATGATGCATGAATAATGTATTTTTTTATTTTTTTTTAATATCAGAAAGAAACTCTAACACAATGAAAGCAAAATGTCATTCTAGTACGGTTTATATAAAAATCTTCCCACGGAGCTTACCTATTCAAAACAAATACCAAAAGTGTACCAAGCACGTATTGACATAAATAAATACAAAAATATTTTTGTGCGTAAGAATAATTTTTTTGTCCACAGAGATAGCAAGTGTTTTACTAGGTTTAGCCGTTAAAAAATTTTGAACTCGTAAAAAATAACTCCTATATAACAACTGGTAATAAATGACTATTTTTTAATGTTTAAAGACTGCTATCATTTTTAGCACATATTTTGTCCAAGAGACCATCGATGATCCAGTGTGCAAATTTTGACAATGTTAACCCTTTTAAAGGTGGTAGTATATACGGTGGTGGCCAAAAGTTTGGACATTTTTTTGAGTCTCATGTTTTTCAACTTTGTGTGCTTGTAGAATATGTTAATTTTCACTTAAATGCAAACGTTTATATATCAAATTGAAGGTCATTTAATGTAGGATTTAATAATAAAAACAGTATTACAATATCTGTAATACACAAAGTTATGCTCATTTTAGTAGAACAAACAAACACAAATCGTTCTGAATAAGGACGTGTTTTGGAATAAAAGCGTACTAGCCAATCACAAACACTGTTCTGAGGAACAATAAAATGTCTGTAATTATAGTTTAGGTTATTTGTATGGTAAAAGAGTTATCGTTGTGGAAATATTTTGCGGAATATGGATTTTAGTACAATTAAATAGAGTATTGCTGTTTTTGAATATTTAAAGTACTTTTTTTTAAATTAAACTAATTTTAAACAATGTCATCAACAAGAAGAACTAATTGGATATCTACAAAAAGAAGCCGAATTATCATATTGAGGGAAAATGGCCTCTTATGCTGAAATTGCAAGACAAGTTGGTGGTTGAGTGACTTGTTCTGGTGTACGAAAGTTCTGTTTACGTTATGAAAAAACGAAATCAGTGGAAAATTTGGCCAAATCAGGCCGAAAAAATGCACAAGTGCTACTGCCGATAGAAAAATTAAACGGCTATGCCTTCAAGATAGAAAAATTTCATCAGATGCCATTAGATGTGGAATGAATGCAGCGGGTATTACAGTAAGTTCAATAAAAATAAGAAGTAGGTTATCAGGATTTGGACTACAAGCTAGAATTCCAAAGAAAAAAACCATATTTAAATCAAAAGCAACGCGAAAAACGAGTTACGTGGGCACAAGAACGCATTAAATGGTCTGAAAATCAATGGAAGCAAGCAATCTGGAGCAATGAGAGTAAAATATCGCTCTTTGGTAGTGATGGTAGAAAATACGTGAGACGTAGAGTAGAAGTACTTCATCCTGATTGCATTGAAGCAACTACAAAAAACCCAACAAATGTCATGATTTGGGCATGTATGTCTGCAGATGGTGTGGGCTGAATTAAAGTGATTGATGGCATTATGAATGCCAAAAAATACATCGAAACTGTCCTGGAACCAAAATTGATACCTTCCATCAAGGATCTCTTCCCCAACAACGCACCATTTATTTTTCAGCAGGATTCAGCCCCATGCCACACAGCAAAAGTATGCAAAGCATGGTTTCAAAATAAAAGCTTAGATATATTACCATGGCCAGGAAACAGCCCTGATCTCAATCCAATTGAAAATTTGTGGCGACGTTTGAAAATTCTTGTACGAAAAAAACGTCCGTCCAATAACAGACAACTTATTGAAATTTTAATTGATTCTTGGCACCATGTGATTACGAAAGATGAACTCCAAACACTCGTTCACTCGATGAAAAGACGCTGTGAAGCTGTCTTAAAAATAAGGGTTTTCCTACTAAGTATTGATTGTGTAAGTATTACTTTTAAAAAATGCAAAAATAAGATAGATCTTACTATTAGTTGCATAACTTTTTTTGTAATGCAGATATTGTAATACTGTTTTATTATCAAATTCTATATTAAATTACCTTCAATTTGATATATAAACGTTTGTATTTAAATGAAAATTAATATATTCTAAAAGCACACAAAGTTGAAAAACATGAAACTTTAAAAAAAATGTCCATACTTTTGGCCACGACTGTATGTATACGCTTTAATTATAATTTCCAACTGCCAAAATTGTAGCAGATTTTTTTTGTATAGAATTTTATTGATTAATGAGCGTGAAGAAAAGCATTATTTTATTTTGAAATACATTTGTTTGTAAATTCTGGTAGTAACCACTCATTCCAAAATTTTAACAATAGAATTATTTTGCTTCTGAAATTGGTAATGTTTTTAAGGCTTTTGAGATGTATACGTTAGATAAAAGGTGCGTATGAGGTTTTTTTTAATACCAGTATTTTTAAATCGTAAATTTTCTGTTGTCTAATCGTAAAATTACTGTATTAAATAAGGCGATGAATACGGAATATTTACATACAAAATTAAAATGTCGTTAAATGACGCTTCTCAGTAAGTACAATCGGAATACTGTATTAATTGTAAATAGTCGATGCATATTTATACATGGACATAAAAAGTTTCAAGGAGAAAAAAAAAATATGTATGCAAATCTTTTTCTGAACTTCTGCAGATTTTAAATATTTTAAATAATTCTAAATTAAAATAAATCATTTTTAAACTTCAGAAAAAAAGGAAAATGTCAAATTTTGAACTCTGCGAAGATTTGTAATGAAAAAAAAAAGAATGTCATTACAAACATAGAATTTTAATCTTCCGGAAACAAATTTTAGAATCAATGCTGACAGATCTTTTATGTAAAGTTCTTTAAAAATATAAGATAATTACCTGGGTCATCAATATATGTATGCATGAGTGTCGTCGTTTATGGAAAATTTGTTAATGATTTTAAAATTTAAAGAAATTTTTATTTGTTATATGTAATATTTTATAAATTTCAAAATAATCATTGAATGCATTTTTATTTTACTACTGTTATTTATTGCTTTCATATACGGGTTTTTTACGACAACGGCCAAAACCTTCGAAAAAGAATGATACAAATAAATAACAAATGACCATAAAACGGGAAATAGTAGCTCATTCCCTGAAATGCTACAGGGCGTTTTCTAATTTAGGAGTAAAACCTATTTAAATTGCAAGTGCAATTGATGCAAAAACAAATTAAAGTCCGAATGTTTATACGGATTACAATTTCAAGAAGGAATGAAGAAATTACAAAGTGGGGACTTTTTATATTCATGACTAACTGTACTCGAGAGCTAGAAGAAGTCGTTAAATTATTCACAATTTAAATTCCTATTTTTGCTATAAATATATTATAGGGCATACAAATTTAAACGGTGACGTATTAATTTATTGAACTAATGTCATAGATATTCTAGTAAAAAAATTAGCATTTATGATGTTTTATTCTTATTGTGATTTAATAGGTAAGCTGAAAATAAATCAATTCAAAATAATCCATTACTTGTTTGTTTCAATAATACGTTAAAAATTTTGAATTATTTATATTTAATATGTACATATAAATTTTAAATACAAAGTTACATTTTACGTGAAACAATTGTATATATTATCGATTTGATATTGTCAGGTACTATCATTCAAGCAATTATTTCAAAAATACTTAATACTTTTCCGATAGTATTTGGATACTGGCAGGTTTAATCCGAATTAAAATTTTTGTATTTCATTTAAAAATTCATTTTAATTTAAAATGTGAAGCACAATCGTTAGAAAACATCATTTATACATTACTTGAATAATGACTAGTTTAATAAGATATAATAAAATCTTATATTGCAAATAACAGTCTACGTTTCCCTTTTAGTAATTAAAAAAATATATCGACCACAAAATCTATAATTTATTCAATAATAATTAATCTGGTTTTATAGAAACTTAAAGTAATACTCAAAAGTAAGAATTAGATAGAAAATAATTTTAATGCAGATTTAAAAGTTTTTAAAATATTTTCTTTCATTTATAAAAATCCACGTATTTATAAAATCTTAAGCGGATTATTAGATTATTTTCTTCTGATAGAAAACGTGAATTGAATACTCTGCTGATTCTGATATTTAAATAATTGTTCAATTTTCCAAAATTTTGATGTTGAGTTCTGTATCATAAGCATCAAAACTCTTTCAGGAATAATCTTAAGATAACTAGGATTTTATCACATAGTTTTTATTACATTATTTACTACAATTTTAAAAATGGATAAAATACCCTTTTGGGATTCTATTAAAACTTATATTCTTATAATTCTATAACTTCGCAAACACGTTACATATATTACTGTAAAAGCCGGAAGTGTGATAAATCATAGCATTTACAAAATAGATTTGGTAACAGCCCCAAGAATGCTTCAAAAGACTTTCATTTCGAAATTTTACTAAACAATTATGTTAAAGTCTGACATTTATGGAATGTTTTTGTTAGAAGTTCGAAAGAATTGATGAGCTTGACCATAAGTTTCAGAAATTTCATGCTAAGCGCATTCCACTACTTTACGCATATATTTAGTGTATTCAATCACACATTTAATTATTTATACTTATTTAAAGACTAAGTGAGTTCAATATCAAATTGACACAACTTTTGTATCACATTAAACTCTCTATTTGTTTATTAAAGTTACAATTACTACCTTTTTGGTGTTACATTTAAACAAAAAGACTGGAATAACATAAAACATAACTTTATATATCATTAAACTTAATTATTCAGAGTAAAAAGCGCTATTTCGTTTAGTACGTACCTGAAAAATAGTCCTCAGTTTTGTGTATACTATTTAATATTAGAAGTATATCTTACATATTGTTGATGTCATAACAAAGGTAACTACGATATTGTTTCGCTTGTACAGCTCATGCATTGACGTCTAAATCTGGAATAATATAAATTTTTACATCATCGGATTAATGAAAAGGGTACTTTTAAATGAAATTTGATTGAAAAACTGTACCTCAATATGCTGTTATCAATTCCTAGTTAAATTGGGTCCATTAAACATTATTTCGTAATGCGATCAATTTCTTCTCTCTTGATAGCTCTATTTTCATTACTTGTGCAAAATGAAACACTTTCAAAAATTCTAAAGTGTTATTTGTATCATAGACTCAAATAAGTGATGTAAGGCTCTACAGACAAATGTTATACTTAGGATTGAGTAATCTAACCTTTCAGGTTCTTCCCGAATGGCCAACAATCATGAGCATCGTGTAGGAGACGTTGAACATTTCTACAAAAGTATCATAGTGCAAGATTTCGTTTTTGTCTCCAGATAACTGCGTTTTATGTTACTCTTTGCGTGTTATCATTGTATATTGACCATGTAATAGCTTTTCAACGTGTTATAATGAACTGTTTATTTTTCATAATATTCAAATTTTAATTGCTTAATAGGCGTTATAGCCAACATAGTGAAAAAGTACCCAAGCCGGGATTCAAACCCGGGTCATCAGATTAGCGCACTGACGTTCTACCAACTGAACCACTTGGGAATCATTGGGACTGATTTCGTGTTTGCCCCAGGGTTGGTGGCTCACGGAAAATATTCCATCTTGTGCTGCGTTTGTAGCCTTGCCAACATGTTATAGTGAGAAAGTTCCAAGCTGATTACCGTTCCCTAGTGGTTCAGTTGGTAGAACGTCAGTGCGCTAATCTGATGACCCGAGTTCGAGTCCTGGCTTGGGTACTTTTTCACTATGTTGGCTATACGCCTATTAAGCAATTAAAATTTGAATATTATGAATGCAAGGTGTGAGAAAATTTTCTCTGGAAAAAATTTCAAGTATTAAAATATGTTTATTTTTCATTAAAAATTTTAGCTTCTTTCACGTAATTTTTTAATAATTGTATCTCAAGTTTTTTATCTGTTATCCTCTTTATTGTTCATTATTTAACAAAAAAATAAGCATAAATTTAATTTTTCGAACTTAAAATTTCTTGAATGAAATTAAATGAAAAAAAAAAAGTAAAATATATTGTCACAAAAGCAAACTGATTCTAGATCAAGGGTTATCAACAACTCAACCACATGTCGCATATCTACCGGTAATTTGAAGAGTACCCTTCAACTTATTTAGTCACATAATTTGAAATTAATTTATGCGATTACATTAGGCCGCTGTTACTATACGACAAAAGTGGTATCCCTGCGGCCGATGATTGAGCTTTTGGTAACTCCTGTATCGTATGGTAGCCGCTCACACTATTTATATATCTTCCTATGAGTGTGAGGTCGCACTCTTCTATTAGGCGTAAAGATGTCTTCAATTAAGCAGGCCTCCCTCCTCTCAATGTTACCCCCACTGATCAGAACATTCAGATCTTAACGAAAATTGTACTGGTGAGTAATTTAATGTTCCCGGTACTGAATCCTAATTGTGATTCTTCGAAAATTATTTATAAAACCATAACACATTGTCTTTTACAACTCTATGTATATTTTAAAAATGTATCTATAAAGTATTTGTTATTAAGGGGTGAATAGATAAGAGAAACTCAATTATCATATCAAAATGGTGCATTGTCATTTAAAAAATGAAATATGGTGTAATTTACTATTTGCAGACGACCGCTTTAGACAAACGAAACTACATACAACTATAAAGACCTTCAAATGAATTAAAATGGTACTTCTCGTTTGGTTTTGCAATATTTTAACTCTCGTTACAGCTAGCGATCGGATTTTTTGGGGTAAGCTGAACATTAGTTTAAAATGTATAGCACACATTTTAATATTATTCACTTACATTAAAATTCATTTAAAGTTAATTATTCATATCACCTAAACTTTTCGAAATTTGTTTGCTTATACGTCGTGAATAATAATAATATTGAAAAAAATATTTTTAAAAAGTGCAAATATTTTTAAAGAACGTTATTTTGCATTAACACTAATGCCAGATACGAGAAATTAATTTCTCTTTCAGAAATCTCGCTGTTTTTATATTGGAAAAATCATTAAAGGTTTTCTTAATGATTTTTCACTAGGATAACAACTTACTAGAATTTATCGACCATCGATACTTTCAATTAATGAACTATATTTTTTTAATGAAAAATAAGTTGATTTTGACAGAAAATTCAGCATTATTTATAAAATCTTCGAATAACCTACTACTGGTGAAAAACCGTTAGGTATATTTACAATTTATTATTTTGTATGCAGAATATGCACAGGTTAAATACCAATATAAAAACTAGAAAACAAAAAAAATTCAGAAATTCGCTTTAACGTAACTGAATTTTATTTTATTTTATCAATGTTTTCAAAAAGTTAGGAAATGAATAACTGTCTTTTTTTTTTTTGTCTTAGGTAATTTTTTTTTTTTTTTTTTTTTTTTTTTTTTTTTTTTTTTTTGGAAATAACTGAAGAATTTATGCAATCGAAAGTATTTTATCGTTTATATTAAAGTTTCATGCATAATTCTGTAATATTAAGAAACTTTTGCGTAATTTTAAGTCTAAATTTTGTGTCTAAAAGACTGTCGGCACCGATATGGTAAAGTACATCTTCAGGTTGAAAACAAAATAAAGAGATATAAAAAAGTTTTCATCTTTTAAGTTTTCAAAAAGTGAGGAGGTGCAGTTAGCGCTATTTTAAATTAAGTTGTTATTCATAATTTCTATTGCAAATAGACTGTTTGCTGTAGTCATACGTTAAACTCACTCGTAAACCAATATTTTAACTTTTCTTTATAATTAAGATAATTAATATAATTTCGTTATAATTAATATAAGAAAAAAATAGAAATGCTGCTTCAGCAAACAGGAAAAATCCGTGCAATACAAATATCCAATGGCCTATCATTTCTTAGTACTTTAGGTGGCTTGCACGTATAAAATTTCGAAAGATTCACTGATGGTATCATATGAGGACGTAATGCAACGGGGAAAATTTTATTTGCAATTGCCTTTATAAATTCGTCGCTTTTATTTTAAAGAAATGAATTTTGATTTCATTTTTCACGTGGAAATCGTTCAATATAAAATTAAGTATTGTAGAAATAATTTTATTGTGAATTTTTAATTGTTGGCAACTGCTATAACGAAAAATGTTTAAATTAATAGAAAAATAGTGTTATATTTGTTTTTTATTTATATCTCTATATTAAAACAATGCGATTTTTTCAAATTTTATGATTTTGAGCTTCATAGTAGGTATTCAATTATAAGTACACAAAATTTCATTTGTGTAAGTTATATAGATTCTGAGAACTGGCTCTGTGACGGATAGACAACGTAGCGAGACAAAAAGGGTTTCGTGAGATGAACGGAACTCTAAAAATATATGTTCTTAATTGTAATAATAGTATACATAGAATAATAGTCCAAATGAATTGAAATATATAAAGTAATAAGTTGAAAAACATCAGTTCACTATATTTAACGATGATTTATGTATAGAGTAAAACATAGCATGAAAACTAATTAGCTTTTTTCATTATTTATTATTAATTTCTATAGCAGTTACTGTCACTTGTTCTGACCAGAAAATTTGGCACGAAACTTGGCAAGTTTATATCTAGCAATGGGATTTAAAAATATATATATTTTTGTCTTCTTATTTAATTTTTAAAATATATTTGATTTTTTAAAAACATTTCAGTACACATTTAAGTCTTAATTTTTACCCCTGTACTAATTTTGAAGTTTTTCAACTGACAGTTTTAAATATAATAATATCTTTAGAACACTTTAAAGTTTTAGAATTTTTTCTAAATCTCGAATATTTTAACAACCACTCTTAGCAAGCCCGTTGCTTTGTGTAAAATGAAATGTTTTCAAAACGAGCTCTAGAAGCATGGATTATTCTTTAATTAAGGAATCTTATTCCGAAATATTTCGATGTAGATGGTGTCCACTTTTACCACTTCTCGTAATATTGTTATATTTCAAACAACGAAATGTAAATGTTGATGGAAATTCTGTTTAATTATCTTTAATATTGTTATTGTTCTGTAAAAGGATGATGGTTAGGACTAGAATAAGATACTCTGTATTTCTAACTGAATAATTGAATTAGGTCCCCACATAAAATTGTTTATTGTAGTATGCTCTAGCACAGCTTAAATTTTGCCTAAAATATTTTGATTTACTCAGTATAAATAATCAATGCCCGTGTAACAGTAGGTAATTTAATACTTGGAAATTTTTCCAGAGAAAATTTCTCACGCCTTGCATTCAAAATATTCAAATTTTAATTGCTTAATAGGCGTATAGCCAACACAGTGAAAAAGTACCCAAGCCGGGACTCGAACCCGGTTCATCAGATTAGCGCACTGACGTTCTACCAACTGAACCACTTGGGAACGATACTCAGCCTGGAAATTTTTCACCATAACACGTTGGCAAGGCTACAAACGCAGCACAAGATGGAATATTTTCCGTGAGCCGCCAACCCTGGGGCAAACACGAAATCAAAGAAAATCCAGCATCGACAATTGAATAAATTCATATTTAATACTTGGAAATTTTTCCAGAGAAAATTTCTCACGCCTTGCATTCATAATATTCAAATTTTAATTGGTGTATAGGCGTATAGCCAACATAGTGAAGCGTAGTTGTAGCCTTGCCAACATGTTATGGTGAAAAAGTTCTTGGCTGAGTATCGTTCCCATGTGGTTCAGTTGGTAGAACGTCAGTGCGCTAATCTGATGACCCGGGTTCGAGTCCCGGCTTGGGTACTTTTTTACTACGTTGGCTATACGCCTATTAAGCAATTAAAATTTAAATAGTAGGTAATTTTTTTCATAAATTGTATGAGGCATACATTAATTTAGTTCGCGTATGACATCCTTTGAAATGAACGAAGCAGATCTATCAATGTTTAACAAGAGCAAAAATCCATGCATAAGGCATAGGTTATAAAACACATTCCAACACTGACAGAATATTATTAAGAAATTTAATTTTTCTATATACAGTAATCTCTCACTTATACGTTGGTGCAAGGGACTAACCAAATACGACGCATAAACGAGAAAGGCACATAAATGAAATCAAAGTACAAATTAAATTTGAAATGTTAAGACAAAATGAATCTTTAAATGGTTAAATGTACATGCAAAATAAGAAAAAATATGATTTATTTAGATAGATAAAGATTTACAAATTCAAATCTAAATTACATGCATCCCAAAATTGAAATTTCTTTTTAAATAATCTACAATTGAAGTCTCTTTATAATCTTGATGTCTGTCCCTAAAAATAGCTTCTTTCGAGTTCATTGAAACATGAATATGTTGAAACAGATGTATCAACTCGTTGTATGTAGTGTCGGAGGGTTTGCAAAAGTCGGTTGGAAGGTGTTCCTACGTTTTCTTCGTTATTTGATTTCAACTTCACTGGTATCAACTTGAATTTTTGCAGCTATATCACTCATTTCTGCTGTGATTACATTTTCATAAATATCTACAAAATCAAAATATATAGAAAAATTCCATATAATACGAACGTCAAATTCCCCTTATCAAATTTATAAAACGCAATGTAAACACATTGATAATTTGTGTTACTACATAGGTGCAATAATTCAAAACACAGTTTTAAAGGATTAAAACTAAAGGATTAAAACTAGACACAGCTCCGAATGGCACGCTCTGGACACTGTTCCAGAGCTTAGCTTACAGTCCATGGGTTTCTCCCATTTTGGACCTGCCCAGAGCGCGCCATTCGGAGCTGCGTCTTCTCGACTGCTTGTTTTCATCTGAGGAAGGCTAATGTTTAGTCGAAAGCTCATGAATTTTAACATCTAATAGTTTTAATGTTTTTAAACTGTGTTTTGAATTATTGCAGCTCTGTAGTAACACAAATTATCAGTATGTTTACATTGTGTTTTATAACTACGAAATCGTTAAAATTAATTATTCCTCATAAAACAGCATTCCATTATTCCTCTAATTCTGGTTGATCTTTGGCATAAGAGATCTTTGGCATCATTTTCAAATTCCTCCAGAAGGAAGCCTTTTTTTAAACAGTCTTCATAGTAGTAGCAGGTGTGAAGGGGTGTGATCCAGAAATGCAGCTAATAATAGTGTCCAGACAACAAATGCAAAAAGATAACCAATTGACTTCCCCTTTACAAACCGATGTCAAGTTTCTTGAAAAGTACATGTGTCGAATGGGAAGAAATGGCAAGAAACTCTTGAAATATCTCTCAACGCATATGTGAGAGATATAAGTCATGTTGCTACGCATGAAAGAAAAAAAATCGTTATATCTTTTTCCGGGACTACCGAAAATCTATGTAAAACTGAGAGAGACGCATAAAAAAGGCGAAGTATAAGCAAGATATTACTGTAATTAAAAGGGATATCTAAATTAGATTTAAAAATAAAATTCACTGCAAACGAGTTTCTTTCATAGACCATAATGTAACGGATTTATTTTGGGTGCTTCCAATAAACAAACTATAAATGCTTCACACTTCATTTTCAATAACGAACATTCTACGTTAAAACTCATAAACGCATAAAATTCACACGTCAATCCTAAAAAATTTATGCGAGTTACAGAAAGGACAGACGGTTTGTTGGTCAGAAAGCCAGACGGACAGGCAAACCATTCATAGATATTTTTCAACTCCTGTTAGAAAACGTTATAAAAACGTTAGACAAAAACGTTGACAAAAGTGAAATAGAAACTTTACACATATAACACATACTGAGAAACTGAGAATTCGCAACTTTTTATTTCACAACGTTTATATCATCTGTACCTTTTCTTATACAATTTGCTTGTTTACATTAGACAAAAACTTTGACAAAACAGATATAGAAGCTTTATACGCGTGCTGAGACACTGATAATTATTTTACATTAGACAAAAACGTTAACAAGAGAGAAATAGATGCAATATAACGCGTATATTTACACATATAACACGTGCTGAGTAACTCAGAATTTTAAAAATTTTATTTTACAATGTTTATATCATCTGTGCCTTTCCTTATACTGTTTGCTGTTTACATTAGACAAAAACGTTGACAAAAAAGAGAAAAAGAAGCTTTTCTCATATAACGCGTGCTCAGAAACTGTGAATTATTTTACATTAGACAAAAACGTTGACAAAAGAGAAATAGAAGCAATATAACACATGCTGAGTAACTGAGAATTTTCAAAATTTTATTTTACAATGTTTATATCATCTGTGCCTTTTCTTATACTGTTTTTGCTGTTCATATTAGACAATAAAGTTGCCAAAAGAGAAATAAGAGCTTTACACATATAACGCGTGTTGAGACACTGAGAATTCTTTTACATTAGACAAAAACGTTAACAAAAGAAAAATAGATGCAGTATAAAGCGAATATTTACACATATAACGCGTGCTGAGTAACTGAGAATTATATTTTATTTCAGAATGTTTATATAATCAGTAGCTTTTCTTATACAATTTGCTTGTTTACATTAGACAAAAACTTTGACAAAAGAGAAATAGAAACTTTACACATATAACGCTTGCTGAGACTCTGAGAATTATTTTACATTAGAAAAAAACGTTGACAAAAGAGAAATAGATGCAATATAACACGTATATTTACTCATATAACACGTGCTGAGGAATTGAGAAATTTCAAAATTTTATTTTACAATGTTTATATCATCTGTGCCTTTTCTTACACTGTTTGCTGTTTACATTAGACAAAAACGTTGATAAAAAAGAGAAAAAGAAGCTTTACTCATATAACGCGTGCTCAGAAACTGTGAATTATTTTACATTAGACAAAAACGTTGACAAAAGAGAAATAGAAGCAATATAACGCGTATATTTACACATATAACGCGTGCTGAGTAACTGAGAATTATAAATATTTTATTTCAGAATGTTTATATAATCAGTGCCTTTTGTTATACAATTTGCTTGTTTACATTAGACAAAAACTTTGACAAAAGAGAAATAGAAACTTTACACATATAACGCGGGCTGAGACTCTGAGAATTATTTTACATTATACAAAAACGTTAAAAAAAGAGATATATAAACAGTATAACGCGTATATTTACACATATATCGCGTGCTGAGAAACTGACAATTATTTTACATTAGAAAAAAACGTTGACAAAAGAGAAATAGATGCAATATAACACGTATATTTACACAGATAACGCGTGCTGAGCAACTTGGAATTCGCAATCTTTTATTTCACAATGTTTTTATATTATCTGTGCCTTTTCTTATACTGTTTGCTGTTCATATTAGACAAAAAAGTTGACAAAAGAGAAATAGCAGCTTTACACATAACGCGTGTTGAGACACTGACAATTATTTTACATTAGACAAAAACATTAACAAGAGAGAAATAGATGCAATATAACGCGTATATTTACTCATATAACACGTGCTGAGGAACTGAGAATTTTCAAAATTTTATTTTACAATGTTTATATAATCTGTGCCTTTTCTTATACTGTTTGCTGTTTACATTAGACAAAAACGTTGACAAAAAAGAGGAAAAGAAGCTTTACTCATATAACGCGTGCTCAGAAACTGTGAATTATTTTACATTAGACAAAAACGTTGACAAAAGAGAAATAGAAGCAATATAACGCGTATATTTACACATATAACGCGTGCTGAGAAAATTCGCAAGCTTTTATTTCACAATGTTTTTATATTATCTGTGCCTTTTCTTATACTGTTTGCTGTTCATATTAGACAAAAAAGTTGACAAAAGAGAAATAGAAGCTTTACGCATATAACGCGTGCTGAGACACTGACAATTATTTTACATTAGACAAAAACGTTAACAAGAGAGAAATAGATGCAATATAACGCGTATATTTACACATATAACACGTGCTGAGGAACTGAGAATTTTCAAAATTTTATTTTACAATGTTTATATAATCTGTGCCTTTTCTTATACTCTTTGCTGTTTACATTAGACAAAAACGTTGACAAAAAAGAGAAATAGAAGCTTAAGACATGTAATACGTGCTTAGAAACTGTGAATTATTTTACATTAGACAAAAACGTTGACAAAAGAGAAATAAAAGCAATATAACACGTGCTGAGAAATTGAGAATGCGCCATTTTTAATTTCAGAATGTTTATATAATCAGAGCCTTTTCTTATACAATTTGCTTGTTTACATTAGACAAAAACTTTGACAAAAGAGAAGTAGAAGCTTTACACATATAACGCGTGCTGAGACACTGAGAATTATTTTACATTAGACAAAAACGTTGACGAAATAGAAACTTTACACATATAACACATGCTGAGAAACTGATAATTATTTTACTTTAGATAAGAACGTTGACAAAATAGAAATAGAAGTTTTACACATATAACGCGTGCTGAGAAACTGAGAATTCGCAATTTTTTTATTTCACAACGTTTATATCATCTGTGCCTTTTCTTGTACAATTTGCTTGTTCAAATTAGACAAAAACTTTGACAAAACAGATATAGAAGCTTTACACATATAACGCGTTTGAGACACTGAGAATTATTTTACATTAGACAAAAACGTTAATGCGTGCTGAGAAACTGACAATTATTTTACATTAGAAAAAAACGTTGACAAAAGAGAAATAGATGCAATATAACGCGTATATTTACACATATAACGCGTGCTGAGACACTGAGAATTATTTTACATTAGACAAAAACGTTAACAAAAGAGAAATAGAAACAGTATAATGCGTATATTTACACATATAACGCGCGCTGAGAAACTGACAATTATTTTACATTAGAAAAAAACGTTGACAAAAGAGAAACAGATGCAATATAACACGTATATTTATACAGATAACGCGTGCTGATAAACTTTGAATTCGCAAACTTTTATTTCAAATTTTTTTTATATTATCTGTGCCTTTTCTTATACTGTTTGCTGTTCATATTAGACAAAAAAGTTGACAAAAGAGAAATGGAAGCTTTACACATATAACGCGTGTTGAGACACTGACAATTATTTTACATTGGACAAAAACGTTAACAAAAGAGAAATAGATGCAATATAACGCGTATATTTACACATATAACGCGTGCTGATTCACTGAGAATTATAAATATTTTATTTCACAATGCTTATATAATCTGTGGCTTTTCTTATACTGTTTGCTGTTCATATTAGACAAAAAAGTTGACAAAAGAGAAATGGAAGCTTTACACATATAACGCGTGTTGAGACACTGACAATTATTTTACATTGGACAAAAACGTTAACAAAAGAGAAATAGATGCAATATAACGCGTATATTTACACATATAACGCGTGCTGATTCACTGAGAATTATAAATATTTTATTTCACAATGCTTATATAATCTGTGGCTTTTCTTATACTGTTTGCTATTTACATTAGACAAAAACGTTGACAAAAAAGAGAAATAGAAGCTTAACACATATAATGCGTGCTTAGAAACTGTGAATTATTTTACATTAGACAAAAACGTTGACAAAAGAGAAAATAGAAGCAATATAACCAGAGGCGTAGCGTCAAGGGGGGCACGGATCACTTTACTACCAGTATTTTTATACACTATACTTGGTCTTATTTAATTCATACCGTTCAAAGATTAAATAAGGCTAAATGTAGTATATAATTATACTGGTAGTAAAATGATCGTGCCCCCCCCCCCCCCCCCGTGACGCTACGCCACTGAATATAACACGTGCTGAGAAACTGAGAATGCGCAATTTTTTATTTCAAAATGTTTATATAATCAGTGCCTTTTCTTATACAATTTGCTTGTTTACATTAGACAAAAACTTCGATAAAAGAGAAATAGAAGCTTTACACATATAACTTGTGCTGAGACACTGAGAATTATTTTACATTAGACAAAAACGTTAACAAAAGAGAAATAGAAACTGTATAATGCGTATATTTATACATATAACGCGTGCTGAGAAACTGACAATTATTTTACATTAGAAAAAAAAAACGTTGAAAAAAGATAAATAGATACAATATAACGCGTATATTTACACAAATAACGCGTGCTGAGAAACTGAGAATTCGCAAACTTGTATTTCACAATGTTTATATCTTCTGTGCCTTTTCTTATACTGTTTGCTGTTCATATTAGACAAAAAAGTTGACAAAAGAGAAATAAGAACTTTACACATATAACGCGTGTTGAGACACTGAGAATTATTTTACATTAGACAAAAACGTTGACAAAAGAGAAATAAAAACTTTACACATATAACACATGCTGAGAAACTGATACTTATTTTAAATTAGATAAAAACGTTGACAAAATAGAAATAGAAGTTTTACACATATAACGCGTGCTGAGAAACTGAGAATTCGCAATTTTTTTTTTTCACAACGTTTATATCAGCTGTGACTTTTCTTATACAATTTCATTGTTTACATTAGACAAAAACTTTGACAAAACCGATATAGAAGCTTTACACTCGTGCCGAGACACTGAGAATTATTTTACATTAGACAAAAACGTTAACAAAAGAGAAATAGAAACAGTATAACGCATATATTAAACATATAACGCGTGCTGAGTAACTAAGAATTATAGATATTTTATTTCACAATGCTTATATAATCTGTGCTTTTCTTATACTGTTTGCTGTTTACATTAGACAAAAACGTTGACAAAAAAGAGAAATAGAAGCTTAACACATATAATGCGTGCTTAGAAACTGTGAATTATTTTACATTAGACAAAAAAGTTGACAAAAGAGAAATAGAAGCTATAAAACACGTGCTGAGAAACTGAGAATGCGCAATTTTTAATTTCAGAATGTTTATATAATCTGTGCTTTTTCTTATACAATTTGCTTGTTTACATTAGACAAAAACTTTGACAAAAGAGAAATAGAAGCTTTACACATATAACGCGTGCTGAGACACTGAGAATTATTTTACATTAGACAAAAACGTTAACAGAATAGAAACAGTATAATGCGTATATTTACACATATAACGCGTGCTGAGAAACTGAGAATTCGCAAACTTGTATTTTACAATGTTTATATCGTCTGTGCCTTTTCTTATACTGTTTGCTGTTTATTTGAATTTATTAATACGAATTATAGTTCATCATTAAATGTAAAGCTTTTTCTCAGTGCTACAAGATATATTTTATATGTTGAATATCTGTAATCTAAAAGTAAAGATAAAAATATTTTTGCAAGACATTTTTTTTAATAGAATATTTTTTAATCTACATTATTTGAAAGGAAAGTATATATTTTATTTAAAAAATAAAATGCTCATGTGAGTAAAACACGGAAGTACGTGTTCTTAATATTTTTTTCTTGAGATATTTGACCCTATCTAGCCGATAAAAAGTATATTTTTGAACTTTATACTCTCTTGAAAATCTAGAAAGTGTATGAAAATAAATATGTCAGACGCAGGGGAGAATCAATCAAATGGTTCACCAGTTTTTCTGTATCTGGGATTTATAGCTTTATGTAACTAAAAGAAAAAGGTTTTCAGGGAATTTAAACTCTGTCTTAAAAAGCTGGAATACATCTGAAAATAAACGTATCGGCTTTTGGGAGAATAAATCATATAGTTAGCTTTATTTGAAAAAGATGAGCAATATATATTTTTTTCAAATTTTGGAATGGTTATTTTTTTTATAAATGTATGTAACGGAATCAATGAAGAGAAATAACAAGATCATAATTCAAAAATTATAGACCATTAAAAGTAAGTGTTTTTTAATATTTTTTTCCCGCGGAAAGAAATTCACAGTTTAAGAAAATATAAAAGGGAATTCTCTCAATTCTAACCTGTCTATTGCATTCACTGAAACCACTGATACCTTAGTGAGTAATTTGTGGCTTTTGATTCGCCACAAAAAAATGTAATTTTAAAAATGTAAAACCAAAATGCAAGGAAAAACCGAATGATTTTAAATGTATATAGGTTAGTAATGTTGAAAGAACTTGATTTAATTCATTTTGAAATTCAAAGGTATTATAACTATTTAACTATCTATAAAATTCTGCTGCAATGCGCAAATTGGTATGGAATGTTTTATATATATTCTTTTCAAATCACTTTTTGAGTAGCTTCTGTTTGAAATACATAGTTACTATAGCTGCATTGCGCATTTAATTGTGTATTTAATAATTATATATTATACAACAATGCTATTGTATCATTTGCTCATCTTTTGAATTTTCAAAATTCAATTTTATAACATCTATTTCGGGTTCTTTTTGTATTTTTACCAAAATTAATTTTGTTTTGACTTATTAACGCTTACGGTTTTTAGATATGTTGTCATATTCTGTCTACAATTTATGTTTAACTAATTGAATTGGAGATTCGGTTAGTAATGTTGAAAGAACTTGATTAATGTATTTTGAAATTCAAAGGTATTATAACTATATATATATATATATTTATTGTATTCATAGCTGCCAACTTTTACGCTTTTTTCCTACCACTGAAATTTAATATTAAATTTTACCTTATTAAATCGACAAAATCGTGTGATTACATAAGAAAAAATTTCTTATTAAATTTTAGTAATTAAAAAACCCCCTAAAAGTCGGCAGCTGTGCATATATTGAACTTGTGAAAGTCCAACAAAGCACATTATATAATTCAAACTTGGTCGTAGACATTAGTTTGTAAGTTTTTGAATCTGGAGAAGCCATTTTCATTGTTGGAATATTTACATCTTAAGACAAAACTTAATGTATGTTGGACGAAAAATGCGCGAAATTTCCTAAAACATGCTTATGCCAAATGTAAAATCTCACGACAAATCGGGGATGGACGAGTCTTCAAAATTTATTATAATTGTATGCGTAAAATGGGTTATTTTGTTTTTCAAATCAATGTAGTTAATTTTTAATAATTGTATTTGTGCTCTATTTATTCATTCATAAACTTTTTTCAAGAAGATCTGATTTACTGCAAAAATTTCAGGATTACCACAACAAGCTCTGTTTTTTTTATAAAAAAAAATTACAGACAATAGCATTTTGTGGAATAACTGTCGACGCGTACAACGCAAATTAATATGGAAAATTAAGGAGAAATTGGTAATGTTACAGCAACTGACGATTTACCAAGCGTTACGTTTGTGGTTATTAATCATTTGAAAATTTCTTCTTTCATTGTCTGATAAAGAACATATAAGTAACAAATGTATAAACATTTTAATATAGTTAAAATCTTAATTTAAGTCGATAAATTTACAATGAAAACACGTCTTATTAGTACGTGAAAACTTTTATTTAACAATTCAGTAATTGTTTTTTCTGCATTTAATCATAAATATCACCCAAACTATGACAATGGAAATATAGTAGTGTGTTTTATATGTTTTTTGTGAATTTTCTCAAATATTGTTACATCCAAGAACTTTTTACATACAGTGATCTCTCACTTATACGCGATGTTTAGTAATTACTTTTCTTACCACTATTTTAAAATAGTAAAATATGATTTATAAATTCTGCGATTTAATAAGCTGAAAATTACCTTAAAAAAACTGGTACCGAAAAATAATATCCGTGTATCGCGTATAAGGGAGAGTTCACTGTATTTATTATTTTATTCCTCAAATCCGTCACTTTTTTTTATCTGAACATATTACCATTTCCCTTCACATATAATCAAAGTCTTTCAATTTATTGCATGAAATGTCAAAATTTCTTCTATTGTGACTGTTTTTAAAAGCCATAATGTTCCGTGTCATTAATATAACTTGTCAATACGCCTTTCCAGACGTGAAAAATGGTAGACATATTTCATGAAATAATTTTGGGAAGAAAAGTTCTCCGCCTCAATTTGATTTTATAAAAAGAGAATGAAAATGAATTTTATAAACGTAAAGAAAATACTAGTCTTCGAAACAATACATAGAAAATTATAAAACAAGTATAACTAAAGAGAAGATTTTGAATAAAAATTTTACAAAATAAAAATATTTTATATGTGAAGAAAAAATAAATATATCTTTTTTTTCACAATTAACGTATGTTTACTGTTTTTTTATTAAACACCAGCAAAACCGACAGACGTTGTCCGTGCCTAGCCATTTATCCGTGATTATACGTTTTTCTTATCCCGTCAACGTGGGTGACAATTTTAAGCTACTCAAAAACCGGAAAACCTGAAAACAAACTCTAAAATATATATTTATTATTTTTTTAATAGTTAATATTTTTAAACGAAGGGTTCTTTGCAAGCAGAAAACATGTTCTATAAGTGTTTTTGTTTTTCTTTTGTATCTGAATCCGGACCACATTGATGTCAATTTCAAAGTGAAAAAATACAGAAAATATGAAAACTACATTTATAATATGTATATTTTTAAATAGTAAACGTACGTATTTTATTTTAAATGAATGATACCTTTGAAAGCAGATTTTTCCTCATAGGTGAGTATTTCTTTTTTAAAATATATTTTTCTATTTATTGTGCTTTTATCCAACCTATGCGGGTGGCAATTACAAACTAAAGAAAACGTGGCATAAAATCTCGGTCAAGTTCGTTAATGAGCAAAATCGAACCAAAGGGGGGAAAATGGGTTTTTTTTTTGTGAAAATAGAAAAAAAACCCATAACTTCTTAATTTTGATACATATCGAATCAGTTTAAAGTTATTATTACTTCTAGGAAAAGGGTAAAAAAATTATGTATGACAAATTTTAGATTTTATTGGAAATGCCCCCAAACTATTGAAAAAATAGAGGTTTCAGAAGAAAAAAATTTCATAACTTCGTCAATTCACAATATATCAAATCCGCTTATATTTATTATAAATCGTCAAATATTATCTACAACTTTTATATTGACAAGTTTTTTAATAGGACAAACTCTAAGAGCAAAAAAGAATAAAAAATCCATCCCTGCTGGCTTCACCTACAGGCAAAGGTATATTTCAAAGTGGGCGGTCCCAACTGCCACATACTGGTGAATAGGTTTTTCTTCTGCAATTCCCAATAAACAGGCGCCCCACGGTCTGAGTCTTCTAAATCCACCTGTGCCTGTCAGCCGAGCCATCAGGGATTTATTTTGTTAATATCTCGTCCAGTTACATTGAAAAAAATCTGAGTCTTAGGTGCGTTGGGACATGACTTCGTCTATCCTTAAAAAAATTACTGACCTCTACGTGCGATAGATTTTTCTATCCACCAGCTAGGGGCAAACACACACACACACACACACAAACAGACAAACTTTTTATGTTATTAATATAGATACACCGGGTGATTCAGAATAGATGTAACAGGGATTATATCTTCACACATTAACATCCATGACTATAAGGTAGAGGTCTTCAAACTTTTTGCTAAAATCCGTTTGCCACCACAAATTTCGAATGGTAATCTTCGGCTTATTTAATTGAAAAGTTTTTGACATTAAATAGAGTAATTTTTATGCTATAACAGTGGTAGCCCGATTATTAAATTTTTATAGATTTATTTTGACCGTTGCGTACCTGAAAAATCTCGAAAATTTCCAACCTACATGTTAGGGAAATAGATGCAAAAAATCAAACAGGAAGGTCCCTAAGGTGATGCATGTACTATACATGAGTTAGTTTTTCAAATAATTTACTTTCTACTCACGTTTAGAACAAAATCATGTCTACCTAAAATCTAGTATTTAATTTCTTGTAAAGGGAAAAACAGAAGAATATTTTTATACAGGTTTCTAAGAGGCCAATTTTTGAGGCACATCAAAATAACTATATAGAAGAAATTAATGTGTTGAAACTTTTAAAAAACAACTAGATGTATGATAAACTTGAATTAGTATCTCTTTAAATATTATTACTTTTAATATAATTAAATGTTTAGCTTTGGAATTCAGCTTTATTTCTTTACTGTATTGGAAATAGAGATCATTATGAAAATGCAGTGTTACTATCTTATTTAAGACAGTGTTCTTTGAGTTTCAAATTGTTCTATTAAATACACCATTCTAGTCTGCTTCAGTTTTCTCTAGTTGATTTACTTGTATTGTCAACAATTAGATAACACACAAAATCCGATATTTTTTTATCTATATAATACGTTACAGAAAAAAAATATTATTTTTTAAAATCTTTAAAACATAAAAAAACAGTGAATTTAAGATTAGGAAGTGACAGTGTACAGTTATTTATTTACTATATACATATTCAAATCACGACTAGCATTAAATAAATCAAACAAAATAATTCACACATTGTTCAAATAAACATTTTAAAGCTTATAAGTGACTTCCTCAATCTCTGAGGGACTATCAATGAATTAAAGGCGTACACCTGCGCCTGCGTCCCTCAGTTTTACAACTGGAACTGCCTTCTGGATTAAACATAAATTAAATCTACCATTCTTCAGATACAGAATGGGTCTCGACAAATTATTTTGTCCGATACAAATTAATTTTAATTTTATAACAGGTTTCTATACCTTTTGGAGTCGTTGAATTTCGAGTTGAAGCAGAGTTGAAAGGTTGTGGTTTGTTTATATTCAAAATATCTACTTCTTATTCCGACGAATAATCTTTGTCTTATTTAATTACCGATTGCCTGTCATTTAATAAAAGAATATTACTATTCTGAAATAGTGTTAAATATTTTGAGTACTAAATTCATCAATCTGCCAACACTGATTTTAAGAAATTTTAGTTTCTATGTTAAATTTCAGCTCGTTATTGCCGTCTTTTATATTCTCTAGGTTTCAGTTCACTTTTCTTTTTACCATTTCTGTTTAAATTCTTGAATATCCTTTTACTTCGAAAGATAATTTATGGTGATTGCGATCTATTTAAATTCAGGAACAAAATTTTATTTTTAAAAACAAACTAGTCGTTGGTGGGCCATCGTAATACTTACCCATCATGGATATTCATAATATAAAATATGAAAATAAAACATGTGTAAACTATTTATAAAATGCATTGCGATACGAATAATATCGTGGCTTGATGACGTCATAAACTTTAAATGCTCTATTGCTGAATTGCGTAAAAGAACCATCCTTATAATTCCAAAATTGATAATCATATTAACAAACGGTTTACTGCGTCAGATTAAACGTCTCATTTCCAATTAAAATATATCTTTGAATTGAAATTTGAATGAAATACAGGGTCATGAAAAATCGAAGAGTGGGGAAAATAGGATTACAAATATATCGGCAACTCGTTATCTGATCGACTTCATTCTTTATGCAAAATGTATATTTTTTATTGTCTTTTTTATTCATTCCTTAAGATAAACAATTTCGAAAATTTTTATATACCTTTCATCAGAACGAATATTTTGAGTCCGAAGAAATAGCTCCGGATAATCGAGGTTACTGAAATCCAATAAACTTCTTCCCATTATTACATACTAAGTACATACCAAATGTCAAGTCTCTATCTGAATTTGTCCGGTAGATAGATCGTTTACAGACACACACACAGACAGACGGACGGCAAATTTTGTTTTCTAAAAATATGTTTTTCGAAATCATCAGGATGTGAAACGTGTAAATCGGTCAATTTTTTTTTTTAAGATTTTCGAAACGATTACAAGATTTACCCTATACTACGTGTGATGGGTAAGCAATTATGCTAATTACGATTATCAACTAATAAGTTTCAAACAGAAGAAACACAGTATATTGAATCAAAGCACACGTCAGCCGTTATAATGTCAAAAACCTTTGCTTGCTTTTCCTTTATCAGGGAGATTATTAAAATACATATAAAAAAAATAATGTTTTGGAAAAACTAAAAACCAGAACATCTTATTGCTTTTTAATCAAGAATAAAAAGAGTTATTTTAAATAATATTCCAGAAATTATTTATAGAAAAAAACTTAAATAATAATGTAATAACTCCAAAGTTAGTATTATATACAGGAAAATGCAAAATTTTCAAGGGAGTTTATAATCGCTATGCGAGATATATATTTTTAAATTATTTCAATATTAAATTTTTTCATCATCATTTTCATAATTGATCCTTACATGTAAGTACACTTTATAAAGAGATAAATACTTTTTTAATTAAAACTGTTGAAATTAATGAATTAATGGGGAAGGGGTTCTACATTTTGTTTTGTCACAAATCCTTTTAAATGGTCAAAATCAATTCTTAAGGAACACTACTTTCAGAAAAATTATTTTTTTCTTCTGTCTTCGTCAATCATGGGAAAAGTCCTTATATGTTGTAATATTCCTACTAAAATAAGTACATTGTAACACAGACAATATAAATCCATCAAGCTGACCATGATTGTGCAGTTGTTTCCCTGATATTCAATTGACTCTTTTAATAAGGGATTCGAGGACAATATAAGGCCAACCACTATGATAATTCCTCTATTTAACATGATACGTTTTAAACAAGTGCGCTTGAATTTTACATGGAATATGTGGACCATTTAGAATTTTGTCTTTATTACTACAAAAAATCCACTGATTTTTTTTTTCATGAGTATTTTTCTTATATCTCAAGTTCTTATAACTCAAGTGTGTTGTTCTTAGACTATATGTTTTTAGGTTATTCCAACTAATATTGTTAAGTAATTGAATTTTTAAATTGTTATGAAGAACACACGTGCTTTTAGCTCATTGAAAAATTGAGATTCTTTAAAATTTAATTTACAATATTAACTTAAATTATTTACACAAATACTAAAAGATACTTGACACATGAAATATACACTAAATATACAAAAAATACATTTATAATTATTAATAATAAAATCGTTAACGTAACAAATACTTAATCTACCTTAATTATTTAGTTAACTAAACTGAGTTGGGCAGATTTGTCACATATAATTTAACCTACGACAGTTTAATATACGAAATCATAAAACAAAACTATGCCATACTTGCTCCGAGAAAAAAAGTTGTCTCCACTGTACTTCTACAACAAACGGTTCATGAAATACCTTAAAATAGATGCAAAAGTATTCGTCACAAATAATAAACAAGAACGAAAAATCATACGTCAAGCTTAGATTATGTAACACTTTCCAACGCTTCCAAAATAATTTTACAAATCATATCGTTTAATAAGCTAAAAGATAACATCTAAGTAAACAATTTGGAAAACGCATAACATATTTAAAAACATAATTTCAGGAATTTCCAACATATACAATATTCGGAGAAATATCCGAATACTTTTATTCAGCCCTGTATAGGATCTATAGATTTGTATATATACTACATAGGATGCTAAATTTCAGTTCAGTTAGGAAACTCGTAGAACAGTTTAAAATTCTCCTTCTGGAGTTTCTGTCAATAAACGGAAATGTGTTCGCGAACTTTTGTGCTTCCCTGTATAGGATCTACAGAGTTTATACACACCACGTAATAGACAAAAAGCGAGTTAAACTTAAAATCTCGTTCAGTAATTTAAAACGCACTTCCAGGAATTATTGTTAACAGACAGTAGAGAATTCTTTTGTGTGTCCCTGTAAATGAACTATGACTGCTATACACTACTATTCTGTAGTAAGCCTCTTGTAATGCACCTTAGTGATATATATAAATTTCAATGCGTTTAAATTAGTGAAACATTATTTAAATAAACCGCAGACGATTTTTCTCCCTAGACGTAATGTAACGGAATTCTTTTGACTGCCCCTGTAAAGTAACTATAAGTGTTATGCACACCCTATTCCATATTAAGCTTCTTCTAATGCACCTTAGTGATATATATAAATTTCAATGCGTTTAAAATTGTGAAACATTATTTAAATAAACCGCAAATGATTTTTCCCCATAGACCGCAATGCAACGGAATTCTTTTGAGTGTCCCTGTAAAAAAAGTATAAGTGCTACACACTTCCGTTGAAATAGGGAACATGCTATAGATAACGACAACAACATATAAAAATTGCAGAGCAATCCAAGCATATTTACGGGAGTTAGAGCACGGGCAAACGGCTAGACGGCAGACGGCCATACGGTCAGACAAACCGAAGTCATAAACACTTTTCAACTAGGTTGGAAAGTGTTAAAAAAACAAAGTTGAATCAATAACATTTCGAATACATTTTACGAAGAAGAGTACAAAATAATATACGTGAAAGACTTTGGTAAATCGTTTATTCTAGCGTGTTACAAAGACATTAGATCGAAAGTCTGAGCACTTTTGTTAAATTACGGAACACGTTTTAAAATTTTATCTGTTTCCTTAAACTGTTTCCTGTTCACTTTAGAGTTTTCTGGATAACATGTTTCCTTTTGTTAATGCTGTTATTTCGTGTCTTTTTCGTGTGACTTTGGGGTTTTAAGTACTTTATCATAAATTGAATGCTTTTTGAAGATGTGGTTAGGTATATAAAGTTAAACGTCATATTGAATAGCTATAGAAATTCAATAATCATTTTAAATAGCCTATAAGCCTAAGTTTCATTATTGAATAGAATCGATTTCAATTGTAAAATAAATATTTAAATTTAAGTATTTTCGCTTTAACACTGAAATTAAAATTATTTTTGAAGATGTACTAAGGGATATAAAGTTAAACGTCATTTTTATTAGCTATGGAAATTCAATAATCAATTTAAAGAGCGTATATGTCTAAGTTCTATTATTGAATAGAGTTGATTTCAATTGAAAAATTAACATTTAAATTTAAGTATTTTCGCTTTAACACTGAAATTAAAATTTAGTCACAAATGTTTACTCACAAATGTCACACTGCAGCAGCACTGCTCTAATCCACACAAGGGATATTATAATTGTCCTAGACTGAAAATCTGACATTCAGTGCTCAAGGCATGCAGTTAATATTTTGTTTACAACCTGTATTCATATTATTAATTTGATTAATAACCTGATTTTCTAGAATAAAACTTTTCAATTACACTAAATCAACGTTTGTTAACTCATTTTTTTTCTAACTTTCAAATCTTTTTTTTTTCTTTTATACTAAATAGAATTCAAGTGAATTTTTGGCAATCAAAAACATTATTTCATAAATTATATTGTTATCCTGTTTTCTTAATAAATATATTCGAATATGTATTTTTAAAAATGAAGAAGAAATCGGAAATTTATTGAATGCTTTTTATATAAAAAACATGAAAATTAAACTAATATCCATTATTTATTGAATATAAGCCATTTCTCTTCTATTATTTTATATATTTTAGAAAAAGACTTCATAAATAAATTCTTGCATATGTGGGAACATTTATATATTAAGAAAAGCAAATAAGCATAAAAGGAAACTAAATTTCTAAAAGCAGTTTTATTACATGGCTTTTATTACATACCGTACAATAATTATTTTAATGTGGTTTCGGATATCTTAATGTGGCATAAAGCAAGCCACTTTTATTATGTTTTTTTTTTTTTATATATAAATTTAGATAACCTCTAAAACTTTTTTCAAAATTAAAACCTAAATAAATTATTGTATTTACCATAAAAAATCAATAAATAAAATTTTTCATTAATATTTTTTCTTAAATGTTCTTCGTTAAAAAATATCTTTTCTTTTTCTTCTTTAGCGTTTAGATATTTTATTTGAAAACAGAGTATGCTAATGTCTGTGAAATAAAATACTTATTTCTTTTATTAGAGAATACAAAACTAAAAGTAAATTTAAATTAAACAATATATTTTTTAATTCTATATTTCATTATTCAGGGGTACAACAAATGGATTTGTATTCCTTATTATCCTTATACTTTCTTTCTTATTTATGTTATGAATTTCTTTCTTTTATCTGGCTTTTCTTAACAGAGCTAAACATTTATGTACAAAAAATTAAAACAACGTTATCTGTTGGTGATAGTGATTAATTTTTATTTTCAATTTATACGTTAAAACGTATCAATTTCTATTGTATTTTGGTTGACTGTGTTAAGAGAGATTATAAAAGATACATTTCAAGATAAAATAATAATTAATAATATATTTTGTTTAGTTTATTTAGAAATGAATCTTTGTTTTCCGTCAATTAACTATGAAGAAATATTTATTAACTTCTAATAAATGAATAAATGTACTAAGATAGTAGTGGAAAATATTGTATATATTGCATTTCCTGAAGAAATTGAAATTAAACTTAATTGCTACCTAAATTTGATTGCTTGTTAAATACCTACAATATAAGTATTTCTAAAGGAGTTACTTGATATTTCATTAATGATCTTTTGAATTTTTTTCATTAATTATAACTAATAATTCTAGTCTAAGGAAATAACCTTAACTATGGGTAAGAGAAATTGTCCTTTATTACTTATTCGTTAATTCTATTAAATAGTATACATTTGAATACCATTATAATGATTAAAGTATTTTATTTGAAACATGTTGCAATAAATATTCATTTAATAAAAAATGATATTCCAATTAACATTTTAAGCATTAAAAGATTTTGTTTAGATTTAAAAGCTTATAATTAATTACTTGATTTTAAAATAAAAATTAAGGCTTAATCTTCTTTTTTTCTACTTTATCTAAATTGCTAATTGTTTCTGTTTTTGTCTGTTTATTAATTTTGCAATAGAAAACGAAATAAATAAAGTAGCAACTTAATGAAAAAAAAAATATTTTCAAATTTCCTAACATACAATTTATAATTAATTTCTAAATGAGATTTGATTGTTTGATTAATTTTAAGATGGTACAATTTATTTTCTCTTTGTCTTTCTTTTTTCTTTAATGCGGTTAATTTTCTTTAATTCGTGTTCTTTTTATTTATTTTTATTGTTTTATGTTAGTACACTTAAACTTTTTCTAGATATGAGACTAGTAATTATTCCGACCAAAAAATCTATTTTCATTAATTATCTTGTTTTCTTTCTTATATTAAATCGTATAAATTTCAAATGTTATTTGTAGAAATAAAATGTTTTGTGATGAAAGAAAATCCACAAATCCCTTTGGCACGAAAATAACACAGTGTGGCTTAATATGCATTTTTAGATTATTCTTTGAATTGTTTATTTTAGTTTCAGGTCTTCAATCTATTATTTATCGGAAAAAGGGAGAATAGATAAAATGAAATGATAAAATTATTGGAATATATTACACAACTTACACCTCCTTTAAACATCAGAATTTAAACATGAAATAAAGTTTAAGTCTATAACCTCATTGCTGAAATCAGTTGGAAGATAGTTCTTTTTTATTTCATAAAAATCCATATTATTAAAGTTTTTATGCATAATTTTAATAATGTAAATTTAATAATTTAAACTGATTTGTTAATTCAAAAGTATGCAATTGAAATCGAGATATATCTAATCTACGTAGTTTTATATGAATTTTCGTTCATCCATTTCATTTTTTTAAAAATTTGATTAAAAAAAATGTATACTGAATTTTGCTTGCATTTTCATTTCATGTTCAAATGGTTACATAGCATCATAAATGTAAATATTTGATTTAATTTCTTAATTGAAAAAGTAAAACAGTCGATTCTTTTTAATAAATATAAATTGAAAACGTCTTTACATTAATTTCCATTATATGCATTAAAAAATTATCCACGCTAAATTAACTTTAACTTGTTGCATTAAGAAATTATGTATTATCAAAACCATATTTTTTGTTAAAAGTTCAGTTTTTGTTTCATATTTTTTAATGAATAGTTTAATTATTTCCATTAAATCAAATTAACTTCACTTATCCCGATATTAAATATTAAAAACATACAAAAGCATAGCGAACAATAAAAATTTAATATTTCATTCACAAAAATAATTAAAAATAAATGCAACTGCAAAGGTTGAATTTTTACAAACTAATTGCCTCCTAGTAATTCTTTTTACAGGAACAATTATGAGGGAAAAAAGTAAGATAAAATAAAATTTCGATTAGCAGATTTTTTTTTTTTTTTTTTTTTTTTTTTGCGTTATCCCTTTGTATTAACGAATGTGTAAAAATTAGTTATGCTTTCATTATAAATTTTTTCAATTCTTCCTTTCTGTTTAATGGATGTTAGACTTTTTTCTGAAATATTTAAAAAATATTTCACTATTATATATATATATTATGATTTGATAAAAACCTTTTCAATTGGTTTGTTGAAACAGGATGTCAATTAGAAGCTATTAATTGATTCCCCTTTTTACTTTTTATATTATTTTCTATCAAATTTCAGCTATGCCTGTCAAAATATGTGTAACGTACTTATCTATTTTGTTAAATTAAACACAAAAGAATAAAAATGCACAGTATGTTACATTGTACTTTCTAATATTACGAAAAATAAATTAAAGTAATATAATGATAATGATATATGTGATAGAAATATTATTATATAAAGAAGCATAAAAATTAAAGTGATTAAAAAACTATATATAAGGAGTACCTATAAATCGTAATGTTTTCAAATATATTATTTATAAGCGTAATTCTTTACTTTTCTTAAAATGAGATTGAAGAAATCCTTAATAATTAGAGGCAGTGATTCATAGATAATCATCAAAAATTTTTGTTTTAGATGATACATTAAATATGCATTTAAAAGAGACATTAATTACATAGGTGTCTAATGAAAATTATGTTTAATATAACTTTTGATGCTGAATTCACAATAAAAATGGCAATCATGTATCATTTTTATACGAACTTGATTTTTATGATATGTAAGCGGTAATACTATTCCTTTATTAAAATCACAATTCTGAATACAAATTAGATAGAAATATTTTTTAATATAAATTTTGTTATTACAAAAAAAAAAATTGTGTACTTTTACACAATCTATTTAAAAAACGTATTTCAAGTATTTAGGACTAAAATTTGGGAATCAGTATAGATTATTAACTAAACACAAATTGCATAGCATTTATTAATGCTGTATAAAGGTATGAATAAGCATTCAGATTTCGTATTCTATGGAGGAATCGAAATAGCTCACTGATGATTTTCTTTTGTTCATGTGATGTTAGTGGACTAAAAACAATAAAGTTAAATCTACTTCACCTTTACCATTTAGTCAACGCGGTTTAAAAATTTATGACCCTCTTTTACAAAATTATTTATAAAAGTGTAACCATCTACTTGTCTATCTAATGCTAAAATAACTTTATAAATCAAAAATTTTTTAATGTTTTATCTATATATAAATGAAGTGTCAAAGAGAAAAGCTATATCCACATTTTTGTAAACTTTGAGATGATCTGTTAGCTTGAAAGACGTACTGTCGTTTTCAGCCAGGAATCGAGGCAAAATTGATGGCAAATTTTAAAAACATTGTTAAATAACTGTGTAAATATAAGTGAACGATGACAAGCCTCTGAAAAAATACAATTTAAGATTAGTATAAAAGAGTAAAAATAATTAAATTTGATTCTTGAAATGATTCTCGAGAACAGTGATTATATATCATCTAGCTATCTGTCACAATCAAATTCCCCCCCCCCCTTTACAATTCATATCTATTGTTTAATTTAAAGAAAATATTTAAAAAAATCTTTTAAATAATTTTTATATAAAGTTAAATAGCCAAGATTTTTATGGAAGTATTAAGAATCATAATACGATCTTAAAAATAACCTGCTTGAGGGAAAAGTTAAATCTAAAAACGTATTTCATTTTAAAGAATAATTGGTCAAAATTTCATTATATTCCTTATCGACCTCTAATGCAGAACGGGAAAATGTAGCAGAAATTTATTTTTGGAACATGTATTCAGTTCAACAGTCAAAAATAGAGTAGATAAAATCTAATTATTATTATTATTTTTTTTTTTGTGAAATAAAATTATGTTAAGAAATGAACTTTAACAGTTGTCACAGATGAAATTTGATATCATTAATTTGTCTTTAATTAAATACTTTAATTTTCTATCGAAAGAACATTTAATTTTATCTGTAAATCGGAAATTAATTTAGAATACAATTTTATTCATGAATGATTTAACTAGAAATAAAAAACTTTTTTTAAATAATTGCATTCTTCCCAAATAAAAATGGATACTTTTTAGGATTTCGTTCATCTCAAGAAACCCTATGATTCCCGCTTCGTTGTATGTCTGTCACAGAGACGGTTTTTAAACTATATAACTTACAGGCATAAAATTTTGTGTATATATAGCTGAATGCCTACTATGAAGATCAAACTCATAAAAATTGAAAAAAATCGTATTATTTTAAGATATAGAAATAAAAAACCAAAAATCTAACAGACTTTTCCTATTAAATTTAAACATTTTTTTTTAGCAATTGCCAACAATTAAAAATCCACAATAAAATTCTTTCTACAATAACTAATTTTCTACTGAAAGATTTCCACGTGAAAAATAAAAGTGAAAATCGAAAAAAAGATTAATATGACGTCATATAAGTAATAAAACGAAAATTTTCAAACATTTCTCACTAATAGAAGGAGTATGAGTATGTGTAAATACAGAAATCAGCTTAATATGACGTCATTAGAGAATTAAGAAGAAAATTAATCCGACGTTATATTGGAAGTTTAACGGATTTTTCAAATGTTTGAGAATAATACAAAGAGAGTATCAATATGAGTAATAGAGAATAGTAAATATATGAGTTTCAGGAACGTATTGAATCATGATAAAAACCCAATTATGGAAATATTGGCCTATTTTAACATTTTGAAGGTCTCTATACAAAATGTTTAGTTTTGAAATTGAATTTTTTAATACCGCATTTAGTCCACATGACAGATATCATTATGATAAAGTATAATAGCGGGCTTGGCCCGCTATTATATTTACCGCTATTACTTGCTATTATACAGACCGCTATTATACCTACCTACTTATCCCCGCGCTGCCCAGTGTCGCGAGGAAAAAATCGGTTTTCCGGCAGTGTTGGTCGACTCCTGTAAAAGCTTCAATCTGTCCCTGTCACTTGCTCGCAATTGGACTATATTTACCGGGTTGCAGGGCGTAGTCGTCGGCCGATTTTCTTTAATTCGTACATTTATAGACTTGCCGCCCACTGTCGCATTTTCCGGCGGCTTCAGCTGCGGCTGAACATTATTGTTTTAGACCTTACTAAAGGCCCGGGATGGATACTATGCTCTACAGACCTTGGTTTCCTTGTCTGAGCAGTCCCTATTAGACAATCAAAATAAACTATGTATTTAAAACTATTCCGTTACTTCTGTAACTTTAAAGTAATTAAACCAGAAAACAGTATAAATGAATTATGATGTCAATATGAAAACATCTTACACTGAATATAAAAATAGGATAAATTAAAATAATTTATATACATACACCAAAGCCTATTTGAAATCTTGAGAACATTTACTGTGTTGACGAAATTCAGATGCAGGGGTGCAAAAATCTAGGCGCCAATGGGCCTATTCCCACCACTAAATTTTTAGTATTCTTCGGTTAATAAGAATACTGATAATATTTAGGCGATGTATACTAATAAAATTTGACGACGAATACTATTAAAATTTAGTGGTGGGAATCCGCCCATTGGCGCCTAGATTTTTGCACCCCTGTTCAGATGAAATTTAAAATGAAAAAAAAAGAAACGTGTAAACTAAAACTCAGAGCAAAATAATCTTTCGAATATATATTTATTGATTATTTCAAATAATTAGGACTATTCAAAATACTCTCCCTTTTAAAGTCTGTTTTTTAAAACAAAAAAGGAAAAAATTTACAAAATTAATGACACAACAAGATAATATTTCACCAGAAATATTCCGCTTAATCGCATTATCTCGCATTACCGAATCAGAAAAAAAAAATTATTTTACACAATTTTGTCATATGTATTCACAAATCAGTAATTATATAGCACTTCAAAATGATTTATTCTGCATTGAGTCGCTTAGTTAGAAACCGAGCAAAATCTGGAACCAGTTCACTATCATAAATTTTATTTGAACAACAATCTATCAATTACTAGACAGAAAGCAAAGTTAAACTTCATTTTCTTTCATCTCCTTTTTATTTGTTGCTGTGACTGGCACCATAACATATAAAAAAAGGACACCCTGATAATTAAAAATATATTAAAATTGAAACACTTGTTAGAAGTAAAATAACATAAAAGGTTCAGTCCCACACAGAAACTTTATTTTTTATATGTGTTTAAGAATGAAAAATTAAACGAACGTTCTAAACAGTAATCTTTTCAAAATTAATTTTATTGAAAGTATTGAAACCCTTCATTTAAAGACTATTAATTTTAATAGAATATTGCTTGATGAAATTGAAAACCTGCAATTTCAAGAATCTTGATTAGTAGAACTATGTAATTGAATAAATATATCATATCTATTATAAGTGTAATTTTTCTAATGTTTTAAATTTGCAAAATGCCATTAAACATTAAATTGATTTTTTTTATTTTGCATTTTAAGATAAGTAACATTATTCAGAAATAAAAAAAAATAAAATGTACTGCATTATAATAATTGCTTATAATGCACTTTTCAATTTATTTTTTCTGTCCACGATTTTATTTAATTTGGTTCATATTTGTACTAAAGTTAGAATTTTTTGATTTATTTTCCACGCATTTCCTAATATGTTAAGACTTCTGGAAAACGTAAACAGTTCTGTGTTCCAGATATTCATATCTCAATACTTAATTATCAATTAATTAATAGATTAATATTAATTTAATCGTGATTAAACGTTCTGAAAGCAATTCAGAAGTCCTGAAGAGATAGTTATAATATATATATATATATATATATATATATATATATATACTTAAAAATAAACCAAACAAAAATCCAATCGAATTGCCGGATTTGGAAATTTACTTTATTAAAAATATCTAGTATCTTATAGGGCAACTAATCTTCGCTTCATTTAACCACGGAAAGTTGGTCATTAAATAAAGCGGCGATTAGTATTCTGAAATAGGGGTAGAGATTTTGAATAAAATAATTCCCAATTTGGCAATATTGTACTTGACAAAATTTCCAAGGAACGTTTCATGAAAATTAAATATCTGAAATTTCTACGAGGCTCCATTCATATACTTGTTGTCAACTTTGATCATTAATATTTCAGAAAGTTGTAATTTCCCACGAAATTGTTTTGATGAAATCAGCTGCTCATTCATTATCTCCCAGGACCATTTCGGAATTTCTTTAAAGTGTGCGATAGGGGAGAGAAATATGAAATAAATGTATGTACTGTGATATACAATATGCCCACTAAAGTCCCTTGCCACCCTCTTAACTTCGGACGGCTGCTGCTTTATAAAAAATGTGGTGTCTAGGTGGTATAGTAAAGTAGCTATGCGCTACTGAATCAAACCGCCGACGGCGACAACTGGTGGCCCACTGAGAATTTAGCATTCCTATCTCGAAAACTGAAAGTGATAGGGGAAAAAAAGTTTTTTACAAAGTTCTACAGCATCATCGATTTAGTACTAAAAGACACCTTCTGGACATTAATGCGAAGAATAGAACGGTTAAAACGCGCATTTGATTTTTCGTGATTTCCTACACTGTGACGTCACGAAGCTTGAACGGAAGGAGAAATGATTATCTTTCTGACAAAACACGACACCGCAATGTGGCGCAAGGTATCGCTTGTGATTCCCAATAAAAAAAAAGCATTACGGACGCTTGTGCTAACGTGTCACCAGCTATGCTCCAACGTGTGGAACGCGAAATTCAAACAAGGATCCAAATGTGCATTGCAGCTGACGGTGGGAAGTTTGAATATCTCAAAACAAGGTATATATTTTCAAATAGTTTTTTTTTTTTCAAAGATCATTTTGACACGTCACAGTGTAGGAAATCACGAAAAAAAAAATGCACGGTTAACCATTCTATTCTTCGCATTAATATCCACAAGGTGACTTTTTGTACTAAATCGATGATGCTCTACAACTTTGTAAAAAAATTTCTTTTCCTGTATCTGTGCCTTTTCGTGATAGGAATGCTGACTGCGCTGTTTTCCATCAGGTGGCGCCGTAGGCGATTTCATTCTGTAGTGCATGGCTACTTTGCTATACCTAGACATCACTTTTATGAATATAGCTGCAGCCGTTCCGAAGTTAAGAGGTTGGCAAGGGACTTTAGTGGGCATACTGTATTTTGATATATGTTTCGTGTATCGTTGCTTAATTCCTTAAAATCCATTTACATAGATACGTATATCGCAGACCTTAAACTTTTGAATGATCATTATAATTCTATTGAGTCCTCATTCATTCAGATTCAGAAAAGAATTTAGAAAAACTAACATAAGTATTAATGAAAATCGATATTTTTTTCAAAGTTTTAGGATTAGCGAATGCGGGAATAAAGCTGAATTTAATCGAAAAAACGCATAATTCAGAGGAAATAAATGAAATATTAAAGTAGTTCTAAATTACTGTACCTTAACTATACATATTTCTTTTACATATATACATGTTTCTTTTACAACTATACATTTTTCATTTTTGGTTTTAAATAGAAATAACGATACAGCTATTAAATTTTATTACATAAGCATACTCTAAACTCAAAAGGTTTTCCCAGTTACTCTTTTATAATTCAACCAACCAACAATATTAATCAAATTTACTTGTAAATGGTAATTAGGATATAAATTATTTGAACTAATTGAATTAAAGCAGCTTAAATTTCTTTAGCTGACAAATATTGAATAATAAGCAACCTCAAGTTACAGAATAAATAGTCCTCTCGTATATTATTACGCGTTAATTTTTTCGACGAGAAACTTTCTTAATGAATACTATAATGAATATTATCTTTACAAAGTGACTTTTCTGTAACTTTTAAATAACGCTTGCTTCACACAATTGTGGTTACTTTTGTATCCTGATTAATTTAAAATATATTTTCTATTATTTTCTTGATGAGCGATAAAGTTGCTGTCTTCGTATAAAAGATTATATTAATATAGCATCGGAGAGAAGAGATTAAGAATTTATTTTTATTCACTCCTTCTTTTTTTTTATTCACTCCTTCAAATAAACAATTTCGAAAATTTTTATATACTTTTTATCAGAACGAATATTTCGAGAGTCCGAAAAAAATAGTTCCGGATAGTTGAGGTTACTAAAATTCAATAAGCTTCTTCCCATTATTACATACTAAGTACATACCAAATTTCGAGTCTCTATCGCAATTTGTTCGTGAGATAAAGCGTTTACAGACACACACAGAGACAGACGGACGGCAATTTTTTTTTTCTAAAAATATGTTTTTCCGAATCTTTAGTGTCTGAAACGTTTAAATCAGTCTTTTTTTGATTTTTGAAGCAATTACAAGATTTATCCTATACTATGTATGATGAGTAAGTAAAAAGAACTCATTTTTACTATTTTTGTATACGATAGAGCTAATTCATATATTTCATAATAATTAAAATCTTGGAAGTTTAACCGAAAATCTTAATTAAAGAATTAAAGATGAAAAATGAAAATATGAACTGTAAAATAAACATAAGCTGAATTTGAATAAACGAAAGTAGAAGCTTTAAAAACTTACCGAAAAGCTAGTTATAATCTTAAATGTAGCAAATATTGGTTTTGATAAAGGAGTTTGCCGTATTACATAATTCCCAAGAAATATTTCTTTCATGGCATTTAAATATTAAAAAAAAAAACTCTTTATAATTGTTAATATATGAACAATAAAAGTTTTATGTTTCAAATAAAAAAAAAAGATTTTTTTTTTTGTAGACGGAACAACTACAATATATGTAAAAAAACTGTGATTGAAAAGTTTATGAGGGGAATATTTATGTTTAATAGTAATAACATTGCATGAATTGTCAAAGCGCAAGGAATGCGACTTCTGAAATACAAAGCATTTCATAAAGTACACGAATTATTTCACTATTATAAAAGATGAAAAATTTTTAAATCTTTAAACTAAACATGTATCTATTGTACTTTTTAAGTCATTATTCTTTCTCATATTTAAATATAATGTTATTATTTTCAAAATAACTTATATGCCATCTTGAATGTCAGTGCTAACTTATCTGTGTTTACACTTTAATAACTTAAAAAAAAGAATTATAGAATATAAGTAAAGCGAATGAAAATTTTTCTAAAAGTAATTTTAAAAATCTTTTTGTTGTCCACCTTGTTTGAAAGAATATATTGATAGAATATAACTGTCACGCAAGACGTTTACAATGCTAATATAAAAATTCTTTGCACTATCCATTTTCACAGACATTTTATTTTCATACCCATAAACAAGCAGTTTACATGTCTAAAAGTCTTAACCCATTCGCTGCCATCCACGAGTATACTCGTGGTTGCTAACATTCAAAATATAAGTGTATGATAAAAAAATTCTGCCTAGCCACCACTATTTTAATATGTTAAAAAATACTTTATTTAATGGCAAAAACTTTGCTATTAAACTTACGCAATATTATATTTCAGAATTTTCGGTGGAAAGCGAATTTCAGTAAAAAAATCGAAGACTCCGTCCACATAGTTTTGGCAGCGAATGGGTTAAAAATACTTTTAAAACCACACAAAACCAGACAATCTGTTAAAAATTGCAAAAGAGTAAAAATATTTTCACCTGTCGCTCTCAGGCATCTTGAGTCACTGATGTTATTTTTTCTGTTTCGTCAGTCAATCTGTTGAAAACCCAATTTTGCTTTTTCCTAATAACATATTGCGCCATCTGTTATCTATTTTTGTGTGGTTCATATCATTGCTGATATGATCCAATGCTCTACAGGCTTTAACCAATGCTTTACAATACTTTTCAGGAAACTGAAAGAGTAGAAGAATTTTGCAGAAGTTTTTCAATGATTGAAACATTGAAATGTGAAATCAGGAGAGGTATTTAATTAAAGATGAAAGCTGTGTATATGAAATCTAAGAAAATAAAGAAAAGTGCATAAATGTTTTCGTAAAGGTTGCCAGGAACAGAAAACTATTGATCACTTCGCGACAAATATCTCCGGTATGAAAACTGGTTTGTACGCACTCTATAGGGTTTTTCACTAGCAGACCGACAAACTTGCAGGAGGTGTAGAGGGCAGAGAGACGACTCGGAATCACATAGCAATGCAGGGTCGAAAATGACGTAGTTGCGAGCTATGGTTAAAAAAAAAAACAGAGAAAAAGAACAGAAACAACAACACATTAATGGCACAGAAAACATTTTATTGAGAGGCTGTAGTAGAGAAGTTGTTCGATATTACGACCAGAAGTCAACAGGCAGGCTTGACAGTGCAGCTCGCAGTTTTGTGGTAGATGGTGCTGAACGAAAGGCCGCTTCAATATCTGTAACAGTCGGGAGGATACGCGACACGCCAGGAATCTTTCAGAACGTAAGTGAATCCATGCGGCGCCACTGTCAAACCTACCTGACGACTTCTGGTCGTAATTTCGATCACTTTCTGTAGTAAAAACTTTCAATAAAATATTTTCTGTCCCATTAATGTGTTGCTGTTTCTGTTCTTTTTCTCTGCTTCTTTAAACCATAGCTCGCAACTACGTCATTTTCGACCCTGCATTGCTATGTGATTCCGAGTCGTCTCTGTGCCCCCTACACCTCCTGCAAGTTTGTCGGTTTGGTAGGGAAACACCCTGTATATGTCGTGAATGAGTTATAGATTATATTACCAAAATATCTATAGGGAAGGAGAGAAAGGAAACACATAGAGACGAAAATAGAAAACCATAGGGATAAATTAATTTTAGGATGAATTTATAAAACAACTTTCATTGTATAGAATTGTGATACATTGATCAAAATAAGGAATCAGTTTTTACTCATAATTAAATAATTTAATGATTTTAAAAAAGAAAATATATTCTAGGAACAGTTCTCTCTGGAAAAAAGTATTTAAACATCTGATATAATTTAGAACTGTGCCTTTACAGCATACAAATATGGCTATAAATCTTTTGGAAATTTTACGTCGATTGCAGTTTTGAATACATACGTATTTCTTAAAACACATGTAAAAATATTGTTATAATGATAAATATTGAAAATACACTCTATGAAATATATTATTGCAGAAGTATTTGGATTAAATTGGATAAAATAATTCTGATAAAATATTGTTGTGAGCTCGGGGTTCGAAAGGACTGATGCCAATATATAAGAACAATAAAAAGGCTTTATTCACTATAAACAGTGCAATACGATCACAAATATCTTCTGAAAATTACAAGATATTCAGTAATCTTCAAATCCAATAAAAGCACAGCAAAATTTCACACAGTTCAATACGACGTATCAACGACAAAATCGATCCGAGAAACACAGTTCTCAATGCAAAGCCTCTCGTATGAATTCAATCGCAGTTGACAGACAACTAACTAACTGGACTGGTGGAGGTCCCTTATATAGGCTTCAGAGATCTTTCCAGATTATTCCAGAGCTTTCAGATGCTAGAAATTACCAGAAAGTGCTTTAACTTTCGATAGAGAACCAAAGCGAGAAAGGATCCCAATGTACAGGTATAAGGGGAGGTGGTTGCACAAAAAGTCGCCAAATCCGTCGCCAACTTGGCGACATTTGGCGATATATCGCCAAATTTGGCGACAAAAATAAGTCTCCAAAACCATCGCCAACTTGGCGATAAACCCATTCCTTGGCGATTTTCCAATAGAGCTCCATTATAAAACCGATGCTGTAAGGTTGTTTTTCTTGAAAACCACCTGAGGCCTTTAGCATTGAGTTACATGATGCTCAATAGGAAATACATTAATAATACTGAAATTTTCACAATAATAAAATAAAATAAATTTAAACAAATGGAATATTTACAGGTATATACAAAATTCATAACATTGCCCCCCTCTCAAGGACTGCACGTCACGGGCAGTTCAACCTTTGATCGGAAAGCAAACCCGTTGCCAACAAATACTATTCAAAACACTTAAAGCAAACATGCAAAATAACCATTAAACACATTCATAATGCTGAATTATACAAAATATACACTTATTTAAAAAAAAAAAAAATTAAATTAAAGCATAGACATTATTACATACAAGTATTTAAATAATAATAACATTAATAATGATAATGCTAAGCAAAAGAAATTTTTACATTAATTTATATACAAGACCATGGTCATACTAATTTACATTATTTACATTACACTATTTACAATCAATGAACTAAGTACTATGGCCATAGTATGGAGCCAGCCTGTCGTAATGAACGACTCTAGGCTTCGAACTTGGTGACTTTCGGATCCGAATTACGACATCGTTCAGTCTGTTTAGGACTGTATAAGGACCGTCCCAGTGCGATTGCAGTTTGGGAGAAAGTCCTTTACGTCGAGTCGGATTATAAAACCAAACCTTGTCACCTTCTTTGAATTGATGTCCCGTGGCTTTCGTGTCGTACCTGGTCTTCATCTTCTCCGTCTGTATATTGATCCGCTCTCGAGCCAAGTTGTGGACGTCTTCAAATCCTGCCTGGAGATTCTGCACGTATCCCTCTGGCGATGAAGGCGCATCTGGAGGGCGACCAAACAGCAGATCACAAGGTAAACGAAGATCACGACCGAAAAGCATCTGAGACGGGGAATAGCCGGTTGTTTCATGGACGGCGCTGCGATAGGCGAGAAGAAACAAGGGAAGTTTTTGGTCCCAGTCTTGTGGTTTCTTGAGACTAGAAGTGAGAGATTGTTGAGGATGGTACGATTAAATCTCTCAACCATGCCATCCGACTGCGGATGTAAAGGCGTCGTCCTAGTTTTGTCCATTCCGAGAAGTTGACAGAGACCCTCAATCACAGCAGAGATGAAATTTCTCCCCTGGTCAGAATGCATTTGAAGAGGGACTCCATACCTTGATATCCATTGGTGTACCAAGGCATCCGCAACCGTAGAAGCTTCTTGATCAGGGATGGCATAAACTTCAGGCCATTTTGTGAAATAGTCCATGACAACAAGGAGGTATTTGTTGCCATCAGCACTTCTTGGCAGAGGACCTAGGATGTCAAGGGCGATGCGTTCAAAAGGTGCTCCTACATTGTAGAGATGTAGTCTTCCTCGGCTACGTTTCTTTGGTCCTTTCCGAGCTGCACATGCATCGCAAGATTTGCACCATTGTTCGACGTCAGCTCTCGCTTTTCCCCAGAAGAAGCGCTCTCGGACTCTGTGTAATGTTTTCATGACTCCAAAATGGCCACCAGTGGGACTGCCATGTAATTCCTTAAGGACCTCTGGGATTCGGGATCGAGGAAGTACCAACTGCCACCGAGATGTCTTCCCATCTTCCGATTCGAATTTTCGGAACAGGACACCATTCCTGACGTGGAGAGAGTTCCAAAGAGCCCAATATTGCTTCGTCATAGGACTGTAAGTCGAGATGTCTTTCCAACTGGGCTTCGTGCTAGAAGATTCTAATAACTCCAAGATTGGTTTGATCTCAGAGTCTGCCATTTGATCTTCTCGAATCTTCTCATCACTCCAGGGATCTGGTGACGTCAATAGTGAAGTCTTCGTCTGGCGTATGACATATTCGGGATTATACTTGCTCTCCGCTCTGGAACAATAGCGACAGCTCTCGGGACACGGTCTTCTTGATAGGGCATCGGCGTTTCCATGCGATGAGCCTTTGCGATGCCTGATGTCAAAGTCGTATTCCTGGAGTCGTTGTATCCATCTGGCTACTTGGCCCTCTGGGTTCTTAAAATGCATCAGCCATGTTAGGGATGCGTGGTCAGTACGAAGGAGAAATTTCCTGCCATAGAGATAGTGATGGAAGTGTTCTATGGCTTTCACTATAGCTAATAACTCCTTACGAGTGACGCAATAATTCCGCTCTGGTTTCAATAAACATTTGCTCCAGTATGCTACGACTCGTTCTTGGCCATCTATTTCTTGGGAAAGTACAGCGCCGACACTTTCCTGACTGGCATCCGTGTCCACAATGAATTGTTTGTCGGGGTCTGGATAGGTAAGGACTGGAGAGGATGTGAGAGCTTCTTTCAGCCGCTGGAATGAATTGTCGCATTCTTGTGTCCATAGAAACTTCTGTTTGCTTTCAGTGAGCCTATGCAAGGGTCTTGCGATGTTGGAGAACCCCTGTACAAACTTTCTGTAATAAGTGCATAGTCCCAGAAAGCTTCGCAACTGATGGACATTTTCCGGACGTTTCCAGTGCTTTACTGCAGACACTTTTTCAGGATCAGTTCGAACACCTTCAGCTGAGATGATGTGACCTAAATAGTTTACTTCTCGTTGGAAGAACTTGCATTTCAAAGGGTTCAGCTTTAAATTCGCCGCTCTTAGTTTCGTTAACACTTTTCGAATATTCTCTAGATGTTCTTCAAACGTGCGGCCACCAATGATGACGTCATCTAGGTAGATGAGACAAGCTTCAAAAGTCAGACCTTTTAACACTGTCTCCATGAGGCGCTCGAACGTTGCTGGAGCATTGCAGAGCCCGAACGGCATAACTTTAAATTGCCAAAGTCCTTGTCCAGTAGTAAATGCGGTCTTCTCTTTGTCATCAGGATGGATCTCTACTTGCCAATATCCACTCTTCAAATCCAGTGTGGAAAACCATTTATGTCTTGAAAGAGTATCTAGCGTGTCGTCTATTCTTGGTAGAGGATAGCTGTCTTTCTTCGTGATATCATTAAGTTTACGATAATCCACACAAAATCTTGTGGAGCCATCTTTCTTTCGGACCAACACGATGGGAGAGGCCCACGGACTTGATGACGGTTCGATGATGCCACTATCCTGCATCTGTTGTAAGAGCTTAGACACCTCTTCTTGTTTAGCGAACGGCAAACGTCTGGGATGCTGTTTAATCGGTGGATGGCCGGCAGTATCAATTCTATGCCGTGTCAGTGAAGTGCGACCAATATCACTCTCGTTTTGAGAAAACACATCCTTAAATTCCTGGAACAGTCTTTCTGCGGCATGTCTCTGTTCAGGAGATAAATTCTCATTTCGTCCAATTTCAGGTGTTAAACTTGCAGACGGCTCCGACAACGTCAAGCTCGGGTCTTTGCAAACACAGGTGACTGGAGCACAGGTTGCAAGCACTTCACCCTTCTGGATAATTCTAGACTTTTCACTTACGTTTGCAATTCTCACGGGTATCACATCTCTCGACAGATCTACTAGCGCTGATGCTATTAGCACTCCCTTTGGGCTCTTCTCAGGATATCCAGTCAAGCCATACTGGAAAATTCTTTCGTTTCCAGTTAATCCAGGTATCATCATTTCGGTCCGAGGAGGGATGATAACATCTGCCTTGGCTGTGATCCGCTGAATAGACCCGGACTCATTTCCAAGTCTGAAAATAGTGACATCTTCTTGAGCAGAGCGTAACTCATTCTTCTTAAAATCCAGTGTAAATCCATGCTCTTTTAAAAAGTCCAGTCCGAGTATGAAAGGGTCTGAAATATCGGCCACGTAGACTGTATGGCGATAAGCGGCGTTCCCAAACTTTATTTCCAGTGTCATTCTTCCAAATATGTCGATCTTATCTCCTGTCACAGTTTGAAGGATTACACGTGGCGGGGTCCAGGAGAGTTTTTCTTTCAGCCGCTGAGCTAGATCTTTCCGAATGATGGTCACATTGGCTCCTGTATCGATGATCATATTACAGGGCAAATCATTCACACTTCCGACTAGAAAAACTCCGTTCTCGCCGCAACTTCTTGCAGAAATTTCACATACTTGAAAATGAGGCTTCTTAAGATCTGGAAACCTCCGCCCCGCAAGATGGTCAATAATCAGTTTTCTTGCTCCTCCGTTAGCGGGTGAGCTATTACCTTCGGTGCTGGGTCGTCTTGGGCAGTCGATTTGGATATGGCCTTCTCCACCGCATTTCCAGCACTTGATCTTCCTGTAAGGTTTGTTGGCCATTAAGGAGTTCATCTTTCTCATTATGTCATTCATCTGCTGCTGTAAGCACTCCACAGCTCTATCCGACGTCTCAGGCAGGTTGGCTGCTCGCACAAAGTGTCGATCTTTCCTAGTAGCTTGCTGGGCTGCCTCGAATTTCAGAGCGTAAACCAAAGCCCCTTTTAAATCATTGAGATCTGCAATCCGGAGTGCTGTCTGGATCTCAGGGTCACGCACACCATCAATAAAATGTTGCAGAGCTAAACTTTCTCTAATTTCAGTCGGGCAGTCAGGATAAGCAAGATGGGAAAGTCTCTCGACATCCGTAGCAAGCTCTTGCAGGGATTCAGTGGATTTCTGTTGTCGAGATTTGAGCTGGAGTCTGCTATATTCCTTCATGCATTTCTCGTCAAAGCGCAATTCTAAGGCACTGACGAGCGTTTCAAAATCCAGCGGTTCATTTGCAGGCAATGTCTGTAGGACGTCGGCAGCATCAGCTCGTAGAGAAGCAGCTAACTGGCAAGCCTTTGTCTGGGAATCCCATCCATTGGCGTCCGCTACGATCCCAAATTGTGTCTTAAAAACTGGCCAGGAGGATTTGCCGTCATAGGTCGAAAGTTTCATAAAGGCCCGAGGAAGCATATCTGGATACTTGAAATCTTCGGAAAAGTTTACGGCAGTTATCTTCTGTTTCTTGACTTTTTCCAAATCTTTTTTTACATTCTCTATGCTTTCTTCAACGGTCTTAGCGATCTTTTGAACTTTTTCTTCTACTCTTTCTTCTACGGTTTTCGCTGTCATTTGAACTTCTTCTATGGTTTTGGCTGTCATTTGAACACTTTCTTCTATTTCTTGAAACCTTCCTTCAAATTTATTTTCCACGGAGTCAATTCTTTCATTTAAAGATGTTATTTTATCCTCTATCAGATCTTTCAACTCACCAAGGTTGGTTGACATATCTTTTTTTATTTCTTCCGACATTTCCTTCATTTCAGCCTGATTCGCAGTCATTTTCTCATCCATCGCTGACATTTCCTCCTTCATTTCAGCCTGGTTCGCAGTCATTTTCTTATCTATCGCTGACATTTCCTTCTTCATTTCTTCCGACATTTCCTTCATTTCAGCCTGGTTCGCAGTCATTTTCTCATCCATCGCTGACATTTCCTTCTTCACCGCTTCCTTCAACTCGCCAAGGTTGGTTGACATATCCTTCTTCATTTCTTCTTTCAACACGCCAAGGTTGGTTGACATCTCAGCCTGATTCGCAGCCAATTTCTCCAATAATTGTTTCAGTTCACTCTCCATTGCTCTGGTGATCGGCATTCAACCCCACTCCTGACACCAAATGTTGTGAGCTCGGGGTTCGAAAGGACTGATGCCAATATATAAGAACAATAAAAAGGCTTTATTCACTATAAACAGTGCAATACGATCACAAATATCTTCTGAAAATTACAAGATATTAAGTAATCTTCAAATCCAATAAAAGCACAGCAAAATTTCACACAGAACAATGCGTTCAATACGACGTATCAACGACAAAATCGATCCGAGAAACACAGTTCTCAATGCAAAGCCTCTCGTATGAATTCAATCGCAGTTGACAGACAACTAACTAACTGGACTGGTGGAGGTCCCTTATATAGGCTTCAGAGATCTTTCCAGATTATTCCAGAGCTTTCAGATGCTAGAAATTACCAGAAAGTGCTTTAACTTTCGATAGAGAACCAAAGCGAGAAAGGATCCCAATGTACAGGTATAAGGGGAGGTGGTTGCACAAAAAGTCGCCAAATCCGTCATCGCCAAATTTGGCGACAAAAATAAGTCTCCAAAACCATCGCCAACTTGGCGATAAACCCATTCCTTGGCGATTTTCCAATAGAGCTCCATTATAAAACCGATGCTGTAAGGTTGTTTTTCTTGCAAACCACCTGAGGCCTTTAGCATTGAGTTACATGATGCTCAATAGGAAATACATTAATAATACTGCAATTTTCACAATAATAAAATAAAATAAATTTAAACAAATGGAATATTTACAGGTATATACAAAATTCATAACAATATTAATAACATGTAATGTATTTTATATAATCTTACAAAAGTCTATTTATTATTCTTAGAATAATGCCCCTGTTTCGCAGTATTGCCATTACGATGTAGATTTATATGGTATAAATCGAATATACAAAATCAACTTTCGAATACCATAAATTTGGGTATGTCTTTGGCACAACAACAATTTTTAATTTACTTAAATTAGTAGTGGATGTAATATTATAAGGAATGTAAATGTCTTATAAAAAGTATGAAACAATTTTATTTCAAACAAAATTGCTATATGGGACATAATGCTGTAGTTCTATGATGCAAATTGCAGAACATTAAGTTATTGTAGTCTTTGTTTTTGGATTATTTTCTAAGATATTCAAAGGCTAAGCAAAGGAAAGCATAAATCAAGCAAAAACAGAATATCAAAATACCAAAAAAGAAAAAAAGAAAAAAAGAAAAAAGTTTTAGACAGACGTCCGTCTTAGCAAGAACAACATATACTATAATTGCATTGCATTATTTTTTCTAGGACTGCGAATTGTTTCCTTTTAAGATAGAATCTTTATTAAACACATTTCAATCAGATCCCGATCAAGCTGAAGTTGAGCCCAGGGCCTGTTAAAAAGTTGCACCCCCCTTACCTCCCCATTTCCGGTGACACTTTCAGAAAAAAAAGTAGGTTTATTTGATGAGTTGACAAAGTTGTTTGGGTGAAAGTTTCAAGTTTACAAAAAAAAAATAACTTACAAGAATAATCAAGAAAATGAATTACCGTCCACTTTCTTAAATAAGCATTTGTATAATTCACAACCATCTATGATTTTATAAAACAATATTATTTGAAAAGTATTTGATTAAGGAAAAAAAAATCAGCCACATAATTTGTGGGCCCCTGAAATTGGTGGTCCCAGGGCCGAGGCCCCGGAGGCCCGTTCATTAATCAGGCCCTGATTTCAATATTCCCATGTTTTACTGAAGTGAATTATTTCACAATGTTTTGTAAATTAATACATGTTTTTTAAAAAAGATTCTTGAATATGTGCATATATCCTAAAATAATTACTTCAGCATGTTTTGTTTTAAGAATGCGAAGATTATATAATCTACAAACATGTTTCATTATGTACTCTATGTTATTTAAGAGAACTAACACAAACATTATGTGACCAGATATACGATATGTTTGTGCATGGATTCTGTACAGTGATTAATAAAAGATACATTAAAACTTCCAAATATATATATATATATATATATATATATATATATATATATATATATGTATGTATGTTTACATAAGTAACTGTAGAAACGGGGTTTTTAAATAAGTTAAAGTTACACTATTTAGTAGAAACAGCTCCACAAATGAAAAATTTAATAAAATAAAAATTATTCTACGGTCTATAAATAACATTTTATATATATATATTAAAAATATTCTATTTATTTTCACTTGTATTTATCTTTTATTCTATTTAATTTTTTCCTTCATTAATATTTTGAAAACAAAGTTTAAAGTTGTTTTACATTTTACATTTTTATGTATTTGAGAAATATTTTATTTCTTCATTTCAATGAATTTGCCACATTCGTTTTAAAAACATTTCTTAAAATTATTGTTGTTTTTTTTTAAATTACCGTCGTTACATTTTTTATGGGAAACAAAACATGGTTAAAATTTTACATAAAACAACATCTGTATTTATTTAATTAATTAGTTTATTCATATTTTACAAAAATACTTTCTTTTATTAAAAAATTGCTCTTTTCTGTTTTCTTTATTGTTTTTCTACTTCTTTCTCTTTAAATGGTAAAATGTTAAATTTAAGTTTCATTGTTTATTCATTTCTTATTTATTTGGTTTCCACCTTTTATCTGTTTTTCAACGAATAATTTCGTCATTTCTTTTATAAATTGAATTTTCTGTCGTTTTTTTTTTAATTGTTTCAGTTATTTAAAATTCTGTTTGCAAGTTGAAATGATGAAGGAACGCATGCTGTTCCACTTATTAATTAAAATAAATATTTATTTTATATTCATCTTTAATTGTCCAGAAACAAACCATGACAATCATTGTAAAGCTTTCATTTAAAATTAATAGTATAGGCTATGAATTTTCGTTTCATTAGAAATTTCTGCATTGTTTATATTTCATTTGCGTTTCCTTTTGTTCTTTTATTAAAAATCATCATTTCATAATAAAAATGTACCTTCCGTTTTATTTCTATATGTTATTTTTTTTACAGTGATGAAGAAGTACAATAAAGTTCAATTTAGCGTTTTCGAGAAATACTTGTTTTATATATGTTCGTTTTCCGTTTCTTTTTAGTACAGTTAAGCTACATTAAGAATTTAAAATAGACAATAATAATTTTTGTCATGAAATTATGTGTCTGTTTTTTACTTTAGAAACATAGAAACTTCCGTCTTAAAGTACATCCTTGTATTCTTATTGTTTAATTTACTCTTTCGTTATATCACATTTTTTAAATTTATTTTATTTTATATAAAGCTCACCTACCATCTTTTAATTCTCTTTCTTAGAATTTATGCATGGAGTTCCACTCTTTTAAAAGAAATATTTTTCTTAAATTCATTTTTAATTTTCTATAACCAAACCTATTGAAAAAAATGTAAAGATTTTTATTCATATTAAATAATACACGTTATTTTATGTTTCATGACATATATATATATTTAAAATAAATTAAACTGTCTTTTCTTTTCATAGAAAAATTTACCATTTCATGCATAAAAATCCTCCTGTGTTTTATGCCTTTATTTTTTTTTCTTTGGGAATGTAGAGATGAATGACGTTAAACTGTCAATCTTACTTATAATAAAATCCAAAGGCGAGAAAGTGTCTGTAACGGTACCGGGCTGTACCACTCTGATCTGCGAGTCGACCGTAGTTAAACGCCATGTTAGGCTTACTGAAAAATATATGCTAACACATAATAACACTAAATGATAATATCTTCTACTTGAAATAACGTCTGTTCAGCATATTTTCGTATAAAACATGTATATCATATCCAGTTATAATGTTTTAAGTTTTAAATTAAAAATAACAGATTAAACATCCGATTACCTGATGTAAATAAACGAATAATGTTGCCATTCAAAAACACAAATCCCATATCTAGAAAAAATAAAAGGAATGACTCTTTGAACGTTTCATTAAAATATCCAATTATGCTCTTAAAATATTTGTAAAAGCATTTTAAAGTCTTTAAATATTTAAAGGATTTTCTCAAATTTATTTCTGTAAGCATTTTATTCCTGAAATCACTTTTTCAGAAATAGCGATGATACCTTTCGAGGCTTTGCAATGTATCTACCAGCATTTTAGATATCGTTCGTAAATACTATTCTGGCGCCATCTTCTGACAATAAATACAAATTATACGTTTCTGTTAGAAAAAAAAAATTAATAATACAACTTTATTATAATTTACATAATAATAAAGTTGTAAAATAATATAAAATGTACATAAGCATATTTTTAGAATAAGAAAATTCAGGATGTATTGATTTATTACAAGATCAACTTTTTTTAATGATTTAAATTATTTTTATTATTAATTTTGAAAGGGAAATATTTGACTTTGTGTAAAAATTAATGCATTCTTAAGATTATGAAGAACCTAAAAGATCCTTTTTGTATTATTGAGAGCGAAAATTAATACCTATAATTTACTAACCCTAGTTAATTATTGAGACCTTAATTAATTATTGAGATCATTATTAGGATTAAAATTTTAATTATTGAGAAAAATATTTGGAAATTTTGAGTTGAAAAACCAAAATAAAGGAAAAGATTACGTTTCGTAAAATTTACCATTAACATAAGGTATGTACATTCAGGATGTATTGAATTATTACAAGATCAACTTTTTTTAATGATTTAAATTATTTTTATTATTAATTTTGAAAGGAAAATATTTGACTTTGTGTAAAAATTAATGCATTCCTTTAGATTATGAAGAAACTAAAAGATCGTTTTCGTATTATTGAGAGCGAAAATTAATACCTATAATTTACTTAACATAATTAATTATTGATACCTTAATTAATTATTGAGATCGTTATTAGGATTGAGATTTTAATTATTCAGAAAAATATTTAGAAATTTTGAGTTGAAAAACAAAGATAAAGAAAAAAATTACTTTTCGTTAAATTTACCATTAACATAACTACCATTAACAGTAAAATTTACCATTAACCCTCTATATTACCTAATATTACCTTAACGGTTCAGGTCAGATTTCCCTATTGTCGATAGACAGTATGTGAAAATTTTTATCAATTATTTAAAATTTTAACTGAAAACCCCAATTTCTACCCACCGTCCTATGACGGGCATTTACACTAGTTATAAATAAAAACGATTTCTGTTATCTATGTTTTTTTTTTACATTTGTTTATATACAACTGTTAAACTATATTATTTCATTAAAATAAGCATTGTCTAACTTTTATCATGATTGTATTTATCAGCTTTTATGCATTATATATATATATACACACACACTATTGCCAAAGGTGACCTATCACTTGCGATTTTAGACGTTTTGTTAACTATCTCGAAAAATACATGAGGAATTAACCTGAAACTGCAGGTATGTAAACAGTATAGTATAGGTTATATATTTCCGCGAAGACTTTTTCACGAAACCCCATAGGGGACTGCCAACAAATTGAAAAAAAAACGAATATATTTTGGATAACCCTGTAAAAACTAATGTATCAAAGGCGTTCAAACTCGAGATTATTAATACGTGGCTTATTGTAATACACTGTGTTCATTTTTATGAGGATAGCATGTATACTCGTAGAGAAATTTAGGTTTTTATAAAAACAGTCCGAAATTTCGCCTAGTTTTTTGCTTATAATTTGCAGAGTTCTTAATATAAAAAAAGTTATTTTTAGAAAATATGACAAACAACATTGTACATAATACTCTGCAATCAGAATTAAAAAATAATAAAAATTGGATGAAAAATGAGCAGGTTTATGAAAAAATGTTTCACTGCGCATACGCGAATGCAATCAAAATATAATATGCATAATTTATTAGCTAAGAATATAGAGCAACTTTTGTGAAAGTCTCAAAATCATAGCTTGAAAATTCTGAATATTATCGTCGATAGAATAAGCTCGAAATCCGTTGTTCCCCAAAAGAAGCAAAAAGATTAAGGGTTGTATCAAATATATGTTGATTAGTGCCAAGATAGCGTGCACAATATTGCACGTACTACTATATTTGGATACAACCCCTTATATTTTTGCTTCCTTTTGGGAACAACGGATTTCGAGCTTATTCTATCGACAATAATATTCAGAATTTTTAAACTATGATTTTGAGACTTTCACAAAAGTTGCTCTATATACTTAACTAATACATTATGCATATTATATTTTGATTGCATTCGAGCATGCGCAGTGAAAAAAAATTTAGTAAACCTGCTCATTTTTCATCCAATTTTTATTATTTTTTAATTCTGATTGTAGAGTATTATGTACAATGTTGTTTGTCATATTTTCTAAAGTAACTTTTTTTTATGTTAACTCTGCAAATTATAAGCAAAAAACTAGGAAAGATTTGGGACTGTTTTTATAAAAACCTTAATTTCTCTACGAGTATACATGCTATCCTCATAAAAATGAACACAGTGTATTACAATAAGCCACTTATTAATAATCTCGAGTTTGAACGCCTTTGATACATTAGTTTTTACAGGGTTATCCAAAAGATATTCGTTCTTTTTCAATTTGTTGGCAGTCCCTTATGGGGTTTCGTGAAAAAATCTTCGCGGAAATACAGGGTGATTATAAAAAAACTATCCCGATATATGAGCCCTTATCTGTCATACCGTTCACAGAAACTGAATGAAATTTTGGTTTAAAGTATTTTGAGGTATGCACTCAAGAATCATATGAAAAACAACAGTTAAATTCTGAGAGTTACGGTTAGAGTGACAAAATTTTAAAAATTTCAAATGGCAACACCATTTTTTATTGGAATGTGATCTTCAAAGTGAAAAACCATAAAAAGCGTGGGAACGGTACCTGTAGCACGAAAATCGCCGGCGCTAGACAGACTAAGAAGAAAAGTGAAAACAACCAATAAGGAGAGAGATGCAACAGAAAACAAAACATTTTAATGTGTTTCATACATTTTCCATTTCACACACGACGACACTTTACATGAGGCAGATGGTGGATAGCATTGAACAATAAAATGTTATATTTTCTGTTGTTTCTCTGTCTTTTATTGGTTGTTTTCATTTTTCTTCTTAGTTTGTCTAGCTCCGTCGATTTTCGTGCTACAGGTACCGTTCCAACGCTTTTTATGGTTTTTCAGTATGAAGATCACATGCCAATAAAAAAAAGTAAGTGTTGCCGTTTGAAATTTTCAAAATTTTGTCACTGTAACCGTAACTGTTAGAATTTAAATGTTGTTTTTCACATGATTCTTGAGCGTATACCTCAAAATACTTTAAACCAAAATTTCATCCAGTTTCTGTGAACGGTATGACAGTTAGGGGCTCATATATCGGGACAGTTTTTTTATAATCACCCTGTATATAACCTATACTATACTCTTTACACAGCTGCAGTTTCAGGTTAATTCCTAATGTATTTTTCTAGATAGTTAACAAAATGTCTAAAATCGCAAGTGACCAGTCACCTTTGGCAATATAGTGTATATATATATGTGTAAACATCTGTTACAACAAAAAAAAATATTGATATTGTTTATTTTTATGTTTTTGTTTTGTTATCTTTTTATAGGCTGTTATTTTTTAATAATTTTTTCGTATTCTTATATTTAGGAGTCATGAATTGCATCAATTTTAAAATGCAGTTATTAATTTGAAATTTGAAATTCGAATTTTATTTTTTTCCCTTATTTTTTATATTTGGAATAACTGATTACATTTATTATGTTGTCTACTTAATATATACACTGTTTGCTTTCTTTTAAGATTTTATTTCCCTCACTAATAAACATAACAAAAACATTTCAACAACGAAAAAACAAATTGACATTCTTTTTAAATCCACTGAAGTACCAATATTTGAAAACAGCTAGGAGCTATTAATGTAAATTTTCTTTTCGACATTTAACTATTTATGTAAAGCAGTTAGTTACTTTACCTATTTATGGTTGGTTGGTTGGTTGATTATTGACGGCCAATTATCTACGCTAGGGATATAGGCCCGGGGGGAGTGCCCTTCGTGGGGGTCTTTCTAAGGGAACCTAACCCGTTTTTACGCATGGATAAATCCACTTACCTATTTATGTAAAAATTCTTTTCTACATTTAATTATTGTGGATTATGCAATTTCATTTTACATACGCACTCTAAAGAATTCAGATGTTTCTAGATCTAGCAATACGAAAATATAATATAAACTCTTCCAAGTCACCCGCGATTCCGAAACGCGTTCTTTTATCTTCAGAATTTTTTTTTAACCTATAAAATTGTAGAAACATTTCTGAATAAAATCTTATTTTGATGCCCATTTGCAAAATAATAATAATAATAATAATAATAATAATAAAGAATAATAATAATAATAAAGAATAATAATAATAATAAAGAATAATAATAATAATAATAATAAAGAATAATAATAATAAAGAATAATAATAATAATAATAATAATACGAATTGTGCAAACATTTTCAGCTCCATAAAACAATTATACATACATGAGGTAGAATATAACGTTAATTTTAATATTAATGTTACAACTGTTAACTTAACATGTTTATATGTTAAATATGTTTGTTGAACATGTTTACAGCATCCTGAAATCCGATATTTTGTTTTGAGAAAACTGATTAATTAATACCGTGTAAGATGTTCACAGTGTACTTTCATATATTTTAATATTTTTCGATACTTATTGTATCAAACTCATTTGCTACGTGAGACTCTTAAGGCATCAATACAATCATCTCATATTGTTTTCTCATTTCTCTTTATACTTATTCCCCCGCTTTCCCCTTTCTAATAACCTGGGAATAACTTTAAAATGTTAAAAAAAATGAGTGTATTTTATCTGACGTCGCTTAAATTCCATGGGACAATTTTATTGTGACGCCTTAGAGTAACACGTAATTACTTCTAAAAGTGTTTAGTGTTCTAAGGTTTCTGTATGATTTATTTATGATATTTAATTTTATTCCCGAAATTACAAAGTGTAAAATCGGATCTGTGTTTCTCCTATTAGAAGATATTTCCCTTAACATGTTAGAAACTTTATCCGTAATTTATTTCTTTTGAAAACTAATTTATTTGAAAAAGAAAATATTTTTGAACGTGTTTAAATTGTTAATGAGTTTTATAACCAATGTTAATACTTCAATAAATTAGAAGTTTTTGCAGTTAACAGTACCAGTGAAATTGATGAAAAGATGACCAAAATTCTGTTCTTTAGAAATGAACAAATTTGTTTTTAAAATATTTTATTCAAAAGGGGTTGCAATTTTTTTTTCTTTTTAAAAGTTGGGAATGAAAATAAATACATATATTTATTTATACAAACTTCAGAATATTGTACTACGCGAGAAAAACACGTAATTGCTTGTGGAACATTGTAGCACTTTAGGGTTTTCACTTAGATTAATTTATGTTATTTAATTTCAAAATAGCAAAGTATAAAATCTAATTTATAGTTGTGATGATAAGCGACTGTCCATTCCCTACATGTTATAGACTTTATCCATTTTTTAAACTAATTTCCTTGCAGACAAGTTTTTTTTTCCTCTCGTTTAAATTGCTAAGACGTTTTGAAACTATTCATTAATTAATTCGTTTTTCAGCGTTAATATTAAGAGAAAATTATTAAAAGAAGACTTTTAATATAGTTTCTCATTTACAAATTTTCAAATTTACCTTAGAAAATGTCTGATCTAACATTGGGATTATATTTTTTGTTTTTCGTATTGTATAAGATTTTTATTGAAGAAAGTTATAGATTAGTAATTGTGAATAACTCGGTTATATATTATTTATATTATATTCAATTATATATTATTATTATTTATATTTCTCAAATGTCTGAAACCTCGAAGCGAGAACGGAAATGAATTAACGTTTGAGTCGTGGAAAATTTGAATAATGAAAGACAACTAGCATGCGTTTGATCTGCCAAAAAGGCACACTTTTTCTAGACATTGAAAATTTGATCTATCGACCTTCGATGTACGAAAGTCTTAAAGTATATACAGTATCTGTTGATAAGTAAATGTTTACCCGTTAACTTAATACCACTGCTTGTTATTACACAAGATATTTACAATAAAATACGATGTGTTTCGATTATAAATACTGAAGATTTTAGAAGCTAATAAAATACAATTTCATGGATATATGTTTTCGAGTACTAAAATTCGGGGAAAAAATTGCCCTGAAGTTGCTCATCAAGATAAATCTGCACTCCAAGGTCATTGATAAATCAGTTAGTTCTACACAGAAAAAAATAAAACCTAAAATGGGTAAAAAAAAAGCCCAATTTGGGTTGAAAGATTCTTAGGTCTGGGGTTACCCATTTTGGGTCCATACCAAATTGGGTCATGACACATGCCTGTTTTGGTTACCACTGTGTATCCATTTTGGACACTGTTAATGACCCATTTTGGGTATCTTAAGACCCATTCTGGGCATCACTGAGAATCCATTTTAGGCAGTATTTAATACCCATTTTGGATATCTTAAGACCCATTCTGGACACTACTGAGAATCCATTTTAGGCAGTATTTAATATCCAATTTGGATATACACCCAATATGAATACCATTAAGTACCCATTTTGGAGAATATTTAATACCCATTTTGGCCATGCTAACACCTATTTTGCACAATCTTAAATATCTATTTTAGAATACATGAATACTCAATTTGGGTGCCTTTAATACCTGTTTTAGGATGAATTCAACTCCAATTTGGATAAATTTAAATACCTTTCTTGACACATTTAGTACCTATTATTTTTAACATTGCAAAATCATACCAAATGCTGGATACAGTATTTATGAATTTATTTTAAATGTTTATTAGTGTACAGCTTCATAACTTAGTGCTTTTATTAAAACATTACAGTAAAATTTTAAAGTTAAAATAGTACCTCCAAAAATTATTCATATTTGAAATATAAGGCAATTAGCTCAATTTCGATGAGATTCCAATAATGAATAGCTGAATAATTTTCTCAGCAACTTTTGGAATTTTCTCAATATTTAGAATCCTTCTTCTCGGGATCTTGATTTGAAACAAAATTATGTCTTTCTTATGAAATAAACTGTCAAATTAAATGTGTTGCCACCAGCTTTTATGATTTCTTTCATTTGACACATTAAAAGATAATTAAGATACTGATTTGTACTAATTTTTGTCTCTCATTTTTTTAATTTCTTAGAAAATTGATAGAATATTATTCTCACCACAAGCAGTAGATTTACTTTTAACATTAGAAAGACCAATTGGAGTTATTTTGACTGCTATGTTGAATAGTGAAATCATAATTGTTATTTATCACATACATAGTTTTGTGATATTTTATATATGAATATAATATTCAGGCCTTGTTTCGACGCTTAAAATGGAACTGAGTTAGAGTTGATCATACTTTTAAAGACTATAGTACCCCACGTTTACTCTTAATATTATTTTCAAATAATTATATGTTTTATTCTTGCTGACGATTACATTTAATCTTCAAATCTTTGTTTAAAAAACAGCTTTTAATAATGTAATAATTATTCTTAAAAAATACAAAAAAAAAAAAAAAGTCAAATATATTATTAGGTACATTAGGAAATTTTAGTGTCCAGACATTTATATTCAGCTATTGTGTATTTAGCACAGCTTAAAAAAAAAAAAAAAAAAAAAAAAAAAAAAAAAAAAAAAGTGGATCTATGCAAGAATTTTGCACTGCAATCTAAATTTTTTAGCAATATATTTTTTATTTATAGATTTAAACTTCTAATGAAACAAAACCATAGTGATACAGATGTCACAGATGCACCGGGGTTTCTTTTTGGCACCAAAATGGTGATTTTTTGCTTGGTGTGGTAACCTGGTGACTTTTGCATCATATGGCAACTTGGTATTTTATAACAAAATGAAATGTGTATGTAAATAAATTAAAAATAAAATAATATAAAAATAATTACTAAATAAAATTAAATACATGTGTATTAAAAATAATGTGTGTTTTAAATAAAACTATGTGCAATTATAAAATTAAATGTGTGTGTTTTAAAATAAAATTATAATACAATTTTATTATAAAATAAAACTAACATGTTTGCACAAGCTAGGCCGCCAAACAGGTATTCGAAAATGAGATTTTCTCGCCAAAATAGCACCAAAAAAAATATTCGGCAACCCCGGTGCGTCTGCGATATCTATTCCATAAGATTAGTCAAGCTAGAATATCAACTCATTCATCCCATCAAACTTACAAAAAGGCACGCGTGAGAAAAAAACAAAATAACAATCGCATTTTAACTGCATTAGAGGATGACATCATTCCCTTAAAAAAGGGGGAAAAAACATGGACAATCTATTGTATTTTTTTCTCCTAAACATTGAAATTCGAATTTTGCTTTTTTATCATAAATATAAAATAAAAACGTGCAGAAATGTCACACTATCTTTTTTGTACTATTTATTTTTTTATAATCATTGTGAGCGTGATATAATCCGGAATTTAATTTTTGTGGCAAGACAATTTGAAGAAAACTTATCATTTCATTTATGAAAACAATGTGAGTTTAATCTTTAATTAACAGCAATCTTTAATCAAGAAAGATGTTTTTGGAAAATGTAAGTGTATATGTCAGAAGCCGCTTTAAAAACCTTTTGAATGATACTTCATTCGTTGTTCTGCGCTTCGTAAATTCATAGAAAAAGGGATGTTGACAACAGAAATAATATATATGATTGCCATGGATCACCACTTTGTTAAATTTACCTGTGATGATGCTTAAATTAAACTTAAGAAGTTTTAATGCTCATACAATATTAAATTTGGTGCCACTTAATCAGACATTTTTCAAGACAAACAAATATTAACACAGCTTTATAACTGTTACTTTTAAATATAAAATGTTGTATCTTACATTTAATTATTTAAAGGGAGTGGAGAAAAATTTAACTTGATAATGGCAATGAAAAAAAGTAATATGAAATCATAAATAACTGCTTAACTCCGCAGTACATAATACAACAATTAACACATAAGGTTTAAAAACTACATGATGATTAAAAATTTGATTTAAAAAAATATTTTAAAACTTACTTCAATTTTCTTGACTTGTAGTTCTTGGCGCAGTACAGACAATGTTCGAAACAAAAAGCATAAAAGCAAATATGGTGCTCATAATTTGTTTTATGCCGCACAAATGTAGGAATGCTGTTAACAGCTAAATTATACTCTTAAAACTGTGTCTCTGATATAAAAGGTACATTTGGAATATTTGCGCCCCTGAATATTCAGAGACACATGGTGCCCTTGAAATTAAGAGGCACAGAATGCCTTCGAGATTAAGAGGCACAGTGTGCCTTTCAATTTATATGATAGTGCTTCTTACATAAAAATATATTCTGTGCCTCTACAGATAGTGGTACATGTTTTTATTGTGCATCTCATTTCTAATATAACCCAAGTCAATAAATTAATACTTATACAGGGTGTCCCTCTTAGTTCTTTTATTATTATTATTATTATTTATGACAAAACTAACAGAATTAGGATACTTTGAATTTTATGAATATTCAGTGTTTTCAGGTTCTAAAAACAAAAAGACTCTTGTATAGAAAAATATTGAAAATTAAAAGAAATCAAGGTATAATAAGTCAGTAAGATTTTGCCGTAAAGGAAAGGACCTTTTTTTTCTTTTTTTACTTGTAAGGAAATGCAGGAAAATTCTCTACATATAACTCTAGAATGCAGGGAGCATACAATAAATTAAAATTTTTAATGTTTACAAAAAATTGTACACAGTTTTTAATATGATAAAGAACATTTTGAAACATTTTTGCAATTAGAAATATAATTCTTTTAAAGCTGCTTAGGAACTTGGTATGGGACAACAATAAGAGGAACAGCTTGAATAAAAGAAATTAGACGCATAAATAACAAAAGTAAAAAATCTTATGATATACGTTTATTTTCACAACTTTACATTTATAAAACTTTTTTTTCTTTTAGATAAAAATATAAAGTCTTTAATTTACAAATTAATGTTTTCCAGTTTAAGATTTAATCAAAAAATAAGTTTAAGAGCTTATATCTTAACATCTTATTTTTACTCATCTATCGTAAAAAATCACTTTATATCAACCATCTACTTAAATTAAACAATTTTCATACCTCATTTATTATCTCTTTCTCTTTCAGTTGGAAATATTAATTATACGTGTAAATAATTACATTTTATAATTATACATTTACAGTAAACTCTGTCTACCGCAGAAAGATTTTCAAGTCCCAGTGAATTTATAGACATAGAGTAAACTTTTCTGAAGGTAAAATAATACGACGGAAAATTTTCTTAGTCCTAATCAATTTCACATTGGACAGAAGAGAGGTTACAGTATTTAATACTATTTCTCCCGCCATCAAATGATAACTTTTAAAGCTAAGAAGCATAAAAACAATTCTTCAACATATTAAAAATGATTTGTGGTTGATTTAACCTAAAAAAGGGGGGTGGGGGTGATATAAAACATAACAGTGAACTGGTGTATCAGAGGTCTCATTTGATCAATTTATGCTGGATGTCAAATAGTTTTTTATATATATATATATATATACTCCCAGCATTTTATGTTTATTTTACCATTTTCTCCCATGTTTTCTTTTATCCCTCAAAAATTACATCAAAAGAGAGAACATAAAAATTCTTGTCATTACTGATGCCTAAGAGCTTAAATACTTTAAAAGAAATAGATGGGAAAACAAAAATATAAGACATAAATAAAATATACTTTATTTATTAAATTTACTGTAGATGCAATAAAATTTTAAATGTAATATAAAATCTAATAAAATAGTTGCACAGTCTAATTAAAAATTATATTATACAAGTTGGTCAAAACACAGGGTAAAGTTGCCATTTCAAAAAACTTGGAACAGGTCTCTTCTGTTGAGAAGTAGTACATTCACCCTAGGGAGAAATTTATAAGAAAATAATTAATATTTAAATATTTTATACTTGATCATATCTACAAATTCAAACAAATTCTAATACCTGTTTAAAAAAAAATTCTATTACTACAGTAGATTCCTGATTAAAATGTGTTCAGGTTGAGAGTTAAACTTGAAACTTTTCACTTAAATTGACAACGCTCTGCCTATTGAGCTACCTGGACAGACAACTGTTGGCAATAACATCTGTTCTGTCATGTAGACAGCTCAACAGAATAAACCACAGGTAATGGAACTTAATTAAAAATGGATGCTAACATAATCGCCAATCAGGTTATCTAAGTGAAATGTGTCTGCTGGCTATCGGCCCAGGTAGCTCAACAAACAGACAATTTATCCAAAGGTCTTGATTTCGACTCTCGGCCTGGACGTATTTTCACTCAGTTAGAAAAATGTCAATTCATATATAATATTTTTATCAACCAGTTTGAGTTAAAAATAATAATATATAATAATGTACTGATATAGTTTTTGATATATTATTGTTAGAAAATACATATTACAGCTTGATTTGAACCTTTAAGAAAAGTATCCAATTTCTATGAACTTCTATTAACATAAACATGTGAGCTAATTTAATAAGTACTCACAATCGAGAAATGTTGAAAAGTCAATTTTAATTTTGCAATACTACAATTCTTTAGGTTATGTATGTTACCTTATTTACCATTAGTTTAATCTTTATAAATTTGATATATAAGCTATTGTAATACAATTTGATTACTTTAAACTTAATTTTTTTTTAAATTATTTAGTTCAGGGTTGGCAAGTTTTTGCCGCAGGTGGAAAAAAAACACGGTAAAAACCGTCTTGTCAAAAATTAGTTTTTGCCAGCAAAAATGGCAAAAACTGAATTTTTACATATAAATGCACGTTTCATTTCTTTTACTTATCTTAAATTAACAATCACAGAATAGTAGTACAATGCATTATGATGATAACTTAATATACTCATCTTAATTACTGAGAAATTAAAAATTTCATAATAAAAAAAATTCTTTAATTGAAAAAAAAGCCATTGTTAGTCTGATTTTTATGCTACAATAAATTAACACTATTGCAAAATCTACAGAAATTATAAACACTTCTAGTTTTAAAATAAAATGTATCAACCTATCAATCAGCATAATGCAAAAATTCAGAGATGCAAAATATAAGCAATAGTAGTAAGTACATGTATTAGTATATTGTGTTCAAATAAGTGAAATCTTAAATTTCTTTTAAAAAATTAAATATTTTATTCACAATAACATAAAAAATTAAACATTCAACATTAAGCAGCACTTTCATCACCATCACTTTTTTTAGAATTCCATAACAAAAAACAAGTTTGGAAACATTACTTATTGTCAACCTATTTCGAATTTTTGAGTGGACAAAAGAGAAGTTGGAAAATATTCTCTCAATTGCAGTACTACTGGCTGGGCGTGTGTGCTATTAACCTACAAAATTCTTTGGAAATTTCACATGACTTTACGACACTTCTCCACCACTTATTGGAATCAATTGTCATAATTACTTGTTCTGAAAACAATGTACTTTGGAAAGGTTTTCTTCCAGTTTAAAGTTCATGGCATATGATAGGAAAGATGGATTTATTTTTTGTAGCCATTCTCTGGCCTGTTCTTTTTGTTCGTAATTAAGGTGCTCCCCCTTATATTTTGGATGTAACAAATAGGCAAGAAAATGCCAGGGCGAAATTGCTTTTTCAAACCTTTTTTTAACTTTTACAAAATGGGGTTTCAAATTATCATCTTTCAGCAAATTGCACCATTATTGGCAAGCATCTGCTATTTTTGTTGAATCAGCCTACAAGATATCTAAAGCTGTTGAGACTGGTTTTAATTGCTTAATGAGATCTTTTATTTGTTGCAATTTAGTTTAAGTGAAAAGTTATTAATTGCCAATCACACAGTTTTCTTCATTTTCGAATACATCTTGAGGTAACACAGTTTTATTTTAAAATCCACTGTGCACTTGCATAATTCCACTGATGTCTGGGTCTATATTTATCAAATGCTGTCTGAGGAATTCTAATTTTTGAAAAGTTTCTTAGAATTATTTAATGTTATTTCTTTTTCCAGCATTTTTTGCAAGTTTCATTTTTAAAAATTTGCCTCTATCTTGCTGGAAAAAAAAGCCTCACCCATTTTGTGCTTTGTACATGAATCTCAATTTTGCCCACACTAATTGAGGGAGCATCTAAAAATTTTTATCACAGTATGAAAGGGATACTTCTATAAGTAAATAATGCTTTTGATCTTCGTGAAATTTTCCATTTTGAAAAATTGCTGTGATAAACCAGCTTACTGTTTTCCCAATATATAAAATAATTAATATTTAATGAGTATTAATATTAAAATGTGATTATAGTGCCTAATTAGAATTATGAAGGTAGTGTCATGTAATGTAGCAACATGAAGTAGGTAATATTTCAACAACACTACAAAAATATTTAACACATATGCAAATCAATTTAAAAATACCAATTGTTATTGCACTCCATGTAGCTCTTTCTGGCTCCATCAGTTTCTCTAGTTACAGGACTATGCGAAGAACCAAATACACAGATTTTCCTTCGGAGTAACTTTAACTTCCATATCCAGCTGAAAAAGATTATACAGGGTCATTCATAATTCCCTCCGTGGTTTCGAAACGTTATAGTAAAAAAACGAAGACGAATATGAAAAAAAGAAACATATGAAATTATTCCGAAACTATTCAAGTTTTACTTACATACATTACAGGTGTTCTATGTGTGAACCCTTGGTCACACGGCATACATCCATGCGATAGTCCAGTTCCTGCCATACTCCGTTTCTTTAAATCTGAATCAGTGGTGTCAGTTCAACGGGCCTTTCGTAATAAATATCGAAAACAGGGACCAACTGACAAAACAATTCATGTGTGGTACCGGAAATTTAAAGAAACGGAGTATGGCAGGAAATGGACTATCGCATGGATGTATGCCGTGTGACCAAGGGTTCACACATAGAACACCTGTAATGTATGTAAGTAAAACTTGAATAGTTTCGGAATAATTTCATATGTTTCTTTTCTTCATATTCGTCTTCGTTTTTTTACTATAACGTTTCGAAACCCCGGAGGGAATTATGAATGACCCTGTATAATTTATCATTAGTTTTTAAAATATTAAAAACACATGCTGAGCTATAAAGCCACAGAAAAAAAAAACACCGCAATCTAATTTATGTTAAAATCTAATGCCTTATCTAATTTATGCAAAAAAAAAAAGAGGTTGTGTAAAGCTAAAGTGGCCATTATTCAATGACTGATCATAAGTTACCTAGATTTTTAATGATTCTAAATGTTTGTTTTTGCACATATGCAACACAAATGTTCTCTGAGTAATTAAATGAATTATAATATGAAACCAATATAATTAAACATTCTTTAAATCAATAACTTAAAAGAAGATGGTTTGTTATTTTAAATATTTAAATATCTAATATCTTCATTTTATTATGTTAAATTCAGTTCAATCATTTAGAACAATGTTTATGTTAAATTTTATTTTTATAAATTATAAAAAAGTCCCCGCACCCCTTCTTTTTTTAGCATATTATTTCACGTTTGTAGCTGTAAGTCTAGCCTTAAACCTTAGTTTGTAGAATGTGCATTTGCAAGCAAAGAACAGGTAGCCTTTTTTCGGTACTTTTGGGTTAGCTGGGTACCAGTGATACATATACATGTGTATAATACACACACATATTATATACTAGAGATGAGACTGGCTCAGCCCGAGCCCGAGCCCAGGCCCGACATGGGCTCGGGCTCATTCTTTCTGAAACTGACAATGTTATTTATATACTCATAGAAAAAAAAATCTTTTTTTCCCCTAAAAAATTACATATTCCATTTTAATGCTATTTTGATCAGAATGAATAAAAGGGGAAGCAGGAATCTTATTTTTCTTTTTCAGTTCTAGAATACTACTTTAAAAGAAAATTTGCAATATTTGCAGGTTTATGTGCGGCATTGATGCGACGACGACCAGATGATATGGCGCGAATAATTTCGGTTTTTGTTTGTAAAAGTATGATATTTTTCAATAGGAACGTTTATTTATTTTTAGATATCAAAAGCAAAGTGAATACTTTTTTTGTTTGTAGTTAATCAGCATTAGCTTAGGATTTGGAAATTTTTAGTCTTCTATTGTGTGCGAATCATAATGGCTCTTCATATGAAAATAACGTTAGTGATTTTATTTTTCATCATGAACTCTGCTCTGAACATTTACAAAGTCACTCCCATTCGTAAGTCATAATAATTGTCATATATTGTTATTCTGATGATAAAGCAATCGAAAAGTGTTTCCGCACTTAGCATATAAAAGCATAGGATCTTTCAGATAACGGTGCCAAATTTTAAATTTAAGCGGATTTTCAGGAACAAGAAATATTGTTTTAATTAAGGAATCGATTACAATTTACGAAATTCGCCTATTATACAAAATAGAAAAATGACTTAGGAATAGTAATTTCTGTAAATTTCATGCATTTATTCATAAAATGTACCCATCAGGTTTGCCTGTTGGGTGAGAAAATTATGAGAATCTTTTAAGGAAGTATATTTTTATTTCATACCAAACTTCTCTTTTGAAAAGAGGCTCCCATTGAGCAAGCGCTCAGGAATACGGTGCTAATGTTAATCCAATGGGGCATTAATGTGCTAATATCTCGCTTGCATTTGAATATTTTTAAGCGATTTTTTTTTTTTTTTTGCACTGGATAGCAGAGATCAATCTCTATTTCCGCCGTTGATTACTTTTTCGATTTTCTTTGCATATTTTTTTTACGAAGATAGTTTCACTTTCGAAACCGGTTCCGAAAGTGAAACTATCTTCGTAAAAAAAATACGCAAAGAAAATCGAAAAAGTAATCAACGGCGGAAATAGAGATTGATCTCTGCTATCCAGTGCAAAACAAATCGTTTAAAAATATTCAAATGCAAGCGAGATATTAGCACATTAATGCCCCATTGGATTAACATGAGCACCGTATTCCCGAGCGCTTGCTCAACGGGAGCCTTAATGTAAATTCCCATAAAATTTAATTATGTGCTGGAGATTAACAATTATTTTCACGTAAGACGTTTTTTAAATATGAGATATTACTTTTAAAACATTTTTTAAATATTATGCATTTTTTTCGATATTGGGCTCGGGCTCTGATGACACAAAATGTTTTGGGCTAGAGCGGACTCGGATTTAAAATCGTCTGGCTCGGTCTCTGAAAAAAAAGCCCGAACTCATCTCTAATATATACAAATTACAAATATATATATAAATACATACACTATATATACACTTATATGTATGAAAAAAAATATATATATACATAAATTTATATATGTACATTAGGGTGGGTCGAAAAAACTGAAATTTATATAATCGAAACGTAATAGTGCGGGAAAGTTGCCATTGGTAATAAGGAATAAATTCACAAAATATTACACCAAATGGTTAATATCTTTTACTGCCGCAGGGGGGCAAAGTTTAAGAACAATCGCAATTTTTTTTTTCAAAAAAAAAAATTTAAAATATTCAACCATACCAAATACAATTTCTAATAGAATGCAACAACCACATCAAGATGTTAGTAATGTTCCAGTAAAATTTCATTATGGTGAAATCATTTCTATTACCGCTGCAGGGGCGGTCAAAATTTTGAAAAAAAACGGCAAACATGTCAATTTTTCGTTTTTTCCAAATTTTTTAATTTTTATTATATGTCTACAATTAAAAAAAAATTGCATTATTACTAGTAATAACTTCTAAATGTCTAGTAATTTTGATCATGGGCATTGCCAACCAGGGGCGAGAGGGGCCCGCCCCCCTAACTTTGAGAGAAGGGGGCTGTTTGAAGGGATTTTGGGGATTTTTTGTTGGGAGGGGAGGTAAAATTGGAAAATGAGGGGGAATTTATGTAAGAGCCCCCCCCCCCCCCGTACCAAAAACATCACCAAAATTTACCGTAAAATCGCAAAAATTTCTTCAAAAAGCCCTTTTTCCCAAATTTAGGAGGGACGGGCCCCTCTCGCCCTTGGTTGGCAATCCCCGTCATCAAAATTAATAACAGATTAATACAGGAACAATTGCAATTTAGTTGAAGTTATTACTTAAGTACAAAAAAATCAGCGCACATTAAAATTTGCAAATATAATTCCAAAGTACTTATGAGTAAGATTGAGCCTGGAATTTTCAAGAAATAATTTTGGGTCTAAGAGCAACATTATGAAATCATTGACATCAACAGTAGATTCATCTACAGTTTCGGGAGAAATAATCTGATTTCCATTCAATTTGCGTCTCATGAATCTTACTTGAATAGAATCATCAACAATTAGACTACAGTTATATTTATCAAAGGCAGTAAAAACAAAAAAAAAATATTCCTTACTATGTTAAATAGTTATTTTTATTTGTTGACTTTATTTTACAGTTAAATCTACTTTAAAAAAATCTTTCTTTATATAAAATAAGCAATTATTAAATATTTTGAACATTCTGCATTACAGGAGCAGAGTGGATTGTGGACCACTGTACCCCATGTTGAAGTTCAATAAATAATCATATTAATATTGTTTATAGCTTTCTTTTAAACATATTAACTTTAAAGTAAAATAAAAACAAGTATCTTAGCTTTGCAAAAAAGCTGTTTTATTTTATTTATCTACAACCTTTAATTACTAAAAAAATAAAAATATGATGATGAAAAAGTTTACTTTTAGAAGCTCAAAACACAACCAATCAGGATAAAATAGTTCAATCTGAGCTAAACATATTTTCTGAAGGCTATAAATAATCATTGCAGTGCTTTTGTCTATTAGGATATAAAAGAAGCTTAAAAAAATTTAAATAAATAAAATATTAGGGGATGGTCCACTGTGTACATAGGTCCAGTGTGTACCGGTCTCCCCTACAGTAGACTCCCTAAAATCTGCACATCATTACAGATGAAAACAATGAAATTTACAGTTGAGATGTAGGGGAAAAATTCAGGATTTTTAAAATTATTATATCATTCCATGCACATTTTAATATGTAATTCTTATTAATATGGCTGAACATGCTTTCTCATCAAGGAAGTATAACTTTATTTCTGAAAAAAATCAAGACAGTGCTGTTCTTAGTGGTGATTGTGATCTTTTTACCAAATAAATTAATGTATTAATCAAGCACTTTTGGATATTAAGTTTGGCTAAGCATGAAATAAAACTTTTATTTTATGATTTTTTTTTGTAAATTATTAGTGTAACTTTATGAGGCAAGTTTCAGAGAATAATTAAAAGAAAAAAAATCTCATTATTATTATGCCTATTTTTAGTTATGTATTATTGTGTACTTGACCTTTAACTTTAAAATTTTAATCATGCTTTAAATTTTCTTACTTTACTTAATTATTTTAATATTTTACTTTATTGTAAGCATTCATTATAATTTACAGTGCATTATTACATTCAAATTACTGTTTAAAAAATGTAAACAAAAAAGTGACCAGAAATCCATAAAATTCTAAAATCTGCACAATCTCTGGTTTCAAGCTATGCAGATTTGAGGGAATCTACTGTATATATATTTTTAAACTGTTGATTTGATTATCGTTTAATTTATGGTTCTGGGAGAAGCAAGGATTAAACTGAAATTTTCATTGAATTAATGTTTAAAGAAATAGCAGTAACTTTCTGTAAAAAATGGTTTAAAAAGTTTCTTGCTGCCTTTTTTGTTTCAATATCTTTACTTTCAATTTTATTGTTTACATTTAAATATAGTACATTTGATTTTTTGATTTTAATTATATTAAAACAAAATATATTATTCCAAGAGATTCCTATATTTATGAAGTTTAAGATATGTTTAGTTTTGAAATTTTAAATAATAACAGGCTATAATAATTACGTTTAACAAATATTATTTGTTTCTTACTATGCTCAATAAAAAGTGAGCACCCATTGCTGAAAAAAAAGCAATGAACATTTTAATTTAGTTTTCAAAAACACATTTGTGCAACAAGACGTTTTCATTTGTCACAGGAAAAAAAAATAATAATAACTTGAAATAAAGACCACTTTCTGTTTTTCTGCAACATCATGCGAGCCAAAAAAATCAGATTATTTGAAACAAGCCAGAGCAAATATTACACTAAATATGCATATACTTAAATAAGCTTCAATTAAATTATAATAAGTAAACAAATTTTATTACAATTAAATAACCTTTAAAGATTTATGTTGCGATTAAATAAGAATTTATAATTTTGTTAGATTTTAAACAGATGCATTTTATTTCTTAAAAAATGGCAGTTGTCTGACCGTTATAGTTCACAAGCACTATTTTATGTTCTGCAAAATATCATCATAGTGATCCGCAGAACTAAAAATTATAAATTTACTGGTCTGTGAGATTCCAAAAGGTTGGCGACTACTGATTTTAGATGACTGATTATTACATTAAAGAATTTTAAATTTTTTGTGCTGAAGGGGGGGGAGGTCTAGATTTTCTTTAAAAAAACAGACATCTGCAGAAATGCGAAAGATTCAGAATCCTGAACCTGAAAGGTATGTGTAGTAGTAGTTTGCAACAAAAAATAGTTTTTCCCAACCAATGACCATGAGAAATAATGATAATCTGTGGCTAGGCCAGCAACACAGGTATTATAGTATTATTATTTGATGGTTTTTACCATCGTTTGAAAAACTATGTTTCATTCAATAATGCTTAATTTAAAAAATTAATTAAATTTTTGTCAAAAATATTTGTGTATTATCATTACTTTGAAAAATATTTTAGAGTTGGTAATACCAATTAGAGTATTGCATTGGGTTGGGTTACCCACTTTCACCCACACCCGACCCACGGTTCAGATCGAAAAATATAGTGCCGACTCGACCCATGGTTCGGGTCGGGTTGACTTCTATTTTTTGTTGCAGATTGGGTTGCGGGTTCGGGTTGACCCGCTTTTCCAAAAGAATGTACATAATATTTTTGCAGGTTAAAAATATGTATACAATAAGACCTCCATAACGGACACACTCGAAAACCGACCTTTTATGCCACTTGGTTGGTTGGTTGATTATTGACGGCCAATTATCTACACTTGGGATATAGGCCCGGGGGGAGTGCCCTTCGTGGGGGTCTTTCTAAGGGAACCTAACCCGTATTTACACATGGATAAATCCACGGCTCGAAGAAAACCACGAAAACTCCGAACGATTAGGCCGACGGGCGCGATTGGGATCGAACACAGCACCTCCCGTCTACCAGCTTCGAGAGCAGAACCTCTCAGCCATTGGTGGGGCCTTATGCCACTTGGAAAGGAACAAAAAATGCCATTCATCTGATCACTTGATCATAACTCGCTTTTTTTTTTTTTACAAACTGTGTTCTGTGCAATAATTTGCGAATGTCAGCGACAAATCTCAGTTGCAGTGTCGGATTTTTTCATTGACTCTTGCTGATAAAACAAAACAAATTGCTAACTCACGAAAAAAATAAATTTTCTTGCGGTTATACTAACATATTATTATATCTAATATTTTAATACCGGGTATCTTCTTTGTGGACTACTTTTTCATAATTGTATTGAAATATGGATTAATTTTCTATTCCTGCAGTTTCGGGTTGGTTCGGGTATAAATATTTTGGGGTTCGGTTCGGTTTCGAGTTGATTTTAAGCAAAATTTTCAAATTCGGGTCAGATACACAACCCGAACCGTGAAGAATTATAATTCCTTGTCCTGAATTTCAAGTGTAGATTGAATCTTTCAACAAAATCTAAAAGTAGCGAAATAGTGGACTACTTTTGAAAAGTAGTTTGTAGTGGCTACTTTTTAAAACAAGTAGTTATAGTTGTAGTTTAACTACATTTTTGATAAAGTAGTTGTAGTTCGCTATTAAAATAAAGTACCGTAATTTCCGGCGTATAAGCCGCAGCTCAAAGAGTCGTTTTTCGACCCAGAAATTTTATTCAATAATTGTAGTTAAATATTTACAGCGATCTTTTAAGTTACATTTTATAAAATAATATTTCTGGGTCGAAAAACGACTCTTTGAGCTGCGGCTTATACGCCGGAAATTACGGTAGTTTTTCAGATCCCTAACTTATTCGCATTCAAATTTATTTTCATAGTTCTTTTCAAACTTTTTGTGAAAATCCCAACAATTGGACATGAGCCTAAATATGAGCCGTAATAATTATTCAAGGTTGAACTTGACTCGCAGAAAGAAAATAAGTCATACCGACCCGAAAAAATAAATAAAAGCAACCAGATCCACTGCAGGATTCTATTCAACGATCTCGAGGTGTCCGCTATTGCGAGGTTTCACTATATTTGAATATTAAAGAATATAGATTTGTCCATTTTTCTATATAAAATATAAAATTGGTATTAGAGATATAATTATACATTATTGTTCATTACAGTAATAAAACATTATTTATTGTTCTTTCATCGCGGGTGCGGACCCGTGCAGGACTCTAATACCAATAACAAAATGATAAGTATTGTTTTATCATAATTAACAGAAAATTAATTATTAATTTCAATTATTTTACTACTTCTTTGAGGAAAATAAAATACTTGCTAAAGATTATATTCCATATTTTTTAAACAAACAATATAGTTTTAAGGAACTTTTACTTGAAATATGCAAATAATTTTTTAGAGTTCAAAATCAGTTGGATACGATAAATTTCTATATTTTTATTTAAAAAGAAAGGCACTGTAGCTTTAAAATTTACAAGGTACTGCCCACACGGTGCACACACACAAAATTCTGGCTATGGTTTTGCAAATACTAAATAAATATTGATTAGTACAGAATGATTTAGTATATAATATGTACTAATTGCACTCTTTTAAGCAAAATAAACTTGAGTCATGAAAAACAACACTTAATTGAATCAATATTCACCTCTGTACTATAATAATTATTTAAAAACAACACAAAATGTCACAAAACATATATGCATCATTTAATAGAAGCATTTACTTAAGGTGCTTTTTAAAAACATACAAAACTGTATTTCACATTTGATAAAACCTAGCGGTTTCGCTCTTTTAAGATTACGTATAAAAAAAAAAAAAAAACTTAGCAGCACACTCAGAATACACAGATACATAAAATATATATACATGGATGTAATGCAGGAGAGGGCAATGTAGTGCCGTCCTCCCCTAGTTCTGCGTATATCTATGTACAAAGAGTTAATTTTTATTTTATCATTCTCAGAAAATAATAGTAAATCAAATATACTACTTACTTATTATTCCAGAGGCCAGACTCATTTTTCACTTCATCTTGTTATCGTGGTCACAGAAAGCTGTCGTCCATGTTTCACGTTTCAGCTTTTTGTTGAGAAGACAATAAACGATTACTTTTTAATAAATAAACGATAATAATGTTGGGGTGACTGGTTAATATCGTGACAATTTGAACATCAATCTGATCAAAAATAAAATCAGACGCCGAATCAAAACAAAACAAACATTGCTTCAATCCGCCCCAATGCATGACGGTTAAATAGCTGTTGCGCATGCGCGTATTTCAGTGTGTGCCGCTGAACTTGACAGGGGGGTTTAGAGCTGGCTGTAGCCCAATTTGGGTTTTACGCTATCCCTATACTGGGTATTGTAAAGATGTGGCTATGATTAGGTAACCGTTTTCTTCCAATTTGAGGAGTATTGAGACCCATTATGGGTCTGATACCCTGAAATAGGTATATTACAACCCATATTGTTTGAAAAGCTAATATGGGTGTTATTTCATTTTGGGTAGCATCCTAAAATAGGTTTCCTTTTTTACTGTGTAAAAATAGCCGATTGAAATTTCAGAAATGCAATTCCAGGTTTAGTTACAAGTAATAATATTCAATATGTTTCCCATTAATTTAAATGTATTAAGAAATGTAATAAATGAATAAAATATTGTGTGGTTGGTTAGTAGGTTTATTAGGATGAAAGACGATGGTCTTTTCTGATATATTAAAAGATCTGTGGCTTTATTTGCAGAATGATCTATAGAAATAGTTCTATAAATCTATTTAAAATCTATTTAAAACTTATACATTACAATTTAAATTCTTAAATTATAAAATATACTTGTCTTATTAAAATCATCACATTACATATTATTTTCTCTGAATCTTAAAATCTTAAAATTTTAATATGCAGACATGGGTTATTTCGTGAAAGAACGTCGGACATTAAATAAGAAAGTAAAATTTGTATGTTGAATCTTAAAAAAGTCCTTCCGGCCTGTACCGGGAGGAAAAGGTAGCTTTCCTATATCTTCGTTTTAAAATTTTAGCTAATGTTACACGAAAACAGCAAGTTAAAATGCAAAGAAACATTTACAAAAGATTCGTTAATACTGAATTTGAATAAGAAATTCGTCAAATTATTGAGCAATAGCCAAATTGGCTTCATTTATAAAAACTTATTTTGGTTGCCAAATTTGGCGATATTTCGCCAAATGTCACAAATTTTGCTAATTTTGTCACCAATTTTGTCGCCAATGTCGCCAATTTTGGCGCTAACGGATATGAATATATAGTTTTATGCGTATGATTGGATAATTTATTACAACAATGAAAGAAAATAATTTGCGAGTAATCGCGTTAATGTGCTGTTTTGTTTCAAAATGTCAGCCACCCTAGAATTTCAAACTGTTGTATCTCAGCCATTTTTAAGATAGAGGTAAACCAAAAAATGCTCTGGAATCCTTGTATCAAGGCCCAACACGTAATTAAAAAATAAATTTTAATTTTTAATTTTTTTGTATATTTATTTTAGTTTTAAATTTTTAAATGGTCGCCATCTTGAAACAAAATGGCGGACCAAGCTGGCCAACGAACTCGGTCGAGACATTGGTGACCTTAATACACATAATTAGTTTCATCAAAATCGATTTATAAATATGAGCGTTATCGTATGACATAGGTCAGATATATACTAGGGGGCCTACCCCCTGCGAGCTACGCTCGCCAACCCCCGCTCAGACTTCGAGGCCTCTAAAAACATGACAGCGTGCTTTATTTTTAAAATATTGGTAAATCAGTAATTGGGTTGCCATGCTTTTAACATTTTAATGGGACATTTTTCGATTATCATGGCCTCATACACAGCTGTTGCGACGACTGTTTTCGGGATTGATAAGTAAAATCAATTACAACTTGAAAACCAGCTTGTATAAAATGGTTAGGTTTAAATTGTGACTACCTCTCGGACTTTTATAACAACAATCTCTATTCTATTCTTCCTTTGCGTTTAAGGATGAGAAAAATTCCATCTGCTTGTGAATAACATTAAGAACCACGGTATTGAAAAGTACTATGTTATAGACATTTTCAGTAACAGGTTTTAATTTTCTGTCTATTTTAGTGCACCATCATGCATATTTTCATGTTATTTTAAATATGTAAATTATTTTTTTTAATTAATATGTATATACGAATTTTCTAATAATTATTTATCATGCAAAATTAATTAAATATTTTGTGCATGCATGCCTTCATTTATTCGGCATCAATTGATGAGATATTTAAACAAATTTGCTATCCGCGGTAATTTTACACCATGTTCTGTCACTTGAATATTGTCCATAAGAAAATCGGGTACTTTTCCATTATAGGATCCTTTGCTTTTAGGTTTGGCGTAATTCGAGCTTCAAAAAGGGATAGATTCGTTAATATACATAGATTTGTTGCCAAAAGTTATGAAAATAAACCCAATGAACTTTTGGTGCTTGTCTATTATAGGGGTCTTGACGCTTTTTAAAAAGCTTGGCGGAAAAAACCAAGCAGGATATTTTATTCTTCCGTTCAGTTGGGCAATTATTATTTTATATATTAGTTTCAAATATCCGAATTAATGATTTTATAATTTCGTTTAGTTAAATTTTACAAAAAAATAACAAAATGATATCAATAAATAATAATTACTATTAATTCCTTTTCCTCCCTTTCTTTTGCGTTTACCTAAATGACGTCATTTGGACGAATTTATTCAAAATATTTTCAGTTTATAAATCAAATTAAATGCTGACAGACGATTGAATCCTGACAATAGAAATGTGATTTTTTTTTCACATTTTCCTGAAAAACATAATTTAATCACAATCTTATCTTCATTATCGATTGAAATAAAAGATAAATTCAATTTCAATTTGAAAATGACGAATAAAAAGAAATCAATAATCCCTATCGGGATCCTTTTCATTTTTTTTCCCTTTTTTGTCACAAAAAAACTGAGTAATTAGTTGCCATCATTACAGAAATGTCATTAAAATTAGAAAAAAATTAATATCTCGAAAACTAATTCCAATTTCAAAATTCTATTACCAGTTTTGACATCAGCGGATTTTTATGAACAATTGGTATTAATTTCACCATCAAGCGTTTAATATTTTATTAAAAATAGCCTTGAAACATAATCAGTCGTTTAATCAGTCGTTTCATAAAAACGTTTCATAAATTCGTTTCATAAAATCGTTTCACAAATTCGTTTCATTAGGATTTTATATATATAGGGTAGATATATATATATATATATATATATATATATATATATATACATACATATATAAATCAACATTTGAACGGAGGGTGGTTTTGGGGTCTGGGGGTCATGATCGATGAAAATACATCGAAATTTTCCGGAACTGCTTTCCTCCGAACGGCTGCAATAGGTAGCTTTATACTTTTAGGTAGCTTTCAATACAAAAAAGTATAAAGCTACATATTGCAGCCGTTCGGAGGAAAGCAGTTCCGGAAAATTTCGATATATTTTCACCGATCATGACCCCCAGACCCCAAAACCACCCTCCGTTCAAATGTTGATTTATATATATAGATATATCCATATATATATATATATATATATCTGACTTTTGTCATACGATAACGCTCGTATTTATAAATCAATTTTGATGAAACTAATTGTGTGTATTAAGCTAACCAATGTCTCGACCGAGTTCGTTGGCCAGCTTGGTCCGCCATTTTGTTTCAAGATGGCGGCCATTTAAAAATTTAAAACTAAAATAAATACACAAAAAAGTTAAAAATTTAAATTTCTTTTTTAATTAAGTGTTAGTCCTTGATACAAGGATTCCAGAGCATTTTTTGGTTTACCTCTATCTTAAAAAATGGCTGAGATAGAGCATTTTGAAATTCTAGGGTGGCTGACATTTTGAAACAAAACAGCACATTAACGCGATTACTCGCAAATTATTTTCTTTCATTGTTGTAATAATTTTCCCAATCATGCGCATAAAACTATATATTCATATCCGTTAACGCCAAAATTGGCGACATTGGCGTCAAATTTGGCGACATTGGCGACAAAATTGGCGATATTTGGCGAAATATCGCCAAATTTGGCGACCAAAATAAGTCTTCATAAATGAAGCCAATTTGACTATTGCTCATTAATTTGGCGAATTTCTTATTCAAATTCAGTATTAACGAATCTTTTGTAAACGTTTCTTTGCATTTTAGCTTGCTGTTTTCGTGTAACATTAGCTAAAATTTTAAAACGAAGATATAGGAAAGCTACCTTTTCCTCCCGGTACAGGCCGGAAGGACTTTTTTGTATTGAAAGCTACCTAATACATTTTTTACTTTCAAATGTTTTAAGAATATCGCCAATTAATGACATCACCGCGAAGTCATAATCGTTACTGATAGTCGCATTCACATTGGTGACCAAACTGAAGACTCCTTTAATGTATCAGATAACGACTCATCTTTACATTTTGAAAATTGTATAAATGGTATAACCATACAAACATTTTAGTGTACTTCAAAAAACTCTAAATAAAACGAGACCCCTATTGTCACATGATTGGCTTGGTGTGTTACTGATTTGTTGTGCGCAGGTATTCAGACCGGGAACTTTGTTTAATTAAGAATCCAACTTATTAGGACTATAGGTCATTCTCAAAAAATGTTACAATTCAGATATTAATTATATATCTGTATTGATTTTTTTAAAATTGATTTCATATAATTCTTTATTTTAATTACCTACATTAGTATCGCGTGTTATGAAATCTGAAAGTTTTTCCGCACCCTTTTATTATTATTGTTATTATTTATAAAAAATAAGGGGGTCAATTCTTGTGAAACACACGAGTAGAATGTACATTAATTTACCACTTTACTACATTGTTTGACATAAAAAATATTTACACGATTGGCTTGGTGTGTTACTGATTTGTTGTGCGCAGGTAAACAGACCGGGAACTTTGTTTAATTAAGAATTCAACTTATTAGGACTATAGGTCATTCTCAAAAAATGTTACAATTCAGATATTAATTATATATCTGTATTGATTTTTTTTAAATTGATTTCATATAATTCTTTATTTTAATTACCTACATTAGTATCGCGTGTTATGAAAACTGAAAGTTTTTCCACACCCTTTTATTATTATTGTTATTATTTATAAAAAATAAGGGGGTCAAATCTTGTGAAACACACGAGTAAAATGTACATTAATTTACCACTTTACTACATTGTTTGACATAAAAAATATTTACACGATTGGCTTGGTGTGTTACTGATTTGTTGTGCGCAGGTAAACAGACCGGGAACTTTGTTTAAAAAAGAATCCAACTTATTAGGACTATAGGTCATTCTAAAAAAATGTTAGAATTCAGATATTAATTATATATATGTATTGATTTTTTTTTTAATTGATTTCATATAATTCTTTATTTTAATTACCTACATTAGTATCGCGTGTTATGAAAACTGAAAGTTTTTCCACACCCTTTTTTTTATTATTATTATTATTTATAAAAAAAAGGGGGTCAATTCTTGTGAAACACACGAGTAAAATGTACATTAATTTACCACTTTACTACATTTTTTGACATAAAAAATATTTTTAATTCTTCAAATTTATTATAAATTTTATGGAAGTGGTGACACATATTATAGAAAACAAATATTTGTTCAAATATATTACCAGTTTGGCTAGTAAACAAATATATGTCCAATCTGTTACTGTGGTTTAAAAAAATTAGACATATCAATTCCTATCAAAGATTCATTACAATAATGGGAATTATTGCCCTAATATTTAATTATCTTTAATCGTTTAGAAATATATAATAATGTAATTTGAAATAATATTTGAGTTGTAATTTAATGGAAAGATTACTCTAGTAACAGAATGAAGAAGTACAAGATTTCCATTTTTTTTAATTATCCAAAACATTATTTAATGTTTAAGTAGATTTGCATCATTACGTATATTATAAACTTACTATTAATTACTAGCTGACCCACCCGGCGTTACCCGGGCAGACTGTCATTGAAAAATGTAACAGTGCAGTGGACTTCATAAAAAACGACTGAATACTATTTATTTATACTAAAAGCTTGTCAAAAAATTAAATAAGAGCTAAAGTTTCAAAAGTATAACAGTTACGTTTAAAAAATGAAACGGTCAGGAAAAATTATTTCACTTACTGTTACCTTTTTACTAAAAATCCTTTTTTTTTAAAAATCATTGCTTGTATTTTTTAAATTATGAATATTAAATGCTTACAAAAATCAATATTTCAAACGAAAATGTATAAGAATATATCTATTTAATTTGTTTGTTTCGCTTTCATTCCTGTAGATGGAAGCACCAACCGATGAGATGCGGTCCATTTGGGTGTTGCCACTAACAATTAACAAATTATCGCGATTTCTGTGCCACGTACGATAGCCTAATATATATATATAGATATTTATCAGTTTAAACTGTTCTTTATATTACAAAGTAAGGTAACCTAGTGGACCGACGAAATTGTACTTGCCTATTTTTCAATTTCAAAAATTGTTAAAAAAATATTTTCCCACATTATAAATGCAAATTCCACGTGGACTAAATCTTCATATATGTACACAGTCTTGAGACATTTGCTGTCGTCTACTGTTCAATAGGATAGTTACAAAATCTTGGTAACAGAGTGGACATTGGAAAACGTGCATACATTGGGGACATTATATTTCAAGCTGTATTAAATTTTCTAGAACTAAAATGTTTTCTCAGATTATAATTTAATTGAAATATAAGGTATCTCTAATTTTTGAGTCATGTATAATTTAAATACATTTCCATTCTCTATTTTGTATTTTCAGAGCTTTCTTTTTGAAGTTTCTCATTGGGGAAAGTAAATTTTTCAAAAAATTGAGCATTATAAACTGAAAATACTTAAATGTTTTAAGAAACTATTATTCAACACATATTGTATTATCTTCAAAAAGTTTCATATATTTGCATACAATAAGAATAATATCTCCTTTTTAACTGGAAATGTAATTATATTGTTGGGCACTGTTTTGTAAGTTTATTTGAGAATGACTCCTCTTCCTCTATCAAATGGGATTAAAATTCCTAACATTTGTAATGTAGCCAGCTAGTTAAACACTACACGCCTGGATTTGATGTATGATATTAAATTGTGCATTATATTTATATTTATAGACAACGTTATAATTAAGTATTACGAATATTTAATTACATTTTAGCATCACCTATTTGTTTATGATGCAAATATTACACAGTTGTAGAATGGTTATAACTAGTTATTTATACTGCACAATTATTTAATAAAATACTTTTTACTATGCAATACAATCTAAATGATATTTACATATTCCTATTTGCAACGTTAACTCAAAATAACTACCCCTTTTTAAAACCGAAAGTCTTGCATTAAGAACATTCCGGATATTTGTTCAGACCAAAGCACGCTCTGCTCTAAAACTGATGTCTGTCTGGTGCATTTTTTTTATTTAATTGATAGTTCCTCACGCGTAACTAGATGCGTAAGAGAACACTTCTACGTGTAACTATACTGATGTTAAACTTACTAAAATAAATGAAGTAGGGTTAGATTATAATTTTTTGGCAGGTTTTATTAATTTTGTTTCTTGTTGTTCTATCATTTTAACAATTACATAAAATTAGTGGTACATTTGACATGAAAAACAAAGATAAAAAATAACTCTTTATTTAAATATAAGTTATTCAAAAAAAATTACTTGATAATAAATGAGACATATACTTATCTACTTAAAACCAAGTTTTACTTCAAAGATATTTATTTTCAAAAATTAATTAATACTCTAAAACTTTGAAGACATATTTTAGATTTAATTTCATGAGAAAATAAAGGCGTAATAATTATCCAAAGAACATAATTAAATTCAAACGTGAGATTTTTTTTCGAGCATAAAATCTTATATTATATGCAAAACTGAAATCAAAGAAATTTATTTCAATATATGGTAATTAGATAACCATTGTTAGAAAAAGCAGCTTCCTGGAAACAGGTACAAACGAGATTTTAATTTGAAAAAGTAAATTATTAAAATTATTTCCCTTCGATGTAATCGTTAAACTTTCTAATTTATTGCATTAAAATTTGAAGGTAAACTTGATAAAGTGACAGTAAAATTCAATTCATGTATCAAAATAAATTTTTAAACTTATGTAACAATAAAATCGAGCAGTGCATTTAATCTTTGTAAAATATAAATCTACTGATTTCTAAAACTAAGTTTTTATAGCTGTAATAAGTTAGCACTATTTTTCATGAAGTCGTAGTAAGTAACAAGTCAGATATTTCCTTAAACAAAAAAAAATGTAAAAACGTTTTCATAATTTAAAATTACATAGTTACTCTCTAAGTGTTTGTTTAATTTTTGCTTACTAAAATACAAAATTCGTTATCATAATCCTGCATTATTTTAAAAATTTTAAAATGAATCCTTAGATAAATCACAGAATATTTTAAATGGTTTCAGAGGATTACGAAACAGCATTTCTACATAAAAACAGAAAGAAGAAAAACAAAAATGTTTTCCATTTGTAAATTGCTTGCATTTAATCCTGGTGTAAGAATATGTTAACATATAGTAAATTATTTACGGCAAAACTGGAAAAAAATCTATATTAAATGAATTCAGAGTATTAAGAAAAGATAATATTTTTAAATGAACTTAAACAAACAAACATAAAATTAATACATGCAGTAACATTCTTTTCGCTTGCAATAAATTTAACTGTTTTAAATTCAAGAAACAGGAAATGAAAATATCAGAAAATTATTATGCGTCTAAAAACCTTTATTCGTTTTGTAGCTTTACATTCAGTTACTTGATATTATTAAATGCTTATATTTAATAATTAAAAACTTTCAAACATCAAAACGTCTACATATATTTATAATTTAAACAGAAAATAAATCAGGAATTTAAAAACTAAGAAAATAGTCATTTTAATTAATATACATTTAATTAATTGATTAAAATTTATGTATTTCATAGTTATATACAATAGAACTGGACTTTGATCTCTTGAATCTGCTTGTACCTACTCTCTTGTTATCCCCAGAAAATATTTTATGTACGTTCTACTACACATTGTATAAAAATACGATTGTTTCTTAATCTACGAAAGTATAACAGAATAACGACTGAAATCAAATAATAGCTCCTTCTGAGTTACCCATTATTCCGAAAAGTGTTCTTTATCATTAGAAAACACAGAAACAAATATATGTTCTTGATACAAAAAATTCAGCTTTAGTTATAAATTCATTTAGAAAAAAATGCCAATAATACTTTTGCTAGGAAAAAAAAAACAAATTTTATATATTAGAGAATTCTTTACAAATAAAAAAATTCCTTTATATGTATAAAACATACGAGAAAAAAGTAAAAGGACTGCATAAGTAAAGAACAAAAAAAATCGGCATATGTTATTTTATATTCATTTATGTAGGAAAAACAAACACATTATAAAAAATAAAATATGCTTATTTAAGCGAACTGTGCTGAAAGAAATGAATTCTCTAATTTCAAGATTAATATTTGCTTTTAAAAAACCCTCTAAAATTTAATTTTTTTAAAAGTTTGAATTTGCTTAAGAGAGACAACCTGGAAATATCGTAGATTATACATTAAAAAGTAGATTAACTTTTTTACAAAGAATAATAATGTCATATTTTTTTGTTTTATATCTAAAAGGAAGATAACTATGTATTTAAGATCCTGAAAAAGTTTTAAAAAATTTCAATTTAAAAAGAACGAGCAGGGAATACCGAGCTATGCTCGTTCAAAATTAGATTTGAGTTCAAATAACATGACCCATGACCAAAATGACCCACTAATCGAAATTTTTCGAACATGTGACCTAGCCCAATAGTCTTCTCGTTCCCTAAAACTGTAGGATACTAAATTTAGTTCAAATCCTCTGATCCGTTTTTAAGATAAAAATAGATTGACTCATAATGACCTATGACCAAAATGACCCACTAATCGAATATATCACTTAAAACTATTTCCTCGAACATGTGACCTAGCCCAACTGTCTTCTCGTGCCCGAAAACCATAGGATGCAATATTTAGTCGAAATAGTCTAAGCCATTTTTTAGATAAAATTAGCTTGACCCACAGTGACCCAAAAATGACCCAATAATCGAATTTTCTGGGACACATGACCAAGCCCATTGATTTTTCTCGTGCCCTAAATTCGTAGAATACAAAATTTAATCAAAATCGTTAGAGCCTTTTTTTAGATAAAATTAACTTGACCCACGTTGACCCAAAAATTACCCACTAATCTAAAGTTCTCGAACATGTGAACCAGTCTTCTTCTGCCCGAAAATGGTAGGATACAAAATTTTGTCAAAATCGTTTAACCGTTTTTAGATACAATTGGCTTGACCCTGGCCCATGATGACCCAAAATGACCCGCTAATCGAATTTTCTTGAACATGTGACCTAACTCAATGGTTTTCTGGTGCCCCAAAACGATAGGATACAAAATTTGGTCAAAATCGTTTGAGCTGTTTTTAAGATAAAATTTGCATATATAACCACACACACACACGATTTGCTCGTATTAGAATATATGGTATGTCGCATATTAAAGAAAAAATCTTATTTTTTATGCTTATAAAATGGTTAAATAATATAATTTTAAAAGTAAGAACCGCTCATAGTAAACCTATGCTACTGTACTTACGTAATATTCTATAAAATGTAAACAATAAAAAAAGGAAAAAAAAACTTTTTTATGAAAAGAGAAATTAAAGATGAATTATGAAAGAAGATTGGAAAAAAAAAAGATACTAAATAATTTCATAAGCCAATGAAAAATCATATTCATAGATTTCTTAAATTGTGGACTTTTACAATCAACAAATTGTTAGATGACCCTTAATGACATATACTATTTAATAAATACAACTTGCATCTATCAGGCCGAAAATTTGGAAAATTTAGTCGGATAAAATTAAAGGACTATAAAACATTTATTTATTGTTTACCTTTAATTACATAAAATTTGAAAAACGGAATCTGAAAATTAATTTACCAGGGCCCATTCATTCTTCAGTTGCCTCAGGTAATGCTCAAATGTTTCTCTGCAGGCAACGGCCTCCATTCATGTATTTTATTCCCCTCATTTATTAATCCAACTCTATATTTAAATCTATGTGTCCAGGTAAGAGGCAATGTTTATCTATCAACAAGCGCCTATTATTCTACTAATTCGACCGTGTGTATTATTTCCCAAACACTATTCCATAAATACTTCATATAGCAAATTTCATTTCATTTGGAAAGAGCATTGTTAACATTGTTACCTTGTTTGTTATCATTTTCAGTTAGAGTTGTGTCATTATTGCTATATATGGTTGTTATATTTAAATTTTCAGGTTTAAAAAAAAATCGGATTTTGAAGCTCTGGATATAAGAAGTTTGATATCGATTTTTGGAGCATCACTTGGGTTCATGAATTTTTATTTAATCTAGGATGAAATCTCGGCACTATTCAATTTCAGTTTAATTTTTAGTGTCAATACAAATGATACTGTGAATGTTATTGCGTTTACAGAAGTCTGTTTTTGATGGGCTATCAAAGCACTCTTCTGTCAAATACTTTCTGGAGCTCTATATACAGAATAAATTCAAATTTATATAAAAAAAAAAATGTAATCGTTTTCAAATACGCTATTTTCTATAAATAATATTATGAAAATTTTAAACTTTAAGCCATACATTTTATTTCGCATGTTGTACTAAAATCTGCCGAATGCCAAAAAAATTTTAAAGTATTTCTTATTATTTAAAAAGAAAATAAGGTTTTCATAATAAACTACTTCAACTTATAGCAAAAATTAGGTAAGGTAAAGCCAGGAGAGATGGCGCGGTCGGAGAGATTGCGCACATAGAGGTTTTGGGGGGAAGGAGTAGAGTGAGCGCGCAGCGACTCCAGGTAGTTGTACAACAGCAGTAGTGGAGTGTCTACTTGAAAGTGCACGTTAATTGTTTTGAGCGTCTAAGATAAAGCATCGCTATTTTGTTTTGTTCTTCCAAAGTAAGTGCTTGAATTTTCATAGCTATTCATCAGAATTTCTATACAATGTCAGTAGAACAAAATATTTTAAACTTAAATGACTTCTAATAAGCTACTAATCTAGACTAACAATGTGACAATCAACGGTTCGTTTTAGTGGCGGCCATGTTTGAATAAAAGGCCGCGCAATCTCTCCTACCGAAATTGGAGAGTTTGCGCATCTGCTACTTAGGAGAGATGGCGCATTGTTCCCATTATTTTCCATGCTAGGAGAGATTATGCAGCTCATAAAAAATGATAAATGAAAATGGACTAATTTTAAGTTAAACGTGTTTCAAGTAACTTAATGTTATTTTGTAATCTTATCTGGACTTGCTTTTTCTGATTCTTTAATTTTTTTCCTTTAATTAAAATTTTTTATTCGTTTTTAAAATTATTTCCGTTTTCTGATTCTTTAATCATTAGGTTGAAATATTCACTCCCAATACAATAAAATTTGTTCACAAAAAACTTACAGCAATGTCATTTAAGTGTAATTATTATTGTTAACAATTTAATTGTAATTATTATTAGTAACAATCTCTCCTACCCATGTGCGCAATCACACCAACCCTGTAAGGACAGATTGCGCAAAATATCTTTCTTGGATTTATTACAACTGTTCTATTAAATTGCAACATAACAACAAAATAGCAATGGAAATGCATAAAAAACAAATGAAGTAAAAATTATTCATGGATAGTTTAGCAAAACATTAATATTTAGACCTTTTATTGTTATTCTTTTGAATTGTGCGCAGACACTCCTAGCTTTACTTTAAATCTTACTCTAAGAAGCTGAAAATCATAACTGTTTTTCCATTTTACTATTTATTTCATTTGATGTAGATATTTACGTAAAAGGAGGATGGAAACTACAGTAAAGGTCTATCAATTGTTTCTGTCTCATTCTAAACGAAGTAGGAAATTATTATACATTTATGTACATCATTTATGTACATCATGTATAAATTTTATCTACTAGTGTAAAGCATTTATACAATTTACTAAGCATGTCATCCCTTACAATTATTCATTTGAAAAAAGGAAATTATAATGAAGGTCAATCACTTCTGTTGTTTAAGTTTTAAGAATAAGACTAATATTATAAACTAGTATCAGGTGCGTAGAATTCTACCACAATTCCCGGATAAAAATGTTCGTTTTATTTACACGCAAAAGATATTACAAATTCTGCAATTAAATAAGACAAAGATTTATAATCCAAAACAGTGTTGGCTTCTTTTAAATTCAAAGGAGTGTACGTACCTTGATTAATATATATTTTTACATAATAATCAAATAAGTGTTACCGATGAAAGCCGAAACATATACCATTTGTACTAGCTACTCTCCATGTCATTTATTATACTATTTTTTCAAAAGTGTAAAGAAAAGTTATAATAACAGATTGTCCATCAATAATTATATAATTATAAAAGTGGTAGATAGTTATTATAAACTAATTAACACCTTTAAACTTAAATCTTATCCAGACAAGCAAAAAAATCGAAAAAATTATACAATTTGGAATCTATATGATTTCTTGTAATAATTTATATGTTTGTATCTATCTATCTATCTATCTATATATATATATATATATAAAACTAAATAATAATAATAATTTTATGTAAGTGTGTTTAGTAGAAATTTGATGAAACTTCTCAGCAAAAAGGACGTAGGATATTTCTTTTTTATTTTCATTTTAAAGATAAGCTTCAAAATTTAAACAAAGATTGCGTAAAATAAAATTTACTAAACTAAAGGAAAAAAAATAATTACTTTTTTTGTATCTTTAAGAAATGTTTTTTTTCCTCCATTTCAAAGATAATGAAGATCGAAAGACCATCATATTACAGCTATCTACACTTTTGGTAAAATAAAATTGATGAAAAAATTCCAGACAAATCATAAAACAGTAGTCTTTTGCTTTCGTATGTTTACTTTACTAAAAAATATTAAAAATACAAATAAAAAAAAAAACTTAATGTGAAATTTCGTGAACAAAGAGAAAATCCCGCACTTTCTTTTATTTTGAGTTTAGTATTTCGGGATTTTCATTTTATTTGATAGATTTTGTTGGGCAATACTTGAAAACTGACAAAAATCTCTAACACGAAAAAAAAAAAAAAAAAAAAAAGAATTAAAAAAAAAAAAATCAAAATAAACTTTTTAAAAGAGGAACGAAAAATGTAAGTAGAAAATGTCAAGTGTTTGATTAATTATCTTAAATATTAAATATGACTTTATCTGAAGTATTCTTATTTAAATAACAGTGTCTATGTAATATTTGATTGATGATTCTTTTAAGTCTATGTTAATCAATTTTAAATAAAAGTAATGATAAGTATGTTTTATTTAGAGCTCTTATTTTACACAGTTTAAGAAAGCTTTGCCTTATTAAATCAGTACTATTTTATAATTTATTTGACTTAGTATAATGGAATTCTAATTTTTTTATGCATTTTTCAAACATTTTTGCATTAGCATACAATTACTAGCCTTTTTTAATACAAAAATCCCTTTTAACTCATTAGAGTTTGCTTCCTTTTTTATTACAAGTTGCAAAAAGATTTTGGCATTTTTCTTCTACGATTTTGAGAATATAATAGTTACTAGTTTGTTTTTCAAAATAAATTAGAAAAGTTAATTTTCAATTCGTTTTATCTTAGCCTAACTACAAAATTTTAAATATTTAATTTCAGATTTTATATAAGCAGATCTAAAATAGAATACCATAAAGCAGCTAAAACAAAAATAGAAATACCATGCTAGAAGCCAGGAATAAAAAATAAGAGTATTTCAAAAATAAAACAGAGATTTTAAATTCAGTGGAAATGAATATTAAAAGAAATTAAATCAGCAATTAGTGTTACCTTCCGCTTTAATTTAAAATGAATTAAAAATCTATATAAAAGCGTAATTTAATACCATGTAGCTGCTATATGAGAAAAACAATTATAAATTTTATAAAACAAAAAATATAGCCATTACAATTGTTTCTTATCTCTAACCTTTAAAGAGAGGATTAAGTAAATCACAGGAGACTTTATCTTATTTAAAATGGTTTTGAAACTTTATTTGTATAATAAAACCTTACATTGAACTAAAAAAAGAAAATCTATTTTTATTGTATGATATGTGTTATAGTAAAAAACTACTTTATATTTAATCCTTTCGAAATAATAGATTATAATTTATCTTTTATTTTATTTTAAATTATTTTGAAAACCAATAAATAGAAGAAAAATCGTTATCGAAAAGAGCAGTATTGAATATTATAAGAAGTGTCTGATTACAACTTAGGCAAATTTCGACTACTTTTTTCGTAAAAAAAAAAATCGCCTTTTTTAATTGCATTATTCTACAATTAAATAAAGCGGAACTCCCTTTTGAAAGAAAACTGACAGAAGTTTTTTAGGTGCTAATAAAGATGCTCATTTATAAGAAAAATGAACCCCCTTCTATTTTTGCACAAATTAAAAAAGAGAGAAAACAATGTGGATGAATTGCGCAGATGGCGTTGTTGACTGCAACAGCACCATCTGCTTGATCGCGGTCGACCTCTAAGGAGACGCCTGCGCAGATGGCGTTGTTGACTGCAACAGCGCCATCGGCTTGATCGCGGTCGACCTCTACCCAATGGTGTATCGGTGTCTTGCACGTTCGCGTTCGCCTGCTGTGTCGTCTTTCGCCTATAGCCGTTCAACGCTTCGTCCGTATGCAAAGACCTGATTTTTTCCTGGAGGGCTTTTTAAAGCTTATAAAGCGGTATGACTAGTGTCTCAATGTACTTGGTACTTATGTGAAAAAATAAAATTATGTTTTATCTTGAATGTCTCATTGCATTTTTTGTGTTTCATACACACCTCTGTCCACAGTCGCCAGGAGAAACTTATTTTCCGAATGCCCCTCGTATGTCCAATGCAAGCTGTATCGTCATAATAATTTTTTTATTACTTTTAATAATTAAGAAATGAATTTAAATACACTCCATAAAACCTTATTTTATTAGAACATTGTAAAATATAATATACATACAGAAATACGCAAAACTATACATTTAGTAATATAAACATAGCTTCTTTGCATCCTTTTAATTGTTTTGTTATATAATTTTCGAATCCTTTCTTGAAATGTTGCCAGTAAGTTAACGAACAAAGAGATTCTGTTTTGATATCGTTCACAAAATTAAAGCACACAAAAATATAAGAAAAGATGAAAGATGCATTTCAAAGATAAATAGATCTTTTTGACTTACATTATATGTTTTACATAAAAAAAACAAAAAAAAAACATGAAGTATTGCAGAACTTTTATGAAAAAACCTTAGTTACGAAAGTATATATTTTTAAATATATTGAAACTGTATCTTTAAAAAAAAGTAAAATATATGATGCAATTTTAGCGAATATAAGTAAGCATATTAAAGTATATAGACGTGAATTTAAAGTATTTTGTAGATCAAATTATCTATTTTTTTCGTAAATATACATGTATCTAAAGAAATTTGGAACATGTTTATAAAGTTTTTTATTTATGTTATTGTATACATAATTTAAGTTGCTGATTAAATAATCCATGCGTTCATATCAAAATACAAACGCTGAAATATTGAATAATAATAATGGAAGTAAAATTTGCAAATTGGACAAAAATGTTTATTTAATCTATGAAATATATTACATAAATCTTTATAATAAATGTTATTAATTATATTCAGTTTTTTTTAACCTTTTAATAGTACCCTTTTGTTTTTGTAATCAGCTGATATTTCTCCTGAGATGCATACACTGTTAAAAATTTGCATCAAACTATCCAGTCATTCGACCGTTTTCATAGAAAACAATTACATAACTGTAAATTAACTCTATTCTGATCATAATATGTGAAATAATATTGTAAGAAAAGAATTAAATTACGTTTATGTAACCGTTTTTTTGTAAAATCGGTTGAATGACAAGACAGATTGTTGCAAATTTTTAACAGTGTAGCAACAAGGGATTGTAATCCCAAAAACTGCAAAACCCACATATTTTTCACTTCATTTAATAACGAATTTTCCTTTAGTGACTAAAGCAAAAATTACTATTTGAAAAACTTTGGTAGACATAATTTATTTATTGTTTCGAAAATAGTTATCAGTGTTACCAATTCGGCAATTTTTTCTTTAATCAAACTACCTTCCAGAATTTTTAAGTAGTATTGATAGATATATTTAATCATCGAAAATATGTCCTTACATAAAGTAAAAATAATCTGTTCTTAAATTATTATAGATGTTTTGAAAAATATATAAATAACGCTGATATCGCGCAGATAGCGGGATTGGTATCGGTAATTGCAACAGGGAAGCCCAAGAAATGTCCTACGTCATTATAGACTGTAGCCTATTTTTGATACAAAGACAAAAAAGTATAAATAAAGTAAAAGTATATTTGATTTTGTGAATGTAGTGAGTTTTGTGTAAAACAAATCCCTTTGTTGTTTTTAAAACTTACCAGAATTCTAAGGTAATAGATTTCGTACAGCATTCATCATTTAATTTTAGGTTTCATTAATAGTTAAATGAAAGTTAAAATTTTTTGACATAGCATTCAATTCAATATCCAGAATTGTGGAGAATGATAACATGTTATCATAACTTGAAGGAAAAATATTTTCTACAAAATCTGTTTAAAGCTTTTGTATTTCGTTCTTTTTGTTTCGATATTCGCTGCTATCGGAATCCTCTGCAATCTGACAATACGAACACTCTGAAAACGATATTTTCAAACTTGAGCAAAAAATACTCAAATATGAGTATGTCCCTTAGTCAAAATGGCTCTGAATCAAAATTACTCAAGTTCGAAACACGTATTCACTCATTTCTGAAAACGCGCACACACTCAAGAATAAAACATCATGTGCTCATATTTAAGTATGTCGATGTTTCAAAAATGAGTATGTAATGATTTCTATGTGCTCATTTTTGAGTATTTCCATGTTTCAAAAATGAGTTTGAACTGATTCGAATCATTTTTGAGTATGTCCATGTTTCAAAAATGAGTATGAACTGACCTGTATGTGCTTAGTTTTGAGTATGTCCATGTTTCAAAAATGAGTTTGAACTGATTCTAATCATTTTTGAGTATGCCCATGTTTCAAGAATCCGATTATTTCCTGTATTTCGAAATTGAAAGATTAGGTCGTCCTATTTGAAACAAAAAGTTTCATAACAAAATGAAAACATCGATTTACTCAGATTTGAAAGTATTATTTTTCTCAGTGAACGCATTGGGACAGCCTGTATAGAATAAACATATTTTTCACAGAGAAAATTAAAACATATGATTATTAATTTCTACAATTCCCATGAAGAAACTGAAAATCTAAGTATCATATTATCCATACATAACACATATTTTCATATTTTTGTGCAACATCCGAAAAAAAAATATTTTTCTTAATAATATTTCCGTTAAATGAATAGCAATTCCGATAACTTAATTTTTCTTAACTGATATACTACTCGACATTTTTAAAGAAGAAACAGTTTTATAATTCCATTCCCAATTTTGAATAAATGATTTTCTTGAAAAACAAAGCATAAAAACAGGATGTTTTTAAGTATTCAAATCGTCTATGGGAAAAAATTATAGAATACATTTACTGTTATGCATTAATATATTCCCAGAAAACAGAAAATCTAAGTATCATATTATCCATACATAACACATATTTTCATATTTTTGTGCAACATCCGAAAAAAAAATATTTTTCTTAATAATATTTCCGTTAAATTAATAGTAATTCCGATAACTTAATTTTTCTGAGCTGATATACTACTCGACATTTTTAAAGAAGAAACAGTTTTATAATTCCATTCCCAATTTTGAATAAATGATTTACTTGAAAAACAAAGCATAAAAAACAGGATGTTTTTAAGTATTCAAATCGTCTATGGGAAAAAAATTATAGAATACATTTACTGTTATGCATTAATATATTCCCAGAAAACTGAAAATCTAAGTATCATATTATCCATACATAACACATATTTTCATATTTTTGTGCAACATCCGAAAAAAATATATTTTTCTTAATAATATTTCCGTTAAATTAATAGTAATTCCGATAACTTAATTTTTCTTAACTGATATACTACTCGACATTTTTAAAGAAGAAACAGTTTTATAATTCCATTCCAAATTTTGAATAAATGGTTATCTTGAAAAACAAAGCATAAAAAACAGGATGTTTTTAAGTATTCAAATCGTCTATGGGAAAAAAATTATAGAATACATTTACTGTTATGCATTAATATATTCCCAGAAAACTGAAAATCTAAGTATCATATTATCCATAAATAACACATATTTTCATATTTTTGTGCAACATCCGAAAAATAAATATTTTTCTTAATAATATTTCCGTTAAATTAATAGTAATTCCGATAACTTAATTTTTCTGAGCTGATATACTACTCGACATTTTTAAAGAAGAAACAGTTTTATAATTCCATTCCCAATTTTGAATAAATGATTTACTTGAAAAACAAAGCATAAAAAACAGGATGTTTTTAAGTATTCAAATCGTCTATGGGAAAAAAATTATAGAATACATTTACTGTTATGCATTAATATATTCCCAGAAAACTGAAAATCTAAGTATCATATTATCCATACATAACACATATTTTCATATTTTTGTGCAACATCCGAAAAAAATATATTTTTCTTAATAATATTTCCGTTAAATTAATAGTAATTCCGATAACTTAATTTTTCTTAACTGATATACTACTCGACATTTTTAAAGAAGAAACAGTTTTATAATTCCATTCCAAATTTTGAATAAATGGTTATCTTGAAAAACAAAGCATAAAAAACAGGATGTTTTTAAGTATTCAAATCGTCTATGGGAAAAAAATTATAGAATACATTTACTGTTATGCATTAATATATTCCCAGAAAACTGAAAATCTAAGTATCATATTATCCATAAATAACACATATTTTCATATTTTTGTGCAACATCCGAAAAATAAATATTTTTCTTAATAATATTTCCGTTAAATTAATAGTAATTCCGATAACTTAATTTTTCTGAGCTGATATACTACTCGACATTTTTAAAGAAGAAACAGTTTTATAATTCCATTCCCAATTTTGAATAAATGATTTACTTGAAAAACAAAGCATAAAAAACAGGATGTTTTTAAGTATTCAAATCGTCTATGGGAAAAAAATTATAGAATACATTTACTGTTATGCATTAATATATTCCCAGAAAACTGAAAATCTAAGTATCATATTATCCATACATAACACATATTTTCATATTTTTGTGCAACATCCGAAAAAAATATATTTTTCTTAATAATATTTCCGTTAAATTAATAGTAATTCCGATAACTTAATTTTTCTTAACTGATATACTACTCGACATTTTTAAAGAAGAAACAGTTTTATAATTCCATTCCAAATTTTGAATAAATGTTTTACTTGAAAAACAAAGCATAAAAAACAGGATGTTTTTAAGTATTCAAATCGTCTATGGGAAAAAAAATTATAGAATACATTTACTGTTATGCATTAATATATTCCCAGTAGTGGAATTATGTTGCGTGTTTTTAAATAAATATCTGCATTTTGATAAAAATTTCTCGTACATCTAAGCTTATCTTAGAAAGATTTCTAGCATTTCATGGACTACGGAAACTGAGTTATTTAAATATGAATGCATATATTACGCCAAATGAAAATTTTAAAAGTTTCTCTAAAACTAAAAAAGTAGATTAACCTCGCAAAATATGCTTATACGGAAATGAAGTATGCTTATATATTTGTAGCTGAAATTTAAACACAATGTTTTTGTACATAATTATTTTTAAAAGGGTCCATATGCAACTTAATTGCAAAAATATGGACATTGAAATATTCTTTGAACTAGAATAATTTAAAGAAAGAGTTTTGTAAACTGTAACCAGAAAGTTCATAAAAAGTAATGTTGTATTTTTATTATTTGCACAAAAGTTACTACGGGTGCGTAGTCCAAAACATTTACGTACCACTATTTTGGAATAGCCTTATTAAATCGTAGAAATGTATAAAAAATTCTGCGATTAAATAAAGCGAGTTTTATAATCGGAAAAAAAGTTGCTATGCTCCTTGGATATTCTAAGGGTTGTATGCACCCTCTGTACTACTTGGATATGTTTGGTAACACGTTCTTGGCTTTCTTTTTTCGTGTATGTATCATTGACACAACTCACGTTTAATACTGTTTTTTAAGTATTTTTAAAGTAAACATTGTATTGTGAACATCATTACAGATAGTACTAATGATACAGATAGACAGCGCCCACCCTAGGGACCAGCTTTTAGCTAATGGCCAGGACTAACCCCTAAGCCGAGGAATGGAAAAATATTACTATCCGGCGCTAGTTACAATAATTAGAAGTTAAACTACAATTTTAGAAGGTATAAACGTTACCCAATTTTGCCACAAGGCTGGGCGAACGTTAAAATTATTACAATAATTGATAACAAAAACTTTAGTTATAGTTATTTATATAGCATTTTGAGATTAACATTATAATGACAATTATTTACAGTCGTACATTTTGAATGCATTAATACGTATACAATAACCTACAGAGGTATAATATATTTTTTAAAATGATTACAATATATAATTACAATATAAAATTCAAACAATTTTATTTACACACACTGACATTTTGTAATACACTATATACAGTAACCCCTCACCCACACGCGACACACGGCTCACAAACCTCGTCAACAGAATCTATTATAAAAGTAACACCCATACTCAAATGCAAAAATTAAAAAACTTTTTCCTACCCTATTTTTTTTTTATATTTTCCTCTTGTACTGTAGTACTAATGATACTATCATACATACGTACAATCAACAAAAGTCTGATAAGAAATATCCCATGAAGTAAAATATTTGAATGAATCATCTGTAGAAGCACGCCATATAAAAGACATCACTTACAATATTACTTTAAAAATGAAATACAAAACACATATGTATTAGTAACTTATCTAAAACATATTATCCGAAAAACAATATTTTAATTATTTAAACAATATGCATTGATATATGAACGAATAACGTTGTTCATACTTGCGAATGGCAAATATTAATACTTTTATAACATATATTAAATGCACCAGTGAATTATTTGAATATATCTATTTCGGTACTGTTATCTCTTTTTACAAATGCATTATATAAATCAAACGTATCGAAATCATTAAATATTCATATCTTATCTTTCAATGTTAAGCTTGGATACATCTTAATCGATAATACTTATAGTTTTAATATGTAATACTTATATGTATGTTTTGTAATAATTTTATATAGGATAGATGTTCGGAGGGAAGGGGTAGAGTGAGCGCGCAGCGACTGCAGGTAGTTGTACAACAGCATTAGTGGGATGTCTACTTGAAAGTGCACGTCGATTGTTTTGATCGTCTAAGATAAAACACTGCTATTTTGTTTTGTTTTCCTAAAGTAAGTGCTTGAATTTTCATAGCTATTCATCAGAATTGCTATACAATGTCAGTAGTACAAAATATATTAAACTTAAACGATTTCTCATTAGCTACTAATCTAAACTAACAATGTGAACATCAACGGTTCGTTTTAGTAGCGGCCATGTTTATATAAAAGGCCGCGCAATCTCTTTTTCCGAAATTGGAGAGTTTGCGCATCTGCTACTTAGGAGAGATGGCGCATTGTTTCCATTAGTTTCCATGCTAGGAAAGATTACGAAGCTTATTGGTAAATTTGCATAAAAATGAAAAATTAAATGAATTAATTTTAAGTTAAACGTGTTATCAAGTAACTTAATGTTATTTTGTAATCTTATCTGGACTTGCTTTTTCTGATGCTTTAAGTTTTTTTCCCTTTAATTAAAATTTTATAATCGTTTTTAAAATTATTTACTTTTTCCGATTCTTTAATCATTAGGTTGAAATATTCACTCCTAATACAATAATATTTGTTCACTAAAACCTTACAACAATGTCATTTAAGTGTAATTATTATTGCTAACAATTTAATTGTAATTATTATTAGTAACAATCTCTCCTACCCATGTGCGCAGTCACTCCAACCCTATTAGGACAGATTGCGCAAAATAACAAGTTTTATATCAACTGTTCTATTAAATTACAACATAACAACAAAATAGCAATGGAAATGCATAAAAAACAAATGAAATAAAAATTATTCATTGATAGTTTAGTAAAAAATTAATATTTAGATTTTTTATTGTTATTCTTTTGAATTGTGCGTAAACTCTCCTAGCTTTACCTTACAGTGTTAAAGAATTCTCTCGCGTACTTAGAATTATACATAAGTAACCAATTCTACAGGTTCGAGCCCTGGTCCTGGCATATTTTCGCTCTGTTGGAAAAAATCTCAAATATTTTTTTTTATATTTGGAAAATTATTTGGAAAATATCTCAAATATAAATGTCTCCAACCATTGGATACAATTCTTCTGTGTATTAAATTTCAATATAAAAACGAATATATAAGCAATCATACAGTATTAATTACAGTCCTTAGTAAAATAAATGTTTCCTAAAACCAACTGTAATCTATTATGTTAAATTATAACGTTCTCACAAAATAACCTGTATTTCTATACTTTTTAATGCACTAAAAATTTAACACTCTAATTTTCTAAAATATAAAATTACTACTATATTTAGCAATAATCTGAGAGATACTAATACATTTCACATAGTAAAAAAAAAAAAAATCCCTGACGCATTTTAATTTTATCATAAAAATATATTAACAAATATTAAAAATTTTAGTTTACGTCATCATACTTTAATATAAAGTATTTTAATATGACTCTTTTAAAAATGCTTCTTTATTTACCTTTTGGATCTTATTATAGCTCCGAGTATTAACTCTTAAATTTGAGAAATACATGTACTCATTTTTCGAGTACATACAGAACTCAAACATGAGTATTTAGTCATTTCTGAATACATTTTTAAATCAAGTTTAATTATGTACACAATTTCAAATTTTTAATGTATGAACTATATGTACTCATTTTTGAATAGATTTATGAATCAGTTATGATTACATTAAGTTTTAAATTTGAAATCTGTATATTTTACGTACTCAATTTTGAATACATAGAGGAATCGTTAATGAATATATTTGGCTTAATTTTTTTTTCTATATGTACTCGTATTTGAATACGCTTATCAATCCATTATGATTATGTTAAGTTTTAAATCTGAAATATTTATACTTTTAAGTACTAGTTTTTTAATACATAGAGGAATCGATAATCAATATATTTGGCCTCGAATCTAAAATTTATTTTCTATATGTACGTATTTAAAAATACATAAATGAATCAAATATTAATATTTTTGGCTTCATTCTTCAATTATTTCTGTATTCCTATATAAAAACATACAAGAATCTACAACTATTACATTTTGGTTCAAAATCGAAATGATTCTGCTATATATATAAACTCATTTATTATATACACACACTGTTAAAACTGGATACATAAAAATAAGCAAACTGTACTCATGTTTGAGTACTTTCCGATCTTATAATAGTTCTGAGTACTTACCTCTTAAATTTGAGAAACGCATCTACTCATTTATTGAGTACATGCAGGGACTCGAACATAAGTATGTATAGAAAAAACACACATAGAGTAACAAGAGGTTATATTAATATTCACAAGCTTACTTTTCAGTCCGAATTTTCACTTATAGTTGAAAATATCACGTTCTCGTTTCTGGAGCAATTCTACTTAAAAAAAACGAGTACATAGAAGTTCTTATTTTTAAGTAGATTATTTTTAACAGTGTACATTATTTTTTCAGAGAATGATAAAAATGCATTTGCATTTTTCCTTTCTTAATCCCGTTGTTGGATCATCGTAAGACCGATTATAATTCTATGCTTATTTTTTTCTCCTTTCTGCACGAAGAAAAGAAAAATGCACTACTGCAAAAATAAAAGGAGGGACAGATATATTTAAATGAGGAAATCCTCCATTGAAAGGTATTAGGGGAATACAGTAACTAACATTCTTAAAAGTATTTTTACCTGCTTTCTCATATTATGATTTTCTTAATATATATTTATGTTCCATATAAATACGTCTTAGCATTTTTAATTTCACGTAAAATAATTATTGATGGTCCGTTTTTTTTGTATCATATTTGAAATACATGTAATTATATCCTTAATATTATTAATCCTTTATAAGTACTTTCATATTACTGTGACATGTTTACTAACTTCTAATCCAATAACAAATTAATGTATAATCTAGTGGGTAGCTTATGACGTAATATATTTTTAATGCAGTATCACCAGTATAACAAGACAATATTAGTATATCACTGTCCAATGAACCAAATGCCGGTAAACTACTGGCGAAACAAAAATTAGCACATTATTCAACAGTATGCAAGTCCATATAGTTTATATTATATCGGCATATTTTAATATAGTCCTCATATTTTTAGTGAAAATAATCTCTTATTTATTACTTTTATGACAAAAGGATAAGAGATTAAATTTATCCGTACAAACATTGCCGTCCTGTATTATTACATGTTCATATAGTCGTTATTTCACACAACTTACGTTTTGTTATCAAAATATTCATTACAAGATTCCAAATATTAATTTAAAAGAATGGGAATGATTTAAAGACAGGTAAAATACATTTTAATTCCCTAAATAAATTACGTAATAAATTTTGAAGCATATGGCATTTTTCTTTTCGTAAAACCACTACTTTACCATGTGGATGATTTAAAGAGAAGAAACATGCTGTTTTAATTCCCTAAATACATGCCATAAATAATTTTGAAGCGTATTCCAATTTTTCTATTCGGAAACACATTTCTTTACCATGTATTTTGCACCATCCTTGTCTTTTTTCCCGTAATAAATTTATAATAGGGATTTAGTTTCCAACTTGGATGAATGGGAGTAGCTTAAGTTATCATAACGAGAAAAATTCTCTTCCACAAAGAAAGTAATAATGTATTTAAAGTTTATGAGTGAGTACATTTGAAGATATTATTAGTGTTGTTTAAAACAAATTGCTATCTTTTTAATCATGAACTTTTAGGTTTGTTTAAGTAGAACTTGTATATTTTGTATGTTATAGTAATTTGAGTTTTGTAGTATTAATAGAATTGTTATTATTTTTATTATATTTTGTGATAAAAGCATTTTATTCATTGATAAAAATAACGTATTAAACATTCGTTACATTAAAGTAAATCATGTAATAGTGTGAACATTTCTTTCTTAAAATTATGAGAATATTCATTATTTATTAACACACATGATTAATTATTTACTAATATTAAGTCATTTTTCTCTTATTCTATCAGATGTCTGCTGCACAGTTAGGTGGCCTATTTTGGCATGCTTGGTTTGTAGCATAATTAAATCCATTGTTACTGCAACTCCTATGTAATTGTAAGAACAAAAATATTTGACAATTTACACCTGCGCTAAACGAAAAATTGACTTAAAATTATTTTTTTATTTATATTTAGGTTAAAAAAATTAAATATTGTACTGTCGCAGAGAATACACCGGTGTACATAATTTTTATAATTCTAGATTAACAAGAAGTGGGTGAAAAAACCATTTCAAAACCGCATTTCCACATAGGTGAATCAAATTATGTTACATAAATATGGTTGGAGATCCGAAAGTTTTGAAATAAGTTAAAAAATGTATTTTTTGTTATTAGTGTTTTTATAATATTTGAACATTTAGGAATGTCACACAGTTGGTTCGCGATCAGAAATTCTAAAATCACGGTCTTACGAGCTGCAAATGTTGAGCCGCCAACCGGGAATATCCGTGGAAGACAAAACTAAGTTAACTGAAAACACTGTTAAGTAGCTTTCATTACAAAAAGCTACTTATTACAGCCGTTCGGAGGAAAGCAATTCCAAAAAATTCATATATTTTTATCGATATAACGTCCGTAAAAAAATATGAAAATTTCGTTTATTTGATGATTTATCACCGATTGGCGACGGAATGAAATTAACCCTTTCAGGGGCAAAGTACTTATGTTTCTAAAATGTTGAAACCATAGTCACACCGGGATTTGACAACAAATTTATTTCCAAATAAGTAAAAGATTTTCTTCACGTATATTATAAAATTAAAATTTCATTGCAAAATTCCGGTGTCATTGTGGCATTTGGGAATTAAAATTAAGTGGGATATATTATAACTCACCGCCCTTCAAGGGGTTAATAAAAATACGCTTTTATGACAAATACTTTTTAAGGAAAACCTTTTTTCATACTGAACTTGTTTATTCATGTTTAACTTACATAATAAAAAAATTTTTATAACTACAATTTTGTGTACACATTTATATGTATATAAAATGGAATTTAACGATTGTATTTTACGATTTAAAACAAAATTTAAATCGATTAAAAGTGTTTCAAATTCAAAAATAAGCCCGATCCTGAACATTGTCAATTCAAGAAAGTTTTCGTTGGTATGGAAACAACGACTTCTTAGAAATAGACATGTACAACAATTCCGTTTGTCATCGGGTTTTTCCTTTTAAAATACATTTAAAAATTAATTGTACAACCGTTTAAGCCATTTAAATAAGATAAAATCGGGGAATGGAGGATAAAACAATAGGCAAAATTTCATTCTATCGGTAATAGAAAAAAAAACGAGAGTTATTTATTTAATCTCATTTTAAAAATATTTTAAATTAATATTAATGCAAACGTACAGAGAGTTTAAAATGTTGAACGCAAAATGCAAACGATTCTGAACAAAAGAGTATGGTAACATGAGCCATAGAATTAACCCATTCGTATAATTTTGTAAGCTTTTGACAATTTTACGCTTTCAAATTTTAAAACAATCTCATAGACAGGTCTCATAACAAGAATATCTTCAAACTCTTCGCTTACTTTCATATGTCTTTCAGATTCATATATTTTTAAAATTTTTATTGTTAACTAAAAGTGAAAATAAACATACAGATTCAATAATTCAGTAATACACATAACTTAAATGCCAGCTTCGCTATAACATAAAATAGATATTTGCAGCTTCCAAAACATAGAACATATTTTTTTCAGTGATAAAAATAAATAACTGCAACAACAAGCATCTAGCTTGTATATATTATACAGAAAATAATAAATATTTCATCGTTTAAGTTTAAATTCATTAAATATTGCGCATTCGAATAATCATTTTACAAGCAATTTAAAATGCATTAAAATCGTTTGCGTTTGGCGAAGGAAAAATGTTGCTAGCCAAATCGTGTGTTTTTGCGCCAAGTACTCGAAAGTATTTTTTTTTTTTTTTTGCAGATTTTCTACTGGGATTCCGCAGCTAAATTTCACTGTTCCTTTATTACATACAGGTATAGCTTCATTAGCATTTTTTTTTCAAAATTTTCTGAGTATACGACCTTTCTTGTGAGATATGACAGTTTGAAATTCTAGAGAGGCCGACATTTTGAAACAACCTGATTTTTGTAATGCTGTAACTCTCGTATTTATGAACCGGTATGAATGTGACTGATCATGTGTATAGAACATACCAAAGTCCTCCCGGTAAAGGCCGGAAGGACTTTTATTATCATATTTTGTGATAAAACAATTTTATTCTAGGACAAACATAACGTATTAAACATTCGTTACATTAAAGTGAATCATGTAATATTATGAACTTATCTTTCTTAAAATTATGAGAATATTCATTATTTAATAACACACATGCTTAATTATTTACTAATATCAAGTCATCTTTCTTTTTTCTTTCAGATGTCTGCCTCACAGCTAGGTGACCTATTTTGGAATGCTTGGTTTGTAGCATAAATAAATCCATTGTTACTGCAACTGGTATACAATTTTAAGAATAAAAATATTTGACAATTTACACCTGCGATCGATGAAAAATTCACTTAAAATTAAGTTTTTATTTATATTCAGGTTAAAATTTTTAAATATTGTATTGCCATAGGAAATACACTGGTGTACATAATTTTTATAATTCTTAGTTTATCAAGAAGTGGGTGAAAAAATCGTTTCAAAACCGCATCTCTACATAAATGAACCAAGTTATATTACATAAAAGAGTGTAGGGGATCAGAAAGTTTTGGAATGAGTAAAAAATGTATTTTTTGTTATTAGTGTTTTTATAATATTTGAACATTTAAGAATGTCACACAGTTGGTTCACAAGCTGAAATTCTAAAATCACCGTCTTACGAGCTGCAAAAGTTGAGCCACCAACTGTCCATATCAGGGCAAAAACTAAGTTAACTAGAAACACTGTTTTTTAGTGGTTTTTGCCACGTAAACGTTTCAAGAAATTAACGGTTCACATGTTTAAATTTTTTAAAAAGAAATTAAATTAAATTCTCCACAAAATATACCTGAAAAAATTAAGTTATAACAAAAATATTGAATATTTTTATAGATTTTGTATATTTTAATATATATAAATATATATATTTATTTTTTTTGCTAGAGTCATAATTTATAAGCAACGTAATAAGCAGTATAAAACGAATCAGCGACTCTAAAATTTTGCAACCTGATGTTCAAAATCGTCGCAATACTTGTTTTGCAAGATTCATTTTTATGTATAATATTAAAATGTTTCTTATTGTTTCTTACAAGGTAACAAATGCATTTTTTATTCCTATACAATATTAATAAATGAGTGCAAAAATTAGTGTATAAAACACAATTGAAAAAACAAATGCGAAAATAAGTAACAGTCTAAATTAATAACTGGCTTCTTCATCTTCATCCACGGTCAAACGTCAGTCAATTTTCGTCATCTTAAATAATTTTTTGTATTTTTAACATTGACAGCTCTTACTTAATATTTACTAATATTATTTTAACTTTCTTTTTTTCGACAGATATTAGTATATTAGATACAATTAATAGAACGAAATAAAATCTTCACTAGATGATAAATTAAAATAATTGTTTCCTTTTTTTTCTAGATAGTTTGGAACAAAAAATAGTTATTTGCATTTATTTATTTATTTATTGAGATTATTTATTGAGATTTCCAAAATACCTTCTGATTTATTTTTACGTTACTAGGGGGCTCTGCCCTTGCTCGCTACGCTTACCAACCCCCGTTCTGATTTCACAACCTCTTAAAACCTGGAGATGTATCCTGTTTTAAAAAGATGATGATGATGATATCACGAACGGCGACTATCTTCTGTAATCAGGTTATGATGCTTTTTCATTTAACTGTTTATAATGCTTTTTCAGTTAATTCATCTTTTTTATTTTTAATATTCATGTGTAAACACAATTTTTATGACGTAATTTTCTTTATTTCCTGCTTTCAACACGTGATCATTTAATTAATAATTTAAAGTTTCATTATTGTTTTTAATAGTCTCGCACAAATACGTTTTTATTTGAGATAAAACATAATCCTTTGCGCTTATTTAGAAATTGGCAACAATATAAACAAATGACTTTTTTAAATAAAAGATTTTTTACTCGATTTTTAAGGATTTTTTGAGTTTTTTTGTCCGACCGTGATAAATTTTTGAAATTCTGAAAGCTTGTTATATTTCGCGTCTGGTGGTATAATTTTCGAATCCGTAGAATTGCTAGAAAAAAGGTAATCTCTCCTCAAAAAAGTCATACCCCGGAATATCTACACAGACTTTCATTGGTCCATTTCCAAACCATTACTTTTTTTTATATATAGAAGGATTTCAGCAGGAATTTCATATTTAATTTGTTAACAAACCTTATTCTTCCGCTTTAAACCCGATCAACTATCAAACCCTGACTGTATTTCATACAATATTTACATTTGGTGTAGCCTTTAAATGAGTTAATTTTTTATATCCTACTATTTGACTTTTTTTATGATCTTGGTGTTGTATTCTGCATTTTGAATACTAATATGAAAATATGTTTCGTTCCTAAACTTGTAGTAAAATGACATGGAAAATAAGACTATAGAATGTGTGACATAGGCAAATATATTGACATGCATACTGCGGGGGAACACAAAAGGACTACAAAGGGAAAATAGGTTTACGATCTCAAGTTTTATGCGTAAAAAACTGCAATATTAATGTAATTATATATATTTTTTTAAGTATCTTCTCCCGCTGCCCAGCCCTATGTGGCCCTGGCATTTTCCAGTAAAAAGCTATTTGAATATGCGTTAAATATTTAACCATATCGGCTATAATAAAACATTTAGAAAAAGCTTTAAAATTTTCTGAATGAAAAGCAGTTTTCATTCTCCTTCAAAATACCTGTAGTGATTTTAGGGAAGGTTTTCTAAGTAACTGAAGGTAATTTGTAGGCCATTAGCTTGCTGAAATAAACCAATTTAAAACCTTTAACAAAACCTTAATATCTTCTGCTTGAAAAGCTCTTCCCCTTTTTCTTCAAAATACTTGTATTGATTGATTTAAAGCAAATCTGCTAGGTCAGTGAAGGTAATGTGAAGGTTATAATCGTGCTGAAATAATCCTGAATTAAAGCTTTAAAAAACCTAATATTTCCTGAAGGAAACCTGCAGTTTTCATTTTACTTCAAAATACCTGTAGAAACCTTCAAAATACCTTCAAAGTCATAGATATTTTAAAGGTTTCTTGCTGACTTTTCTACCTGGGAGAAACAATAAATACATATAAATTGACATTTACCAGTTTCATTTTTAATTAAATAAAGGAATTTATTTAAGCACAAATGCTTATTAAAAGGTTTAAAAATAAAGAAATTTGATATAACATAATAGGATTGTTAATAAAGAAAGGCAATATCCAAAATAAAAACTATTTCTGGATATTCTAATAGAAAATCTTTCTCCGAACAAAGGAAATGACATATTCTACATTTAATGCTCCCATAAAATATCTCTATGACGCAGGAATAAATTTAGTGCCTTTTGATATCCTCTTTACGTTCTTCCTAAAATTCAGCCAGCAGCATAAGCAATTTTCGAAACAAATTACACTCATTTTTCATGAAATATCTTTTGACGAATTATTGCATTAACGTAATTTCGCCATTGTCTTTAACTTCAATAAATAAAAAGATAAGGGAATAGTTCTAGGTTAAGGTTGTCTTTTGTCTGTTTGCAGTTAATACTTTATTTTCAAATTTATCTTTCTCGTTGATCGTTTAAATGTAAACACTAGATTTTTCAGATTTTTATTATAAAACGAAATACAACAGAATTACAAAAATGTTTATGGTCAGGTAGGTTAAAATCGTGTAGTCGGGTGAGATCCATATATCTCAGTTTGACTCAAATTGAGCACTCTTCTAGCGGGTAATGTTTGAAACACTTAGATCTAAGCAAGAAGTATTAGTAGCTATTACAGTACCTTCATACTGGGATTTTTGTAGTTTCTTCGTAAGCTTATTTTAACATTTTTATTCCTTTAATATTTGCTAGTTTTCTAACCCCTTCTTTTTTCAAAAGGTTTCAAAATGCTTCAACTGTGGTCTTTTCTGAAAATATCAGTATTACCAAAAAATTGTTCGAATGAGTCTAAGAGTTGTTTTCCAGCTGCTAAAATAAACCAACTATAAACTGAATGTGACATTCTCTTCAGGCGCTCAAATTTAACGAATTGGTTGTAACTAGAGGCGGATATAACGTTCGGATTTCAACGGAGTCACCGTCCAAGTCACCGTCACCCCACAGTAGGACGCAGTCATTGACAGTACTGAGTTGGGTACAGTCATCTAATGCCAGCAGTTGAACATTGTTATCGAAAACCCGGATGGACACAGATGGACAGTCATCGACAGCCCGGAGTTAAACCTAGTCATCTATTGCTCAAAAATGAGTCGAGACCCGGTCGCATGCACAAGATTCCAAGTTATCGAAAGACTTACTAGAAGACTTCTGCAACAGAAATCGAAAACTCGCAGGGTGCATGAAGCCAGCATGTTCCCGCACGTATCTGTAATTAGACGAGAACGTTCCTTGTCTACATTTAAATGCAGTTTTTAGCAAAATTAAAGAATAAAAAATAAGTTAGAATATATTCCTTTTCGTGCTTAATTTTGAAACTTTTGAGTGCCTTTAGAAAATATGTTTTTAAAAGAATTTAAAGTTATATACTAATTAATTTTTCAGAAGGGCTTTGTTTAATTTATAGTTATTTATGAAAAATGCAAGAAATGATGTTATTATAAATATATATTTTTTTTATATCCGCCCTACGTTTTCTAGAAAAACTGTTTGTTAAATTGTAATTGGAAATTGTATTATATGTATATTGATATATATCTTTATATACATTTTGAAATGCATTATAATTTTTTAAATAATCGGAGATAAAGTAGCTTACAATTTGAAACTTTCAGTACTAGTTTTAGAGTTTTCGATATGCAAAGTTGTTAGGCTCATGTAAGCGGACAAGATTCCGTTGTCACGCGTTTCTACAATGAGTAGATGTGTGAGATTTTTGAATTCGGAAATTTCCAAGCAGAATTTTAGTAAAAAAGCTGATTTTTAAGTCACAGTAGTAGTATTACACAGAAATTATTGGTAAAGAGTTGATAGAATTAGAATTTGATTTTGAAAAAAAAAATAATAAAAGCTATGGCCAACTATCATTAGTTTTAGTTAGTATTTTGAATCTACATTATTTTTTTAATATATTGTACATGGTTTAATCCACGAATTTGTTTTTCAGATTTCGGGGAGGGTTGTAGCATTATTGCCAATCTATTCTAATATAGTGTAGAATCGAATGGTTGGAGATGTTTGTGAGTGGACGTGTTGCACTGATTCTGAAACTTATGTCGGAACGAGTCTCATAGTTATTTAGTCATTTCTTTCACTTTCGCAAATGTGGTTGAATCTCTAGGATTCTGATTCAGAGATTCATTTCTCTGAATATTCAGAGATTTATTCGAGAAATAATTTGTTAATGAGGTGTCTGTAGCCTTCTAGCTAGTATAAACGCAGTGGCCGAAGTGAGCATCGTCGGATTTTGTCAGATATCAGCCCTTGTGTAAAATCAAGATTAACATGGGTGAAGTGCGCGGCCCAGTGTTCTTAGCAAATACGTTTCATTTTGACTGCGTTTGAATTAAAACAGTTCAGCCTATACGTTTATCTACGCGGTAATGTGTTGTAAATACTTCAAATGAAAGTATATTAACACATGGGCTGATAAGTTCCCGGTCTAATAAAGAAAACACAGCTTTTTAACATAATTTTATAACTTTATAACTTTAAAACTTTAATAAATAACATAACTTTAATAATAAATAATAATAATTTAATACTAATACTAATAATACTAATAATAATTTAATAATAATTTAATAATAATTTAATAATAATAATTTAATAAATAAATAATAATAATAATAACTTTATAATAAATAACATAATTTTATAACGAAAAAGCTCCAAACAGCGCTCAGAATCATCGACTCGTTGTTGCTTTTGGTCAAAAGTCAACACGCGCGGCACTCACTTTGACAACAGCTTTTTCCTAAACAAATGTTCATTCAAAATAAAACCTACACGTTCCTTAGATATCTTCCGTGTCTGAGCTATCTCCTGCAACCTCACTTTACGATTCCCGAAAACGATTTTGTGGACTTTTTTCATGTTTTCCGGACCACCTCTTTCGCGTGGTGCATCACTGGTGTCCGTACGACCACGTTTAAATTCAGCAAACCAGTCAATAATGGTTGATTTACCTGGTGCAGTATACAGATAACGCTTATGAAGCCAAGATTTTGTTTGAAAGGTGTTTTTTCCCATCAAAAAACAATTCTTGAAATTCTTGTTCATCCATTTTTTTCTGTTTATCAATAAAGTCGTTCAACTAAAACCACTCTAAATTTTTATCCATATGGCGAATCGTCATGAATTTTTTTCTGCAACCTTTTAAAGGTTAGTATTTACTAAAAAAAGCATCGGTTTTGTGATTGCAACGCCATCTGTGTGCCAGACCGGGAACTTATCAGCCGATGTGTTATGATTCACGGTGTTTCCTACAATTATTGACATCGCCGAATTCTATATTGATATTATGTATAGTGCTGTCTTTATTCCGGAAGACAGTCAATGGAGCCATCCTGTTATGAGTTAGGGTTAAAATTTAGACAATTTCTTAGGGTTAGCTTATCCAACTCTTTTTTTTTTTTTTTTAGTGCTTGAGTTTTCAATTCACTCATCGTTAATTTAACTGCTCTGCGACACTTACACACTATTTTACTACTGATTTTAAATAAATTCTTCTTTTAATTATTTCTATAACTGTTTTTTATAGCACTACACTCCAAATAAACTATGTGTTATATAACAGTGATACATAAAATAGAAAATGATGTGTTTTACCTAAATAGCAAATTTTACTGTTTATATTATTATAAACTTACAAAAACAAAAACAAATGTAAATTAACAGTGAACAAGATATGGAATTTTGTGCAGTCTGAAATTTTACTGATTTTCAAATATGAAAATCACTGAAATTAGAGTAAACATTCCGACATTTTATGTTAAAATAAAGGGCATTTCTTTTAGAGGTAAAATTATTTATTCACGGCTTCACCTCTTGGACTGTTCATTTTATCTGAATAATTTATAGATCATTTAAAAGAGGTTTTCTTAAATTTCAAATAGTAAAGGTAAACTGCTCGTCATAAATTTTGTTTATAACACAAAAACATGTGAACACGAAAATTAATAGGTCGCACTTGATTACTTTTTTTTCCTGAGTTGAGTAAAAGTGTGAATTTTATTATTGTAAAACTTTGTAAAAGAAACAGTCAAATCACTATACCACCTCTATTAAGGACGATGGATGACCCTATGGATTTTGTCAGTTGTGGTAAATATAGAGGCACAAAACATCTTTTACCGTGCGTGAAACAAATTCCCCTACACCCCAGATGTCTGCAAAACAGAAAGAAAGGCAGTGAACATTAATAAATTTTTTCCGTAACTACAGGGTTTTGGGTGTTAAATAAGGCGAATATTTCTGTAATGAATTAATGGTATTTAACTTTTTGAAGCCTGTAACCCCTGGGCATAATTCCCGTAGCTCAATTTAAAGTATTGGAGAATGCTTTGAATCACTGGTGACGAATGGTTTAATGAAATATAATTTACATCACTCATTTACCCCAAATAGTATAGGAAATATAACCGTATAAAATTAAATCCATCATTTTGAAACACTCTGTACTGTAATAACAAATGTATTGACTGTATTTTAAAGACTTTATTGCTTTGGAATATGTTAAACTGAAAAGAAATGAAAATTTAAAAAATGGATTTATAGATTTTATATCTGAATTTTAAAGAAACTTCCAAATACTTTGCGTCAACTATAAATAGATATTTCATATGAAACGTAATTTGTAAAATAAATAAAATATATAACTATTGTACAAAAAATATTACACTGTTTCAAACGCACAAACATCATAAAATGTTTCTTCGCATATCTACAAACAAACAATCCATACCCTGTCATCATTTTTATATTTAAAATATTTACTTTTATTTTTTCGGCAACAGGTTCAGCGAAAATAGTACACACAATTACATTATGCACGCAACTGTCAGAAAGATGTATTCGTGCCATCCATCCAAATATCAAAAAACAATGTAGTCTAGCAATTCAATCTTCAACGTGCTCGTGCCAGATATCTCCCCTCTTTCTCTTGCGAAAATTCGCAATAGATATTCTTAAACAATGGAAGAGAACAATAACCGTCTTATGCAATATAAATATACATGGGATTAGAGATACCATGAAAGGGTGTTTAAAAGGGTATTCGGAACGCCTTCTCACATATGTGCTTGCGTGACATAACAATATTAATATTATAACAATAACGAAAAATCAAGCCTCAAGCATAGATTACGTAACACTTTCCAACGCTTCCAAAATAATGTTACAAATCCTTACCGTTTAATAAGCTGAAAGATAACATTTAAGTAAACAATTTGGAAAACGCATAACATATTTAAAAACGTAATTTCAGGAATTCCCAACATATACAATATTCGGAAAAATATCCGAATACTTTTATTCAGCCCTGTATATGATATATAGACTACATAGGATGCTAAATTTTAGTTTAGTTAGGAAACGCGTAGCACAGTTTAAAATTCTCCTTCTGGAGTTTCTGTCAATAAACGGAAATGTGTTTTCGATCTTTTGTGCTGCCCTGTATATGATCTACAGAATTTATACACGCCAAGTAATAGACAAAAAGTGAGTTAAATTTAAAATCGCGCTCAGCAACTTGAAACGCACTTCCAGGAATTATTGTTAACAGACAGTAGATAATTCTTTTGTGTGTCCCTGTAAATGAACGATGACTGCTATGCACACAATATTCTGTAGTAAGCCTCTTGTAATGCACCTTCGTGATATATATAAATTTCAATGCATTTAAAATAATGAAACATTATTTAATTATACCGCAAACGATTATTCTCCATAGACGTAATGTGACGGATTTCTTTTGACTGTCCCTGTAAAGTAAGTATAAGTGCTATGTACAGCATACTACATATTAAGCTTCTTGTAATGCACCTTAATGATATATATATCAATTACAATGTGTTTGAAATTGTCTAACATCATTAAAATAAACCGCAAATCATTTTCCCCATACCCCGTAATGTAACGTAATTCTTTTGAGTGTCCCTGTAAAAAAAACTATAAGTGCTACACACTTCAGTTGAAATGGGGCACATGCTATAGATAGCGACAATAACATATAAAAATTGCAGGGCAATCCGAGCATATTTACGGGAGTTAAAGCCCGGACAGACGGCAGACGGCCATACGGCCAGACAAACTGAAGTCGTAAACACTTTTCTACTAGGTTGGAAAGTGTTAAAAAAGGATCAAATGCTTTATGCAATAATTTTGATAAATGTGCAAACACAAAATCACCCAGACTACAGTTTGTTACTTACATCTGATCTGTTATTTGAAACAGCTCGACAGAAATAACCGCAGGTAAAGGAAGTCGAATAAATGATGGATATATGATTTCAATTTTGTTATGAAATAATAAACCAGATGGCATTACCAAATGGTTCTCTGAGTGGATTATGTTGGCTGGAATGTCGTCCAGATAGTTCCGTTGGAATAGCTTTGACAATTAAAGCGAAAGATTCTCAGTTTGAGTCTCGTCCTGGATACATTTTCATTCAGTATTACTACTCGAATGAGTTATTAACAAATCTGTATGACTGTGTTTAAAACAATAAAAGTTTAATAAGTATTTGTTTGTTCCACAAGAAAAAGAAGAATTGTTACTCAGACTCATCATCTAGTTTCAAATTTAATATTTTTAAGGTATATTTTAAATTATATATATTTTTTAAATACTTTTCTAAATGGGTACAAGTGAATAAACAATGAGAATTTCTTCTTAAATAGTTTCAAAATTTTCTGTGTAGAATGAAATTCTTAAATATTGTTTTGCACGAATATTCATTAATTTTAAAATTACCTGCAATACCATTTTATATAAACAATGATTGCATCCGTACTCCCATGAGCAATTCCGAAAATTTTATTAAATATCAATAAATATCGACTTTTAATATGGACATAAATCTGTTTCTCGATTATATGAAGCGACTAAAAATTATGCTCATATTTCTGATTTAACAATATCCCCGATAAATTCTTTAGGTATATTTTCAGTTATATATATATTTAAAAGTGCTTTTCTAAATAAGGACAACTGGATAAACACTGTACATTTCTTCTTAAATAGTGAAAAAAATTCTGTGTAGAATAAAATTCTGAAATATTGTTTTGGACGAATAGTCATTAATTTTAAATTAACTGCAATACCATTTTATATTATCAATGATTGCATCAGTATCCCCATGAGCAATTCCAAAAATTTTATTAAATAACAATAAAGATCGACTTTTAAATACGGGCATAAATTTGTTTCTCGGTTATATGAAGCGACTAAAAACTATGCTAATATTTCTGATTTAACAATATCCCCGATAAAAGTAACTGCATACATAATAAAATCAGTTACTTTGACGATTTAATTGCGTTTATGAGACTTTGATCTTTTGAAGTGTCAATAAAAGTATTCTTTTAACGGAGATTCGTTTTAGTCTGATAATGTTCTTATCAAGTGCTATTGAAGATCATGAATAAATTATAAGACAGTTGATTCCAAAATCAGAACAATCGTATTTGGAAAACATTTGAAGCAGACGTAGGAGTTGTCTATTTACTTGTATTCAGTTGTTCTAATAAATAAATTGACGCATTTAAATACATAATGTGATTTAGACAAACAAAGTAGAAGGAAAACGTATGAAATATTTGTCATAAATGAAGAAATTTATATACGTTGATATTCATTTGGGATGTTCATAAGCTTGCTTCATTTTAATAAACAGTTATAGCTCATCATTGCGTTTAATATTTCGCATACCATTTTTTTCTGATAAGAAAAAAAATACATATTTCAAGATAATATTTCCGAAATTTAAAGTTTTTGCGATATAAATCGCCATTTGTATCAGATTACATTGTTTGCTAGAATAAGAAAGAAATAGTAGTAAATTAATAATAGTAATAATAATAACAATACTCAAATATGTCCTACCTGTGGAATTGATTTTCTCTGAAACATATATAAAATCTAGGTTATTGAAAATTGTGATCGAGATTGTGATGCATAGCTACAAACCTTGAAGTGTTTTTCAAGACAAAAAATAAAAGATAAATCGAAAGACAAAAATTTTGGAACAAATTGTGTCATCTTTATATGCGATTCTTAATTAGTAAATAAAAATTTATTATAGAGTGCATTTTCTTTTACAAAATATGCTTATTAGATTTTCTTTTTAAAAAGTGAAAAGTTGGCAGTTATGGTATTGTATGTTTTTGTGGATGGTAGAAAAAAAAAACAATGTAGGAATTGAATAATATTTCATTTGAGATGCTCGTTCAGATGAAACCATTGTGTATTCAAACCGATGGTAACACAATATAACGCACGCCAGGATAATATAGTGTATTTTGATTCATATATTGATGAGATACAACTTGTGTCGTGAATTTTTATTTGTTTCTCATTCGAGAAAAATGTTTTTATTCGGCATTCTGCCAAAGTGTATTAAAATAATAATGAATTATTCTTCTGATGTCTCGAGAAAAAATAAATGTAATGTTTTTTGCTGATATTCTTCTGAAATGCTTTTTTACCATCCAAAAAAAAAAAAAAAAGATCGTTAAAAAAGAAAGCAAAATTTGAAATATTAAAAGTATCTGTGCCGAATTTAACTTCTTATCTGGCATCTCTGTAATATGATTCTGAGGGTATTATCATATAAATGTTATTTCATTCCAACTTGATTGATTCATAAATTTATATGCAGATGTGCTAAAAAATATATGTGAGACAATAACGATTGATAAATTCCGTTTTCTTCCAATTATTTAAGCATTAAAATTATTTCAATGAATTGAATCAAATTTTTAATGTATTTAAGGGAAATTTAATCATAGAAAAAATAAATATAGAGTTGATGCTGCAAAAATATGTCTGATTTTAACATTTAACAATTTAATATAGAATTAATATAAAAAGAAAGACAGTAAGTATATTTAGTTTGTTTGTTTCGAATAAGACTGAAATTCCAATAAAAGAGATTTCTTCAACGGATAATAACATACAGAATGTATTTTGCACTCTATAGTAACGATTTAGAAACTTAATTTTTATGCATAAAATCTGTATATTTCTTATTTTTGACTGTATTGGATAGCTTTGACTCGTGGCTATAGCTCAGGCTTTAAATTTCCATGATAGTATATTTTTTTTAGTATAGCCATATCAAATATATCAGGCACCTCTTGAACGGCTTCCAAAGTGTTCATAAATGGCGTATTTCTAACGCTTGCTTTAAGAAGTCAAATGCAGAAGTCCATGGGGGAAGCGCCAAGTAAATTTATAGTTACTTCTTCAAATGTAACACACTGAAATTATTTGTTCGAAAATGGGTTCTAAAATATTTTGCTGATAAAAGATGGAATTTTCTTTATCGTTGTATGATGCATTTTTGGACTTTAATTAACCTTCGTAACAAAATCCTGCAAGAATCCTGAATTTCTTCAGAATTCTCTTTACATTGAAGGAATGTTCTTAATTGGGGGGGGGGGGGGTTCTTCTATATATTGATTAAAAAATGCACTATCAGCCACTTAAATAAAGCCATATTTCATACCGTGGTGCCTTAAATTTCTATATATCACCAGCTTCGTGTTTTTAAAGCAAGCGTTATGAAGACGTTTTTCGGGAACATTGAAAAGAATGCCGTCCAAGAAGTGTGGGATAAAATTGGCATAGCTACGCTAAGGCAAAATATATTACTATAACAATTTCGAGTGAGAGATATAGACATAAGTCAAGGGTATATTCAATATATATATTTATAAAAAAAAAAACATAATTCATGTATAGAAATTAACTGAGAAATTCGATTCCATAAAGTTTAAAAGATCTTCTATATAACAGCACTGTTGCACATGATTTCTAGTTATTTTTGCGCTGTATATTCAGCCTTATGAAATTATATGACAGATTTTGCAAATAATATTACTAAATTAATTAACTAAGTTGTAATCATTTAAAAATAAATTACAGAGTTCTGCCGCTTTCGAATAAGCAGAGCAAAAAGAGTGTCATTAGGGAATATTTTGAGACAAAATTATAAACTTTTCCTAGTGACTTTCAAAGTTTTGACTCTAGTTCCAAAGTAAAAACACTGTAATTTGTGTTTCTGTTTTCTTTATCTGTTATGGATAAAAAACAGTGCTTGCCATAAAGTTAAAGGTAAAAATTAAAAATGAATTACAGTCCTGTCTCACATTAGTCCCACAGAATGGGATAATATGAGACTGCTATGAGACTAAAGAGAGACCATTATTTTGAAATGATTGAATACACTAAGAAAATTGGCGGTTTGTAACAAAGTTGCCCTGGTTTTACATGTATTTTTTCATTTGATTTTTCATTAATTTTAGCTCGACTTTAATGCGTCACTATAATACTGAATAAAACCCAGAAATATAAAATCAGACCATAATTTACTAAATTGTTAATTTATAGTAAAAAACTATGAGAAAAATTATTTGCTACACTTAAACTCTAATTTTATGTGTTTTAGATGTAAATTTGCAGTGGTATAATACCCAGTATTGACAAGAAAATAAATCAAAAATGTTGTCTGCGATCTTGACTAATTAAGTTAATTCATTGTTCATTAATGCAGTACTGCCAGGAAAATTAGCAGATCAGTATTCATAATGTCCAGTGAAAATATTTTATCTTCTTTATACACGAAATCAGGCATTAGATTGAACATTTCAAACTAGGTACTTGTTACCTCTCCTTCGTTTTTATCTACTTCATTTATGATACAAACGCATTTATAGTGAATAGACATTCCTATTACATGTTTAGTGTTATCTAAAACAAAAGTTCCTTTTCTAATATTCTCTTGAAATATTACTGTGTCGTCGATAAGTAGAACGATATTTTCCATAATACATTTGTAATGAAATCTGTCAATGATTCTTAATTACCACCACGCAGAGCAGGACATTCTTCACTGTCTGTGTCGTTTTCTTTGAACAATGTATCAATCAAGTTCATTTCTTTCTGTTTTGATTAGTTGTTATTTTTTATGAGTACTTTTTTAAAACTTTTAATTTTCTTCTAGATTTGCTATTTTCAATTTTTATCTCACCTTATCCATTTTTCATTTTTAGTAACTTTACTACAATCTATTTTTTTTTTCTTTTTTTCCACTTTGCCGAAGCATTTTTATTTATTACCTGTAAAAGCAACAACTCAAAAGAACTTAGAAAAATTAATGAATCTTCGTCTCAGGTTTTGTGTCGTAGATAATTGGAATGTTATCTTTCCATGTGACATTTGTAATGAAATTTATCAATGATTCTTAATCACTACCACACGAGAAGGCAATTCTTCACTCTCTTTGTAGCCTTCTTTGAACAATCAATCAATCAAATTCTTTTTCTTCATTTTTTGATTATTATTTTTTTTAAGAGTACATTTTTAATTTTTTTAACTGTTAATTTTCTTCCAGATTAGCTATTTTTAACATTTCTCTCACCTTATCCAATTTTCATTTGTAGTAACTTTAAACTACAGTCAATTTTTTTCTTTTTTTCCACTTTGCCGAAGCATTTTTATTTATTCTCTGTAAAATCAAGACCTTAGAGAAATTTATGAATATTCGTGTCAGGTTTTGTGTCGCAGATAATTGGAACGTTATCTCTCCATGGGACATTTGTAATGAAATCTATCAATGATTCTTAATCACTACCACGCAGAGAAGTCAATTCTTCTCTCTCTTTGTAGTTTTCTTTGAACAATCAATCAATCAAGTTCTTTTTCTGCATTTGTTGATTAGTTTTTTTATCAGTATATTTTATTTATTTTTTAACTTTTAATTTTCTTCCAGATTTGTTATTCTTAACATTTCTCTCACCTTATCCATTTTTCATTTGTAGTAACTTTAAAGTAGAATCAATATTTTTCTTTTTTTCCACTTTGCCGAAGCATTTTTATTTATTCTCTGTAAAATCAAGAACTTAGAGAAATTTATGAATATTCATGTCAGGTTTTATGTCTAAGATAATTGGAATGTTATTGTTTATAATTTCTCTTTTTGTGTTCATCTAAATTACTTTGTGGATGCACCATCCTGATTACTTTTCGATTTTTAATTACGCACTATTTTCACTGTTCGAAAATACACACCTACAATGTCACTTTTAGCTTTAGCAGTAAAGCTAAGTTGTAAAATCAACTAACTAACATTTCATATGATTCCATAAAACATATAATATTCTTCAAACATAGAACAATGTACTGTTATGTTTTGAAAAATAAAAAAACATAAAAAGTATATTAAAACAAAGACAAACACGTTCTGATTTATTTGTAGTTGAGGCTTGAAGCTATGTGATAGCATAATATTATTACAGCCCCAACCATTGCATAATATTAGTTCCATACACTGTCTCAGATTAGGTCCATACACTGTATCATATTACTCCCTGAGTTAGATTGTTTGTAACTAAATTTAATAATAAACATATAATCCAAAATTTAATTTAAAGACAAAAATGGTCACAATTGCTTAGAGAATAATTTCCTGTTAGAATAATTTACCTAAGTTTTATGAAAGCGTTGCACGTCAAAAAGTTTGAAGTCTGTCAGAAATGTTTTTCTTATCAAAAAGTGAGGTTAGCAAAGGTATAGATATTTTGGAGTCTTCTTTATAAATTTTGAATGTATTCGCACTGGATATAAGTAAAATTATATATTGTTTAGAAAATCATCACAAAATCATATTTATTTCTATAAAATGTTTCACATTAGCCCCATTGTTGCTCTTTTAATTCCAGATGCCTTTGAAAACTTATGATAAAATACTTTGAACATATCATTATTTCATGCAAATATTTCGCTGAAATTGTTTTCAGCTGGAAAGTAATGCCGTTTTTCGGTAGGCTGACAGATAATCTATGAATGCTATAAATTTTTATTCTGAATGCATAAAGAAAATCGCAAAATAACACGGTTTTTCTTTAACCTTTTCAGTCAGAATATAATGAACATTATATGTATGTGAAATTCTCAAAGAGAAATGAAGAAAAAAAAAATAAAGAGTAATCAAATACAAATTTAGGAAAAATATTGACATTAATCCCACCTCCAAAAAATAAAGCATATTTCTTTTTATTATTTCTTAGTTATTCTTGATGTTTTAGTATATTATTTGTGTTATTTTAATGATGTACTCTGTGTAAGTTTATCTTTAATGTAGTAGAAGTAGTGTAATAAAACACATACAATATACCATCAAAGAACATATATAGACACAAGAAATTTATGAATATTCGTGTCATGTTTTGTGTCGCAGATAAACGAGTTTCATCAGTGTATTATGAAAGAAGTAATATAAAGAGAAAAAAGCATATAAAAATATTGTATCTAAAGCATGTGACAGATAGTAATAATTCTACATTGAAAGATGGGAAAAGAAACAATGAAACGAAATTTTGATAACATTATACGATGAGAAACAAGAATAATAGTCAAACATACCAAATATAAAATTTTTACTTAATAATTTTTAAGCAAACAAACAATCTTTAATTTTCTGATATTTCTTTTTAAAATATCACAAAAGAAGAAATTGGCAAAACAGTTATTTAAAATTTGCATGTTGTGTTATTAACGTGCGTTAATTTATGAAATTGTTCAAAATGCAAGTCATTTTTTTATTCTTGCAATTGTCATCTCTTATTCAAATGTACTGCGAAACCTACAATCATTAAGGGAGCTTTATTTTTTGATGTTTCAAACATGGTAAATAAATGAATTTTTTTTCATCTAATACACTATATTGCCAAAGGTGACCGGTCACTTGCGATTTTAGACGTTTTGTTAACTATCTAGATAAATACATGAGGAATTAACCTGAAACTACAGGTGTGTAAACAGTATAGTATAGGTTATATATTTTCGCGAAGACTTTTTCCCGAAACCCCATACGGGACTGTCAACAAATTGAAAAATAACGAATATCTTTTGGATTACCCTGTAAAAACTAATGTAGCAAAAGCGTTCAAACTCGAGGTTATTAATAAGTGGCTTATTGTAATATACTGTGTTCATTTTTATGAGGATAGAATGTATACTCGAAGAGAAATTAAGGTTTTTATAAAAAACGGTCCCAAATTTCGCGAAGTTTTTTGCTTATAATTTGCAGAGTTCTTAATATAAAAAAAAAGTTATTTTCAGAAAATATGTCAAACAACATTGTACATAATACTCTGCAATTGGAATTAAAAAATAGTAAAAATTCGATGAAAAATGAGCAGGTTTACTAAAAAATGTTTCACTGCGCATGCGCGAATGCAATCAAAATATAATGTGCATGATGTATTAGCTAAGTATATTAGCTAAGTGTATTAGCTAGCATCTTTTTGCTTCTTTTGGGGAACAACGGATTTCGAGCTTATTCTATCGACGATATTTTTCAGAATTTTCAAGCTATGATTTTGAGACTTTTACAAAAGTTGCTCTATATACTTAGCTAATACATTATGCATATTATATTTTGATTACATTCGCGCATGCGCAGTGAAATATTTTTTAGTAAACATGCTCATTTTTCATCCAATTTTTATTATTTTTTTATTCCGATTGCAGAGTATTATGTACAATGTTATTTGACATATTTTCTCAAAATAACTTTTTTTTATAGTAAGAACTCTGCAAATTATAAGCAAAAAACTTGGTGAAATTTGGGACTGTTTTTATAAAAACCTTAATTTCTCTTCGAGTATTGATGCTATCCTCATACAAATGAACACAGTATATTACAATAAGCCACTTATTAATAATCTCGAGTTTAAATGTTTTTGCTACAGTAGTTTTTACAGGGTAATACAAAAAATATTCGTTCTATTTCAATTTGTTGACAGTCCCCTATGGGGTTTCAGGAAAAAATCTTCTCGGAAATATATAACCTATACTATACTGTTTACACATCTGCAGTTTCAGGTTAAATCCTCATGTATTTTTCTAGATAGTTAACAAAACGTCTCAAATCGCAAGTGACCGGTCACCTTTGGCAATATAGTGTATAAGATTGATAAATACTTTTAAGTACAGCCTACAAAATCATGATCGGTGTAAATTCTTTGCGGGACTTGCTTTTGATTATTCAAAAGTTGAGGGTTAAGGACAATTAATTTATTCATTCTATATTTAGTTAACGCTTAACTGTCAGAAGGCGGGGAATTATGGGGACATCACACTTTCATGATAAGAGCTAGATGCACTTCTTTTGTTTTTTGACACTTGCTTTACTGACAAACTTTTTTTGCATAATTTAATTGCCAAAATTTTGAGATTACATAAAACAAAAGTTTCTGTACAAAAGTACTTGTGTCAAAATACTAAGGGTTAACACTAAGGTATCTTAAATGAATGAAATTATTCATCTGGTTGTATAGAAAAAATACTCTTTGCTCAAAAATTATATACATAAAACATTATTTGTTTGGCCATATCCTTAGAAAGGGCCACAATTTTATTTTCATTTTTCCAATTATAGAAAAATTCTTAGATTTCCAATTTCCTTTAATTTATATTTTTGTCATTTAGTATACTTTAAATGTTTAAAAATTTAACATTGTACCGATTACAAATATTGTAGATCTTAAATAAAAGTTAACAATTTTATTATATTATAACATAAAGAGAAATCTTTTGTGAAAGAAAATTGAATCATGTTTGTACGATCGATATGCGCACAAATCAAAACTTTCGGTAAATAACCATTTATTACTTTCCAGCATGGAAAAGTATTACAAAATCCAAGAAATTTTTGTGAAATGATAGGTACGTAGTTGCCCCCAAAAAGTTCAATGTATGTTTATTGAAAATATTAGAAATGTCTAAAAAACTTTATTCACATTCTGTTGCTGTAATATTTCATCGAAAATAATTCAGGATAAAAAGATAGATTTTTCTAACAAAATTCTTTTGAACAACCAGCTTTCTCTTATTTTTAGGAGCTTCCTTCTTTGCAACATTCCTTATTGTACAACAACAGCTTCAGTGAGGAAAATACTAGCTCACTTGAAACGTTTGACTATAAGTTGTTTGGATAAGTATATTACAATTTAACTTTAATAAATGTCCGTGATTTTGTTAACAATAAGTATTTTACGTAATTTTATTCAATGGCATTTTCAAGAATTTGTTGTTTCATTATTCTGTATCCCCGTATTTGTGTCGCAATAAAAGTTGTTGCTGAAAACTATTTTGGGCGACAGGTTTATCCAAAATAAACTTTATTTTTTTATGTAAATTCTCTCTATTTGATTTTACCTTCATGGAAAATAAACAAAACTTTTGCACGTTCGATGCGATACAGGTTAAACGTTAAGATTTCTACAAAATTTGGGTCTTTTTTGGAAAAATAAAAAAAGCAAATAACTTTCTGATTTTTCCACATTGTTTTGACAAAAATACATGCGGTTATTGTATGTTTCTTAATATTTTTTTAATGAAAATGGTTTTCGGTTAGTACATAACTTTTAGAGTATGATACGTCAACAAATTTTACACACATTTAGACATATGAAATGTTATAAAAGCAAAAACATTAACATTTTCTTATGTTTCCACATTCGTATAGAATATCATATTACAAAGATTCTACGGCTTATTCATTTATTTTCACTTTATATCTATTCATTATTCAAATTTGGAATAATTATAACATCTTTTCATCGTGTTACAAATATTTATAGACCTAAACCATTAAATGAATTCATTACGCGTTTTGAGCAAGCATTAACTGTCTACTACAGGGTGGCCACATATCAGCTAATTGTATGGGTTAAATACCGGTATTTTCTTATTGAACAATTCACCGTATTTAAGTGTTCGAATAAATAAGTCAAATTTTTGTATGAGAAAATACTGTTTATACCATAAACTACTTAGTCAGTGTGCGTACATTTTTAACACAACTTTTTAATAGAATTTTCGCATCGCCAAAACTATTAAAAAATCTGTGATTAAATGAAAGAGGTTACGAATTCTGTCATTTCAAATCTGAAATGTGGTTCCAGTCTCCTTGGAAATTCTAAAATATACATGCATCTTGAGAACATTAAATTTATTCTCTAATTCAAGTGGCATAAGTATTATATTTCTTCAAATGAATAATTCTACAACATACGGAAAATAATTTTTCTTCTGTCAGAACTAATTTTTCAATTCTTATGCAAAACCGGCATATGTAATATTCTTTACAACTGAATATTAAAAATGTCTCTTCAAATCCATGTGATATGTTAATTTTTAGAAAGAACAATGAGACACAAGAACGACAAAAAGCAGGATTCTGAAGAAATTTCCATTTCATACCTATGACAAATTTGAATATACAAGAAGAAAGGCACCATCTGTTTCGTAAAATGTCTGAATCAAAAAGTGAATACTTTCGGGATCAACAAGTAATAAAATACATCAGATTTAACTTTGTTATAATTGTTGGAATGTGAAACGCAATACGATAATAATAAAATTAATTTATATGCTTAGATACATATTTTATTAAACATTAATTAAAAGTAAAATTTGAAAACATAAAATACAAAATAATTCATCTATTTGAAATGTCATAGATTTTAGAATATATTTTTAAATGATTGTCTTTTTAATAACGAGCCGGAAAAAATATAATTATTTTATTTTACTTTATCTTTAAAAAATTATTTGATAATAAGTATTCAAGTTCATAAACAGGACACTGCGTTTCTCTAAAAAGTGACTGTTTTTAAATGTATGATTAAAAAAATAAAGTACCAAAGTTTTCGAATGTCTCGAAAATTACATCATGATTATATTTTATGATTTTATTTCTCGTCGATTGTTTTTAACTTCCCCAACACTGGAAAGGTAGCGCTTGTTGCAAACAAATTTTCAATATATGAACAACATTGATGAAAACAATATTTACTTCCAAACATCTATGTTAACAGACTTTTAAAACTTATAATTTTAATAAATACTATAATCAAAAATTATCAAATTTATTTTCTGCAAAATACTTCTTATATGTAATCAAAATAGTGTTTCTGAATTCCTTTAGTAACATTTACCTTTACAATAATTATTGATTTTTTTAAATAAATGTATTTTCTATTACAAGAAATTTAGAATTAGAAATTATTTCCTGATTTTACATTTATGAGTATTTTCTAGTATCTTTATTTTTATTGTTCTGGACATCAGGCAGATTTTCATGGCAGGTATGTTAAATAAAGAAATTCTTCTATTATTTCACCATTTAGTTATTTTCTTTTAAATCCGTCATGCGGGTTGTTATTTGCAGTATAAATGTAAATAATTTTCCTATAATACACATTTTTTTTTTCTTAAAAAGAATTTCTGACATTGAACAGATGAGAAACCCGATAAGCTTTAATCAGTTTCTTTAGACATCCTTTAGCTGTATTATTAATTAAAACATTATTGTAATGATTGTGAAAAATAATACTCCAGAACGAAATTCGTCATAATGGGCAAAAATATCATTTCAGCAAATCTCAAAAAACACTTTTTTTTTATATAGGTTAAATTTAAATATTTTTATTTGAAGGCGAATATACTACAAGTTTATATATTCAGAGGATATTTAAAGATCCTTTCAAATATATTTTTTTTATATAATGTTTGAAAAAGTTTTTTTTTTCATATTTTTATGCGTGTTTTAACATAATACATATTGGAATAAATTCTATAGCAACTTTTTCTATAACAAATGAAACATTCCTTAAAATTTCGAGTATTTCGAAACTGGACTATGTATATTCTGATTAAATTACATCTTTCTACTTACTTTGATTTACCATTATTAATACAAACTTTGTATACAATATTTCTTCTAATGTAACAGTGATACGGTCTCCACTGTGCCATGTTTTATACACAATCAATAGAAATCAAAATCGAAATAATGAAGGATACTTCTTTATGGTCCCCACAATTACGACTACGTCCAGTTGCTGTAAATGTAATTATGAAATATGACGCAGTATAAAAGTAATATGAGGGGATAGAATGACAGTGGAGTAAGTCAATATTTAGTTATATGAGAAAGAAAAGATCTTGTGAAACTTGTCGTATTGCGGTTGCATTAAGTGGTCTAACTTGTTTTGTCTTCTAGCGACTCTAAGGGAACTATAAATTATTTGACTATCACACTGAACAGATATTAATATACGTTCAGTGAAAATAACATTATCTAGATTTTTCAAATTTTTGACTTACTCTGCTGTCATTCTAACCCCTGCATATGACGATATCATAAACACGAGCTGTTTCTTTAGGATTGTAAACAATTTGACGAGATTTTACAACCAAACTTGGCGACATATCTGTGTCACTTTGTGATTCATCCTTCAGGGCCACTATAACAAAGAAATACCTAATGAACGAAAAATGAAATTTACAATATCTTGATGAAATCGAATATTTGTGATTTTTTTTAAATATAAGAATCTATATTTTTTGAAGACTTTTAGAAATGGAAATATTATGTAATATTCTGAAATATTGTTCATCATTTACATTCATTTCGAATGCAAATTATGTAATCTGTATAATGCTAAATATAGTAGTTTCGAAAAAGAAATGGTTTTATTGTATAACAGAAATTTTCTCTCATAATTCTGAAAAACAAATTTCAAGAGTTTCTGTAGCTTTTTACTTGAATGATTTACTTGATCATTGTTTTTATATATTTTGCGAAAATACATATAAGAACTTATTTTAAGTTGAATTGCTACAATCTGTGAAATATTCACTATATTATTATGCGAATTAATATATTTTGCATTTATATTAATACTATAAGGGTAATTACACACTTTCTTTAAGATATATATACGTTTAAATAGATTCGATATCTTCAATTGTAGCAAACAAAACATGCATTTAAATTTATTTCCAGCTGAAACCGTACAATCTTTGTAATATGAAAAATTAGTATTTTACGAACAAAAGTGTTTTAATTAGATTGCATGCACCTCAGTATTAGGTAAATCGAAGACTGCTTCCATATTTATAAAAGTAAATACAGACGATAAAAGACAAAACAATACAACGTGCAATTAAATAAAAATAAAATTAAATATGACGCAGAACGCGCTTTTGAAAAAATAAGATTGTATGCATCTCAGTACTAAGTACATAAATCAAAGATTGTTTCCATATTTATAAAAAAATTATAGACGATTAAAGACAATACAGTACAACATTGAATCAAAAATTACATATGAGCAGTATAAAAGCAGTATGACAATAGCATAAACACGAGCTGTTTCTATAGAATTGTAAACAATTTGACGAGAATTTACAACCTAATTTGACGACATATCGCTGTCAATTGTTGATTCATCCTCGGATGCCGCTATAACAAAGAAGTACCTAATAAACGAAAAATGAAGTTTACAATATCTTGACAATATCGATATATTGTGATTATTTTTTTTAAATATAGGAAGCTATATTTTTTGCAGAATTTTATAAATTAAAATAGTATGTAATATTCTGTGAAAATATTATGTATTTAAATTCATTTCGAATGAAAATGATGTAATCTTTAGAATGTTAAATATAGTATTTAGAAAAAGAAATTGTTTTATGCTGTAACAGGAATTTGCTTTCATAAATAAAAAAATAAAGTGTTTCTGTAGCTTTTAAAATGATCGATTTAATTGATAATTTTTTGAATGTTTTGTGAAAATACATATAAGAACTTATTTCCAGTTAAATTGCTACTATCTTTGTAATATTCAATATATTATTATACAAATTAATAACGTCTACATTTATATTTATAATATAACGGGTAATTACACACTTTCTTTAAGAAATATACGTTTAAAGAGATTCGATATCTTCAAATGTAGCTTTGGATGCAAACATTTATATATTCTGATAAATCATTCATTTAAATTTATTTCCAGCGGAAATCGTACAATCTACGAAATGTGAAAAATAGTATTTTACAAATTAAAAAAAGCATTTCAATTTTCTTTATTTATACGGTAAAAGAATTTTTTGAAAAAAAGATCACAGTAAAAGAATTTTTTGAAAAAAAAGATCACAGTAAAAGAATTTTTTGAAAAAAAGATCACAGTAAAAGAATTTTTTGAAAAAAGATCACAGTAAAAGAATTTTCAGAAATAGAACATTATCAATTCGAATATTACAGGAGTTCTTTTCAGGTAGTTTTGTCTAGAAAACCACAATTTTCAGGTGATTCAACTTAGTTTATTGCAGTATAAGTGTGGACGAAATGAAAATGGAACAATGGTTATAACTTGCGTTGCTTTTGCATCAGTACGGTGGATCTTTGTGTAGCGGTAGAGCGAGAAATAAGCTTGCCCTAGGAAGCCAGAAAAGAAGCACGTGATATGCGCTGGTGGACGTCTGGAGAGTATCGTCGTACAGGCATTCGGTTAGTGATGTTATTAATCTGCTGTTGCGGAATGTTTTGTGATTAAAAAAGAGCGACGCAGTATTATGAGTTACTTAATGTCCGAAGGTGTTGGATTTCGAGAAGTGCATCGGTGAATGAAGGCAGTGTACGGAAAACATGCACTGCTAGTTACTCATGTGCAAGACGCACACAAGCACTTCCATGAAGGAATATGGTGAAGTTTCGTTGGACATTGTTGGTATACCCACCGTATAGCTCGGATGTTTCATCATATAACTTTTCCATATTTGTTCTGCTAAAAACGGCGTTGAAGGATCGGCATTTTTACTTGGACACCGAAGTCATGGAGAACGTTTGAAACTGGTTTCAAACTTCATTATTTTAATTGGTATTATTTACAACTTGTATGATTACTTTACCAATTTGAAATAATTGTGTTAAAAAATAATCCAGTGTATTCACGTATCCAGCGTTTACTGGAGTTCCATTACCTGCGATCTTTTCTGTTGAGTTGATTAAAATATCAGACCAGATGCTTTGATCAATAAGGTTAACTGGATGAATTATGCCCTCCAGATTCGACCGGGATAGCTCAGTGGTAGAGCGTGGCGGCTTCAGCCAAGCGATCCCAGGTTCGAATCCTGGCCCGGACATTTTTCGTCCAGTTGGAAATTTACAACTTGTATGATTACTTTACCAATTTGAAATAATTGTGTTAAAAAATAATCCAGTCTATTTGCTTGTGTTTTAAATTATTATTTATGTAAAGCTTATAATAATTTCATTTTATTCATATTTTTATCTAATGAATTTTCTCACACAGTTTTGCTTACCATCTAGAAATAAATTTAATGATGCATTATAATAATTAAAAAAAATATATTGAAACATAAGTTGTTATATTTAAAAAAAATTGTTTAATTTCTTATTTTTCTGATACATAAACAAACTATTTGTAAAAAATTGAAGAATTTACAAGTTTTAAAGGGAATTGATTTTTACACTAACTTTGAATATTTGACAATTTTAAATTAGTTGATTTGATAATATGAAATAGTAAACTTGAAATAGTAAACTTTGTAATATAAGAAATAGTAAACTTGATAAAATATAAATTTCTGCAGATGTTTTTATTAATCAAATACTTTTTACTATCGAAATTTTTAAAGCTTATGTTTGATGATGAAATGAACTAAAAATATACCTCATTACATATTATGAATTATTAATAAAATAAATAAATCGTAATTCCTGAATTGATATTTTGACATTTATACATGTGTCTTCTTGAAAAATGTTTTGTGAGTCTCTTGTACTATAACATATTATTAATAATAAATCACTGGAACATTTCACAGTAGTGTGGCTGGATGTAAGAATGTCTTAGATGATTGAGTGATTTATGTAAATATATTTAACTCGCATAGTGAACAATAACTCGCTAGAACAATTAAGTAACTCGCTAGAACAATTTTTTTCCCTCTTAAAATAATAATGATAAATAAATATATCTGTACTATATCTAACTTAAAATGGTAATAAATATTAACATATATGGTAATAAATACTAACCGGTTTTGAAGGTAACAAAAATCTTTATTGTTAAGCTGAAAATATCCATTCACAATTTAGGCTGAGAGTTACAAGTTGAAAACATTTATTAACAAATTTAATTGTAAATAAAATGACTTCTAAATCTTAAACAAAATCAAACATATTAATCAGCATTTACTTATCTATAGTGACTATTGGCTATTTACACCTGATGATGTATAATACATTTCATTTCTCATATATTTAACCTACACATGCAAGGGTCAATGTAAGGTTTTTTTTTGTGTGCGTGTGTGTGTGGGGGGGGCATTTTGTGAAATTTATTATATTTTTCACAAAATGCCTCCCTCCCCCTCTTGTCTAGCAATTGTATTGAAAAGAATTTGAAAAATCTTATACTTAAAAAAGGAAAAAAAAGGCTATACATATATAATTGTAATGCAATGTTTAAGTTTTCAGCAATAAAAGAATCAATGCTTCATTTTCTCTGCTGAAATTTATACAAAGTTAAAAGTTGATCATCTCATGTCAATGGTCGATCCAGGCAAAATTTGGGGCCTATTAAGAGCTCCTTCACAAAGATCTATTTAATAAAACAGGCTCCTTCACAAAAATAAATTTAATAAACTGTGGCCCTTCACAAAATTCCTTTTAATAAAACAGGTCTCTTCAGAAAATTACTTTTAATAAAATAGGACCTTTCACAAAATTCTATTCCATAAAAACTTACTATTTTTATTAACTATTAATTATTTTGTTATGTTTTAAAATGTGTAACTTGTAAGTATGTTTTTATGGAATAGAATTTTGTGAAAAGACCTATTTTATTAAAAGGAATGTTGTGAAGGGATTTGTTTTATTAAAAGAAATTTTGTGAAGGTGTCATTTTATCAAATTGATTTTTCTGAAGGGGATCATTTTATTAAATTGATTTTTGTGAAGGAGCCTGTTTTATTAAATAGATTTTTGTGAAGGAGAGCCTGTTTTATTGAATAGATTTTTGTGAAGGAGCTCTGAATAGGCCCCAAATTTTGCATAACATGACATTTGCATGGCCCCTTGACATGAGATGATCAACTTTTAACTTTGTATAAATTTCAACAGAGAAAATGAAGTATTGATCAGTTTATTGCAGCTAAAGTTAAACATTGCATTATAATTATATATGTTTAGCCCTTTTTTCTTCTTTTTTAAGTATGATAATTTACAAACTCTTTTCAATATAATTGCTAGACAAGGGAGGGGGGGGAGATACTTTCAATTGTGGAGTGCCGCTGGGCACCTTAGAGTAGAAGTGCCATTATTCTCCCTTGGGTGCCATCCATTCACCCCTTGGGGCACCCTGTATTAGGGGTGCCATCCTTTCACCCTAGTTAAGGGTGCCATTTTTGCTCCCCTAGGGGTGTCACCAGTGAGACAAGCCTTTCACCCCTTTGGGGTGTCATGTGTCAGCTGTAGTTTTAACAGTGTATCCCTTAGATACTTAGAAAATTAAGGGCAATCCACATATTCTTGCAGTTCCAGCCTATCTGTTAGCAAAAATACGGTACGACCCCATACATTCTCTTCCGCTAGGGTGTAAACCTTCATTTTAGTCATGTTTCGAAAAATAATGCCACTTAACCGCGACCGTAACATATTTTTTAACCCGCCAAAAAAGCGATTCTGTGATGATTAACTAACGTGCTACGTGCCACGGAACAGTAAGTAAAGTGTTATTGTGTTACTTTGCCCCGTAAAATTACGGGCTGCATAAAATGATGAGCATGGATTTTTTTACGGGGTATGACTGGAATTTCTGCTGCCGGCCTCTGCCCGTAATTTTACAGGGATATTTTTAACAGTGTGGTATCTTTCTTTATAAGAAGAAACAAAGTTTTTGCGGTGTTTTGCGGCAATCGTGCGCATTTACCGATACAGTTGGGAGTGGTAAAAATTCCAGGTATGATTAAAATAGGCTGTACACTAAAAGAAGTGCAGTTTATTGAATGATACTCCTCTAGGATATGAAATGACAAAAGCATAGAAACACTCGTAGGTAAATCCCATATGTTCAAAATCTTGTAAATGGTAGTAAAGACCTGTGGCTTCAATATAACTACAGGTCACATAATAACCATCTATTGAATATGCTGTAAATCAGTTATTTAAAATTACAAAGATGTTTTCTCTTTTTTACATTCCTTTGTTTTGAGTACAACTGTTTGTCAGCTATTAAACTACATGTATCCAAGGAAAGCTCTACTGACTAGGCATCAAACTATGGAATGATGGAAAATTATTTGAGAAGAAAACATATTAATATTTTCTTACAAATTATTAGTGATGTCCAAGAAATTTCTATAATTCTAAGGAAATTCTTTAATGATCATAGCTGAAAATTTTGGACTCCCGATATTACTAATTCCAAGGATATTAACTGAATCTTCTTGGGAATCAGACAGATCTAGATAATTTTCTGAAAAACAGATGTAACACTAATGGCTTAAAAGTCCTGTAAAATCTTTAGCATCCAGTCATATTGAGAATAAAATTTCTGAAGATTACTTCGATTAAATGTGTAGTTATCTTGTTTTAATTCTACTTGTTAGTGTCTCTCAAAATTGCAAATTTCATATGCAGCAATTCCATAAATTTTAAAACTCAGAAATTTACACAAATAATCATTAAAATTCGAAATAATTTTATTAAATTTAATGACTTTAAATTATTCAAAAATGTTAATCGTGCTCTCATTTCAAATATTCATGTAATATTAATTTTTGTATTCACATCTTGGTATTATTTTGCAGTTGACATCAATGATTAAGTTCTCTATTCGTAAATTCTGTCTAAGATTACACATATTCAAATAGTAGACTTTTCACAGTTTTCCTGGAAATAAAATTCATTATCTAAATGCCATGCTCATGACAGAAACATTTTGATTCGCTCCAATTCTTGTTGTTAAAGTAGATTCAATTTAGTTCTTTTCTTAAAGAATTCGTATAATGGTTATTTCAGAAACATTCTCAAATTGAATACGGAATTTCTCGCTTGAGTGTTAAGAAAAGATTTGAATACCAGTTAGCCAAATAAGATTTTATTGTTTCGGAATTTAAATTGAAATGCGCACATGTTAAATACGCTGCTTATTACATATTAACTGTCATATTTTGCTCTGTGTTTTGGGATGCTTAAATACTCGTTTTTTATGTCTCTTGCCCTAAATATTATTATTAATCTTATCGCATTTTAATGAATTTACTATTATTTCAAAATAATAAACATGCTATTTTAATTTTTGGAAAAAAATTAAATGAAATGTCTATTTGTGTGAAATATCCCTTATAATTTATAGACGTAACGTGTTTATCATATCAGTAATAATGACACAGGCACGCACATACATACACGCGCATGCATACATGCACATGTATACACTGACATGCATACACGCACATGTTTTATAGACATATATATACAAAAGGGCCCTAATTAAATTTACAGTACATAGCGCGTTCTCTAACTCGATTTATGTAGGATGCTGAATAAAGATGGGTAAGAAGGATTCCGCGAAAAATTATTTAGTTGCAAAAGTCTCCTCTAAAGAGATATGAGGCACTATTTTTTTCGCGGAATCCTTAGTCCCCCGTCTTGTAATATCAACCAACAAAATTTGGCTCCATTCGCGCAATTAGATCCTACGAGACACACTGATAAAACACACTGAGTACTGTCAGTTTAATTGTGGCCATCTTCTGTATTAGGGAAATCCTGCGTCCCAATCTACGCATGCTCATCATACTTTTTAATTGAAAACCTTCCTATAAAACTTATTAGAAAACAAAGTACTGGTGAGAACGAGCATGGTTAGTTTGAATAGGGCAATTCGCAACAACGATACATATAGATAGATAGATAAATCTGTGACGAATCCGCAGGACACCCTCTAGGCCAAATTCCTTTATGTTTTCAAATTTCATCACTCTTAAAAATCCGCAGCAAACTGTCCAGTCATTCAACCATTTTTTATAGAAACAAATTACATAACCGTTATTTATCATCATACTGACCAATGAGAAGGCTTCATAATATGATCAAGTAACCGTTATCGATATAAACGTTTGAATGACGGGACAGTTTGCTGAAGATTTTTAACAGTCTAACATACACTGTAAAAAATGACCGATGTTTCTTATTTTATGAAAATATGCTATAACCACGAACGAAAATATAATATAATCTTCTGAGTTATCTAAAATTTCAAATAGCATGTTACATTGCTTTTGAATCCCCAGAAACGAATACATCTTCAAAATTTAAAGAATAATTTATAAAAACAAATTATTTTTAGCTGCCCGAATTTTTCAGAAACGTTTCCGAAGGGTTTTTATAGTGCATTAATTAGTGTCCTTAGCCTGGAATACCTGTTTTTCGAATGCTATCCATTCTCAAGTAAACATTTTCATGCTCACAAAAAAATGCTTAACAGACAAACATGCAAAATTAACAGCGTTAAAAATAACATTAAAATTAAGATTATTTATTTACTCTTTCATGTATAAATTCACTTATGCGGCTAAAAACGTGTACTTGAGAATGGATACAATTCGAAAAACAGGTATTCCAGCCTGAGGACACTAATTAATACACTATAAAAACCCTTCGGAAACGTTTCTGAAAAATTCGGGCAGCTAAAAATAATTTGTTTTTATAAATTAGTCTTCAAATTTTGAAGTTGTATTCGTTTCTGGGGATTCAAAAGACAATGTAACATGCTATTTGAAATTTCGGATAACTCAGAAGATTATATTATATTTTCGTTCGTGGTTATAGCATATTTTCATAAAATAAGAAACATCGGTCATTTTTTACAGTGTAGAAGCGAAATATATATCTTAATGAAGCGAGAAATTGTCTTGAAAACAAAAAAATGCACTTCTTTATAGCATATCAAAACTTTATATAATGTTAACGTCATTTAATTAAACTTGCTGAAAAATTTAATTATTTGTATATTTTCAAAATACAGAACCTCGTTAACTCGTATTTGATGCAAAGAATAAATGATTGGTATGTATATATGTATGTGTATATATATGTATAGATCGCTACATATGTATGCTTTAATATAAATAAAAGACCAAAAAAATAGTTTTACGTAAAAAATTTAAAGTGTAACAAATAAAAGTTTTATAATACACATTTGTGATTTGTGTTATTTTTTAACGTTACCGTTGATTTCATTTTATTAATAAAGGGGTTGTATTAAATAATGCGGCATACACATCTAAATTCGAAAAATTCACAGTATAGAAATGTATTTCTATAAATCTGGCATATTCTGAAAAATCATTTGTTTATCCTTATCTTAAATACTTACCAAGTCGTTTATATTATTCTAATATTCAGAAAAACCTTAAGAATAATTTTTTTTTCAATTACCTCTGAAAAAGTTATATCCCCTATATTTTTATTAACTTTCTGTTTTTTTTTTTTTTTTTTCAAAAAGTACTCAGATAAACAAAAGAAAAAAAATATGCTTTGTACGATTTGCCAAAAAACAAATGGAAAAATGTATAGAAAAATGTGAAATAGAAGTATCTTAAGATAGTTCATTTACCAATAAACCTTTTATTATATAGTTTTTCTTTTTTCTTATATTATATTAATTGTATATATTAATTTTGTTTCGATATTTGAGCTTTCTGGAATATGTTCCTAAATGTTACATTAGAATGAAATTACATTAGTTGTTGGGTGTCTACATCTAATTTAATGGTGAAACATCTAATTTAATGGTTCTTTAAAGACATTGATAAGAAAAAATATGCTAAATATTCATTGACATTTATTTTATGAAAAGTTTAACCAGCACTCACATTATGGTATCATACTTGACATAATTCGAAATAAACTCCACTACCGATAAAATATTAAATAAATCACAAATATTTCTATTGCAATTTTAATATTATCACAAGATTTTTTTGAATCGGGATATATTCTGAATATTTCTAAAGTTTTCTACATTCGGGTCACGTTGTTAATATTTCCAAGTTACAAAGTGAAATAAAAAACGTATGCTCAAACACGATCAATTTATTACTCTGCATTTTATTACTTTACTTCAAAATTCACGCAGCATTTTAAAAATATGTCAATTTCCTATATCCAGGAAAACAACGGAATGGTTGAAGTTTAATGTTGAAAAATATAATGTGTAATTTACCAAAATTTAAAAAGCTATACAAAATTTTTAAAATTGTTAAAATTAGTCATTTTTTTCCAACTGAGAACAGTTGAAAAATATCTGTTATCATTAACGTGTTCTGTAATTATAACATATGGTAAGAGTAATTTTCTATCATTATCTATTTCATAAAAATTGAAGTAATTAAGATATTTTTTCTCTTGTTGTTCCTAATAAATATTCATTAAGTTTTATAAAATTATTTACTGTCTTTTTTTTACTGCCTTAATGATAATTTTTTTTCTATCTTCAAGTTAAGATGTTTTAATGAAAGTTCCATTAAAGTGTTTCTTTAAAGAAATAATTTTCCGTAAGTTGTATGATAAATAAATATATTAGGAAACATATTCCATAAATAAATGCAGTATAAATCATTTTTATCTCCAATTAAAATTTTTTACGATGAAATCAATTAAACTATGAGATTATAGTCCTTAATCCTTATTTTTCTTTATAAATTATTAAAATTTTGCTCTATTTAATGTCATAATTTGTAAGCAACAGATGTAAAAAAAATTAAATTCATTATAAATGTTTTTTTTATGAATACTGCCTTGTTTAAACTGCTTGAGAATGCAAACGTTACAAAACGTTTGAAACCTATAAATTTTTAAAGAAATAACTCAAAGTATTAATCCTATTGCTTTTGTTTGCAAGAAATAAAAATTTAATATTTCCTGAGCAATTATTACTTAAAATTATTTCTGAGCATTGGAGGAAATTCTTAATTCCAAACCTTACTATATGAGATCTGAGAAATTATTTTGTCAGAAAACAAATCTATATAAATCTGTACGATAAAAATGGGTTATAATATTTCCGATACATTTTAGAGTTTATGGATCCTTCTATAAATACTAAATTTATGTTTAATTTTTATTACTTTAAAATATGACACAATTAGAAAATGGAATGAAATGTTTTTCCTTTTTAATTTTCGGTAATTATAAGTGGTTTTTCGTTGTGATATGTGTATGGATATATAGTATTACAATTTTCTTTTAACACATTGTAATTGTTTATAATCTATATAATATTTTAAAGATATAATTTTAGTTTCTCTTTAAACATTTATGTAACTAAAAAGTAATTTGAAATTAGAAAAATGCGTTTAATTTTTTAATAATCTACTATGAAGATTCTGTATTATTAGAAAGACTCAATATTAAACTAAATATGAAAAGTCTTCAAAGCATTTTGATTCATAATTTTTTTCTTGCACCGGGAATGACATACCCAGGATGCACATAGTTTTCATAAAAGTCACCGCTATTTTTAGAAAAGTAATCTTCAACTTCCATTATCGCAGGATTGTCTCCGAGTAAATAAGTTGACGATTATTTTTTGTATTTATTGGTGACAAAGTAAAAAACATTCATACCTTGGGTATGGTCGATTGCTCCTGGATTAAGGTAAATCTATTTTAATACCCGCTTATGTCGTACATTGTGCATCTTCTTTTGACTCTTCTTTTCAATTTTCATTTTTGTAGATATTCTAGTAATGTAAGATGAATTTGTAAATTTCAAAATAAATCTCAATTGGTTGTAAAAAATGTATACATTATAATCTTTTGATCTGACTGGTAAAACAATTGGCGATGTCCGTTAAATAAAGTTTTTACTATCGTATAACTTGACTTTCGGGTAATAATTAATATGCATATATATATATATATATATATATATATATATATATATGTTTATTCTGCGTTATTACATTTTATGTGACAGTTATTTACTACCACGTCATTTTATTTTACTAAATTTAACATAGTTCATTTTATGCGTTGAATTTTTTTCGTTATTATTTCCTTAAATAGAATTATTGTTTAATTTTTAAAAGAAATTTTGGCAATCTGTTCTATAACTGCCATGTCTAAATTTTGAAAATATTATCTGAAGATAGCAAATGAGAAAAAAACACTGTGGTAACGTGAACACATGTATATATAATCAGACGATCCATATCGTTTTAAACGAAAAAACATTTATTCCAAAATAACAATTTAAAATGAAAAAATGAAATGAAGATGATTCTTTTCATAGGATGTTCGTACAATTTCACAAACAACATTCTTATGAAGTTCACAAGACTTCAATCCACCGTCTCCATTGTGCATCACTTTCACAAACCAGTCTGTCTTATATAGGAAAGAAAGACTGCCTAACACGGCTGCATAATCTTCTGTGATTGACATCCCCCTTTATTTCACTTACTTTCACTATGAAATTCTTTTTCTTCGTGGTTTAGCTATCTATACAAAATGAAATTCCAGATACATTTTAATCCTCTCTCAGAACGTATTGTCATTAATACAATACACACAGTTGTCATGGCTTATTCTAGATGGAAGATTTTCACTTGTACTTGAAAACAACAATGAAGTTCTTCATCCAATAGGATTATCCTCTTTTAATGGGTGCCAATCCATAAGACTATTTATCATTATTCGGGGACTATCTTAATCCCACTAGTAAGTAACAGGCTGACTGGTCAATTTGTCACAACTTCTTTGAATATTTGTGTGTTAGAATAAATTTTATATTGCAATATATGTCTCAGTTTTATTTTTAACATTTCCGTGCTTCAAGCAGTATGTTTTACACATTATTAACATAAGCATAGAAATTTCAATTACAATATTTTTCAAAGCTATGAATCGTAAGTTAGAAGGCATAATAAACTTGAATTTTCAAAAATAATATAATATAATGTAACCTTGAAAGAAGAATGCTGCATCTAATCATTAAATTTTTGAAACTTTATTTAAAAGGCTGTGACTGACAAGCACGAATACAATTTTTTTAAAAAATGGTGTTACAGCACATTTTATAAAGAAATGATACATATTGAATTATATGTAAACACAATTTTATTCTTAGACAATATATTTATTGATTTTACTTTCCTGTACAATAGTAAAATTTTGTACACAGGATATATGTTTAAGTATATTAAAAAAAGTGTTCCATCAATCACGCATTTAAGAATTATGACTTTACTACCATTATTATAGTAATTATTATTCTAATTTTAATACAGTTCAGTGATAGTCTCAATGATTCGGATCAATTATTATAACTAGAAAATTATTTTATGTTACACTATTTTTACAAAGTACACTTTCGCTTTAAGACGTAGTTCAAATTCAGTGTAATTGAGTAGTAAACGTTTAAAAGATCTTTCCATATAGCTAGAACATTAATACTATTTTAGTCTTCTTTTTGCATGCTTGTCAATATTATTCTTTAAAAGCAATTTGCAGTAATTTAGCTTAAAATGAAAAAATATATACACATTTATACTTGTTTTATATATTTGTATACATTGTCATAACTTCATAAAATACCATGACAGAGATCACATGTGTCGAGCGGGAGCTGTAAGGCGTGGTAGCGAGTTAAACACGGGGCACTGATCAACAAATAAAAACCGTTGAATTTATTTAATCGATGAGATACAGCCTACTGTAAAATAATAGCCGTTGGTTACTTTTAAATTTACATGAGTACGATAACAATGTCAAGAAAAGGACGAAATGATGGTAACTACTAATAAAGTTCCATTCATATGCTAGAGTGAATGTTTTCACAAATAACGAGCAGGGCGCTCGCTTTCAATTTCCTTGCTTGTCCCCTTCACACAATGGCGTATCTAAAACACCATTGCGCTCTTTCTCTCTGGATCGGAAAATGTAGCAGCATTCTGATTTTCTCGAACTCACAGATCTGAATGTCTCTTGTTCCAGTATACCTCAATTAGGGCCGCAGCTACGGTGCTGCCAAACACGGCAATTAGGATATCTTGGCTAATCTCCGTTAGAAGCAGGGAAAAGGGTTCTACACTCTTCGGACTATCAAATCAGAATGATCTTCGATTTATTTCTCGTCTGTTCCTGGGGTTTGCTTGAGTGTAGAACTCCGTAACATTTGTCCTATCGGATCGAGTTCCCGTCACCACTGGATCCTTGAGATTACATTACGGCACCAAACATGTCTGGAACCAAAACTGCTGCAGTAGGCGAATCTGGGAGGTCTAAGTAATGAATTAACATCCTACCAGGGCGTCCCAAAGTCTGGGCTTATTCCGGTTAGTAGTTGAACTCCGGAAATACTAATGGGTGCCTTACGTCTCACCATTCGCGAGGGGGGGGGGGGGGTTACGACCGTGCAAACAGATCCCATACAAGGAGGAATACTGTCTGGGATATTTAAGTACTTTCAAGATATCGCAAAATGCATGTTTCATGTTACAATTATGGACATTTACAACAACTTTCAAAGCATACCATAGACTTTTTTTTTTTCAAAAGTGAAAGTAAGTTTTTAACAGTTCAAATCCACAAAACTCAATCATTAAAACAATAGTTGTTCCCATAATCGTGGTGAATTTATCATCAATGAAGCAATATTTTCTATGGACTGAAATCAATCAGCAAATCTGTTGCATAAAAATACAATATAATACATAAATGTTACAATAATATAACATTTTCTTAAATTTTCATATATATCGAGCATAGACAAAAATGATGTAACAATCTATTTTATCAGAATAAATTCAATTATTCTATTTTCTTACTTTAATCTAATACACTTGGGGGATAATATTGAGGGATGTTTCTGTTATCTCTGAAAACAACTTATGTTACAATTTTTTTACTTAGTATTATTTTCTTTTTCGATATCCATTAAACTCGGTATAACTAAATAAGAATTGTTTAAAAGAGTTTTCCATCAGATACAAATAATGAAAGAACATTTTTCGTTCCTTCATGCGTTATTAAGTACACTTCTATAAGTAATGCCCAGTTGTTTAAACTAATCCTAAACTTCAGAAAAAAACATTAAAAAGAATATACAATTATTTTTGAAAATTTTCTAACTAAAATATTTTGCCCTAAAATTCCGTTTTTTCCCGTAACATTATTCAATTACAGAAAAAATAAGCTTAATATGTTTAGCCAGACAAGCTTTCTCAAAATATTTTAATAAAAAGAGATCTTCGGGAAAAGATAACTTTAAGTATATTTTTCTCATTTATTCTTTTGAAAATGTCTTTAAATATCAGAATTTCCGTATCTCAGCAATTAGAAAAATATTTCTAAATGTTAGATAAGTATTAAAATAGGATTTGGTTTTTGTTTGTTATCTCAGTTTAAAAAAATATTTCTATTAGCTATGAAATTATTTATAGTAGCTATTGAAATAAAATATTGCAAAGAGGGGATTTTTTTAAGAATTATTCAAGCACTACTTGGCTCAATGAGATGTAATTTTGATTTCGCTTATTGGAAGTTTGTTTAAATCAATTTCTGTAAATTTTTATATGTTACAATTCATTTTGTTTCGAAAAATAATTTTAAAATATTTATTTCTCATTATTTAATATTTACTTAATATTTTGATCTTAGAAAAACCTCTTATATAGTTCAATTTGAGTTCCTAGTTTAAATGTTTGGTACTTTTCTTTGGCCAGGCGCCACTGTTCGCTAAAATCTCGCCAAGAAAATTTTCTCGTAAATCAATATTACAAATCTCTTTTCCTCTAAAAAATTATTCCTTTTCCTCTAAAGTAGGACTCCTTTTCCTACCAAAAAAGCAAAACATTACAAAATGCATGAAACTCTTTCTGCATCAATGTTTATATAGACCAAATTCGTTAAAACCCCAATCTCTAACCCATATATAACCTTTACGCGACCATTATACCAAAAACAAAACATCACTGGAAGTGTGAAATTCGTTGTACAGCAGTCTCTAAAATGCGTAAAATTCTTTAAAACCCCAATCACTAATCAATGTATGAGCAGTACATGTCCATTAAACCAAAAAAAAAAAAAAAAAAAAAAAAAAAAAACTGGAAGCATGAAATTTGTTGTGCAGCAGTCTGTAAAATGTATGAAATCTGTTAAAACCTTAATCACTAAGAGATATATGCGTGCTACGTGCCCATTAAACCAAAAAAAAAAAAACAGTGGATGGCTGAAATTCGTTTTGCAGCAGTATCTAAAATATATGAAATTCGTTAAAACCGAGATCACTTTTATATATCTAAATACACTCCAATATTCGCCACAGTAATGTAAAAGTGTCCTAATTTTATGTACCCAATATTTCAACATTGCATTATAATATCTTTAAAACTTACTTAAAAATACCTAAAATATATTAACAGAAATGTTTAAATAAAACATAAGACAAACTACAAAGACTTTATTTCGTAACAAAATTGCGAAACAGTAATTCACATTATTGAAGATCCCAAAACATTTTAAAATTACTTAAAATCTGTGAAAATTGATACTCAGCTGTCCTTCTCCACATATACACTGCTAAATAAGACTCTAAATGATGGCGGGTGGTGCCACGATATTTCATAATTCGCCATTAGTCTTAAGATTTTTAGCATTTTTGGGTAGCTTTTCAGGTGTAGCGTCATCAAGGGTTTTTATTGGTAGAAATATTCGCCTTTGGTTAAGCAAAACTTTAAATCATGGGAGGCATTCTTATCCAAACAGCACCCTCGTGCGCCGATTACTTGATTTTCTAAACGAATTTTAAAATGTGCAAAGAACATTTCGCCCACCTTATATTTTCGAATTATTTATACGGTCACCATTTTTAAAACTGCGTACAGTGTAGCTTCTTCAATATAACAAATCAATTTTATTTTCAAAGATATTCGCAAAATTTTGAGCATGAAGATGTAAACACGCTGATGGACAAACAGAGAAATTGTATGACATAATACATACTTAATTGTGATAAACAACAGATTCAGCTTTAGATGTTGAATTTTGCTCGATAGAAAGTGAATGCGCATTCCATATTTTATTTTTTTAATAAAGATGGTTTGCTTCTAATTACTAAAAGGTTATCAGAAAACGGAGTATTTTATATAAAATTTTCTAGCACTAGAAGTAGAGTTACAAAAAACCCATTTATTCACAGGTTTATTTACAATAAACCCGGTTTATTCCCAAAAAACTCGGTTTATTTTTTTATACCGGGTTTTTTCTAACCTTTGCATCTCTAAATAGAAGCTATTGCAGCTGCCGACGTAAATCGTCACAAAACTTTTAGAGGTGCTCAAGCATGTAAACAGAACAACAGGTGAAACTTGTAACTATTCGCTATCTTCCGCAATAGGATATGTGCTTGTTAAATGGGCGCTCGCTCGCCATATTTGTAATCATAGAATTCGAGTGTCTGGCTTGATACAACGAGAGAATGCAGATAAAATCAGAATAAAACGTTTTTGATCTATTTTAAAAATTAATTAAGGAGGCATTTGAAGATAAAAATAAATAATAAGCGCAAAAGATTGAACTATATTTTCTCTTTTGCAACAAACAGTCCTACTATTTGACGTCATATGGCACAAATCACTCGCCCGTACAAAATTCTGCTTCATTTTTTATAGAAATTTACAATCTGCACTTACTTATGAGTCTCTTCAAACTTTTCCTTTCATTTTACCACAAAATATCCAATTTTGAGAAAAGTCTTGTGGTGGAAATAAATCTCCGGTATATTCTGTTTTAATGAATTTTTGAAATCTGAAGAGGCTAACTCGATACACTACGCAGTCTTTCAATTTATTATACAGATGAATTAAGTTATAATTTTAGAATAGTGAAACTTTTTTACGTATATACATTTACTCAAGTTGCTTGTTTATGTTCTTTGAATTTTGTAAAATAAAAGAAAAAAAAACAGTCGGGAATTAGTCTTTCCATTATTTTCATTGAAATTCAAAAAGGTACATTCCAAGAATATAACTCAAAGAACTATACTTTAGATAATCAAACAAACATCTTCAGCAAAACATTTGTATGCAAGAGTCTGTTCACTTTTTCTTATTTATGAAAATATGATCTCACAGGTAAAATACAAAAACGCTATGTATACATACACAATAAGAAACAATAAGAAACATAAACAATTCTATACCCATTGTGTGAAATAAATCTTTGTCAAAAGAAAAATGTGAATTCTTTCCTCTCATTACTTTAAACAACTTGCAGCAATAGCATAAATTGCAGAGGTCAATTTACTATGTAAGTGACATGAAACTTAATACCAGATATGTTTCCTCAAATATTGAAAATAAATTCATGATTTATTTAAAATAAATTCCATACATCATATAAAATATCTATCCCTTTAATGTTTCTAGCATATCAACTATTTGTCATATAAAATTCTAAAATGCAAGAAACTATTCTGAGCCAGCCAACCTGTATATTTATTCAGATACTATTATGGGAAAAAAACAACCTTTGCGTAATATATTACTTTTCTTGACCTTATTTACGCACGTATAATAAAAGTTCGCAAAAAATCACGAGTTAACTAAAACAAATTGCAAAGTTGTATACCCATGTACTTTCATGACAGAGAACAATAAATGAATGTATATCTTTTTTCTCGGTTCATAGCTTTTCGATTGAAAAATCCAAAACCAATCACCGAAATCAAAGAACAGTCTATTTATTTGAAATATGTTCGAAGATATCTAAAAAAAAAGTTAAAAAAAAAAAAAAACAATAGTATATTTATTTTCCTTATCGATAAACATGAGATTTCATTGGAAAACTCGAAAAAAGCCTTTCAGCAAAAGATGTAAGGTAACTAACATAAATAAATTAATTCGGTATCAATTTATGCCAAATAAATATTTAAGAAAGAAATAAGTACTTGTCTTGTCTGTTAGAATGAATAGAAGCTGTTTTTATATGTCATATGTACATACACATTTTTAAAAAAATCATAAAATTAAAAATATAAATATCATCGTATCGTTGTGTGATAAATTATGTTATCAAAGTGTAGTTTGCGACTCATTGTTTGTGACAAAAGGAAAAATTACACTGTAAAAAAAAATTGCAGTAAAATTACGGGCAGAGGCCGGCAGTAGAGATTCCAGTCATACCCCGTAAAAAAAAATATTCATGCCCTTCATTTTGTGCAGGCCGTAATTTTACGGGGCAAAGTAATATAGCATTATAATGCACAGGATATAATGCACTTTAAAACACAATAACACTTTGCTTACTGTTCCGTAGCACGTAGCACGTTAGATAATCATCACAGAATCGCTGTTTTGGCGGGTTAAAATTTTCGAAACACGTGTAAAATAAAGGGTTACACCCTAGCGGAGGACAATTTATGGGGTCGTACCGTATTTTTGCTAACATGTGGGCTAGAACTGTAAGAATATGTGGATTGCTCTTAATTTTCTATGTGTCTAAGGGTTAAGGCCGCTTATTTAGTGGATGAGACCGTTTTTCATCAAATAAGGCTGTTGCCCGTGAAAATTGAAGGGTGAACGCTCATAAATTTACAGTTTTTTCTGAGAGTGTAGTTAACTACTTTTTGTCGCAATAATTTCAACTTCTTGAAATTTTATTTTTCTAACTCACCCCGATAAGATAATTTGATAAATATTTAATATTTTTTTAATGTGGACGGAATCCATTGACTGTTTAAACCGTTTCATCTCTATTTAATACTTTGAAAAATTTCCATAGAAAATTTCTCACGCCTTGCATTCGTAATATTGGTGGCTCACGGAAAAAAAATTAATCATTTGCTGCGTTTGTAGCCTTGCCAACATGTGCTAGAGAGAAGCGCCAGGCTGGGTATTGTTCCAATTGACTCAGTTGGTAGAACGTCAGTGCGCTATACTGATGACCCGGGTTCGAGTTCCGGCTTGGATACCTTTTTCACTCTGTTTGCTGTACGCCTTTTAAGCAATTAAAATTTGAAATACCATTTTAAATCTTTCGGCTCAACCATTTCGACTATTAGAAAAGTATTTTATCCTAACCGTCCTCTCGCCGACAATCTGTTTATTTTTTAGAAAAAAAAGTGAACTCTGCACTTACTTATGGATTAATTTTTTTTTTCTTTTCCCACAAGAAATATGATTTTATGCCAAGTCTTATGGTGCAAACAGCACTCTGAAATACTTTAGAATGGTTCTTTTAAATGTAAAAGGATAAATTGTATAGTCTTCAATCTACTGATTGGATAAATAGAACAATAATTTTAAAGTACTATATTTTACCTATCCGCATTTCCTCAAATTTTGTAATTTTTTTTTTATAATTGTAGAAAAAAGAGGACAAAACAGCAGTTTTAATTTTCTTTTAACCCATTCGCTACCAACCACGAGTATACTTGTCGTTGTCAAACGCAAAACATTTATATTTATAAAAAACATTTATATTTATAAAAAACATTTATTTTATAACATAAACATTTATATTTATATTTATAAAAAACATTTATTTTATAACATAAATATTTATATTTATATTTATAAAAAACATTTATTTTATAACATAAATATTTATATTTATATTTATAAAAAACATTTATTTTATAACATAAATATTTATATTTATATTTATAAAAAACATTTATTTTATAACATAAATATTTATATGTATATTTATAAAAAACATTTATTTTATAACATAAATATTTATATTTATTTATATTTATAAAAATATTTAAATTTCTATTTATAATTTCTATATATATATATATATATATATATATATATTAATTATATATAATTATATATAATTATAATAATTATAATATAATATAATATAACAATCAAATATTTACATCTATACGCAAAATACTTATCAACGCAAACACCTATATCAGACTTGGCAGTACTAATAGACTTACAAAATTTGTGCTGGCAGCGAACGGGTTAATTAAAAAATGTGTCTATTTAAGCTAATGGATAAAGTTTATAGAAATATAACTTAGTTTCTCACATACAAATATCATTAGTAAAATGTGTAAACGCATGAGTCTATTTACTTGTTCTTATCGATAAAAATGAGATGCCACTGGAAAACTATAAAAAAAAAATTCATTCAAAACATGTACTTAACAAAAAAAATCAATTAAATACACATTGTGCGAAATAAGCCTGCGAATAACTGAATTGTTTCTGGTGGTTATTTTAAACACCTTGCTGCAATCGCATGTATTACAGAAGTGATTTTTAAATGTACGTGACATGAAACTTAATATCAGATATATGTTTTGGAAAAATTAGAAAATTAATGTTTGTACAAAAAACAACTTTAATATATCATCTAAAATATCTATGATTTAAATGTGCTTATCATATGAACTATATTTTATATAAATTTCTAAAATGTATGTATACTTTGTCAGACAACTTGTATATTTCTTCTGATTCTGCTATAGAAATAAAAATCTAAAGTGTATTTCCATTTTCTATCATATTTACGCATATAATAACATATAATATATACGAAAAATACAAACTACATTTCATGCATCAACTAAAACAAATTGGAAAGTTGATAACCATTTACTTTTATGCGGAGAACAGTATATGAATGCATTTTATATTTGTTTCCTCGGTTGTTAGCTTTTTGAATGAAAAATTCAAAACCAATAACCGAAATCGAAGAAGTGTCTATTTATTTGAAAGTTACTTTGAGATATATAAAAGAAGAGGAACATAAATCAAAGAAAAGTTGGTTTATTTTCCTCATCGAAAGAATGAGATTTTGTTGAAATTACTAAAAAACAAAACTCGCTTAAGAGATATAATTAATAAAAAAATTCAATTCCGAGCCACTTAATTCAAAAAGTTCTCTTTTCAAATTAGAAACTATTTGCTCTGCGTAATATTTTTTTATTTTTTTTAAATAAAAGTGGGTATAATAAATCTATTTATACGCATTCTTTTAATTAATAATGAGCAAAAATTACTAAAAAACATTAACTATTCTTAAATGCATATATCATTAAATAAACCAGCTGATACTCTTTTAACTTTTACTTAAATATATTTTTATTTTTACACTTTGTGTGGTGCAATATAAAAGAAAAAACAGTTTTAAATTTTATTATTTCAATTTTTAACGGGATTTATTTTTTCTTTTTCGTTCGTGATATTAGTGAAATAAAATACACTTTATTCAAAGTGAAGATCAAAAAGTTGAGATATTTTCCTTTTTTGCTTGTTTTATCTTTATTTGCTTTATGTCACGCATTACCATTGAAATTGTAAAAGATTTTTGGGTTAAAATATAATATATTTGAATTGACCAAAAATTCAAAATTGAAAAATTGAAGAATATAAAAATAGATTAATTTTTCAAAAAACCTCTTTTTAGAAAGATACCTATCTCCATTTTATTGCGTTTAAAAGATAGCTTGCATTAAAATCATCGAAAAATTTTATTTTATTTTCTACTTTAGCCTGGGTTGCAAAAGCAATGAGATTCAATGAATAGCTTTTCATGCTTTAGTTTTTGACACGATAATGCTTCTTTTAATGTTTACTTCATCTTTCTGCCTTTTCAGAAAATATCATGAATGCCAAATGTACGTAATCTTTGAAGGATATTCAGCAGATTGCTTTAGCCGAAAGCAGAATTTTACCATTACACAGTGAGTATATGTCAAAACTGTGCTCTTCTAAAATATAAAAAAAGTTCTCGCCAGTCAATCTCTTTCAAAAGACTTTAACGTTTTTTTTTTTTAATTTTAACTTAAATTTTGGTACCATAATGTAAGTCATAGAAATTTAACACAAAGTTATTTTCTTGTTTTCAATATTAATTTAACTTTTATAGACAAATCGCTTGAAAATGATTGCACGTCAGTCCTGGAAAGCCCCATTTGTTGCTTGTTTATCTCTTGATTACGTCACAAAATATTTAAAACAGTTAACAGATATTTTTAATTTATTTTTAAAACAACGATTTGGATACAGTCAAGTATCTTTAAAATGTTATTGATTTTCCAGATATACTTTTACTTGTTTTAAAATCGATTACGGAAGCACATTATAAGAAAAAAGGCAAATGTTTATTTTTATTTTTTTTTTGTTTTATTATTTTTTTAATGTAAAATAATACATTATAACCACAAATATATCATAAATATAAAAATATACAATAATCTTTTCCGCGATTCCAGAAAGACTTTTTACCACTAAAAACTTGAGCAACGAATATATTTTCTAGATTTAAAGAAGCATTTTTAAAAACAATATTTATTTTGCGGCCAGTGATTTTCGAAAACGTTTCCGAGTAGTTTTTATAGTGTACTAGCTGACCCTCCCGGCGTTGTGCACATAATAAAAATGAGCTCTATACGAACATGACTGAAAACTGTAAGGCTATCGAAATCAAGTCGAATGAGCCAAACGCCGTCGTAATCAGACACATAGAACCAGAGATACTCCTGCAGTTCTACCTTCACCGCTAGGGTGCTCAATTTGTTCTGGAAAGGCCTTTTTAGAACATTCGACCCAACCAAATTTCTAAGCAAAGTAGAAATTTAACAACAGGTAAGCATTGCCAAAATAACGGAAATCGCGAAAATGAGTTACGTAAACGACCGGTTTTGAAACGTTAATGTAAATATTTTTTTTTTAACCTAAGTCTGCGTTTTAAAGAAATTGAGCATGTCTATGATCTGGTGTCTTTTGTTTGTCCGTATTAATATTTCTCGAGTCGATGTCAATTTTTAAACCTGGGCGGAAAAACAAAAATTTTCGTAAGTGAGTTTTGGAAACGATTTTTTTCGGACGGTTAAATTTCAAAATTTTATAAACGGATTCGAGATTTTTAAAAGCAAAGGAACTTAGATTAGACGCGGTATTTTTAATTTTGTATCTTGTTTATAAACGAAGATTCGAATTTTTAAAGATAGGTGAAATCGTTAAAAATGCAAAATTGACATACTTTAGAAAAGGTTTTTGAAAGGGTTAATGTGCTTTTTTGTTTGTGTTCATTGATAAGTTTTTAATTAATAAGTACTCTAATTTTCAAAATATTAAAATTCTGAGATTCAGGTGCACCAGGAGGACTATCCCCCTTGGACTATCCTCACTTAAATTTTTAGACTTCTAGGTGCACTATATTTTTCTAGCCATCGCAGACACACACGCAGGCACACATAGCGAAAATTTCTTTTATTAGTATAGACTAGCTAACCCACCCGGCGTTGCCCGGGCCCGAGATAATTACAATCTCAGAGAAAGGCGTTAACCCCCTCTCTCCCCATACCCACAAATATAATGAATAATTTGTTCAACAAAACCACCGTCACCTATATTAATGCGATCATTAAAAAAAGTATTGCATTTTTCTGATAATTAGAACATAACAAAGACGCTACGCTAAAATAGCCGGCAGATGACACCCTTTCCCGACCTCAATTTCAAACCTATATCTTAATTAATTACCTAAATTTTGTTCATTAGTAAAAAATGGCAATTATTTCCTTTCATTTTCGCAAACTAAATGGAGGGATCGGCCAGAGAAACAGATCTCTTCGTAGTTTAGTTTTTAATGAAAGCAGATCCCTGTCTGAAACTTTCTCGGATCGTTTTCAATGGTGCCGGCAGATTTTTGGCATTTTTTTGAATAAATTGAGAAAAATTACCGACCGAATTTTTAAAAAATCACATAGTCAGATGCAGAATTATTTTTTACATATACTCAGAAATTTTCAAATTGATATCTCAATTAGTTTTCTTAAAATTCGCTAATTAGTAAAATAATTTCGAATTCGTTCATTTCCGCTTGCAAATCCATTGCGTCTGTTCTTTTCTATAGCCATTTTGATTTAAAAGATGTCATTTTAGAAGAGATGGTTATAGAGAATCTAATTAATATCTTGGATAATTATCAAAATATTAAAATTCTGAGACTCAGGTGCACATGGCCAGACCTTAGACTATTCACACATCGCAGACAAACGCACACACAGAGCGAAACTTTCTTTTATTAATATAGGTTAATCACCTTTCTCAACTTAACGTATAGGTTATTCGGATGTTGTGAGTTCTGAAGTAAACATTTTCATGTTGAACAAGCACGTTTTAATATGCGTATAACAATACTGCTGATTAATATTAGCACTAAAATTTCTTACGCTTGCATGTATAAATTCAGTTGCACAACTGAATCATGCAATGCTTCGTATCATATAAATGTAAATATACATTGTTTTTAATGACTTCTAAAAAGTTTATTTTTCATTTATAAACCTTTGAATATTGTAAATCTGAATCATAATTTATCTTATAATATATATATATATATATATATATATATATATATATATATATATATATATATATATATATATATATAAATTTTATTTTTTTACTGATTTAGTGAAATTATTCATATTTCTTTTAATAAAAATGAACCAGTTTACCGTTAGAACAGAACCGATTTATAAAGGTTCTCTTCTAAAAAATTAAAGTTTTCGTGTTGGAAAAAAATACGATTCAGATACAGTAGACAATTTATATTCAAAACAGACTACTCCGCAAAATGAATTTTTCGCGATTCCGTGTCTTGGAACGATTGACTGGATATAGAAAAAAGGGTACTTTATTGTTTCCTATAAGAAAAATAATGAATAAATAGTCGATACTATAAATAATTTAAATACTACTAATATATAAATAGTACCAATTTCAATAAATTCATATTTAATACTTGGGAATTTTTCATAGAAAATTTCGCACGCCTTGCATTCATAATATTCAAATTTTAATTGCTTAATAGGCGTAAAGCCAACATAGTGAAAAAGTACCCAAGCCGGGACTCGCACCCGATTCATCAGTGTAGCGCACTGACGTTCTACCAACTGAACCACTAGGGAACGGTAATCAGCTTGGAACTTTCTCACTATAACATGTTGGCAAGGCTACAAACGCAGCACAAGATAGAATATTTTTCCGTGAGCCACCAACCCTAGGGCAAACAGGAAATCAAAGAAAATCCAGCATCGATAATGGAAATAAATTCATATTTAATACTTGGAAATTTTTCATAGAAAATTTCACACGCCTTGCATGCATAATATTCAAATTTTAATGATTTTTTTAATAAGAAATAAAAACTTGTTTATAAAGGAATCCTGTTTTAAGCAGAATTTGTCTTGGCTTCAGCAAAGAAAACGAAAACTATGGGATTACATTAGATTGTATATTTTCTAAAAAGAAAAACTGTATAAAAGATACTTTTTCTCTGGTCCTTCGCAATTCCACCTTGTGAAGTTTTATCGTATTTTTATAATAATCGAATTGTTTTGGTTTAATATAAAAAGAAATTTTTAAAATAATTGTAAATACTTTTTCATAATTCATACGTGGCATAGCCTTGTACGTCTGATATTCGTCGAAAAATTCCCGAAAAAAATCCCGTTCAAATTAGAATTTGATACTTTTCACAACGCAGGCACCAAATTGCTCTTGATTCCCAAATGAGTTTCGAAAAATATATAATGGGGTTCGATCTGCTTAGATTGACAAATAAAAAACATAATTAAAAATTCAAACGACTGGAATCGGTTACGATCGACTGTTATCTGCCATGTTGAATCCGATAACGGTATCGGAAACGTTAAATGTGGAATCAGCGTTCAAAATTCGATCTGGTTTCATCTGGAATGTGTTTGGGTCTAGATAAAATCAAACTACTAAAAAGGGTATTATCAAAACTATAGCTATACATAACATACATATATCTATATATATTATTTACATTTATACACGATATATTCTCCATGCAAAATCTATTCTAATATGCATATCAGCATACTTTGTGAAAATTGAGAACATTCTGAAAGCGACATAAACTCTTTTTAATCACAGAGGAACATGTATTTAATATTTGTCAGATTTGACAGACATTTTTTGTCGGATAAAAATTTTCCTTATACAATCATGTATAAAATTTGAAAATGTAGCAAATATTTAAGATGATTTTACATAAAAATTTAAGTATAAATATATATTTGGAAAGCCTATCAAACTCTTATGAATAATATTACAAATGCAAAAACTCAGGTTTGTTTCCAGATATCTGAGGTTTCATATAATCTTTTTTTCAAATTTTATATGTGACAACAACACTGTTTTCGAATGATAGAGGAGGTTATGAAATAAAAAATAAAGTATTGTACACTTTTAGAAAATTCTTTTAAACATATTTTACAAAATTTGATAAAATATTGAATGTTCGAAATAAAAGTTTTCTTTTCTTTTTCTTTTTCTTTTTGAACGAATGCAAATTTAAGAGTTTTTACTTTTTTGGCATTATTATTCAAAGCCATATAAAATGTTACTCCATCGCAGCATATAATATTATTTATAAGATACTATGAATATGTTAGATACAATTCAGATAATATCAGAGGTTCTGATACTTTTAAATATTTACATATTCGGTTTTCCGTTTAATTATTCAGCGCTATTTTACATAAAGTAATATCAGGATATACAACATACTTATATTTAAATATATATGTATATATATATATTTAAGCATCTAATATTATAAATGGTAAGAAATAAACAATGGGACATGTTAATGTTATTATTTCCGATTTGAATTTGTATTGATCTTATATTTCTATGACCACAAAAATCTGTGAATTATTGTTTTGATGATTTTATTTTCTTTGTAAATATTCTAACATAGTAAAACTTTTAAGTATATACGTTATTTGTTTTACATTATGAAATAAAAAAAATGAGATAGTATGAAATTTTATGCCAACATTTTATGCAATAAAACGAGAGCTTGTATTTACGGAAGAAAATATTAAATTTAAAGATTTTTTCCTTTAACGATATAAATGATGTAAAATTGTGTAAATAAATAAAAAATAACTACGAAGTTCTGTATCAAATCATTTTCAGTATTTCATTGTTGCATTGAAAATAAATAAATTAAAATGATAAGGACTGAATACTTTAAAAAAATTTAAACAACAATATTAAGATGTCTCTTTATTATGTCATTAGATTTCTTTAACAGTGAAATTGCTTAGAGTATCCAAGAAAAGCACGATATAATCACAAATACTATTCAGAGCATATTCTGATGCACCATATCTTTTATTCTAATTTACTTGATATTAAACTTGTGTTAATCATAAAATGAAAATCAGTTGATAGATTTCATTTTAACTGCAAAGTGCGATATCTTATGCTGCGGTTGTGATATCCAAGTAATTTTGATCTTCTAGATATTCTTCAGTAATCAAGGTTCACAGGCAAATGGCGTATTTCAGAAAATATCATTTGGCGCAAAAGTGTTTTTATTTTTCTTTAAAGAATATTTTAGCCATAATGGCAATGCTTCCTAGACCCAATCATAGAAGATTAATGAATTGTAAAACAAAATGAAATAAAATTATTTTGTTCTTTCTATTTTTTTTAGTGAAATAATTTGGAGTTGCGGTATCACTTTAACTTTAGTAAATTATCATTATTGTTGCGCACTAATGTACATTGAGGAGATTGATTTAAAAAATATCATGCTTGTAAATTATTTAGATGTCATTAATAATCACTAATTTGAAATACTGTTTTCAAACAAATTTCATTTAAAAGTGATTTTTTTTTCTATTCGATAATGCAAAAATTTTAATTATGTGGTATTAGTGCATGAAAGTTTAAAACGAATCAGATAACTATGTCGCTGAAATCATCGTTCAGACATGAGCATATCGCACTTACATTAAACTTTGAGCTCTACGATTTTTAACCTGCTAAGTAAAATAAATTGCATTTTGTCACCTAATCACCCCCGTATTTAAGATGCAATTTATGAATTTTCAACAAAACACCATGATATACATTAAAGCAGAAAATGTATTTTTTTATAGCATTGAGTTTCAGAAATGTAAGACAGGGAAAATATGAAAAATGCGTCAGCAATTAATTACTAATATTTAAAATTACTGGGAAAAGTATTTGTGAATTTATAGGTGTAAAGGGAACTGACTTTCAATTCATCATAAATCGTACGCATTTGAAAAACAATTCATGGGCTTCTAATAGTGCGGGAGGCGGCGGCTGAAAAAACCATCATCTCGTCGAGTTTTCGGCTAAAATTTCTTTAACAGATAGAATTCGATTAGCATACTAAGATAGAACTGGTCTGTTAAGCCATAACTTGGTGAAAACTACCTACCTGTAGACCCAATTTTAAGTGGTTCATTAGCAGGTCCCCATTAAGTTTTCTAATTCGATTACTGAATCTTTTCATCCATTTCATGTGCCACTGGCAGACCAGTTTCCATTGTAATATGTTATCTGCTGCGGCAATTTCATTAGAAAACTCAATGGGGACATATGAATCAACCACTAAAATTGGGTCCACAGGTGGTGTCCACCAAGATATGACTTGGTAGACCAGTTTCATTTTAATATATTTATCAAGTTCCATTTAATCCGGGAATTTCAGATCTGAACTCGTTGAGGTGATGGTTTATGCAGCCGTTGCCCTGTCTATAAGGATAATACCATAAATAACTATAAATATGTTAAGAAGGAATCTAGTTGTTGAGCTCTCAGACAAATTATGTTGAACTGTTTTTTATCTCTCTGGCTCAAGAATTATAAAAAAATAATCCTGGGTATTGATACACTTTAAATTCGTTTCTAAACTGCGTAGAAAAAGAAAAAAAATGCTTTCAGTGATCCTCTATTTACCTTTTATTCCCGGACAATACTTATAAGCAGGGCTTTACAAATTTGAAAATATATGGTAGCCAGAAAAAAAATATTAGTCGCCAGTAAAAAATATTAACCCTCCCATCCTCTTCCCCGTCATTGATTAAAAAAAAAAAGAAAAAAAAGAGTTTTTTATGAATTAATTGAGAAAAAATAATAACAAGCATAGTTTATTATTTACATAGTTTAAAATAGTACATAATGTAGAAAGATAATATAAACTATATTTTCTAATGAAACTTATAAAACTTATAATCACTTATATTATGTTGACAACTTATATAAACACAAAAATCAGATTTGAAACTTACAGAAAAAAAAAACGTCGAACATTTTTTAGCATTGTCTCCAATTTTAGATGCTACAAAGGTTGGATTGACACTATGTCTTACTGTTTTATTGAAATATTCTCCCCCCCACACACACACATTCTAATCACGTGACATATACTAGCTGGCTATAGTTGAAAAGAATGGTGCTTTCTGTGCAAGAGTGCCTTTTAAATTTAGTTCTTCCATTAAAAGTACATACGAGGGAAGAGTAAAATCACTGCTTGCCGCGCACGAGTAGGGGTGGGGAAGAGAAAAAATGTCATTCTTATGTTAATTTATTTTACAGAAATCACCACAAAAGATTAAATAACTTGGTCGCCAGATCAAAACACTTGGTAGCCAGTGGCGACCTGGCGACCGCATTTGTCAAGCCCTGCTTATAAGTATACTATAAAAATAATTATGAAAATGGCAATGAATATTGTTGAATTCTTGAATATGTCAGAATGATTTGTGTTGTTGAGAGTGGAAAAAAATAGAAAAGTCTTAATAAAATTATTTTAAATAAGCATACCACACTAAATTTCTCCGAGATTATCTTTCATTAACTTTTGAAATTTGAATATTGAGGAAATAAATTGTTTAGACGAAAAGCTAAATTATTCTCCTGTGAAAATAACGTATTTATTGTGTTTACTTCAGTGTCTTTGGTTGAGATTAGGAGACTTCATTTCATTTTTCAAATTGAAATTCTCCGAAAGTTCTATCAAATCAAAATCAACAATAAAGTTTGAAATTTTTGTTTTGCAAATAGTGTCTGAATAATAAACAAATGATGAATAATGCATGTAGTTTTAAATATTTTACGTGGCATTCTTGTCATCTTCTTTTAGTTTCTGTTATGACTTCGGAATTATGAAAATTTAATAACCTGGTTTCTTATCATGTGCTAAAATAAACATATTTATTTATATTTAATCTTATTTAACACATTTTTAAGCATAAAAAATTTTTCATTTTAGATTTTAAAATATCATATAACAAATATTAGCAAATGCGTTTTAAAAATATTTAACTCTGTAAAGTCATTTATTTGTTTAAACTTTTCTAAATATTGTAATATTTAATTTTAAATAATATGCTGCATTTTTTTTTGGTATGTCTTAATTAATAAATTTCTAAATTTAAAGAATACGTTCTATATTTTGTTGTTTCGAAATAAAGATTAATGCGTTGTTCTATAGAATTATATTTTCATATTCACCTATAAATTTACATATTGAGATCTAAAAATGTAGTGTTTTATGAATTATGCGAAAAAGTGTCGTATTAGTAACCATTATAGTTAAGAATGTCTATGAAAGATACTGAGTGTTAATTTCGGTCAGAAATTATTGAGTTACATAATGGGAAGTACAATGGAACGAATAGCTAAGTAGAAATAAAATTCAGTCGCTATTTGACTATGTTATAGTGTTACGTAAAGCAAATTTAAATTTTTATGCATATTTATCTAGTGAGACCTTTATATTGAAAAGCTTTACTTAAAATTGTAAAAGACAAACTACATGACAAACATCAAAAATGTATTTTTATAAATCACTGAACACAATTTTCAATGTTATTATTCAAAAGGCAATCTTACGGCGCTTTCTATTACGGAAAACGGAACACAATATCAGTGATCAAGTACACGTTACAGATAATATGGATTTGTGAAACTCCAGAATTTTACTCTGCATGCTTTTATATAGAGAGACAATCATGGACGTCAAGTAGTAGTTAGTGATCCTATAGCAGCATAATAACTAACTTTGCTGTTTTATACTAGAATAGGAATGAACAAAACACGTAATCGCTATGACTACATATTGCTTTCAAGACTAGTAGCTTATTGTATTTGGCCTCAATCATATGACAGATCAAGGTTTCATTGCGTCAATGAACGTCAGACTTGGACACAAGATAAGTGAACTAACATATTTTTTATGGGTCGCAGCAGATTTATCAATCTGAGTGATTCGCTAGGGTATTTGATACTGATAAATTACGAGACTCGGCCCAGAATAATAACCATAGCATAAAGTATAAGCCTGATAGACTACTAGTCTGAGCAAGAATATCAACGACTAGCACTATTATACTCTATAGTACATATTTTTGCCTGTTAGACAAATGGTAGATGTGAGCATAGATTAACATACAAGATAGGACACTCTCATAGAGCGTAATTGTAACGCGATGACGTTCGCAGCGCCTGTAGTGACAATGGGGAAGAAACTTCTCAAACTCGGAATATTTCTGCTTTTGAACGTCTATCTTTCTATGATCTTTCATTTTTCAAATATGACATGTTTACGTTTTCAACTTTGCAGAAAAAGCGAAAAATGAAAGCTTTGAATACCGATTTGTATGCAGACAAGATTTTGCCTGACATATTTTAACTTGTTTAAAAATACAAAAAAGTTTTGAAAAGAAACGTTGTTTCAAGAATAATAAAAGAGAGATTAAAAAGGAAGTTATTTAAAAGAAACGTAAACCATGACGCAATGGTCAGTTTGGAGAGAATCGTCTGTGTCGAAGAGAAAAGTATAGATATTAAAAATATAGAGCATCAACAGATTTCATATACATAGGTAAATTTCGAAAGCTTCGTGGTTGCTCCCCCTTATCACTAGTGACGCTACCATTGCTGTCGTTACAGATTTTGCCTTAACTGTCCTATCTTGTATGTTAATCTATGGATGTGAGATAGTGCATCGGAGGCCAACACTCAATTTTGTGACTATTATTCATGCAATATATACAGACTAGATATTTCTGGAAGAAGACTGTATGGTTATTGTTTGGTTCAAAAATACCTAGAGAGTAAAATAATTCTACATATGTAGTGAATGACATGACAACTTGTTAGATCTCATATACAAGCCTCCCAGCACGGTCCGTTTTTTAATATAATTTTTTCCAACGACAAACCTCATTTTTGACTTCTCTTACAAGATTTGTAGAATAATACCGGAGGGTATTTGCAAATATTGTAAAAACCTAGCATGAAAAACCTTTTTTAAAAATATTGGAATTCCAAGAATGGAGAAGTAGAAGTCTTGCCTCTGTCAGGAAGACAGGTTGCAGATCGCAGTGTTCCATGAATCCATGCAGAAAATTATAAATAAAATATTTTATTTTAAATTATATGGAAAAAACGAACAATAAATACCAAAAACATATAAATAAAAATTTTTCGACATAAATAATAAATGGAACCTAAGATGTATGGCGATTGTTGTAAATATACACTGTGTGTTTCTCACCCATAAATTATGAATACGGTGAACAAAATAGCGGAGCAGTGTGCGCTCTATTACTATAACAGGTATCTGTTAATTTAGCTTGCATAAATCGTTATAATGATAATCCTTTTAACAGAGCCTTGTGTGTTTCACACCTATAACTGCTATAACGAAGCCTTAAGCATACCTGATCCCATAAATATGGCGACCAGCATTTAAATTGAAAATCTTTACTTCCAAAGAAATTTTTTGTGAAGAGATTAAAATGTACTATATTTTGATTAAATATTGAAATCCGATCGGTAGAATTTGAAAAGCGCCAAAACAGTTTATAATATGCGAAATTTAAAAAATATATCTTTCGAAAATGTCTTATGCTAAATATCTAATCAAAGTTGTCTCATCCATCTAGTCTTCCATAAACTGGTTCATAGCCGATTTTGGTGACAAAATCTCTAAAATTGCTCTAAAATCTCTGAAATACGTGTTTAACTATTTTTTATCAGATTGGTTTAGCTGCATTTTACGCTCCTACCTAAAACTGCAGCTGAGATATGGCGAAATGACACAAAAGTTTCGACCACCCATTTAATCTACCTTAGTGTTTGACTTTCTAAAATCGACATGTTTAACTAGTTTCTTATTTGATTTGTTATGTTGAATTTTACAATCCTACATAATCTTGCTGCTGAGATATGGCAAAAGAACCTAATACTTTCGACCCCGTTTAACCAACTTACGGGGTGAATTTTCAAAAATTCTTTATTTTGCTTGCCTAGGTCGTAACTACAATCTACTGTCCAAAATTGGTGATCCTGAATTTATGTCATTTCAGCTCTGGATTTTTCAGTCATTCAAGAGTTCTGTTTTTATTATATTGGTATAGATTATAATTATGAAATTTGCTTTTCAAAATATGATAGTTAAAAATTATGTTTATTTTCCCTTTACTTCCTTTTTTGGTACGCTTTGTAGTCTATTCAAGAAAATCTATTTTATGGGATAGATATTACTGATATACGTTAAAAAATATTTATCCTCAATTATACATTTATTTTACTTTTGGAATTTTTGCTACATAATTATATATTTATATTTCGAAATTCTGCTAATTCGTATAATTTTAAAACATTAAAATATAAATAAAAATAATAAAATAATTTTTCTTCTGAATACTGAAGTAATAAAAGTTGAGATCAAACGATCATGCGTAACGCATTATAATATTTATTCGACATTTTCAGAAAGTATTTCGACAAAAAAATGACATATTTCTAGAAATAGAATATTTTTTCTCAAAGACATGATTTTGATTTAGTTGCTTCAACTCCCACGTTTGATATGACGTGCTTCTCTTTTTAACAAAAAATATTTCAGAAGGATACACATATGAAATATCAAGAATTTTTTTTTTAAATCGTTGTGAATTTTTACTCTCCCCTGTGAAATTTTTGTTTCAAAAAATCTCTGAGATCAATATATTTGTACTTGAAATGGTATTTCCATTCGATATTTTTAAGTTTATAGGTTTTTAATGTTTGTGTCTTTATGTATGTGAATTTAAGTAAATTATAACCGCATAGTTGCCAACCTCCCGATTTTTTTCATACCAGTATTTTTATGAAAAAGTATTTGTATTATTTAATAGTGCAATTTCTGCTATTTAATAAAGCGAAAATTTTTGTATGATTTTACTGGTAAATCGGGAGGTTGGCAACTATGTATAAGGAAAGTATAAAAACTAGTCGTTGGGGGCCACCGTAATACTTACCCATCATGGATATGCATAATGTAAAATATTAAAATAAAAATGTGTAAACTACTTATAAAATGCATTGCAATTCAAATAAAATCGTGGCTTGATGACGTCATAAACTTTAAAGGCTTGATTACTGAATTGCTTGAAAGAGGTTTTTCCTTATAACTCCAAAAATAATAATCCTATTAACTAGCGGTTTATTGCATCTGATTAAGCGTCAAATTTCCAATTAAAATATATCTTTAAAGTGAAATTTGGATGAAATACAGGGTCATGAAAAATCGAAGAGTGTGTAAAATAGGATTCCAAATATCTCGGCAACTAATTATCCGATCGACTTCATGCTTTATATAAAATTTATGTTTTTTTATTTTCTTTTATATTCATTTCTTAAAATAAACAAATTAGAAAATTTTTATATACCTTTTATCAGAACGAATATTTCGAGAGTCCGAAAAAAATAGTTCCGGTTAATCGAGGTTACTGAAATGAAATAGGCTTCTTCCCATTATTACATACTAAGTACATACCAAATTTCAAGTCTCTATCTCAATTTTTTTCGGGAGATAGAGCGTTTACAGACACACAGACACACACACAGACACACAGACGGACGGCAAATTTTTTTTTCTAAAAATATGTTTTTCGGAATCTCCAGTGTCTGAAACGTGTAAATCCGTCAAAAAATTTTTTTTCGATTTTCGAAACGATTACAAGACTTACCCTATACTACGTATGATGGGTAAGTAATAGATGGTAATATATATTTTATCTTTGAGATACGTGAGATTTATTAGGTAGCTTTCAATACAAAAAAGTATATTAGGTAGCTTTCAATACAAAAAAGTATAAAGCTACCTATTGCAGCCGTTCGGAGGAAAGCAGTTCCGGAAAATTTCGATATATTTTCACCGATCATGACCCCCAGACCACAAAACCACCCTCCGTCCAAATGTTGATTTATATATATATATATATATATATCTGACCTATGTCATACGATAACGCCCGTATTTATGAATCGATTTTGATGAAACTAATTGTGTGTATTAAGGTCACTAATGTCTTGACAGAGTTCGTTGGCCAGCTTGGTCCGCCATCTTGTTTCAAGATGGCGGCCACTTAAAAATTTAAATTAACTTAAAATCTAAAATAAGTATACAAAAAAGTTAAAAATTCAAATTTATTTTTTAAATACGTGTTAGGCCTTGATACAGGGATTCCAGAGCTTTTTTTGGTTTACCTCTATCTTAAAAAATGGCTGAGATAGAGCAGTTTGAAATTCTAGGGTGGCTGACATTTTGAAACAAAACAGCACATTAACGCGATTACTCGCAAATTATTTTCTTTCATTGTTGTAATAATTTTCCCAATCATACTCATAAAACTATATATTCATATCCGTTAGCGCCAAAATTGGCGACATTGGCGACAAAATTGGCAAAATTGGCGACATTTGGCGAAATATCGCGAAATTTGGCGATCAAAATAAGTCTTCATAAATGAAGCCAATTTGTCTATTGCTCAATAATTTGACGAATTTCTTATTCAAATTCAGTATTAACGAATCTTTTGTAAACGTTTCTTTGCATTTTAGCTTGCTGTTTTCGTGTAACATTAGCTTAAATTTTAAAACGTAGATATAGGAAAGCTACCTTTTCCTCCCGGTACAGGCCGGAAGGACTTTTTTAATTTTTAAGTGAATGACGCATATAAAAATTACAGAGAATTTATATCAAATTTAAATATATTCAATTTTAATCCAGTTTTAACACTTTCCAATATAGTTGAAAAATGTTTATGAATTCAGTTTGTCTGTCTATCTGTCGTCTTTCTGGCTGTCTGTCCGTGCTCTTACTCGTTTAAATTCAATTGGGTTGTCGTGCAATTGATATACGTTATAGAATTTATTATGTATGGTTGTTATTAAAAATGGATTTAGTTATACTTATAATTCTTCTACAGGGACACTCAAAAGAATTCCGTTACATTACAGACAATTTGAAATAATCGTTTCAAGTGCATTTTGATGATTCTACGTTATTTAAAACATGATGAAATTGATATATAATTATGAGGAAAATTTATTTGCGATTTATTTTAATAATGTTTCCTATTTCAAAAATATTTAAATTGATGTATATCACTGAAGTACCCTACAAGAGGCTTACTATAAAATAGGGTGTGCATAGCACTTATAGTTACTTTATAGGGACGATCAAAAGAACTCAGTTAGATTATGGTCTGTAGGAAAAATTGTTTGCGGTTTAATTTGATAAAGTTTCACTAATTCAAATATATTGAAATTGATATATATCAATGAGGTGCATTGCAAGATATTTACTATAGAATATTCTGTGTATAGACTTCGTCATTAATTTACAGGGAGACATAAAAGAATTCGATTAAAGTATTGTTTGTTAACGATAGTTGCTGGAAGTGCGTTTTCCGTTTCAAGACGCGTTTTTAAATTTAACTAATTTTTTTCCTATTACTTGATGTGTATAAGTTCTACAGATCATATATAGTGCAGCACAAAATATCTCTAGTAGATTTCCGTGTATTGACGGAGATTGCAGAATAGGAAATTTGAACTGTGCTATGCGATTTTCTAACTGAACTAAAATTTAGTTTTTAGTTGCTATATCTATAAATCTATAGATCCTATATATGGATGCACAAAATAATTCAAATGTTTTTCGGAGTACTATTGGTAATGCCTGAAATTGGATTTTTAAATGTGTTGTACTTTTTTCAAATTGCTTACTCAGACATCCTCTTTCTCCATATTAAACGGTATATATGCTTGCAAACGTATCTTGGAATTGCTAGAAAATGTTACGTAATCTATGCTTGACGCGTGAGTTTTCCTTCTTGTTCGATTTAAATTTAAACAGTGCAGACAAATCACAAAATGGGATATTATATAAAAAATACTCATTTTAGTAATTTAATTGTATCTATGAAGTAAAAAAAAATCTTCAATTAAGAATGCATGGCTTTTTAAAATTCAAGATAACAATTAGAGGAGGATTAATTTATTTAAATTTACATATATCGTGCATTTACTTTCCTGAGAGAGTTAAATGTTAGAATTTGATAATTTCAGTCACAGAAAATAAAAATCTCTTAAAAATCTTTTTATCATAGCAAAAGATTCATTAGCTTAATACGTAATTAATTAATACATTAATTATACTTACTTTTAATTACTTTGATACATTCAGTATTTTAAAGTTCTATGCACACAAATTTAGTGTGACATTTTATAAATGAAACACACTAGTACACTGTAAAAAATGACCAATGTTTCTTATTTTATGAAAATATGTTATAACCATGAACGAAAATATAATATAATCTTCTGAGTTATCCGAAATTTCAAATAGCATGTTACATTGTCTTTTGAATCCCCAGAAACGAATACATCTTCAAAATTTAAAGAATAATTTATAAAAACAAATTATTTTTAGCTGCCCGAATTTTTTAGAAACACTTCCGAAGGGTTTTTATAGTGTATTAATTAGTGTCCTCAGGCTGGAATACCTGTTTTTCGAATGTTATTCATTCTCAAGTAAACGTTTTCAGCCGCATAATTTAATTTATACATGAAAGAGTAAAGAAATAATCTTAATTTTAATGTTATTGTTAACGCTGTTAATTTTGCATGTTTGTCTGTTATACATTTTTTTTTAGCATGAAAATGTTTACTTCAGAATTGATAGCGTACGAAAAACAGGTATTCCAGGCTGAGGACACTCATTAATACACTATAAAACCCTTCGGAAACGTTTCTGAAAAATTCGGGCAGCTAAAAATAATTTGTTTTTATAAATTATTCTTTAAATTTTGAAAATGTATTCGTTTCTGGGGATTCAAAAGACAATGTAACATGCAATTTGAAATTTCGGATAACTCAGAAGATTATATTATATTTTCGTTCGTGGTTATAGCATATTTTCATAAAATAAGAAACATTGGTCATTTTTTACAGTGTATTATACTTATTTAACGATGTTTATGCAATTTATTCTTGATTTTCTAATAGTGGTTTGTTTAAAATAAATATAAAGTATGGACTCCCACAGACAAATTAATAAATAAAAGAAACATCTTGTCCGCCATATATTCAATTGATGGTAGAATCTGAAACATGTTTGTCCCTCAGGGCGTTTGCGAATCTATTTCTTTCAACTGGAGTAAACTGTACGCTCGCTGTCCCACCATTACATTTGACGATTCAATCTCTATCTTATACACATGCAGCATCACATAATCATAGTCTTCTGCCGAGAACCTTTTACTAAATAGACTTACTATTAATGTTCTATGAAACTATTAATGAACTTTACTCACTTTTTTAAACGTATATGTTACAAAGACCTTATGAAATGTCCTTAAGAAATATTATATTAAAATATAAAGAAAGTCAACAAGGGAAAAATGTATCGTTATACATTAAAATTGTTTTTTTATTTAAATAAATAATAATACAATTGAATCCATTTAGACATTACACTGTTAACTAGTTATTTGAAAAACACAAATTGCACAAATTGTGCCTATTAGTTGCTAAAATCAATGTAAAAATTGTTTTAAACTCATAAAAGAGCTAAAATCCTACATGTTTCGGCTTTAAACTTAAAGCCATAAATTCAATAAAAGAAAGTTTTTGGAAAGGTTAAAAGAGCATAAAAACGACATAAAATTTGGAAAGTTATCCACTGCACTCTCCCGGTTTTGCGCTAAAAATAATGATACTGTAATTAATTTCGATAAAGCAAGAATTATCTATAGGTTCATTAATCCATTTAAAGCCGCCATTAGGGAATCATTGGAGATTAAAATTGGGAAGGATTGTATTTGTAATGATAACTTTTCTTTCAACATACCTAGTTTATGGGATACATTTTTAACCCCTTGTTAATTCATAGTTTAGTTTTTCGCTCTTTGGCAACAGAGAGCGCCCGCTTATTTTATTTGAATTTTTCCAAGCTGTTGATTTCAATTTTCTCGTGTCGAAAATTAAAAGGTCCGTATTCGTTTGTGTTGTTCTTCTTCCCCGATGATGGCTTTAAGTTTAAAGCCGAAACATGTAGGATTTTAGCTCTTTTATGAGTTTAAAACAATTTTTACACTGATTTTAGCAACTAATAGGCACAATTTGTGCAATTTGTGTTTTTCAAATAAATAATAATAGTATGAAAAAAACAGGAGTATAACTTTAATAATAGAAACTTTTAGCTGGCCCACCTTTAAATTTGACGGTTCAACCTTTATCTTAAACACACGCAGCATCACATAATCATAGTCTACTGCGATGACTTACTATTCACACCCACAAATGGATACATTCGTTCACTATGATGTAGGTTTCACTGCAATATTAGTATTATTAAAATTAATATAATTCTGTAAATGTAATGTAACAGTAACATTACTTTTAAAACATTAAGTAATTTGATTAATAGTCTCAAGGATTATATTCATATAAGTAGGTAAGTTTTTTATATCATGTTTGAAATATAATTTTTTTATAATTTTTTTAAAAATTGAATAAGAAAACAACGTTGAAATTTCTCCTTTTTACTAGGTGGTCATAGAGTTAATTTTCTATAAAATTATTAACAGACACTAATCACTTTGTTAAACATATATGTTACAAACGCCTTATAAAAGGGCTTTAAGTAATATTAAATAACAAAATAAAGAAATTCAATAGAGGGGAAAATGTATCGTTATACTTTACAAATTGTTTTTTTAATAAATTAAATATAATAATAATAATAATAATAATAATAATAATTCGAGTAAATTTTTATAATAGTACTTTAAATTACTGCTCTTTGTAAATTTTGATCTCATTATATTTGATCTTTTTTCCCTCTTTTTTGCCATAAAATTTGTCATAATTTAGATCTAACAATTGTACAAATAATGGTGAATTTAGTCCAGTCTTACAAAATATTCAAGAATATTAAAATAGATGACAAATCGAGAAAAAACTATAGCTCGATATATGTTATTTTCTTTCCAATCTTTCGTTTATTTTTTTCTGTAAGATGTGTTTAATGTCATGTTTTCTGAATCAATTACAATATCTTCTTGCTTGTAAGCGTTGCACATCTGTTTTCAGTATAACTTTTAACATTGTTTAGAATTTTTTTTGTTGACTTTTGCCCACCAAAATAACATGATAAAAGACTAACAAAATCGACTTTTAAAGAAAAAATGGTGTTTCTTTACTTTTCCAACATTTGTTTCTCGCTTTGGAATTACGAAGTTTTTTGTGAGAGACATCTGGTATTGTTATGTCTATTTAAGAGAAATACAATAGAATGCTTCTGAGTATACATTAAGAAAGATATATGAAGAAAAATTCATGAAAGAGATTATTTTATAATGTGAAACACATGGAAATAATTTTTAGAAAAGTTTAATGATTTAATATTGTTAATAAATATGTTTTAGCCTAAAAAATTCAATCGTTTTAGAAATGGAAAGAGTAATAGGGTATTTATTTATTTAGCTTCTAACTAAAAAAGTTTCTTTTCTAAATATTAATACATAATTTTAATTTAAAATACATATTACGTCTCGCTGGTTTTCTTTAACTGTCAAAATTTCATACTTTCATTGCTACGTTTAATTAAACTTATATTTAATGTATAATTTATAAAGATCTTTAAATTTTATTTCTAAGCTGCAGGTTTTAATTGTTTTGTAAAATCAATTAAAAATATTAAAATGTAAAGGAAAATTAAAAAAGAGGAAAAACTTTTTTATTTCATTTCTTAATTAAACACGATTTTAAATTAATTTATAATCCCAGCCGGTCGATTTTCATTTCATTACACTAGATAATAATTTCTGTTTCTTTCGTTTAAATTTGACATTAATTTAAACACGTAAATTCCATTAAGTAGAACGGTTTTCAGAAAAGAAATAAAAGCGATTCTTTAATAGAAATAATTCTAAAAAAAATTAGCTCTTCAATAACTAATAAAAAAACTAGTCGAATGTTTCAATCCCATAACTTTCTTCTATCTCACACAGGCTTCTCATACACTAAATAGAATCAGCACCAATTTATATCAAGGTCTAACTGAATCTAAAGTGTTATTAAATTCCGTGCATTAGTTCTTGAGATATGACTATTGCTAAAATCGTGCAAATACTGCAAAATGTAGCATAGCAGTACCACCTGTTGGGAGATTTAGACCAAAACTTAATCAACAACAACTTCTGTCAACCTAACTGAATCTGAAGTTTGATGAAAATCTATGCATTAGTTCTTGAGATATAGTTGTGTTAGTAATGAAAAAGTAGCATAGCAGTGCTACCTTTTTGGCTATTTACACCAAAACAGAAGAAAGATCTATTTATGTCATGATCTAACAGAATCTCAAGTTTGATGATATTCGGTGCATTAGTTCTTGAGATATAGCTATCGTACAAATCATGAAAAAAGTGGTATAGCAGCGCCAACTGTTGGGATATGTACAGCAAAACGTAATCAGAATATATTTATGTCAAGGTCTAACAGAATCTGAAGTTTGATGAAAATTAGTAAATTAGTTCTTGAGATAGAGCTGCTGTGGAAATCACAAAAATGCAGCATAGCAATTCCACCTATTGGGCGATTTTCACCAAAAACTAATAAGCACCAATGTATATCAGGGACTAAATGAATATAAAGTTTTATTAAATTTCGTGCATTCGTTTTTGAAAGAGAGCGCCACACAAAATTTTTGTCACATACAGATAGATAGACACACAGACAGAGTCCGAGACTCATAGACAGACTTTTCTAAAATCTGTCAAATCGTCATCAGGATCTTCTAAAACGTATAAATTCGTCAAAAATTGGAAGTCGATAATTTTCGTGAATCCAATACTTTCTTCTTGTAAAGATAGAAGAAAGTAATAATGTATTATATCGAAGTCGATGACTAAGAAAATTATTCACAAAAAAATTCAATGTTATTTTTTTATTAAATCGCTGTAAATTATCCATGAAATTTAAGAAACGTTGTTTTCTTTTTAAATGTAATATTATCTCAAACAATTTTACATATTACAAGTTTTACTTGCCATTGTTGAACATATGTTTCTGGCAAAAATTTAGTAATGCTTAAAACATTTTCTTTCCTGTTGAGAAAGTGTCTTTTTACCAACAAGATACTGATAAAATTCCCCTTAAAAGAAATAGTAAACAATTATGAGGTATTGAAATGCGGTTCCTTTTCAAATATTCTTTTTATTTTCATACTATGCAGCTTTTGTGAGCCACATCATGAAATGTTACCCTATATTTTAGATATTTCAAACAGAGTAGTTATATATATATGTTACGGTCCATATGATTAATCCAATCATTATTAATAATAACCGGTTAGTATTAATAATGACCGGATAAATTATATTGACCGTAACATATACATAAAGACAGATACGTGAAGCCAACTGAATTAAAAAAGTGTGCAAGTAGAAATAAATTTAAGAAAAGCGTCATTTTTTTTTAAATTTCTAAACACATATTGTAAGGAAAGTATTGTAATCCTGATTTGTTTGTGTGTGTGCCCGGGAGGCAACGTGATAGTTCCCAAATGGTACATACGATTGAGCTCCCATTTTATAAATATACCACTATAATATACCATACACTATATACCATTTTATAAATATATCCACAAACCACTGCCGCAAGATCTATATAGCCTTTAGTACAAATCGACCGAAGAATTAGGTATAAAAAAAAGCTACGCCACCAAAGACGGCGTATTTTACCGACGAGTCCAGGTTCTCAAGAAGCCATACGGGTGATACTCCCGGAGTGATCCAGTTCACCCGGGGCATCTCACAGGAGGACCCTTCGGTTAAGAGTAGCACCACTACTTGTGCATCACTCCACTGTATCCAAGACTTTGAACAGAAAGTTCGTTGCGATTTGAAGTGGAGCCCACCCTCTTGGGACACCAGTACATCACACTTGAAGAGAAGCCGGAGTCCCCCGGCAGCTTCGGAGCCTGAAACGCACCCTAAACCTTACGCCAAGATTCCTCGACAAATCTTTCTGTACCGCCACTTTCGAACATAGAGCACCTGTAAAGATTACTACTGGACTTGTCGTCGTCAGCGATTAACTAGGTATCTCTTGTTAGACCAGGCGGTCGAGGAAACTACCATCCCTGGATGCATAGGAACGTCTCAGCTTAGCGTCGGTGCGCAGGGTCGTGACTTCCAGGCCTCTGGCCCGTGAACTATATTTGTCTCATGCCTGTCCCCCTTCACCTTTTTCTCAGATTTACCGTCCGCTGGGTCGACTCTTCAGAAGGCCTCCTTAGAGACATCACACCTTACCTCCTAGTACCTGGTCCAGGAACTCTGAGGTGTCTCATCGCTGTGCAGGTCCATCGGTTCTAAGGAGTCGAAGACGCTACTCTAGGTCCCAGAGGGTCATGGAACGGCCCCTGTCAAGCGCTACAGAAACGCTCCCGATCACGAATTAGTAGCGTGAAAGTTAATTACTATACTCCTGCTCATCCAACCGTCGGGCGCAGAAAGCTGCGACTGCGCAAAGATACACTAGACTAGTTGACGATACGAGGTCCGACTTCAGTCTGCACGCCGTCACATAACTGACGAGCCACCGGGCCTGTTCCTTGTAACCGGTCAGTCCGGGAAAAGACAATGAAGGTGATCTAATCCGCAGAATACAGATTGGATGAATCTCCGTGGTCTCCAACCCTTCTTGGTCAAACAGGGCAATTCCCTTCCCAACCGAAAATAGAGGTCGGCTCACAACTATTACAGCTACAGAGGGAGCCGCAAGGGTAGAGAGACTTATTACGGGGCCTAGGCCCTACCCTCTACACTGTCTATGCTCCGCTGTCTGCCAGTACCGAGAGTCGCTGCATGCTGAGTCACGCACTGAACAGATGTCAATACGGAACACAAGTAATCCGTTCTCGTGTCCCTCTCGCAAGAGATAAACGTAGAAAAGGTCCTGTTGTATTAGTAATCCGTTGTCCAGAGGTCACCACCCGACCCACGGTCTCAGACCGTGCAACTGGAATAGGCCTAAGAGATGACTGTTCGCTGACTAGCGAGGACCACCGCTAGCGTCATATGCCACGATATGCCCTGCAGTCGAGAACCGACCCAATAAGGGGGGGTGGGGCAGATACCAATGGTTTAGACTCCCCCACCTACATACTTTCAGCTTATTGTGGTAACATTACACTTGTTTGTGTGTAATAGTTACATTTCTTATAAATATTATTTAGGACCGTTTAATTCTACTACGAAAAGAATGAAAAGAGGTTTCGTTTGAGAAATTTTAATAGAAACAATTGAAAAAAAAATCACTTATGTATCAATTAACTAAAAAAATAAAATTATATTATCATATTTGGCAAAGAAAAAAAGGGCAAAATTATTTACTCTTTCTTTTATTTCACGTCATTGCGCTTTTTATATCTTTGAGTAATTTAAAAGAAAGTATTTTTTTTATTAACAATGAATAAAAGACTCATTTCTTCTTGCATTACTCTTTTCAGTACAAATTTGCTATTGCTTGTAAAAAGTTTATTCTGTTAAGAAAGTAGCTTTTATCCAGCACGATAATATGATAAACAACAAAGAAAATAACTCTTAAAAAAATCAGAATCGCTTATAAGGTAACAAAAAAGAAAACTTCTTTAAACCTTTTTTATCTTTGCTTTTTTTTTGGAGGGGGACGGAAATCAGGAGGAGTGCGCAGCATTTGGGATGGATATGGGCACATATTATCATCTGTTCGCAGAAAAATAAAATAGAGTGCTTTTGTATATACATTAAGAAAGATACGCGGAAACAAAATCACATGGGAATGTACTTTTTAAATAGAACATCATTTTCTTCGCGATGCATAAGTATGTTATATTTTGAATAGATTTTAAAAATAAACTAAACAGGAAACACTTCATTTCAAAAACTTTGTTAGAACCTGTTTAAAATTTGTGATATATCTAATATGGTATTTATTATTGTATATTCAGATAAAAGTTTCCTTTTTTAAATTTTATTGAGTGTAATTCAAATTTCTATTATTGGATGCATAAGAAGTTAAATTTTCTAATTTTAATAATTCCATAATGGTATTCCATTTACCTCCATACTTCTACATAATTCATAGTGCATAATTACCTTTATTATACAATTAACACTTAGCTAAAGAATGCCGATTGGCAATTTTTAATGTCCAAATATGTTTTTTCCTATTGGACACCATTAGTTTTGAACAGAAATCTTTTCATTATCTAACATCAAAATTTCAGCATTCAAATAACGAAAAAACCGTTTGCTAGATAAAGTTGTGGACAAGAGTGTGCTAGATAAAGTTACTGGAAACAACCCATTTGGAGAATAAACTAGTCGTTGGGGGCCACCGTAACACTTACCAATCAGGGATATGCATAATATCAAATATGAAAATAAAACATGTGTAAACTATAAATAAAATGCATTGCAATTCGAATAAAATCGTGGATTGATGACGTCCTAAACTTTAAATGCTCTATTACTGAATTGTGTAAAAGAAACATCCTTGTAAATCCAAAATTGATAATCATATTAACTAACGGTTTACTTCGTCGTATTAAGTGTCTCATTTGGAATTAAAATATATCTTTGACGTGAAATTTGAATGAAATACAGGGTCATGAAAAATCGAAGAGTCTGGAAAATAGGATTACAAATATCTGAGCAACTCATTATCCGATCGATTTCATTGTTTATGCAAAATTTATGTTTTTTGTATTGTTTTTTATATTCACTTCTTAAAATAAACAATTTCTAAAATATTTATATACATTTTATCAGAACGAATATTTCGAGAGTCCGAAAAAAATAGTTCCTAATAATCGAGGTTACTGAAATTCAATAAACTTCTTCTCATTATTACATACTAAGTACATACCAAATTTCAAGTCTCTATCTCAAATTGTTCGGGATATAAAGCGTTTACGGACACACACACAGACAGACGGACGGAAATTTTTTTTTTCAAAAATTATGTTTTTCGGAATCTCCATTGACTGACACGTGTTAATCCGTCAAAAAAATTTTTGTCGATTTTCAAAACTATTACAAGACTTATCCTATACTACGTATGATGGGTAAGTAAAAAATGGTTGTCGCGAATATAATGGCGTTCGTTAGCTAAGGGTTAATAAATTCAAGGTTTATTCTAAGATATCTGTGGAAAGTATTTTATATAAATACACGATGTCACAAATGCTTGCTTACATTACAAAAATTCATAAAAATGATTAATAAATAGTCTTATTGGAGTGCGGTTTGCGCCATAAGACTACTAAAAAAGCCGAAAAGAAAACCAGTTCAAAAAGATACAAAAGTAAGTTTTGAATTTAATAGTTCCTGACAGTTCAACAAATTGTTATATAGAAATGCTGTTTAATTGTAACACTTGATAAGTGTGGCATTTTTGTTGGCGAAAAAAAGAAGGGAAAAAAGAGCTTCATATGTTTTTTCACATAAGGTAAAGGTAGGATAGTCTGCGCACAATTCAGCAGAATAATAAAAATACATATAAATATATTTTTTTTGCTAAACTATGCATGATTAATTTTGACTTTATTTGTTTTTTATGCATTTCCATTGGTATTTTGTTGTTATGCTGTAATTTAATAGAACAGTTGCAATATAACCAAGAAAGCTATTTTTCGCAATCTGTCCTTACAGGGTTGTGTGATTGCGCACATGGATAGGAGAGATTGCTATTAATAATAACTACAATTTATTCGTTAACAATAACAATTACACTTAAATGGCATTGTTGTAAGGCTTTTGTGAATAAATATTATTGTATTATGAGTGAATATTTCCAGCTAATGGCACAATTCCAGACATTCAGTTCACCCATCCTCATTGCCCAGTATTTTTTTAACAAACGAATTTATTGCCAAATTTAGTTTCGATAATTATGTGTTTTTGAAAAATTATTTCAAAATTGATTCATTCACATGTTTTACATGTAATTTTAATATATGCAAATTTACCATTAAGCTGTGTAATCTCTCCTAGCATGAAAACTAATGTGAAACAATGCGCCATCTCTCCTAAGTAGCAGATGCGCAAACTCTCCAATTTCGGTAGGGGAGATTATGCAGCCTTTTATTTAAATATGGCCGCTTCTAAAACGAACCGTTGATGTTCACATTGTTAGTCTAGATTAGTAGCGTATGAGAAATCATTTAAGTTTAAAATATTTTGTACTATTGACATTGTATAGAAATTCTGACAAATATCTATGAAAATTCAAGCACTTACTTTCGAAAACAAAACAAAATATAATGCTTTATCCTAGACGCTCGAAACAATCGACGTGCACATTCAAGTAGACACTGCTCTACTGCTGTTGTACAACTACCTGGAGTCGCTGCGCGCTCACTCTACTCCTTCCCCCCGAACCACGTTATGCGCAATCTCTCCGACCGCGTCATCTCTCCTGGCTTTACCTTATAATAAACTTATAAACAAATTATCAAAATTTGGTATCGTTATTCGGTTTGAATGTGAAGACAGGTGCATCATGTGAACTGGGTCGTTATTATTTTTATAATTGGCATAACAATTTCTGAAACAATGTTTGTATCGTCGAATGAAATTGATCACTCAAAATGTTCATATAGTCGTTGCCAGTGATGTGACATTGCAGGATAATGATGTCTGTGACAGAATACCTACCACGATATTGTTGCCCATATCATGACTATGTCACTTAATAAATATTATTTGGCAACGACAGTGACAATATTGCATTGATCTATTTTGCATTCACAAGTCTTGCAAATTTTTATCACAAATAATAGAAAAATAATATACATTTCAAAGTATTACTGATTTCTTTATAGAATGTTTTCAAAATTTGGATGTTTTGCTAAAAATGTTTTCAACGCTGCACATATAAATTAAGCAAAAAAACTTGGTTTTGTTAAGGCATTTCCGATATTTAATTCTAGTACATATCTTTCATTCTCGTACATATCTTAAATTAGTGATACATTCTTTGAGCAAGCAATAATGGACAGAGCGTATTACACCATTGCATTGATTGGAGACCTATACTTGGAAATATAAATCCAATGTTGTTGTTTTATCATGCTCATTAAACTTGATATATGCTGATGCTGAATGTTGGATCTATACTGCATTGTAACTTTTTTGGTGGGAAGGACACTACAGTAAGGGTGCCAATAATTAATGCGGGTTTTCTATTTCTAGAATACTATATCAATGTGATAATTAATGTTCACACAGTTACTCTTTTAACTCACATTTTTTAGAATCTAACAAATTTCTTTTATGAAACGGATAGCGATATTTTAAGAACATCGTTTTCGATATTTTAGTTTAATTAAAGTCATAGCACAACTGCGATATGAAATGCAATTAAGACATTTTTTGCAGACATTCAAAAGTGTCAACAAACATTTCTGACTGGTAAATTTTACGTGAAAGGTACCTCAAAATGTAATGATTCAGGGCTACGTGTTGAAACATGTAGTGGCTATCATGGAAAAATATCCTTGCCAATGAAATGTGGATATTTCGAACGGATCGAATTGTTTTGTTGAATAACAGTTCAAAATATTTTAAATCAGTTTTGAACTTTGAACAATCGAGTATATAGACAAACCAAAAGACATTTGAGAGAAATTGTAAAGTTCTTTCATATTCATTGTTTAACTAAGTTTTAAAAGCATTTTCTACTGCATGGTAAATGAATACCCAGTATTGGCACACTACGATTCTTTTGTGCTGAAAAATGCAATGGAAATCTGATGGACAACCAACGAGTAAAATTACAAAGTGAAAGACACAAGATAATGTGGTTTTATTACGCTTTTGATGGATCATTCATGAAGTGTTTCATTTTGAGTTGCTTCATTTCGGGAAAAAAATACTTCAGAGATTTTCTTGACATTTTAAGTAGTAATTGTAGAAAAGGGTTCTGTTTGGATATACAGGAAAGGAAATATTGTGACATCGCCGATATAAGATAATAGAGTGAGACCGCCTCTTGTGTTTCACAACCAACACAACTTTGGGAAGTTTTAGTATAAGCTCTTCACTACATCTTCATACTGATTTCACAGTTTTACATCAGATTTTTTTTTCGTTAAATAACTAGAAAAGAAATATGAATAAATAAAAAAATGCATTGTTTTAGTGCTTTAGTGCTTATACCTAAATATTTTTGACTTAGAATAGAAAACTTTATAATAAGATAAAAGAATATAAAAAATATTTAATATGGCTGACTGTATATTCAATTAAAAAAATTAGAAACATTTATTATATTGAAGGGGGTCCGAAACACAAAAATCTTCAAATTTTTGAAAAATATTTTATTGTATTAAAAAAAATTCTGTTTTTATCCGCTTAAAATGACGTTTAAATTGTGTTTATATATGAAATAGAACATTATATATTATTTTTTTGTTTTAATAATCTAGCTTTCAAGTAGTGGTTGTCATAGAAGCGTTTTTGCGTTTTTCTGCATGATGGGTTCTTTCACGCATTTTATCGTTCTATTCGCATAAATCGTTATAAGTCAAAAAAACAGTTAAAAATAAATGGTTCAAACTTGGAATATGTCTTTTTCAGTTATTTTACTTTAATTTTCATTCAGAAATTTGAAAAAGGTATTTTCTTTTAAAAATAGGATTTTTTAAAAAGTTACATCATTTTTTTTTACTTTAAATATTTTAATTTTTTTTTAAATGCTGAATAAAAATAAAAATTTATATATTTCTGTTTATTTAAATGAAAAAAAAAATAAATTCTACAAATAATATTTCGAATTATAACGATTTTAAATTACCCCACTTTTTTAATAAATTTTAAATTTAAAATTTCTTTTAAAAAGTTATGAGAAATTTTATCATGTGATTTTGTTTACAAATGATATGGTTAACCATCATAAAAAAAATCAAACACTTAACACAATATATATATATATATATATATATATATATATATATATATATTATGTGTCCCGCACCCCCTTAAATAGACAGATAAAAATAAAATTTCAAGTGATTAGTCCTAAGACTGTTCAAGACTAGATTTTTATTGAAGACATTACGAATGCTTACTTAATATTTGTTAGAATTTTTCTAAAAGCGAGAAGATAATACTTTTTACATACTTTTAAATCAAATAATTAAGATAATGTATCCATGTTTTCTGCATTACTAACTCCGTATTTCATAAATGCAAATTAGCATTTCAATGATATTGCTTTTAAAATTTGAGACACTTTTGAAAAATATGTTGCAGATTTCTTTTCATAGTAGTCATTTCATTTTATTTTCAAACTGATAATACTGACACTCTAATGCATTTAAATTTGCCACTTTTGTACCTGCAACATTTTCCCATATTTTCCAACGTTTGTGCCGAACCTAAGTTTTAAAAAACACTTCTCTTTCCAAGCTAATTATAAAAAACATTATATTCGAACTAATTATGTTCAATAATATCATATTATCTATTGATATTGTAAAACATTTAATTTTAAATCATATTTATTTCCCGGTAATTATATGTAGTTACCAGCAGGCATGGTAGTTTTCAGAAAAAGATTCCATCAATGCAAGATAATTTGAATAACAAAGATAATTGAAATACTGCATCAGGCATAGATTACTTTCCCAACATTAGCAAAATATTATTAAAAAATTTAATTTTTTCCCAGAATGAAATGAGATATCTAAATAAGCAAATAATAATAATAATAATAAAACTCAATCCGTATAAAATCAATTTTTAGAAATTTCTCTCCATATATGGTAATGTATGCGATCTATAGATTTTACAGACACCACCTAATACACTCAAAATTAGATAAGTTTAAAATTGTATACCACAGTGAAAAATGCAGATCCATCAATTATCAATCTTAGTCAGTCCTGTAATCGAATTCTGTTGTGTGTGTCTGTAAATGAACGATAAATGTTATGTGCTCTAACTCTGTAGAAAACAAATTCTAGTAACATATAAACATGTAACTTTCAGTGATTTCATTATGTTTAGAGTGTTACAACGTCGTTAAAATGCATCGCAAAAGATTTCGACGTATATGATTTAATCCATATCAATGATGCATATCAAACTCGTTATGCTTGAAATTTCCTCACAACAATAAAATGCACCGGAAACAGTTTTTCTTAATAGACCATAATGTAAGCAAATTTTTTTGTGTGTCCCGGTAAATGAAATATAAATACTACACGCTTCAATTGTCAAATTCATTTTCAAAACGAAAACCTCAATATTATATAAAAAAATTATGGCAATCTGTGTATATTTACGAGAATTAAGTATGGAAATATAGACAGCAGATAGACTCTCAAAACAAATTATTAACCCTTTTGAGCTATTTTAGAAAGTGTTAAAAATATGTGAATGATAAAATAAGAAAGGAAAATCGTGCATCAAGCATAGCTTATGAAAGACTTTCCAACACATTTAGAATAATTAACGAAACTTACACCATTTAATGAGGTAAAAAATGATAGTTCAACAATTTTGAAAACGGATAGCACATTTTAAAACCCAATTTCAGATATTTTCATCTATAGACAGAAAATTATTGGAATTATTTTGTGTATTACTGCATTTGATATATCGATTTGTATACATATGCTATATAGTATGTAGAAATTTAATTCTTTTAGAAAACCTATAACACAGTGAAAATACCCCTTAAGCAATTTTCCTCAATAAATAAAAATTTAGAGGAATATTTTGTGCTGCTTTGTATATGATCTTTACAATTTATGCACCCAAAGTATTATGGACATTTTTGAAAAAAATAAAAACGGAGACTACAATTGGAACAAAGTTCCAGCAACATGTGATTGCAAACCTCAATAACGTTATAATAATTACTCGGCAATCTGTTTATATTAACCCGAGTTAAAAACATACGGGCAGGCAAACCGAAATTATAAACATTTTTACACTATATTGGAAAATGTTTAAAATATAATAATTTCATCGTCAAGAAAAATTATTAAAATTTCATCCCAAAATATTAATAATACTTTTTTTAATTACAAAATGATATGAAATATTTAGAAGAGATAAATTAAAACAAAAAAAAAATGCATACAAAATTATAATGTTATTTAATCTTAATATTTTTGAACTAATTGTGAGATAACCGTCCCTGGATCTTCTTGCACAACTGATTTATATTGGACTGGTCACACTTTGTTTTGGCATAGAATTCCGAATATTACGGTATAGAATATTTGTTTGGGTACTCATAATATCAAAACAGTTTTTATATGTGTAAAAATTGTTCTTGCAAAAATGCAATAAGCTTGCCATTGAAAATATGTTAACGTGCCAAATTTGGAACGCGTGTTCGAAGATGAATATTTTAATGCATATCATCAAAGAGATTAAAACACGAAGGAAAGAAAGTAAAACATTTCAATGTTATTTCTTTTAAATTTGTTATCGTTTAACTAGTTTGTAGATGTTTCTCATAAAAAATATACTCTTCGCAACTGCTACACAAATATTTTCGTTATAACTTCATCATTATGAAGAACAATTTTATTACATTTTGACAAATGACTACTTCAGGGAACTGTTAAAGAGAATAATAGAGAACAAATAATAATAATCTTGATATTTCAAAGAACTAAAAATAAGAGAGAATCTTTATAAGAAAACAGTGTAGCATTTAACTTATTTTCTTTAGTTTTCCTTTGCAAATAAAATGTTATGTGTGTAACATCTGCAGTTTTTTCCCGTTTGTTTCATTGAAATAAAATGAATTTTCTGAGTAAGGATTTTTTTTTTACAGAAAAGATAAAAACGTAATCTGTAGTTTTAACTTACGAAAATATTTTTAAAAAATGGATATTTTACTAATAGTTATAATATAATTACAATTTACTAATATAATTATAATATGATCACAATTTACTAATTTAAATATATAACGTAAGATTTAATAATGTAAGTATGTAATATAATACTTACTAACATAATTTAATACCAGCAAGAAACACCGAGCTATACTCGGTCAGATCTAGCTTTGAGTTCAAACATACCCATAACCAAAATGACACACTAATCAAATTTTCTCGAACATGTGACCAAGCCCGATTGTCTTCTGTATCTTGAAACTCGTAGGATATAAAATTTAATCAAAATATTTTGAGCTATTTTTTAGACAAAATTACCTTGAAAAATGTTGAATATGTGTGAAAATATGTATATGTGAAAAAATGTGAAGCAATTGTGTGAAATTATATGTGTACATATAATGTGATATGTGAGAAAATTGTTCTTGCAAAAATGCAATAAGCTACCCATTGAAAATTTGTTAATGTACCAAATTTGGAACGCGTGTTTAAAGATGAATATTCTAATGCATACCATCTAAGAAATTAAAACACGAAGGAAAGAAAGTAAAACATTTCAATGTTATTTCTTTTAAACTTGTTATCGTTTAACTAGTTTGTAGATGTTTTTCTTAAAAAAAAAAATATACTCCTCGCAACTGCTTCACAAATACTTTCGTTATAACTTCGTCATTATTTAGAACAATTTTATTACATTTTGACAAATTACGACTTTAGGGGACTGTTAAAGGGAATAATACAGAACAAATAACAATAATCTCGATATTTCAAAGAACTAAAATGAGGGAGTATCTTTATAAGAAAACAGTGTAGCATTTGAGTTATTTTCTTTAGTTTTCCTTTGCAAATAGAATGTTATGTGTGTAAGATCTGCAGTTTCTCCCGTTTGTTTCATTGAAATAAAATGAATTTTCTGAGTGATGATTCTTTTTTTTTTTTTTTTTTTTTTTTTTTTTTACAGAAAAGGTAAAAACATAATACCCAGTTTTAACTTACGGAAATATTTTTAAAAAATGGATATTTTACTAATATAATTATAATATAATCACAATTTACTAATTTAAATATATAACATAAGATTTACCTATATAATTATGTAATATAATATTTACTAACATAATTTAATACGAGCAGGGAAAAGCGAACTATGCTTGGTCAAAATTAGTTTTGAGCTCAAATGTCAGGACCCATGACCAAAATGACACACTAATCTAATTTTCTCGAGCATGTGACGAAGCCTGATTGTCTTCTCGGGCCCGAAACCCGTAGGATATAAAATTTACTCAAAATAGTATAAGCCGTTTTTTAGATAAAATTAGCTTGACCCACAGTGATCCAAAAATGACCCACTAATCTGATTTTCTCGAGCATGTGATCTAGATCAATGATCTTCTTGTGCCCTAAAACCGCAGGATACAAAATTTAGTTCAAATCATCTGAACCATTTTTAAGATAAAAATAGCCTGACCCATAATGACCCATGACCAAAATGACCCACTAATCGAATTTTCTTGAACATATGACCTAGACCAACAGTCTTCTCGTGCTCGAAAACTATAGGATGCAAAATTTATTCTAAATTGTCTGAGCCTTTTTTTAGATAAAATTAGCTTGACCCACAGTGACTCAAAAAGGACCAACTAATCGAATTTTCTCGGACATGTGACCTAGCCCAATTATTTTCTCGTGCCCGAAATCCGTAGGATATAAAATTTACTAAAAATAGTATAAGCCGTTTTTTAGATAAAATTAGCTTGACCCACAGTGATCCAAAAATGACCCACTAATCTGATTTTCTCGAGCATGTGACCTAGATCAATGATCTTCTTGTGCCCCAAAACCGCAGGATACAAAATTTAGTTCAAATCATCTGAACCATGTTTAAGATAAAAATAGCCTGACCCATAATGACCCATGACCAAAATGACCCACTAATCGAATTTTCTTGAACATGTGACCTAGACCAACAGTCTTCTCGTGCTCGAAAACTATAGGATGCAAAATTTAGTCTAAATAGTCTGAGCCTTTTTTTAGATACAATTAGCTTGACCCACAGTGACTCAAAAAGGACCAACTAATCGAATTTTCTCGGACATGTGACCTAGCCCAATGATTTTCTCGTGCCCGAAATCCGTAGAATACAAATTTAATCAAAATCGTTAGAGCCGTTTTTAGATAAAATTAACTTGACCTGCGTTGACCCAAAACTGAGCCACTAATCGAAAGTTCTCGAACACGTGACCCAGCCCACTATTCTTCTCGTGCCCGAAAATGGTAGGATACAAAATTCAGTCAAAATCATTTGAACCGTTTGTAAGATAAAATTTGTATATATATATATATATATATATATATATACAGGTGGTTATCAAAATAAGGGAAACACTTGTGAATGAAAGGGACATTTAAGAATTCCCTTCGTAAGCATTAAAATATAATCTTAGCTACCAGATTTTTTTAATATAAAAAGTACATGTATTAGGTAGTATGAGAGAGCTCTAGAAGAATTGTCTACGTTTTGATTTTTTTTTGTCAGAAGCGTAAAATGTCAGACCTCACAGATTTTCAAAGAGGCCAAATTGTAGGAGCCCGACTAGCTGGAGCAACGGTGACCGAAACATCCCAGCTTATAGGCGTTTCTAGAGGTACGGTGTCTAAAGTCATGACAGCATACACACAGCGCGGAAAGACAAGCTCAGCAAAGCAAAATAGTGGACGGAAGGAGAAGCTGAGTGAAAGAAACCGACGGGTATTGAAGCGGATTGTAATGTCTAAAAAGAAAACAACTGCAGCCAAAGTGACCGCAGAGCTCAATCAGCATCTGGATTCTCCAGTGTCAACAATTACAGTTCGGAATTACCTTCATAAAGAGAACATTTACGGCAGAACAGCAATTCCCAAGCCACTTGTCACAGATGCTAATGCCAAACGTCGTGTAGAGTGGTGCCACAACCACAAAACCTGGTCGATTGATAAGTGGAAGACTGTTATATGTTCAGACGAATCATCTTTCACACTTTTCCCCACAACAGGACGGGTACATGTCTGGAGAACACCTGCACAAGCGTATGATCCTGATTGCATCCGTCCAACTGTCAAGCATGGAAGTGGATCGGTCATGGTATGGGCAGCCGTGTCATGGTTTTCTGCTGGTCCAATCGTAACCCTGAAAGGAAGGATCACTGGGGAGAAGTATAGAGAAGTTTTAGCTGACCAGGTCCATCCCATGATGCAAATTTTGTTTCCTGCAGGAGATGGAATTTTCCAGGATGATAATGCCCCTATTCATGCAGCCAGAGTTGTCCAATCATGGTTTGATGAACATGAGGATGAGGTGGAACATCTACCTCGGCCCGCACAGTCTCCAGACCTTAACATAATCGAACCGTTGTGGTCTATTTTAGAGCTTTCAATCCGGAATCGATATCCTCCACCGGCATCTCTCACGGAACTTTCACAATATCTCCATGAAGAATGGTACAATATTCCTCTAAACACTATTCAGAATTTGTATGATTCGATTCCCAGGCGAATCCAAGCTGTATTACATGCCAAAGGCGGTCCTACGCCATATTAATAAAGAATTCCTTCAAAATCTAGGGTGTTTCCATTATTTTGATAACCACCTGTATATATAAATAACCACACGCACACAAGATTTGCTCGTATTATAATATATAATAATTTAAATAACTGTTTCTAATGGAAAGTGCAGCACAACGCACATTTAATGAGAAGATAACAATTTTTTTTATAAAACAAAATATTTTCCATTTAATTAAATTAGGCATTTTAATAGCAATTAACAGACGCAAACAACGATTATGTTCAATAAAAGTTAAGTTTCTGCCGAAATGGTACGTGAAACATTATTCTTATTCTGATTCTCAAATTCAGCGTTAAAATTTAGACTAAGAACAGCTAAATCATAACAAAAAGATTCATTGTAGATCTGTGTAATTATAATTTACACAATTGCACAAATTACGTTGTATTCACCCCTAAAGCTAGCGACTAATTAAATGAAAATAAGAAAATACGACTATATTCTAAACGCATTTTCAAACAAAAATAAATGGTCATAGTTGACATGACAACAAGAATAAAAACAGTCTGTTGCTCTCTTAACAGTATCATTTCTATTTTAACCACCCTTGTAATTGACGTGAAAACAAATGTATTTATTTTAACCCTTTCAAGGGCGGTGTTTGCAAGGCGCGAACGCTTAATTTTAATTCCAAACTGCCAAGTGGCACCCAGAAATTTTTAATAAAATTTTGCTTTTATAATATTCGCAATGAAAAGCTATTAATCATTTTAAAATAGACTTGTTCGTAAAATCTGGTGTCATTTAAACATTTCAAAATTTTAGTAAAAGAAGTATTTTGCCCTTGAAAGGGTTAAAACAAAAATAATATGTATATAAGTCAAAATAGGACACTCATATGTAAAATTAAAAATTACATCCTATAAATCTTCCATACCTAAAAAATGAAAATCATTTTATGCAAAAGGAACAGAAAACAGGGTTGAATGATATACTTATAAATATCTAAAAAGATACCAATTATAACGAACTCCGAAATTCAAACTTTATCTCCCATTTTTTGAATTCCTAACGTTGTTATAAATGTATCATGTCTTTTCGAAAAATCTCGTCGGTTTCTAAAACTTTGTGAAATTTCTTAGAAAATGCAACTTACTATATATATTATGTTACGAAAAAATGGATAAAAAAATGTATGTTAAATTAATACTAAAAACATCTTTGTTAGATGTGTATTTCGGGAAATTTGGTTAAATTTCATTTTTGTGTAAGTATTATAAACTATGTACTTAAAGGATCGATGCTCTTTCAAAACAGTGTTTCAAAGAGAATTTTATTTGTTTGCTCGTAACAGTCAAGTATAGAATTATATATCAATATTATAAAATGTTTTATAAATTGAATCAAATAATTTATTTTGATATAATAATTAGAAAATTCTTGCATTTACGTGGATTTCAGGAAAAATGTGATTTTGGTTTTACTTTTTATTTTGATAAAAATCATAAAATATAATAGAGCTTTTACAATATTGATGTCGGACAGAAAACTTGAATGTTGCAAAATGTATGTCAACTATAAAAATATATACATATGTTGTAATATTAGAAATATAAATCTTATAATGTGATACATTTCCCCAAACATAAGAATTTTATTTTTATTTATTTAGAAATTTCAATTGCTTAGAACATTCTTGAGAACTTTCACGTAGGTTCGCCACTGTTTGTACATGTACACTTACGCAAGAGAGCCACCTAAATGTTTCAGAAAAAGTTAACTGTATAAGGAAACAGCAAAGCAAATTTTCACTTTGACAAAACCAAGAAATGTTTCTCAATAACTAGGGAATTTAAATTAGATCTACTTTTTAATGTTTTCTTTTTTTTAAATTTTTCCATAACATTTAGGTACCTTCTTAAAATGTATGGCATATGTTTGTTTACTAGTTTTATAACATAATTTATACGAATATAATAAAATGCTCTGATACACTATTATATATCTGTTTTCTTGTTCTTTCACTTGAAAAAACTGAGTAGATTTGTCTCTATTGATACTAAACAGATGGCAGCATTTGTTGGATACATATTGAATGAAAATGTTATTTTAAAGTGATTTTTAGGGTGGTCAACAATATGGTGTTATTTCTCTCGTGTACTTAAGCCTCGTGGTTATGGTAGATTATCTTTACCAGATAATATATTGATAGGTTAAACAGCAGCTCGTTCTCACTTAAGCTTAAAGATAAAGTTGAGCTGCCACCTTAAAAAGCATATGAAGGACCAGTTTCCATTAATTTCAAAAAGAGTAAGGAATTAAATCGTTTAAAGGGCTATATTTATGACGAATTTAAAGGATTTTATGAAGAAAGAATCAGGGTCCATAAGCCGTGTTTTTGGACCATGAAATAAGAATAAATTTCGATTTTGTTATACTTACTTAATTATTTCACTTTTTAATATTAGAAGGTTTAACCTGTACCATTTCAACAATAGTTTTTGCATTTTGTTCGGTTTTATATGACTTACACAAAACTCAAAGTTAGTATTATTCGTAGTTTTTGATGGAAAATACGAAATTTCTCCTAATTTTACCTCAATTATTTATATGAGTAAAATTGTGGAACACTTTCTTCTTTACATATATTATAAAATACATCAAAATAAATATACAATATATGTAAAAATAAAAGTGTTATTAGTAATAGATATTTTCATTTTAGCACATTTAAACACGCTGCTGTATCCTAAAGTCTCTTAGTGATGTGAGGGAATGCAGTTACTTAACTCTCTGTTTTCAATATTTTACTATGAGCGCAGCTTTGCAATACTTTTATTTTCACATATATTGTACACTCTCAGAAAAAACTGTAAATTTATGAGCGTTTGCCCTTCAATTTTCACGGGCAACAGCCTTATTTGATGAAAAACGGTCTGATCCACTAAATGAGCGGCCTTATTCCTTAGAAACTTAGAAAATTAAGAGAAATCCACATGTTCTTACAGTTCTAGCCCATATGTTAGCAAAAATACCTTGTCCTCCGCTAGGGTTTAACCCTTCATTTTACTCGTGTTTCGAAAATTTTAATCCGCCAAAACAGCGATTCTGTGATGATTATCTAACGTGCTACGTGCTACGGAACACTAAGCAAAGTGTTATTGTGTTTTAAAGTGCATTATATCCTGTGCGTTATAATGCTATATTACTTTGCCCCGTAAAATTACGGGCTGCACAAAATGATGGGCATGGATTTTATTTTTTACGGGGTATGACTGGAATCTCTGCTGCTGGCCTCTGCCCGTAATTTTACTGCAATTTTTTTTTACAGTGTACATTTTGATGTATTTTATAATATATGTAAATAAGAAAGTGTTGCACGATTGCACTCATATAAATAATTGTGGTAAAATTAAGAGAAATTGCGTATTTTTCATCGAAAACTACGAATAATACGAACTTTGAGGTTGTGTAAGTCTTATAAATCCGAATAAAATGCAAAAAGTTTTGTTGAAATCGTACAGTATAAACCTTCTAATATTAAAAAGTGAAATAATTAAGTCAGCATCACAAAGTCGAAGTTTAGTCTTATTTCATGGGCCAAAAACACGGCTTATGGATCCTGATCCTTTCATTACGACTAAGCAATAAGCTAAGACAAGTGGTGATGAAAGAAAAAAAGTAATTACAGTATAGTTTTTCCATGTCTCACATCATGTATCAATCAATGCATCTAAATATTTGCTCAATGTATCTTCTTTAAGTTCTGTAATTTATATTCTGTCTGTTTATTTCATATATAACTATGTAAAGTTTTTTTTTCATACATAATTTATCCTTGCTTCATTATAGAAAGGACACTTTTCCTAGATTTTATTTTATTTTTATTCCGAACCTCAGGTCAGGTCGGAACAGGTTCGAGTAAAATAAAGTTACCCTACGTGATGCAGTACTCATATCGGGTGATCTAAGGTAATTGAGGATAATTATTTTTGACATATTCAATAAAAATGGGCTAATTCTGGATAATTATGAAATGGAATATTAATAAGAAAAAAGAATGAATAATTAGAAGAAAATGAATGAAAATAAAAAAAATAAAAATTAATAAGGCATATTAATTCGAAGCTCTATTGCAGATTTGCTTTTCCTTAATTTTAACATATACAAAATGTCAAAAAAAAAAAAACCCATTGATATTGGATTTTATTTTTTAAATATTGATCATATATGTATATTATAAATTAAAATTGCACGCAAAAAGGTACAGAATTTTATGAAATCTATTAAAAGTTTACGGGAGTTAAATTTAAAGGAATACAAAATTTTAATTTTTACACAGTCCCCATACAAAAATTTCCCAATGGATAAAATGTGCCACACACACTGATAAGGTCATGTACAAAATTTCAGCATGTTATCATGAAAAGTAGGAAATATATGAAAATACATAAATGCTGACTTACACCACTTTTCGATGCCTGAATATGAATTCGCAAAGGGGAAAAATCAGGTCGGATTATCGCGTTTCAGGGATCGTACACAAATTACGAAATAAAACAATGTTTGCAGGAATAAATAATAATTATTGATATAAAAGTATCTAAACTGTATAGAAATAATAAGTTTATGAAACTATGACAATTTTTTTTTCAAATTGTTTTCCATATATGCCAATACAGAGCTGCATTCGTCCGAGCTGGATTAATGTTCAATGACTGTGCCATTTCCAAGTTTTATTGTGTAATTCATCATGTAAAATTTTAAGATATTTTTCAGGAAGCATAGTTTTGTAAATTTGTAAATAAAAACTAAAGATAAAAGCCATATTTATTTACTTATTTATTTATTTTTGCTTATAATGCATTTTTGCATCGCGTCATCTTCACTCTAGCTGTAAACATTTACATTGTAATTTATGATTAACACTTCACAAATTTTGTTTAAACATATATCAACGACATTTTATGATAACATTCGGAAATTTTGTACATGACCTTATTAGTGTATGGGGGCACATTTACTCATTGGGAAACTTTTTATACGGGGTCCGTGTAAAAATTTATATTTTGTATTTCTTCACATTTAATATTCAGAAAATTTTAATCCATTCCATAAAATTCTGTACCTTGTTTACGTAACTTTGTTATTTATAATATTTTTATGATCAATATTTAAGCGGTCTCAGGAGTCTTACTATGTTCCAAAGATGCAAGTTTGCATCATGTCACATTTTATTTTATTTCTGATATCATATTACACACAATAAAATGACATTTTTACCACTAATAGGTCAATATATGTGCGATTTAACATAATTATTTCAATGTTGTACAATTTATATTTAATTATTTAAAAAAAGTTTTAAATAAAAGAATATAAAAAAGTAAACAAACTTTTTCGCCTGGTATCCACTGCGCGCGAGGTTGTAGAAAAAATATTGCTTCAAAAATAACAAACAAAACTGATAATGATGTAAAATTGATGTATCTTGAACTTATACTTCAATTTAACGCAATTAAAAATTTGTTTTTTTTAAACAGGCATATAAAAAATAATAATTTTTTAACATTTTTTCAATTTAAATTTAAATTAAAAAAATAATAATTTTTAATTGCTTGAAATTGAAGTATAAGTTCAACATACATTAATTTTACATCATTATCATTTTAGTTTGTTATTTTTGAAGCAAAATATTTTCTACAACCTTGCGCGCAGCGGATACCAGGCGAAAAAAAGTGTTTTTACTTTTTTTAAATAATTAAATATGAATTGTACAACATTTAAATAATTATGTTTAATCAAGCAGATATTGACCTATTAGTGGTAAAAATTTCATTTTATTGTGTGTTATATCAAATCAGAAATAAAATAAAATGCGTCTTCGGAGGAAAAGTAAGACTACTGACACCCCTTAAAGAATAAAAGCCGAGGTCAATGTTTTTGCGACAGCCTGTATACTTTCAAGATATATATTTCTTTCATCCTCAGTAGTTCTAAATAAACAGAAAAAAATTTCTTTTGAGTGTTTAATTTAAAGAACATCCCACATTTGTACAGCAGTAAAAGAACTTATACTATACTAGGGGAAGGTATCCTAAAATGATCCACTTAATGGAAAAAAACTTGTGTAAAATAGCATAACAGTTTAAATAAAACTTTGGTCCTTTGATAGTATGTTTTACACTATATTTTACATTATAAACATATTTTAATGATATTTTAAACACAAACAGAGTTATGAAAAAAAAAATAGATTTTTTTTAAAAGTGTCCAAAGGATCAATTAACCCTCACCAAAGGGCAAAATGATCCTTCATTTAAAAATACTTGTAAATTATTTTTTATCGGCAAAATAAAGGATATAAAAGAAATTATGACAATACATGAATGTAATTCACATCTGAAAACATACCTCATTAAGTAAACCAAGTCGTATTTCTGTACATGAAAGACTGTATTATGTAAACAAATATGAAAGTTATTGCTTTCCTTATAACAGATGTTATAAAAATCCATTTTTCAAAGAATTCCATTCAGATGCGTAATACTGCGATCGCTTGAATACCACCATTGCTTTTTCTTTACTTATCACAACTAGTTTATTTGTTATCCTGTAGATAGCGTGACCTGTCCGGATGAAAACGTATGTGGATCGTTTTGCCCGTTAGGATCATTTTAGGCCACTTTCCCCTGTATACAGTTCACATTTTACAGTAGATGGGGAGTCATATATATTTTCCAATGACTATATACAACAGTAAAAGAACTTATACTATATACATTTCACATTTTACAGTAGATGGGGAATAATATATCTTTTCCAATGACGTCAAGTCCATGGAAGGGGCATTTTACTAGATTGCGATGCTTCATGAATTTATCACGATCATTAATCTTCATCTTGGAATAGGAATAGATGACGCTTGTTATATTGACGAGGTGAGCAAGAGTTATTCCCACAGTGCCGGATTTATGGGAGAAAATAGACATATAGAACAACTCGATAAATGATTCAAAATATCTAGAGATCAGCAGGAAAAGAAAAATAGTCTTCAAAATAGGCTATGAGAATGACACTTTTTTCAGTGTCATTTTTTCGTGACGTCCATTGACAAATGAACTTCCCAAAGCAACTTTATGATGAATTAATAGTCCGCATATCCATTTATTATATTTATTCTACAAGGGGCATTCTAGTTTTATATAAGCATGAAAATATACGCATATTTCAATTTCTGTGTAAAATATAAATGAAATGAATAAATAAATGGAATCATTCAATTTATTTTTTATAAATATCTATAAAAAAGTATGTATAAATATTGTTAAAATTGATTAATTAGATGTGAAATAATTTGTGTATGTTAAGTGTGTGAAATTAAGAAAAACATAATTGCAATAGTAATGACAATATTTTTATTGTTGAGAATAAATGTACACTATGAATTAAAACCATAATTTGATTTTGCCTTGTTAGAATTTATTATAATATTTTAATTATTAAAATGACATCGTGTTTGATACTAAAATAAAAATAAAACTAAAATAAGTAATACGATATAAGTAAAATAATAATGAAACATACTAAAAATTAAATTACTACTTGTCTAATCGATTTATTATACAAGTAGTATTGAATAATAAATATATTCTTATTATGATATAATTATTCTATATGTATATATATGATATATTTATTATTATACTTATTCTATTTTATGAAGTGTTAGCCAATTTTCTTCTTTGTATAATAATACGTCCGAGTTTGAAAACAGCTGACGTCTTGATAAATAGATAATAGTAACATATTTATCGTTGCTCGATTATTTATAACACAAGTGCAACAATTATGCTTTAAATCTATACTAATAAAAGAAAGTTTTGTTCTGTGTGTCTTTGTGTGTGTGTGTGTGTGTGTGTGTGTGTCTGTTGGCGATGGCTAGGAAAATCTAGCCCACCTAGAAGTCTGCAAATTTAGGTGTAGATAGTCCAAGTGGTATGAAGTCTCGATATATCGTAAGGAACATTTCTTCTTAAACATTGCCGAGGTATAATGGTGCAAAGCGTGTGCTGCAATAATCATAAGTTCGTTTCCTGGGAAAATCAATAAATCCATACAAGAGGCATTAGATGAAAATAAGTCTTGTAATCCATGGAATTCTTTTTTATTACCAGTACATCGACACAAGAAAACAGAGAGGGTGGCCTTCGCTTATAGTACCAAAAATTTACATCTTTTTCTGACAAAAGCGAGAGCAGACCTGATCTAATTTTTCAGATTCATTATCTCCAACACATTAGATGTAACATGCCAATCGTTACATTTCTAGCCAGGCATGAACCATCAAACTTTTGACAGTTAGCAATAAACCAATATTGAGCATTTTTGAATAAGAAATGAAAGGATACCATAATTTGGCGGAAAATCAATTTTTGTGATTTTTAACTTACAGCAGAGCGTTGTTTTGGGAAAGCTAGGCATGTGTTATTATAATCTAACGAAAAGAGTTTATAATGCATATTTTTGCAGCTGTCAAATTATGAAAACGGTGCCTGCATTTAACACAAGATACGAAGAAAGACAAAACAACATATGTCACGGTCATCTGCAGTACATTAATATTCGAATCGAAACCGCATGAGAGTAACGTACATTTAATGTTACGAAGAAGTATCTGGGAGCATTTTAGCTAGGAAGAAATGATTGTTTTTCGGATTAAAGAATAAAAAGATTTGAATACAGAAATTAATTCACACAGAGAAACTTTAAGATAGGAAAGTTAAATTTTAGAATACAACACAAAATATATATGATTCTATATCATAGTCTAGCCATGTGCACCTGAGCCTTAGAATTTTAATATTTTGATAATTAGCCTAGATATTAATTAGATTATCATTAACCATCGCTTCTAAAATGTCAACTTTTTAAATCAAAATGGCGAAAGAAACGGACTGGCGCATTGGATTTGTGACCGGAAATGAACGAATTCGAAATTATTTAACTAATTAGCGAATTTTAAGAAAACTAATTGAGATATCAATTTGAAAATTTCTGAGCATATGTAAAAAAATATTCTGTATCTGACTATGTGATTTTTGAAAAATTCGGTTGGTAATTTTTTTTTTAATTTACGCAAAAAAACTGCCAAAAATCTGCAGGCGCCAGTGAAAACGATCCCAGAAAGTTTCAGACAGGGATCGGCTTTCATTAAAAACTGAACTACAAAGCGTTCTGTTTCTCAGGAAAATCCCTCCATTTAGTTTGCGAAAATAAAAGGAAATAATTGCCAATTTTCAGTAATGAACAAAAATTTAGGTAACTAATTAAGATATAGATTTGAAATTGCGGTCGGGAAGGGGTGACATCTGCCGGCTATTTTAGCGTAGCGTCTTCGTTATGTTCTAATTATCAGAAAAATGTAATTATTTTTTTAATGATCGCGTTGATGTAGGTGACGGTGGTTCTCTTGAACAAATTATTCATTATATTTGCGGGTATGGGGAGGGAGGGGGTTAACGCCTTTCTCTGAGATTGTAATTATCTCGGGCCCGCGCAACGCCGGGCGGGTTAGCTAGTATTTAATAAATTAATGCAATATTTTTGACCACTTTTTCTGTTTTAGCAAGTGTGAGTCTCATTTTACATCTCTGCACAATAATACCTCCTCGTATGAAGACTTTTACAAATAGGTTAAAATAACATATTCATACTATTTTTACCACAAATTTAAACATTATGCGACAGCGTTTGTTATATTATAGCTGGGATTTTGAAGGTGTGAATACATATTTTGGAGTTCATGATTTAGCGTTTTGTTTAATCTTATTTTGCATTAATACTGACTACATGTAATGCAGGCTTAATATTTTGGTTACTTAATTGGCTTTTTAGGTGCGTTCGTAATTATATAAATACGTAGCACCTATTGTCGTCGCTTGGTCCGTCCGTCTGTCTGTCCGTCTGTCCGTCTGTCTGTCCGTCTGTCCGTGTGTCTGTCCGTCCGTCCGCATATAACAACGTAAAAACTACACAACCGAATGGTTTGAAATTTAAGATATATTATCTTGCAGAATTTTGTCGAGACATTTGAAATTTTATTAAAATCAAATCAAAACTTTAGGAGATATTAATAAAAATATTTATTAAGAAATTTGAATTTTTTTTTTTTAAATCGGTGCTTTCTTGTTATAGGAGCTTCCGAAGTTTAATAGTCAAGCGACCGAGATACTTATTCTATTACAGAAATTAATCTGCAGACGATATCATTCATTTCACAGAATTAAAAATCATCAAGATCGGAATATTTATATAACTAGCTATAGTACGAACGCACCTCATTTGTCAAGTTTGACGTACAATTTCCAGCTTGTTGTTACTGCATCCAGGATGGATTTCTTATTTGCAGTTCTTTGGAATCATATACTGGATGTCCTGGTCCATTCGATACGTGAAAAAAAAAAAACACTTAAGCAAAGAAACCGCACATAAAGTGATTGATTACAATGTGCGTTATTTCTGCATAATTGGCTCGTACACTTAAACAAAAAGACAAATGTTTGTTAATCTAGGAACATATAATATAACCAAGAACAAAAATATACATTAACCTCTTCCGAGCTAAACGCTGTTCCGAAAACCGTTCTTTGTCTTTAGATTCCTCTGAAATATATTTTCGACATTTAAAGTAACATTTATACGAGGGCTGTAAATTAAGTAATGGCAACACAGGTATAAATCAATTTTTAATGAACTTACAAGTACAATTGCATTACATTCCTTCTATGTAATCACCAGCAAAGCTTATAACCTTTTGCCAAATGTCGGGAAGCCGTTGTAGACCAGTGGCAAGGTGTTGATTGTTGATGTGACCGACCGAGCGCCCTACTGCGTGGAGTACAGATGAAACGTCATGAAATCGGTGACCTCGGAGGGGAAATGCTCGAACCAATCGTGCTACTGTCCTATACGGTAAAGCATTTGTGCCACCGGCTTCCACTAATCCTCGATAGCATTCTGTTGCATTTTTGCTACGGACAATCTCGATTTTAAGCCACGACCGCTGATCACCTTTTGAAAACATGCTTTAGAGCGATGGAAACGAAACTCCTCACTTTAACGCCACACAACAACTACCCTTCTAAGCAGATCGACTGTTTTTTGCACTCTACACATCAGCAACAGCGCCACCTCACCGCTCTCATATCCTATTTGCGCATGCACGCCCTTCTGCGAGTTTCAAGGTTAAGTTGCCACTATTTAATTTACAACCCTCGTATAATGAAAGTTTCTTTTCCTACCAGTGATATGATATAGAATTATTTATACATATTTTTATTCAAAATTATTATCTTCCTAACTTAGTTTTTAATATATTAATTAATATTCTGTTCGCTAAAATATTTCTTTATTCTTAAACCTCAAACGTTATTCCCATTCTTGATATAAAATACTATCTTTATTAAATGCGGCATGTACGTTAAAAATCTATTTTTAATTCCAACTGCGGTTATATCAGTAGATGTAATGTAATGTTTTCCAGACGTTCATTTTTACAGCTGCATGGTGCGCCCTACCTCTTTCGATCCATAAACAATTCTGTATATTAATGTCATTTCCCAGATGCGAGTTAAACTGTTTCCTTTGTCTACATTCTATTCCCATGAGGTTGCCAGCATGTGTCCGCTGAAGTTCACTAAAATTACGATTCGCCAAATGTGGTAACCGATTCATTCCCCCCGCTCAAATATTTACATCAATTACCCATAACGTAGGAATAAATTATTTTATGTGTCTGTGATCTGTTGGCTCAATTTCCATCGAAAGTTGGCGAGACAATATATTACCGAAATGTTAGATCACTCCCAGTTCTCAGCCTGCCAACAACTGTTTAATTGCTCTCATAATCGAGAATATCCCCTTTTTCTAACCATCTTACGTTCTATAGGTCTCAATAAATAAAATATTCAGCTGGAGATGATTTCGTCTTAATTTAATATGTTATGTCTGCCTTGCTCCTGAATTTCGAATACTGTGGTGATTGTATTTTCAACGCATTAGTGTACTAAGTTACGGCTCATAAATATTATTCGAATTTATCGTTCCAAGATTTTTACTTCAGTAAAATATTGCAGCCTAACAAAAAATCATTATCACAAGTGATTTTCAGAAATGTTTCAAAGTAGTTTATATAGTATATTATTAGTTTTCTCTACCCGGAATATAGTTTTTTTGGGATTCTATCCATTCTCAAGTAAACATTTTCATGGTCCAGAAACATGTTTTATAGGTAAACAGGATAAATTAACAGCATTAACATTAACGTTAAAATTAATATGTTTTGTTACTCTTGCATATATAATTTCAACTATAATGTTTGAGGATATTTAACTGAAAATTGAAAGCATTATAAAAAACGTATAATCAATTTTCAATAGATTAATACTCTATAGAATTGATTATTTCACTATAAAATTTACCTAAAATGTTTCCGAAAATCAGTAGGACCAAAAGAATATTTGTTTTTAAAATCTGTATTAAATCGCAAAAATTTATTGGTTTCTAAGATTTTCAAATATAAAGAAAGGTTTTCGGATTGATGGGTAACTCAATAAATACAATGGGTAAATAATGCAATATAAATGGTAAATAATTTTATAACCATTTTCAAAAACTAAATCATAATTAATGCAACAAAAGATGAATTGAGCAATTTTTTCCCCTCTAACTTTTCTAAAAATACACACTAATCAATAAATGGGACATCATTATTAAAAACATTTCTAGAATCATTTCTTTTAATAACATGTGAATGCATTTCAAAATAATCAATGGGAAAAATTATAGTCATTTCCTTTTTCATGATTTATCTATTTGAAATTTTATCGGGGTTTAGTTAAATAATATGTCAATGGTAATGCCACCATTTATTGCTCTTTTCCAGGGGAAATCAATGCATAAAATATTTGGTAGCTAAATTTGGATAGGACATTAAATAACTTCGATTGGATAAGAATATATCAGAAATGATTTAGCATTAAATCGTAAAGTTGTTAATGACATTTTCTTTCCACTAATCTCATATTTTTTAACTATTGTTTTAAAAATAATTTATCGAATAATTTTTTAAAATATTGAATTATTTTATTCCGTGATATAATTTCCAATTACAGGATTCATTGCATAACTGTGCTTATGAAAATAATCAATGGGATTTTTTTTTCATGATTCATCATTTTGATTTTTTATTGGAGTTTAAAAAAAGAAAAAGAAAAAAAAAAGAAACATGTCACTTCTAATGTGATTATTTATTGTCATTTTTAAAATCAATAATTAACTCAAATACTAAATAGATGAATTTGAGGATACATATTAAGTGATTTTCAGTCGATAATAAACGTCAGATTTGACTTTGTTATAAAAGGGTAATTTAAGCATAAACATTTTTGTTGGAATGATTTAAATCGATGATATATATATTTTTTTTTATGATTTGATAAATTACTTTGCAATTTACAGCTTTTAACTTTTTTTAAAAATTTACTATGCATCTTACAAGTTTAAAAGGGTAATTTAAGCATAAACATTTTTGTTGGAATGATTTAAACCGATGATATAATTTTGTTTTTTGTATGATTTGATAAATTACTTTGCAATTTACAGCTTTTAACTTTTTTTTAAAAATTTACTATGCAATTTACAAGTTTAAAAGGGTAATTTAAGCATAAACATTTTTGTTGGAATGATTTAAACCGATGATATATATTTTTTTTTATGATTTGATAAATTACTTTGCAATTTACAGCTTTTAACTTTTTTTTAAAAATTTACTATGCAATTTACAGCTTTAAAAGTGTAATTTAAGCATAAAAATTTTTGTTGGAATGATTTAAGCCGATGATATAATTTGGTTGTGATTTCCTTCAAATCATTCAACATGAAGAGGCAGAAGTACCGTTTAACTTGATACCATATATTTTACACATAAAATACAATAAATTGATCATAGATTAAATATCTCTGGCCAAAGCTAATTGGAAAATAAATCATCCTAAAAATATTTAATTAGCAATTGACTAATTTAAATTCCTAAATTTTAAGTGCTTAAAAAGAAAAGTATGACGTTGTGATTGATTTCTGAAAATACCTTGTCTTATGAGAAAAAAAAATTAATATGCTAAAACCAGCCTGTCTATTTTTTTCTATGTCTATATGCAAAATTAATTTATTATTACAAAAAGTGATCATCACATAAAAGCGAAATAAAGAATTAATTAACATAAAAGTTTATTTATAAGTTAAACAAGTTATATATTTATTAAAAAATTAAATGTAATACAATAATTAATTAACTGGAATTTTGATACCATTTGTAGCCTCATTAAAATTCCATTAAGCTTCAACATTAGTAAGTTTTACTATTTTATTCAAATGCCAAATACGGATATCAGCCACCTTTTGATGTCATTCATAAATTACGAGCGAAAGTCATTAAGTAAATCACAAAAGATAATTAAATAGTAAATTACTTCAAAACTATTTTTGTTTTCTCAACATATTCTCCCCCAATATTTATGCATTTATATCCCGATTTATCAGTGCCCCAACACACGCTGCATAATATTCGTTGGGTTGCTGTCTCAGCCACATTAGGACTTCAAGATGAACGTTTTCATCATCTGTGAACATCATTTTGCAACTTCTTCAACATCCACCATACAACTTCGACTTAGCCCCAAGAGATTTTCATCTGTTTAGTCCACTAAAAAAACCATCTTGGAAGCAAGATGATGTTCACAGATGATGAAAAGGTTCAAGTTGAAGTCCTAATGTGGCTGAGACAGCAACCCAAAGAATATTATGCAGCTGATGTTGGGGCACTGATAAAACAGTGATATAAGTGCATAGATATTGGTGGAGAATATGTTGAGAAATAAAAATAATTTTGAAGTGAATATCATTGTAAGTTATTATATAATTATCTTTTGTGACTTACTTCATGACTTTTCCTCGTAATTCTAGTTTTATTTTTAGTAAAATTTTACAATATATTATACCTAATTATGCTTCAGTTTTGCTGTACAAATCCTGAAAGGAATTACAGCCCTAGATGTTACATTTTCTTTAATATTAATGTATATTATGCACAAAATGAATACATTATAATATGCCATATCTGTTGCACAAGGGAAGGCTTTGCGATGCTTTTCCAAGACTTGATATAGCTGCTTGTATCCGTGAGTCACTTATCTCACCACTTTTTAAAGTATTATGAATGCTAAGTTACTGAACGTGAGAACGTTGTGTATTATATTTAATAGCCATAAAATGCTATATTATGCATGATAGAGCATGATGGTCAGGTCAGATATTATTATTTCGAGAGTAAATTGCATCTCTCTTTTGTACTATTTTAATTTTCATGACTATTAGTTAAGCAAAATAAACTGTTTAATTTTAAAGTGTCGTTGAAACATGTCAGATGAAGGCTTGTCATGTTTCGAACTATATGACTCGACGGTCTATCATGTTCACTCAGAATGTTTAGTCTATTCTGTCTGACTTTCTGTCATGTTCTGTTATTTTTGACTTTCAGAAGAAAAACTTGTGAAACTATATCCTTAATTTGAAATTCGGACTATAGAAACATCTTAAGTGGCTAGTTCAATTGAATCAATGCTTTCAGCATTGGCCGAGCTAAAACCGCAGAACTCCACCTCTTGTTGGGGCTACGGGAACCTTTAATTTTCATTCCCAGGTCTTTTAACTTCCCCGAGTCGTAACTAACATTAAATGCGCTGTAAATATTCTTGACATGTTTTGTCAATTGCACCTGAAAGTAATTGAGCCTTCGCGACGATTTGCCGCAACAACGGTCATAAAAAATGTTATTAACAATAATGACTTCTTTATATAAAATACATCTATTATGAAATATCAATTCTTATAATTTTAACATAATGATAAAATAAATAATATATTTGGCAAGAGCTTCTTTTTGCCATCATTTTGATAAGTTATTTATGATTATGTGTTGGCTCTACGATGAAAAGTTTATATATGATTAATAAAGTTTTTTTTTCTGTAATTAAAATGATGGGATTAAGTTTTTTTATTCCGTTAATTTTAGTTTACGTTTTCCCGTTATAATATATTTTTAATAAGTAATATTTATAACAATTTAACAAAAAAAGGAACCGAGTGTTATTTTTGTTAATAATTTCATTTTTAATATATAGAATAAAGATTAACAATTAATGTTCTTAAATACTCCTCAAACAGTCAAATTTAAGGAGCAATAATACATTTTAATGCTTGTTATTTTAGTATTAAGAACGACAAATACTGTGACACACAAAACGTCTTAATATTAAATTTTTTCTTGCTTTTTTATCTCAATAATTTACATTTTTTAAGAAAAAATATCAGTCAATGTTCTAATGCAAACAGAAGCAAATAGAATAATGTTTGCTTCCGTTTGCATTAGAAAAAAAAGAAAAGATAGAAAGATACCGAATCAATTTTTAAAAAGTGTTTAAAGCGTGGCCGACATGAGAATGCTTTCAATAAAATGGAATTTTTGAATCTGAATGAACTACAAAGACCCCTGAACTACAAAGACCTACAAAAACATCCCACTGAATAATAAAAAGAAAAGTGCCCAGTTAATCTGATGGCATTGATCTCACAGGTTATTCACACTGATTGTATATTATACTATTATTTCAAAGAATAATGCCCCTCGAAAAATGAAGAAGTTGACAATAAATCAAGGAGGGGGATTAGAACCCGTTCCCCTCTTTTATACTTTATCAATGAACCATCAAAACTAATCAGGAAAGCGCCTTACCAGAATGAACCTATATGCAAAATTTTAAGGAAATCGGATAATTCTGCGTGAAAAACTCGTATACCTAAATTAAGGGGGGATTAGCTCCCCGTTCAACTTTTATACTTAACCAATGAATCCTCAAAACTAATCAGGGAAGCGCCTTATCAGAATGAACCTATATTCAAAATTTGAAGCAAATCGGGATAATTTTGCGGGGAAAAATCCATTTATCTAAATTCGGGGGGGGGGGGGATTAGCTCCCCGTTCCTCCATTAAACTTAACCAATGAACACCAAAACTAATCAGGTAAGTGCCTTATCACAATGAACCTATCTACAACATTTGAAGCAAATCGGATAATTCTGCATGAAAAACCCATTTATCTAATTTGAAGGGGGATTAACCTCTGTTCCCCGTTTTATACTTAACCAATGAACCCCTAAAGCTAATCAGGGAAGCGCCTTATCAAAAAGAACATATGTACAAAATTTTATGCAAATTGGATAATTCTGCATGAAAACCTCATATATCTAAATTAAGGGGGTATTAGCCCCCGTTCGCCTCCTTTCATACTTAATAAATGAACACCCAAAACTAATCATGGAAGCTCCTTATCCCAATGAACATATATACAAAATTTTAAGAAAATTGGAATAAACAGCAACTCTGACAGCATTATGTGTAAAATCTTCTACGTTTAATGAAAAATGGAAAAAAAATTGATTGTGCACTAGTGTCTGAATAAGAGCATTTGCAAATTTCATACGTATGAAAAGAAAAATGAATTAAAAACTGTGTCAAAAATTAGTCAAATTAGATTTTAGAACAGCATTAAATTAATTTTTTAAATATAATCTTGCCCTTTTCAAACATATCAATTTGATAATTTGATAATCCTAATATGAGCGTTAATATTTACCATTTAATTATTCTTTTAAAGTTTTAGAAAATTTTTATTTTCAGTTTTATGAATCTGATAAAAAGAAGGCAGATGGAAAAATAGTCTTATAGTACACAATGTGTGAATAAAAAGGACTTGATAATTTCATTCGTATGAAAACAAAAATGAATTATAAAATGTGTCAGAAATTACTCAAATTGGATTTTAGAACAACACTAAATTATTTTTTTAAATAAAATCTTGACCTTTTCAAACGTATCAATAAAATGACAATCATAATCTGTGCATTAACATTTATCATTAAATTATTCTTTTAAAGTATAAGAATATTTTTATTTTCAGTTTTATGAATCTGATAAATAGAAGGCAGATGGAAAAATAGTCTTATTGTACATAATGCCTGAATAAAAATGACTTGATAATTTCATTCGTATGAAAACAAAAATGAATTATAAAATGTGTCAGAAATTAGTCAAATTGGATTTTAGAATAACATTAAATTATTTTTTTAAATAAAATCTTGACCTTTTCAAACGTATCAATAAAATGACAATCCTAATCTGTGCGGAAACATTTATCGTTTAATTATTCTTTTAAATTATGATAATATTTTTATTTTCAGTTTTATGAATCTGATAAAAAAAAGGCAGATGGAAAAATAGTCTTATTGTACATAATGTCTGAATAGAAAGTACTTGATAATTTCATTCGTATGGAAACAAAAAGGAATTATAAAATGTGGCAGAAATTAGTCAAATTGAATTTTAGAACAACATTAAATTATTTTTTTTAAATAAAATCTTGACCTTTTCAAACGTATCAATAAAATGACAATCCTAATCTGTGCATTAACATTTATCATTAAATTATTCTTTTAAAGTATAAGAATATTTTTTTTTTCAGTTTTATGAATCTGATAAATAGAAGGCAGATGGGAAAATAGTCTTATTGTACATAATGCCTGAATAAAAGGACTTGATAATGTCATTCGTATGAAAACAAAAATGAATTATAAAATGTGTCAGAAATTAGTCAAATTGGATTTTAGAATAACATTAAATTATTTTTTTAAATAAAATCTTGACCTTTTCAAACGTATCAATAAAATGACAATCCTAATCTGTGCGGTAACATTTATTGTTTAATTATTCTTTTAAATTATGATAATATTTTTATTTTCAGTTTTATGAATCTGATAAAAAAAAGGCAGATGGAAAAATAGTCTTATTGTACATAATGCCTGAATAAAAGGACTTGATAATGTCATTCGTATGAAAACAAAAATGAATTATAAAATGTGTCAGAAATTAGTCAAATTGGATTTTAGAACAACATTAAATTATTTCTTTAAATAAAATCTTGACCTTTTCAAACGTATCAATAAAATGACAATCCTAATCTGTGCGGTAACATTTATCGTTTAATTATTCTTTTAAAGTATGATAATATTTTTATTTTCAGTTTTATGAATCTGATAAAAAGAAGGCAGATGGAAAAATAGTCTTATTGTACATAATGTCTGAATGAAAAGGACTTGATAATTTCATTCGTATGAAAACAAAAATCAATTATAAAATGTGGCAGAAATTTGTCAAATTGGATTTTAGTACAACATTAAATTATTTTTTTAAAATAAAATCTTGACATTTTCAATCATATCAATAATTTGACAATCCTAATCTGTGCGTTAACATTTATCATTAAATTATTCTTTTAAAGTATAAGAATATTTTATTTTCAGTTTTATGAATCTGATAAAAAGAAGGCAGATGAAAACATAGTCTTATTGTACATAATGTCTGAATAAAAAGGACTTGATAATTTCATTCGAATGAAAACAAAAATCTATATATTTAAAACGCTAAGCTTTTACTTTCGACAATCCGTTAGAACAAACTACTGCATCAAATTACATTATTCTTTTTTTAAATGAAAGATATTTGGACACAGATTTGTTATCGTGCATTCGTTTGTTCGAAAATTTAATTAATTAGCCGTAATTTTCAATTAAACTTTTACATCTGCTAATGACGTCATAATCCGTTAACGCCCACTGTTGCGAGATACAGAGTTTATTCTCTAAGCTCTGTGGTTCCGAGGATAAAAGAGGAATAATAAATATTAAAATCACGTGGCTTTTAGGCCGAATTTTTTAATTTGCAAGTTAAATTTCGGTAAAAATATTTATCCGCGTGTTTTATAAGCGAATAAAAATTCATATTTATTGTGACGTCACGGGAATATTGTCCATTGGGTTTATTTTACCATTATACATTATAACTTTGTTGATGCAATTTTTTCATTACCATTAAATACAAAATATATTTTTATTTGTTAACATGGTGTTTAAGCATAAAAGTAACGTATACAAAGGAAAATACGTAAAGTTTGCGCTGGTGAAAATGATGTTATGCTTAGCTTGAAATGCATTTTAACATTGATAAAAGTAAAAAGAAAAATTTATATGATTGTGTCAACATGACGTATTTTTAACTGATTTTTCAATTTTTTATTTTAAAGATTAGAACTGGAGCCTTTATTGGTTGCTTCATCTTGATTGCATACCTTGATTAGATGTAACCAATTACTTTTTTTAAATTATAGATTAGAAAACTTCATTTTTTAATTAAAAAAAATCACAGAAGTAAAGGACTTCAGGAAATTTAAAATTATTAAAAATAATGTTACGATAGAAAAAAAAAACTTGAAATAATGATTGTATTTTTAGGTAGAATAGACAATGTAAGACTAATATTTCATAGGAATTATTTTAGTAGATTTATTATAAACTAGATGGAACCCGTCAAAACGTGACGGAAAAAAATACTATAACAATATCAGTAAAATAAGCTTCTTTATTATTTAAGTAGGGCTTCGTATGGAACAGTCTTTCAAATATTTTATTTTAAAAATCCACCCCCCCCCCCCCAGTGAAATGCTGTTTCCGATGCAAAATCCAAATGAACACTCCGTAAACAAATGTGTAATGCAAATCAGTTTGACATTACCACCATATTCCCCACGACAAAAAAAAAAAAAAAAAAAGGTCATAGACCTATAAAGTATCATACAAATAGTCTAGTCCGATCATAAAGTATCATACAAATTTCCTTCTTTCATCTCATATTCAGTAAATAAAAGAACATAGTATAAGCACCCCCCCCCCCCTGTGATAATGCAATCGAATGAGCTCCTATGCGCATATGTATTGCATCTGCCCAAAGGCACCGTTGAAATTCGACGTTAAAAAAAGTTTTAAAATGTCCTCTTTAACCATTGTTCGTTTCAAATCCATATCTACTAAAACGCATCCATTGTTTTAAGCTAATCAATTTTTATGTAAAAATGAAGAATTTTTGTTAAAAATAATAAATTAATATGCAGATGAGGGAGAATTTTAACGTTTTCAATTGTAATTTATTTGTATGGTTTCTTCTATCCCTTTACATAATCAGGATGATTATTCCTTTTCCATCACAGTCGGTCTCTTATACAGTTAAATATCCAATGGATCTTTAAAAAAATAATAAATAACAGTTCCTAGCATATTCTGATTCAACATATACATCAACGAATTCAACATATCAATTTTATGTTAATCATAAACTAAAAATAGTTTTTTTTTCTTTTGACAGATTTTATATTAGCGCCAAAATACTCTATCTTATGGATAATCTGATCTTATGATTTATCAGGTTTTTATTATTTTTTTTTCCTTTTTCATAAAGGTTAGGGATACATATTTTCAATTATTGCAACTTTCCAAGGGGCTATTTTACATTATTAAAACAAACGGATGGTCATTGTTGAGATAGAATTGATAAATATTTCATGCTTGAAAATTATTTAAAAATTCGTTAAATTAAGCGGCAGATTTCAAATAAATTTCAATCGAAAGCTAATTTTTTTTCTAATTGAGGATGTAAGAATTGAAATTGTAAAATGTAGTAAAAAAATTAAATTTTTAGTATTTAGAATTGATGTAAGCACGATGAAAGCTAAAGCGATAGTGCCGTTTGTTGTCACAACCGTTATACATTTCTAAATATAGCCACTGTGTTTTGGCTGGCGTCCAAAAGTAGACTACCATTTTTTGACATCGAAAGAAAAATTCACAGTGAAAGAAATAAGACTTTGCCGCTAATAAGGAACTGTTAAATGAACTTATAACAAACCTACCAAAATAATTCCTATAAAATATTAGCCTTACATTGTTTATTCTAGCTAAAAATACAATCATTATTTCAAGTTTTTTTTTTCCTGAAATTCTTTACTTTTATGAATTTTTTTTATTGAAAAAGGAAATCTTAAAAATTTAAATCCTATAATTCATATAACTTAATCCTATAATTTAAAAAAAGTAATTGGTAACATGTAATCAAGGTATGCAATCAAGATGAAGCAACCAATAAAGGCTCCAGTTCTAATCTTTGAAATTAAAAATTGAAATATCAGTTAATATTACGCCATGTTGAAACAATCATATAAATTTTTATTTTTAGTTTTATCAATGTTAAAGTGCATTTCAAGCTAAGCATAACGTCATTTTCACCGGTACAAACTTTTCACACGTACATTTATGCTTAAGCACCATGCATACAAATAAAAAAATATTTTGCATTTAATTGTAATGAAAAAAAATGGCTTCAACAAAGTTATAATGCTTAATGATAAAATGAACCCAATGGACAATATTTCCGTGACGTCACATTAAATTTGCTTGTAATTGCTTAAATTTTTATTTGCTTATAAAACACACGGATAAATATTTTTACCGAAATACTTAAACATTTTAACTATATTTTAACTTACAAATTAAAAAATTCAGCCTAAAAGTTACGTGCTTTTAATATTTAATATTTATTTTTTATGCTCGCAATCATTGAGTTCAGAAAATAAACTCTGTACGTCGCAACAGTGGGCGTTAATCCGATTGCCGACTTTATGACGTCATAAGCAGAAGTAAAATTTTAATTTAAGATTACGGCTAATTAATTAAATTTTCGAACAAACGAATGTACGATAACAAATCTGTGACCAAATATCTTTCATTTAAAAAAAGAATGATGTAATTTGATGTAGTAGTTTGTTCTCACGGATTGTCGAAACAAAACGCTTAGCGTTTTAAATATATAGATCATTTAATAGTTCCTTATTAGAGCAAAGTCCTATTTCTTTCACTGTGAATTCCTCTTTCGATGTCAGGAAATGGTTTTCTACTTTTGGTCGCCAGCCAAAATACAGTGGCAATTTTTTAGAAATATACAACGGTTGTGACAACAAACGACGCTATCGCTTTAGCTTTCATCGCGCTTACATCACTTCTAAGTACTACAATTTTCTATTTTTTACTACATTTGACTAAATTTTATAATTTCAATTCTTACACCATCAATTAGAAAAAAATTAGCTTTCGAATGAAATTTATTTGAAAACTGCCGCTTAATTTAACGACAGCTTGAATAATTTTCAAGCATGAAAAGTTTTTTAATTCTATCTTATCAGTGACCACCAGTTTGCTTCAATAATGTAAAATAGCCCCTGGGAAAGTTGCCACAATTGAAAACAGATTTCCCTAACCGTCATAAAAAGTGAATAATAATAATAATAATAATAATAAAAACAGTGATAAATCATAAGATCAGATTATCCATAAGATAGAACATTTTGGCGCTAAACGAAAATCTGTCAAAAAAAAAAAAAAAAAAAAAAAAAAAAAAAAAAAAAACTAATTTTAGTTTATGTTGAACATAAAATTGATATGCTGAATTCGTTTATGTATATGTTCCAATATGTTCCAGCAAATATCAGAATATGCTAGAAATTGCATTTTTTTTTTTTTTTTAGATTTATTTGTCAATTGTATAAGAGGGAAAATATCCCCGACTATGATGGAAAATAAATAATTATCCTGATTATGCAAAGGAACCGAAGAAACCATACAAACAAATTACACTTGAAAACTTAGCTTAAAATAATGGATGCGTTTTAGAGGATATGGATTTGTAACGAACAATGATTAAATAGGACATTTTAAAACTTTTATTTTACACATTTTAAAACTTTTTTAACATCGAATTTCGATCATGCTGTTGGGTAGATGCAATGCTCATGCGCATGGATGCTCATTCGGTTGCATTATCACAGGGGGAGGGGGGGAAAGAGAGATGTGTACTTTATTTACTTTTATTTCTTCATAGGTCCATGATTTTTTTTTTTTTTTTGCCGTGGGGACTATGGCGATAATGTCACAGTTGTTTACGGATTGTTTGTTTGCAGTTTGCATCGGAAATAGTACTGTATTTGGCTGGGAAAAAACATTTAAAATATAATATTTGAAAGACTGTTTCATACGCACCCCTTCTTAAATAATAAAGAAGCTTATTTACTGATATTGTTATAGTATTTCTTTTTCGTCAAGTTTTGACGGGTACCATCTAGTGAATTATAAAATGTGGCAGAAATTAGTCAAATTGGATTTTAGAACAACATTAAATTATTTTTTTAAATAAAATCTTGACCTTTCCAAACGTATAAATGAAATGACAATCCTAATCTGTGCGTTAACATTTGTCATTAAATTATTCTTTTAAAGTATAAGAATATTTTTATTTTCAGTTTTATGAATCTGATAAAAAGAAGGCAGATGGAAAAATAGTCTTATTGTACATAATATCTGAATGAAAAGGACTTGATAATTTTATACGTGTGAGAAAAAAAAATCAATTATAACATGTGTCAAAAATTAATCAAATTGGATTTCAGAACAACATTAAATTATTTTTTTAATATAAAATCTTGACATTTTCAATCATATCAATAATTTGACAATCCTAATCTGTGCATTAACATTTATCATTAAATTATTCTTTTAAAGTATAAGAATATTTTTATTTTCAGTTTTATGAATCTGATAAAAAGAAGACAGATAAGGGTTATCGTTTCTTACGTCAACAAATTTATAAACAGAAAGCCACTATGCGTGCATTTCGTCGATAATGACGCGTTATCATTTATTATTTTTTTTTATCTCCCCCGTTATCACTTTCCTTATCTTATCAAACAGGCGTTTACGAACTGAAGGTAAATTTAAAGTACCACTTGTTTCACTACATACCTACAAACATGTAAAAGGCTGTCAGATATAAAAAAATGAATTCTGCAAAATGGATAATTTTTACTACTGCTGTTTATTTTTGTTTCTTACCTGTACGTGGAACAGGAAAACACACAAAGTACGCGTAAGGAGTGAAAATTAAAACGTCTGACAAAGGTATGCAGGTAAGTTTTATTTTATTTCTAAATAAATGCTTTATGTTTGATGAATAAGAAATGTATGACACAAGTTAATTTTTAAGTGTTTCACAATTTCAAAAATCGAAAGAAATAGTGTGTAATTTTTAATACTTAATACAAATTGTGTGTAATTTTTAATACTTAATACAAATAGTGTGTAATTTTTAATACTTAATACTTTCTAACGTAGTGGGAAAATGTTTATAATATTGTTTCATATGTCTGCAGCTTGTCTTGCCGCTTTTAATCTATCTAACTAACGTGAATATTATTGAATTAAAATGGAATTGATATACGTTATTTAAGATTTCTGTAGAGGGTGTCCCCTATTAAAAACAGAATCTTTATCATTTGTAATATGTTTATGGATACACTAACTAATTCCCTAACATTATGGTTTATGAGGAAGAATTATTTACAGTAGATTTTAATGATGTTATACTGTTTAAAATTTAATAAAATTGATATCCGTCAGTAAGCTGCACTACAACATACTGTCTATAGAACGTGGTAAGCGTAGAATTGATCGTTCGCTTTTGGCGACACACAAAATAATGTGGTTACAATACTGTATATGAGTAAAAGTTGCTTAAAGTAAGTTTTGAACTACGTTTTGCATTTTCCAACTCATACTTTAAAATACTAAAAAATGCTTGCAAATTGAAATAAATTCATATATAGTGTTGTAGAAACTAAATTCGCGCTTTTAATTATGCAATGTGTTTTGTAGCTGAAGTAAATAGCACGCTGTGTGTCAGTGTAGAAAAATATTGGATAAATCCAGGTTAGATGTTCCATCGGGTTAGTTGACCTAGTTACTGTATTTCAGCTATTGGATGTGTGGCGAAGCTAGTGACATTCCTCTACGCTCAATTAATATAAACACGTAGTAGACGAAGTTACAGCGATTTAGTTCTTCAAATAAAAGTAATATTCATCAAAGAATGTAAGTTTGGCTTTCGTTTTATGTTCTTGTAAGACAGAGACAAGTTAAAGATGAAATATAACGTACTTACTATAGATTTTTCATAAAATATTTAGTGAATATTGTTCAAAGAGATATCGAGTAATGTGCTAATTCTAGGTTGCGGCCATATTTGTTTCTACTTCCAGAGTTACTCTCTGGGGCAACTATCCCTGATTAAAAGAATACATGCGCCCATCTATATCAGCAGAAATAAGAATAAAAACCATATATAATTATCAAATAACTTTTTTGTGTAAAACTGTTTTTTTTTTTAATCTTCAGGATTGTGCGAAAAAAATATCTTTATCTTTTTAATTGACCATGGTTCTTCTAGGGGATCATTACCTAACAAGTTGAGGGCTGTGCTACTTGCAACAAATTCTCCATTTAAGAAAATATTTAAAAAATAATTTTTTTTCACTTCAGAAAATTGGTTTAAAAGATTGCAACTCGCCAAATATTTTTATGTGACAAATATTTACGTGTTTGGTATTTATAGCTCTGATCAGAACATTTTAATTCACACATTTTGAACTTTCCCTCTCTTTATATCAGAATATATTCAGATGCACTAAATAGAAATCTAAATACAAAATACGTATCTAAAATCCCTTAATTATATCACTCTCACAGAAAAGTAGGAAAGACTATACGTGGTCACAATATTAGTGCTACAATCCCTCTTTATACTTCTTTATTTAATTAAGAGTTCTTTTATTGTTGGCCTCCTTTAATTTAAATTACAAAAGTTTAACTTTACTTAGCATATATAAAATGTTTTGTACTCATTCATTATTAACACTAGAACGGTGGAAAAATCTTACCTACTAGAACAGCGTGAAGGGGTCATTTTGACCCCTCGATGAAACTACTGAAATATCAACGGCAAAACAATTTTAAATGCCATACATCGAAAAAAAATACGTAATTTACGTGTATTTCATCATTTATATTTCATTTATATTTAACATTACTTAGTAATTTATTGAATTTTTAAAGTACTATAAATGTAACACTTACAGGGCAATCAATTGGATCATTCTACAACTACTCAAATAACTCATTAATTTGCTATAAAAATTGATTGGTTTCACAAATTAAAACTAATGCTAACTAAAATAAAACACAATTTATAAATTAAAAAAAAACATCAATATTTGATATATATATATATATATACATATATATATATATATATATTTCATATATATGTATTCAATATTGTCCAATATTTCAAAAACTAACAAATCTAGATAGCCGATTTTTTTTAAATACTTGTTATCTATTTAGGAAAAGTAAAAAAAAAAAGAAAAAAAATCAAAATATTTCTTCCAACCAAACAAAAGTAATCAACGGACAAAAGTGTTTTGGGGTCAAAGTGATCCCATATACACAATCCGACGTTACTCTTTAAAAATGGTGGCAACTCAAGACTATATTTAGGAAGACATACTATTAAATGTAAATAAAAGAAGAGTGGTATCTAAAAGAGCCGCCAGATGTCTCCTTTTCCCATCCTCAAATTCAGCCTCAAATTCTATATCCTAACTATTTATCTTTTGAGGTATCGGCTACTCTGATCATGAGAGTAGGCGAGATTTTGAATGAGAACGTAGTTTTTGTCCACTAATTGTCCATGTGCGTAGAAGTTGATCCCGGCTATCTCTATTTAACTTTCGACGGATAAATGTGAAAAACTCGGAACTTGTGAGTCTCTGCTTTTCATGAATATTTATGCAAATTGTTTCATCTGGTCAATCGATGTTTGAGTATTTAAGCTTCGGAATACGTTGGAATTTGGAACTTGCGTCGAGTTCTTCCTCTATGAGAGTGAATTTAGATCCGGCTATTGAGCTTCTCTATACCGAAGCAGAAAAGAGAATAAGCAGTTAATAAGAGTTATTTATGATAGTTTCTGCTAATCAATAAAGTAAATTTTTGGTTCACACGGAGTGCCATTTACAGCATTAGCCTAAGCGGACATATTGAAATCAGTGTTTGACTAGTTTGCACCGTGGAGTTTGGATTTTCGCTGAAGGCATCCTGACCTGTTGCATTATTCAAGTTGTAAGTTACGTTTTGAATCTTTATAATTAACATATTGAAGTTATATTTTGCTGAGTAAAGTTTCGGGAAGGTGAATTATTTTGGATTAAGGAAAATTTAGTGGTGTTCTTTCTCAAATTCCTGACAAACTAAATGATAACCCTGATAACGTGAAAAAAACTTTGGGAAAATAGTTTATTTATCATTTTGATCTTGAAGACGTCGCCGTTAGAGCGCATGAAACATATGTCATCCATATATTAAAAGGTATTTTTAAGCCTTTTGTGTTCTGTTTTTATCACTTTAAGCAGTGATTACGCTTTATTTAAAAGTTTTTTATATTATTTGTGCAACTTTACTTATCTTATTAAACAACTTTACTTATGTTTTTAAACAACTTTACTTATCTTATACACATTTTTTAAGTATGAACAAACTACAGTATCAATTTTATTTTGATGTTTCATAAATCCTCATACATCCAACATAAAATGTATGAAAATCAAAATGATACTTTCTGCGGTTTTTTCTGGAGAAGGTAGATAAAATGTGATATCAGTTATAGGAATAGCAAAAATTTGAAAAATGTACAAGTTAGGCTATTTACTATAAATGAAGGGTTAAGAAATAGTAGTAAAGGTAAATGTCTTATAACATTAAAATAGGTATATTAAAAAATAAAAAAATAAATGAAGGAAAAATAGAGAAAATTATTTTCACTTAGAAAAAAAAGACTTTCTTATGCTTTTAGGTATTAGTACTTTTGGCATGTCTTGTGGTGTGTAGAAATATCTATAGACCATATACAGAGATGCACAAATATAAAACAATTTCTTTCTGATTATGGACATTACATGCTGAAATTGGGATATCACACATTCTGTGCATTCCCTGCATTCATCTGATGAAATGATGAACTTTTGTGAAAATATTTTGGAAAACTTTCATATCTGGCAGATGATTTTTATTCTTGTTTTTACTTTATAATTACTTCAAATTTCCTTTAAAAGTGACAATAAAATGTCGCGGTATAGAGAAGAGTTATTGAAACATTAATTTGTATAGGTTAAAGTACTTGAGTAAAGCGAAATTTTAAAATGAAAGTTGGTACAAGCTGTAATTTATAGACAATCCCTAAAAGAAAACTTGTGTATACTTCTTAATGTTATACATCATTTCCAATCAATTATATAATCGAATATATCTTTTTATACGATTATTTGAGGCAAAACTAATTGCGGGTGATGCCTGTTATTCCCAGGACTGTATATTGAGTGTCATTGCCAACTAAACTGACAACGTTGAACTATTTTTTAATTCATTTTTCCCTATATCGCAAGTTGTTTCTGAAATAGATTTGCTGATTTCCCTATTTTACCTCTAGGGGCTAAGAGATTGGTCTCACTCATAGACCTTCCTCTAAGGTCTCACTGTTTAGCATATACTCATTTGTCTATGTTTAGACACTACTTTTGTAACAGTAGATGGAGAAGTACAATGCTGAAATTGACTGCGTAACGTAAGGTAAAGCCAGGTGAGATGGAGCAGTCGGAGAGATTGCGCAAATAGAGGTTCGGTGGGAAGGAGTAGAGTGAGCGCACAGCGACTCCAGGTAGTTGTACATTAGCAGTAGTGGAGTGTCTAGTTGAAAGTGCACGTTGATTGTTTTGAGCGTCTAAGATAAAGCATTGCTATTTTGTTTTGTTTTCCCAAAGTAATTGCTTCAATTTTCATAGCTATTCATCAGAATTTCTATACAATGTCAGTAATACAAAATATTTTAAACTTAAACTATTTCTCATAAGCTACTAATCTATAGAGTAACAATGTGAACATCGATGGTTCGTTTTAGTAGAGGCCATATTTAAATAAAATTCCGCGCAATCTCTCCTACCGAAATTGGAGAGTTTGCGCATCTGCTACTTAGGAGAGATGGCGCATTGTTCCCATTCGTTTCCATGCTAGGAGAGATTACGCAGTTTATTGGAAAATTTGCATAAAAAAAGAAAAATGAAAATGGACTAATTTTAAGTTAAACATGTTATCAAGTAACTTAATGTTATTTTGTAATTTTATCTGGACTTGCTTTTTCTGATTCTTTCTTTATTTTTTTTTCATTGAATTAAAAAAATTTAATTGTTTTTAAAATTATTTATTTTTTCTGATTCTTTAATCATTAGGTTGAAATATTCACTCCTAATAAAATAATATTTGTTCACAAAAACTTTACAACAATGTCATATAAGTGTAATTATTATTGTTAACAATTTAATTGTAGTTATTATTAGTAACAATCTCTCCTACCCATGTGCGCAATCACACCAACCCTGTAAGGACAGATTGCGCAAAATAACTTTCTTGGTTTTATTAGAACTACTCTATTAAATTACAACATAACAACAAAAGGGCAATGGAAATGCATAAAAAACAAATGAAGTAAAAATTATTCATGGATAGTTTAGCAAAAAATTAATATTTAGATTTTTATTGTTATTCTTTTGAATTGTGCGCAGACTCTCCTAGCTTTACCTTACATGTTTTTCCTCCTGTGTGTGTGTATATTTATTTTTATGAGTAAGTGTACATATTTTCCCATTGCAAGGTAATTATTTCTTAATCACAATGGTATTTTAACATTAATTGCAGTGAATTAGTTATATATTAGATACAAGTGTTTTATTTTTCGTTTTAGGGTGTGATAAAGGTAAAAGTAAAAAAAAAACGTTAGGTAAAAGTAAAAGCAAGGGAAACGAGTGCGAGTGTTGTCCTGGATATGGTGTTAAAGAATCTGGACTATTGTTTAAAAGTTATTCGTGTGAAAGTAAGTAAACTAAAATCATATGTGTTGACATAGTTTAGTAATTTTAATTTGTTGTCAAGAATGTTTAGTTTAATTAGATTTTAATGCATGCATTTTTCAAAGGATTTTTCAAGGATTTTTCCACATATGTTGATATTTAGTTTAAATACTGTCGATAAAATATTTGCATTCACGAATATATTCCAAAGATCATTTAACTATTATGATAACTTTCATAAATTACATAATATATCTCATTTTTGTTTCAATGAATTAAATATCATAGATATTGAAAATACTTTTTTCTTTTATTGTTAAATAGAATCGTCCTTGAATAGACTAACATTTTGATAGTAATTTAAATTTCCAATGAACATGTATATATTTTATTTACATTTACATTTACACGCCAGCAAATACTAGCCACACAAATACTAAAAAAAGGAATATTCACGAGGTCACTTTTAACATTTTTGCATTTCAGTTAGAAATGTGTATCTGTTTAACAATAAGCAATGAGTGACTTCAATATATCCTATGTAGTAAAGTTTTACTGCACAATTCTCCTTAGAATAATGCTTTCCATCTAGTCCATTAGCATGGGTGAATAATGATTGAGGAAACAGAAAGTGCTTGGTACATGTTTAAAACTTTACCGAGATTTTAAAAACGATACGTTTTAGTCTATTCCAAATTTAAACCACCCAACTTTTAAAGTTGGTTGAGTAAAGTTTAAATACGAGTACTTAGAACATAATAATTATACTGTGTGACACTTTGTATTGTTTGAAATTATTTAAAAATTATTTCTATTATACAAACAAAATAGGACTATGTGAAATACGGCTAAAATATTATGAGTTTTATTAATTAATTATTGGTTAATCAGTTTTGTTCGTATGTCTATGTCATTAATTATCATTTATTATAAATAAACTACAGATACAGTTGATAAAAATTAAATTCATCAACTGCAAAGAAAAATAAATATAATTTATGGACGATTTTGGTATATCTTTGTTTCCATTGAACAATTATAGTTCTATCATAAGTTAAAAATGTTAATTTAGATACTGTAAATGTTTGTATTTAGATAATGTAGCTTACGTTTAGAGTGATTTTCGAAGTTAGATTATACTGACAAACAGTGCTCATTCAAAAGGAGTTTACTTAATTATTAAATTGAATATCTCACATTGGTGTTTAAAACACTTCAGTTACCTCTGAGCTTTATGGGATCAATTTTCTATTTTTTCAATTGCTTTTATGTATTTGACATCTACTTAAAGGAAATATACGTAATTTAATGTAATTTTGTTTTCATTTGTTTCGTATAATATCATGCACTGAAGTGAGCTTTGGCAGTGGAATAACATTTCCTTCATAACGTTCATATAAAAAATTTCTAAATTTATTATTCAAAGATTGCCAGAGGCAGCGTCACACTTTTGCAACATATTATAGCGTCTATGATTGTTGTTTTATATGACATATTAGATAGTACAGGTAACGATACTGTCACTCAACTGCCGCATCATGAAGGGTTGTTTGCATAGCAACATATCAAAACTTGTTGCAATGTAAAATTAATCACATCCCGATTGCTGACTTAATCCAGCCAAGGTAACATCAGTAATCAGGATGTCATTAATTCCACATTGCAGAGGGGTGTGTGATGTTTCTATGTTAGCCAGATCTTGATTTGTGTGCCAATGTTTTTTTTTTTTTTTTTTTTTTTTTTTTATGTTATCACTTCTTCAGCAGACTAGTTTTTGAAAGTTGTGAAGTTGAACTCGGAGTTATAAAGCCCATCCAAAGCATGACTTCCATGAAAACCCGTATATAACATTCTAGGACTAGATAAGTCGTAAATGAGAATTCGATGGCGATCGAAAACCACATTTCTGGAGTTGTGAAGCCTATAGAAACTGAACAATTCCAAAACAACTACTCCCCACCAGTGGGTGAGAGGTTCTGCTCTTAAAGCTGGAAGAACAAAGTGGTTTCAAACCCCTGTCGCACTTGCCGACCTAACCGTTCAGAGTTTTCCATGGTTTTCTTCGAACCTTGAGGTAAATACGTTTTAGGATCCCTTAGAAATACCCCCATGGAGGGCACTCCCCTTAGGGCCTATATCCTTCGTGTAGATAATCGGCCGTCATAAAATCTTTCAACCAACCAAAACAATTGTGAAGAAATATAACATAATGATATAGATCATGAAGAACAAAAGAGCAAATTTACTGAAAAAACACCTATAAATGCTGAAAATGGAAAATCGTTAAAAATTCCTAAATGGGTTAGATATCATAGCTGGTTGATTATTCAAAAACAATTTATTATAGATCTTTTAAAGGAGATTTATAAACAAATAAATGTATCAGAATTCTTCCAATAAATATTTTCAACGTTTATTAAAAATTTATTATTTTATGAAGGTTTAGTTATAATTTTCTTAGTAAAACATAATTTCATAATTAAATATTTTTCTATTATTATAGCTCAGTTGACAGTCGGACATTGTTCTATAAATCACGTGGTCCCAATGTTATCACATTAAGTGGCATTTACTGCAATATCATTAGACTCTTCATTCAGCATTTTATCTCATAAGCTAGAGTGACTACCCCCAAAAGTCTAACATTTTAATTGCCAACGTACTCGTGAGTGAGGAATGTTATATTTTATATGCGATTGACATAATGTCAGTCGATTAGCTTTACTTTCCTCGACAGCTTGTTTAAGTTCCAGAGCTTTTTTGAAGGGACTTTAATTATTTTGTTAACTGGAAATGACATGGAGAAAGGAAATTAAAATTTGGTGGAATTGCAAGGATTATTTCATAATAAAAACACCTTTTAAATAATAAATTATTTTAAAATAAAGACAGTAATTCTGACGTTTGAACTGGTCATTCTGAAAAAAATTCCAAAACGGTAATTTTGCGTTGATCTCTACCCCTTGGATTTAAACTTGATCCATTGATCACATTTCTTTATTCTTTCGTTAAACATGCACTTTTGACATTCCGTCAAAATTTGCTGCAAGTAAGCATGAACTTTTCTATATTGATTATTTGAGTTATGCAAGTTGGTATTCATCCAAAGAAAAATACAAACATATCACTATTTGCAAATTCCTTAAAGAATTATTTCAACAAAGTTCAGTTATTCCCAATTTCTGCTTTTAAACGTCATTTTAATTTAAAATATGAAAATACCACATAAACTTACCTTAGTACATCTGATATCTGAAAGCGTCGCAGCATTTAAAAGATCCAATTCGTCCGTAATAGGTTTATAAAAATATCAGATACCAAAATGCGATTAAAATTATAGATCAAATGTAGCTTAAAACGTGTCGATTTCCAATGGCGCTTCCGGTAGATGAAATAGACCTTAAATGCCATGGCATCGATGGAAATTATTTGCCATTCAAATATAAAAAAAGAAATGATAATCTTGATTTCAGGAATATTCGTCGTATGTAGGAAGCATTATCAGAGTTTCTAATTAACGATGTCTACGGCTATGGGAAATTCTCTTAACGCTTTAAATGCAATAACGTGTTTCTGGTTTTGTTACTGAAATGCTGACGTTTGATTATGTCGCATTTATATACGACTCTTTCCTTGGAAATTTAAGTAGAAAAACTTGTCACATTTGGGTTTGTCACATTTGGGCAAGTTAACCTTCAACAAATTTTTTTTGGCAAATAAATATACCTATATGCTTGCCTGTGAACAATTATAATCGTGGGTTGTTATTAATTTTCTACCTACACATATGTATGTGCATATTTTTTATGTCTTCATGCATTCAGTTCGAAATATGTTTTCCTTAGAATTACACTAGTTTTGTAGTGAAAAAATAAAAGAATATGTTTTAAATATATGCATTTAATTTTTATTTTCAAATTATTTCAGAATGCAACTGTGGCGAAGATTTTGGTTGTTCGTTTGGTTGGTTAGGCAAGACCTGCACGTGCCCCGCTGGATATATTTGGGATATAACTCAAGGATTTTGTAGAAGTGGGTAAAATATCTTAAAAATAATACATTTATTGATGTGAAGTTTTTTGACAATTATTGCTTACTAGATTTTTGAAAATTATTGTATATTATTTAATAGAGTATAACATATTTAAAAGAATAAGATGTCATCTATGTTAACGTATTTTCAAAGTTAGCGCAGTCATAACCCGGTAAATTAATTTAAGAATTAATTTTATTTCTTATTTTGGTTTATAAATTTGCTGTCTGTTTTCGTAGAAATAATAAATGAAAATGGTTTAATATTTTGTATAGCTTTCTCATTATCGCAAAATTATCTACGGCATCTGAAGAAATAAAAAGAAGAATAATAGTGTTATGTTATAAAAAACAGTTTTTTCACAGGTAAGTGCTCTCAATTGAAATGCTTGAATAATGGAAATTGTGTGATAAAAGAAGGTAACCCTTTATGCAGTTGCACTGAGAGATTTACGGGTGATGCCTGCCAAATAGGTAAATTTCAAGTATTCTTATATATTTTTTATAAGTTTCTTTCTATATCTACTTTAGATTTATATCTACATTAGAACATAAATTTATATTCCTTTATTTTACATTGGAATAGATATAAAGGAATTAATTTTAACTTTTCCCCCATTAGAAACTTCTGCTGTAATTATATGGAAACATGTTAATTTTAGTATATTTAAAAAAATTGAAATTTTTGTAGGAATATTGAGGGTTTTTTTTCGAAAATTATGCAATAGGGTGCTGGTTAATGTCAAATAAGTTATTCTATATTTTAAACCGAAGTAATTAGTAAATTCCAATGGTTTTATGGTTATTTGATGCACAATAAGAGAAGCATTTCATTTGCGGTGTTAAATTTTGGTAATCGATGAAGTTTTAAAAGTTTAAAACATCTTAAAAAATCACGAAAGGTACATAAAAATTAAAAAAAAAAATACTTTATTAATTTTTCTACTTTATAATCTAACCCCCCCCCCCTAATATTAAAATAGTGAATTACATTTTTAATAATTTGATTATTTATGCAATATGGGATGCACCTGTAAATATACATACGTACCAAACATTCAAAAATTTATTGATGAAATTGTGTGTTTTTAATAATCAGATTACAAAGCACTGACGTAGACACGTTAATAACTCCATAGTAAAAAAATAGACGATGTTACAACATGCGCTACTATTTTTAATTTGATCGCATTTACCTTCGTATCTAAATATCGTCTAATTTCAATCTTTACTCCATCGAATAATAGACAAAACTTTCCAATTACACTTGTTTGAATTTTGTATCTGAATTAATGTATTTCTGATCATTTTTTTAAATTAAATTTAAAACATTTAATTTTATTATAATCCATCAACACTTTACTTAATAATAAATATAGCTTTATTTTACATAAACTCCATACTTAGTTTTATAAAAAAATTCAAAGTCTCAAAATAACCGCGTTTATTTTCTTTATTTCCTACAATTAGAACTTTGTATTTACTATAACTACCAATTTTCTTTACTCTAACTGGAAAAACCAGCTAAAGATGTGTTTAAATGTGTTTGGAGACTGTTCCTGCATTTATAAAAGCATTTTGGAGACTCTTTGATGACAGCGGCTAAAATAATGATATAAATTTTATTTGATAACGGCTGTATTGATATTTAAGTGGATGTTCAAAAATTTTAAATTTGGCAGGGAATTTTTGCATAAACATAATATCTGCAAAGAAAGAGTATAAATATTTACGATAATGTTTCGTATAATCTGTTTAATCAATTTAAAATCCCAGACATTTCATTTCATATACTTATTTATTTTTATTTACAGACAAATGTTCTTTTATAAAATGCAAAAACAATGGAAAATGTGTCATTAAAAATGATAAGCCTGTATGTGATTGTATGGATAAGTACACTGGAAATTTTTGTGAGACTGGTAAGTTATCTATTTAGAATGTAATGTATAACATTTATTTATTAAATTGATCTAAGAACTACTAATATTCTATTCAAAATGATGCAAAATTATGTACAGTAATTAGAATATTGGCATTTTATTAATTTTTTTATTAAAATGTCTGCTCAAATTTAGCATCCTCCAACTGAAATTATGATACGAATATTTTATTATTATAATTTTAATTCTTAATTAATTAAATTTAGAAAATTCTCTACGATAAGATATATAATCGAACAGTACAAATAAAAATTTTCCAACTACACATGTTTGAAATTTATAACATAATTAATATATCTTTTATCATTTTTTAAAACTAATTTTAATTTACAGGATTTTGTAGAGGTTCGTAAAAGAGCTTAAAAATAATGCATTAATATTTTTGAAGTTTTTTGACATTTATTGTTTACAGATTTTTCTAAAGGTATTTTTTATTATTTTATTTTTAAAAGAATTATATGTCATCTAAGTTTTAGTATTTTCAAGGTTTTTGCAGTCTGAATCCGGTAAATTAATTTATAAATTAATTTTATTCATTACTTTTGTTTATGAATATGTCCTGTTTTCAAATAAATAATAAAGAAAAATAGTTTAATATTTTGTACGCGTGTCTTATTATCTTAAAGTTATCTACGGCATCTGAAGCAATAAAAAAACATAATTCAACCAAAAAGTACAATTTCAGTGCAAAATTCTCCTTGATTAATAATTGAAATTCATAAAGATACAAATAAATGCTCAAATACATTGCTTACAGATGCCCAAAACATAATAAAGTTACTTAAAAACACTTTAAAATCCCTTTTAAACCAAAAAGTTTTCAACTGAAATTTACTCTGCCTTCATCAAAATGTAATAGCTGTTGTGTTTTCTTGATTAAGAAAGATAATAAATATTTTATGTACATAGGTATGACACGGAGAAAATTTCGACACAGGATAAAAGAACAAGAAGCATATGTGAGATTAAATAGACCCCACACTACGTTAGCAAGATTAGCACAAACTGAACCTATAAAAGTAGATTTCAGTAGATCCAAAATTATCTTCCGTACAAGTAATCACCAAGAGGCCATTATGAGAGAATTTCTAGAAATAATATCTAATAAAGATATCATAATCGATGATATCAGGATATCATCGTCTTTAACGATATATTATCATATGATATCCACGCAGTCTGAAAAGAATTAATACATGATTGATAAACTTGTACTTGTTTTTGAAATTTTGAATAACCTTTTCCATCCCACCTTATATTTCATAACACCCTTGAAGTAGAATGGTTTGTTCCGGGAAAAGCTATAAGACGCAAAGTGACGACAACTATATGTTTTTTCACTGGTGAAGGCCGAGTAAGTTTCGATTGAAAACGTTTCGGTTTTAAAGGGCTTTTGATGTATTTTTAAATGATTTTATTATGTTTTATGCACATGTAAGCAATGCATTCACATTTATTTGTATCTGTATGAATTTTAATTAAAAAAAGAATATTAGTGTTATATTATAAAAAACATTTTTTCATAGATAAGTGCTCTCAATTGAAATGCTTGAACAATGGATATTGTGTGATAAAAAAGGGGAAGGCATTGTGCAGTTACATTGGAAGATACACAGGTGATGCCTGTCAAAAAGGTAAATTTAAAGTATTCTTATATTTTTTTATTATTTTCTTTGTGTGTCTTCATCAGATGTGTATATACATTAGAATATAAATTTATATTCTTTAATTTTATATTATTTTGTTTTACATTGCAATAGATATATTCTTCCTAGATAATTCTTCCTAGTTAGACACGAAACCAAAAAGCGCTCTTTATTTTTAGTAATCCAAAAATTCAATATATATTCGAGATTTAAAAGAACATTTACAAAAAACAACGTTTCTTTTACTGCCACTTATTTTTGGAAACGTTTCCGAGTACATTTTCAGTGTATTAATCAGTTTTTCCGACCCAAATTATAGGTTTTTCGTATGTAATCATTTCTGAAGTAAATATTTTCATGTTCATAACATATGTTACAGGCAAACATGATGGATTAACTCCGTTAAATTTAATATGTTGCTACTTTTGCATATATAAATACAATTGCACAGCTGAAAATGTTTAATTTAGAATTGATAGCATCGGAATAACATATTTTCTACTTTGAGAAAATTGATTAAGACACTATAAAAATTACTCGGAAACGTTTCCGAAAATCAGTTGCAGCAAAAGAAACATTGTTTTTAAATACTTCTTTAAATCGAAAAAATATATTGTTTTCTAAGATTTTCTAAAGGTAAAGAACGCTTATTGGAATGGTTTGTTAACTCGGAAGAGGTTATTGTATATTTTCCTTCATTGTTATATTCCTTCATTCTTATATTCCTTCATTGTTATATTATATTTTCTTAGATTAAGAAAAATTTACTATTTTTACGGTTAAGGAACATTTTTTTTTTTATAGTTAAGAACCCTTTGATTTTTTTTTTACAATGAACACAATTCCCCAATTAACATGTTTGCTGCCGAGCTAAAAATGCCGGAATTTTCATTTTATTTAGAAAGTTCAAATTCATACCAGAAAAAAAACTAATAGCAATATTTACATTGTTTTATTACAGACATTTCGTGATTACATAAAATAAAAATTCTTCTTTTGAAATTTCCGGTGCGAATAACTAATTTTAGATTGAAGAAACGTAGATAGCACTACGAGTATACTCGTAGTTGGCAGCGAACGTGTTAACTGAAAATATGCAATAAACAAAATGAGAATGTAGATACACTTGTAAAACACGCAAGTGAATTCTACATAAAAAACGATAAAAAAATGTTTATTATTATCTGAAATGTAATCTTTTTAATCTATATATTTCTTTATTTACATGGATAAATATTGATGCGTGTAACTGTAAATCTATAACATGACAAACAAAAATTGCATATGATAAAATAAAATAATAATCCTAACAAACGAACGTGTTGAAATTTTTCAGAGATTCCATGTTTTACTAATCCATGCAAGAATGGCGGAATCTGTAAAGCTTCAGGTGACAAAGAAATTTGTCAGTGTCCAGAAAAATTTACAGGAGAGTTTTGTGAAGAAGGTATTGTATCACACAATACAATCTAATTTACACTCCAGAATAAGTTAGCAAAATGTTCGTAATTAGAATTTGATTTCAGAACCACTTATTTACGGCTGTGTTTTTCTACTTATTACATAATATTTATAAAACAATGATCACTTCACTATTTCCTGATTTGAGAAACGTGTCTTAGTTCTCAGTGCTTAGTATGCAGTCTGCAGAAAGAATAATATTTAAACATTTTTTTAGAATACAAATAAGAACTGTGTTTTGTATTTTATCGTAATATTTTGTGATATATTTTCAAATGTTTTCTAAATGAAGCGGACTGGACAGTTTACTCTAAATTGCTACCTACTCTCTTGATATTTCTGTAAAACGTGTAGTATTTTTCCAGATGAATTTTAATACTTTTTAAAGAAATATCATTATTAACTTGAAACTAATCAGACGTTGGGGGCAAATTTGCTAAAACTCTTGTTGATTGATTATATTATGTAAACATATCTCCAAAATAATAAAGAATTGAACCTTGCAAAAACGAATTTGCAAAAATGTTTACTTATAACTTCTGTTGTGTTGCGGAACTGAGTTCTGTGTGTACGTGATTAGATCGTTTCAGTTTGAATCAGAACAAAAAAAAAATATTTTTTATCTCACGCATTCATTTTATTGGAATTACACATAAGGATTTACGTTTTTATATCTATTTAATAATGTTTAATAAATTATTTCTTTTTTTTGTCAGTTAAATATATTATTAATAGTTAAATATAATATTATTCAAAAATATCCCCAAAGCAATAAAGAAGTGAATCGTGAAAAATAATTACACAAATTTGCAAAAACGTTTACTTATAACTTCTGTCGTATTGCGGAACTGAGTTCTGTGTGTACCTGATTAGACCGTTTGAGTTTGAATCAGAACAAAAAAACTATTTTTTAACTCACTCATTTTATTAGAAGTACACATGAGGATTTACGTTTTTATATCTATTTAATAATGTTTAATAAATTATTTCTTATTTTTCTCTGTTAAATATAACTGCATTAGTAAATTAATTTCGTTAATTAAATGTAATTAAATATAATTAAATATAATTAAATAAAATTGAATTTGATATCTTATATCACGTTTATTCTTCATAATATTTAAAATAAAATATTTTTTAAATACTACTACAGATTTCGTACGCTTTTACCACATTTCTGTAATAGAATATTTTGCTTTATTTAAATGCAGAAAAGTATTACAAATCCTGCAATTAAACGAGGCATCTACAATTTCTTCTATTTAAATATTAAATAGAAAAAATCAATTAAAAAATCGTACGAACCATGTACTATATGAACATTACTATTAGAAATATTTTATATTAGAACTTCATTCAATATTGAGAGACTAATTGTCAGAAACATTAACAAATTAGTTTAATGCTTGAAATCATTAAGAAAGTGTAATTGGGAGAACTAAATCTGTTTCAGCAGACAGTAGTTGCTCTACATACTTTATGGATGATTTCAAGTGAGAATTTTTGTAAATACAAAATACATCATCTGTGTTAAAGGTTATTTAAAGATGTTGAAAGCTTAGGAATGTAAATTATTTTAAAAATGATTTCACTTTTTAAAAATAACAAATTTTATTTATTATTTATGTCATAAATTTCTTTATATATTTTCATAGAAATAATAAAGCGAAATGTTTCAGATTTTGTAGTCTTTTAATTATCTTAAAGTAGCCTACAGTATCCAAAATAATATAAAGAAAATATTTATTTTACTTTATTATGTTTAATTTTATAATACGTTCAGACTTTTTCACAGATATGTGCTCTCAACTGAAATGCTTGAACAATGGAAGGTGTTTGATAAAAGAGGGAAAAGCAGTATGCAAGTGCCCTGAAAGATATATTGGTGATGTGTGCCAAATAGGTACATTTCAAGTATTCTTATATTTTTATTATTTTTTCTATATCTAGGGGAAGGTGGCCTAAAAGGATCCCCTTAAAGGAGCAACTAGTTTAAAATAACATTACTGTTTAAATACAACTTTGGCTCTTTGCTAGTATGTTTTACACTATATTTTGCATTACAAATATATTTTAATAATGTTTGTATCCCAAATTGAGTAATGAAAAAAATAGATTTTTTTAAAAGTGTCCAAAGGATCATTTTACCCTCAACAAAAGACAAAATGATCCTTTATTTAAAAATTATTGTAAATTGTTTTTTATCGGCAAAATGAAGGATATAAAAGTAATTATCACACTACATAACTGTAATTCACATCTAAAAACATACTCCATTAAGTAAACCAATTTATATTTCTGTACATGAAAGACTGTATATCTAAATAAATATGAAAGTTAGTGCTTAACTTATAACAGATGATATAAAATCCAATTTTTCAAAGAGTTCGATTCAGACGCGTAATACTGCAATCGCTGGAATACCGCCATTGCTTCTACTCTATTTATCACAACTAGTTTATGTGTTACCCTGTAGATAGCGCGACCTGTTTGGAAGAAAACATAAGTGTTTCGTTTTGCCCGTTAGGATCATTTTAGGCGACCTTCCCCTACATTCCGACATAAGTTTATATTCTTTGATTTACGTTGCAATAGATATAAGATAATTTGTTAGAAACTTTTGTCCATAGTGGTAAAAAAACAATTTACATCGATTTAAAAAAATTGCAATATTTAATGGAATATTAGATTTTACATCGGAAATGAAGGAAATGCTTTTAAAAATGGAATAGGATACCAGTTTCTCAAACAATGTATTACCAGTGGGGAAGACAGAGCTACACTCGGTTAAAAATAGCTTGACCCATAGTTACCCAAAAATGAACCATTAATCGAATTTTCTCAAACTGCTAACTTAAACGGTAACTTTAACCCTAAAACCGTAGTATAAAAATTTAATCAAAATCATTGGAGCCTTTTTTAGAAAAAAAATAGCTTGACCCGTAGTGACCCAAAAATGACCCACTGATCAAATTTTCTGGAACATGTATGTTAGCCAAATGGTTTTCTCCTAACCCAAAATATTAGGATACAAAATTTAGTCAAAATCGTTTGAGTTATTTTTTAGATAAAATTAGCTTGATTCTGGCCCACAGTGACCCAAAATGACCCATTAATAAAATTTTCTGAAACATGTGACCCGCCTCATTTGTGTTATTGTACCCGAAAACGGTAAGATATAACATTTAGTCAAAATCGTTAGAGCTGTTTTTAAGATAAAATTTGCATACATATACCGGGTGCGTCATAAGTTCGTGCAAACTTTAAAAATTCATACTAAAAGAAGTAATGCTCGGAAAAATTTTCGGTTTACGCGAGTATGATCGGAATGATTTTGGATTTATTTTCCAGTTATAATAAAAAATGATTCCAAAAGTAACTGATAGGGGGCGCTCACACGTCATACTAAGGCGTTTTATGCAAATGAGTCTCGCAATAAAACACTTGGCTGGAAATGGATCCGTCATCCGATCTCGGCAGCATGCTATCGTTACCAGATCGAGCGCTGGTGGTTAAAATTTTCTACAAGAATGGTGAATCCACAACTATTGCATTGCGAAATTTTCGCACGGATAAAGGACTTAAGGCGCAAAAAAGCCCTATTTCACTGAATGGGATACTCAATTTAATACGACGTTTTGAAGAAACGGAGAGTTTAGAGGATCGTCCACATAGTGGCAGACCATCCTCAAGCGCGGATCGCGCCTATGTTGTAAAAAGTGTCATGTAAGAATTGGCAGCCGTGACATCAACGGGGAGTAGCAGTGCTCGTGAAACTGGGAGAATAACGGGGATTCCGGAATCGTCGATTCGACGTATTCTGCACGAAATCTTGGATCTGTATTCGTACAAGATACAGGCACTTCACCAGGTATTCCCAGCAGATACAGATAAAAGACTAAAGTTTGTTACATGGGCGCTGGCACAAATGGAGCATGACCCAGAATTATTGCTGAACGTCATGTGGACAGATGAAGCACACTTCTCACTGCATGGTGACGTCAAAACGCAAAACAGTCGTATCTGGGCGACGTCAAACCCCCCTCGTGAGTACCTGACTAATCCACTGTATGCTCCTCATTTGACTGTTTGGTATGGTTCCACCGCGTCTTTCATTTTGGGTCCTTTCTGTGTTGAAGAGCATTGTCCTGAATCAGGTTGGAAAACCTGTATAGTCTCTGCAGAACGGTATCTTACGCTTTTGTGTGACCACGTTGTGCCTGCATTGCAGGAAAGTCACGCGTTACCTGTCGTCACCTTCATGCAATATGGTGTCCCGCCCCACTTTACACATGTAGTCAAGACGTTCCTGTTGGATACTTTCACTGAAGACCGAGTGATAAGTCGAGGCTGTAAGTTTGGGTAGCCCGCACGACCTCCAGACTTAACCCCGGCAGATTTTTGGTAGTGGGGATTCTTAAAGTCTCGTGCATACCGGGGCTCCCCAGCCACTTTAGTGGAACTGAAAGATGCCATTCGACAGACTGTCGGTGGCATCGATGCCGACATGCTACACTCAACTGTAACAGGCATATTGACGCGCCTCACTTGCCTAATACCTGGTGGTGGTGATCATGTTGTGCATCTTTTACCTTAAAATAAATGCACAGTGTCATGTTATTGTGATTTGTTTCATTGTCTGTTTGTGTTTGCCTGATTTGCATAAAACGCTTAATTATGACGTGTGAGCGTCCTCTATCGGTTACCTTTGGAATCGTTTTTTTATTATACATGGGAAAAAAATCCAAAATCCTTTTGATCATACGCGCGCAAACCGAAAATTTTTACGAGCATTACTTATTTTATTATGAATTTTTAAAGTTTGCACGAATTTATGACGCATCCGGTATATATACACACACACACAAGATTTGCTCTTATTACAATAAAAGATATGTTTTCGGTCCAATTAAATAGCTATTTTAGTTGATCGGTTTTATTGTTAGTTGAGAAACATTAAATAACAATATTTAAGAAAATGGAAATGAAATGAAATTTTAAAAAAATATTTTTTTGAAATTTAATTATTTTTTCCTCAAAATAGGTATAATGAAAATTTAATAATTTAAAATGTTTGGTATGAACCTCTAAATTCTATACTGTAGCAACGTAATTAGTAATAACTGCAGTAATGATACTTATCTTCGCGTCCATAAATTTAACATTCGACAGGGAATTACTCCATAAAGCTAACATTTTCAAATAAAAAGTATAAAAATTTAGCATAATGTTTCGTGTATGCGATTTATACATTATAATATATCATACATTCATTTCATATACTTATTTATTTTATTGACAGAAAAGTGTTCATTAATAACATGTGAAAACAATGGAAAATGTATCATTAAAAATGCAAAGCCTGCATGTGACTGTCTGGATAAGTACACAGGAATTTTTTGTGAGACTGGTAAGTTATCTATTTAGAATGTAATGTAACATTTATTGATTAAGTTATTCTAAGAACTACTAATCCTGTATTGAAATGATGCAATTGCTTACAATACTTAGGCTATTGATGTATTATTAATTCCTTCTTTAACACTAGAACTACCATGAGCCGTCATTTTGACGGTTATCAAATGATTATATTCCAATTCGAACTAGAAATTTCTTTTAAAAGTAAATTAAATATAAAAGTCACAGAAATACGTTAAATGAATAAGTGAAATAGTTTTAAATAAAGTTTCTGGTGTGAAATAGTTTTAAAAACTTTGGTAAAATTTTCGGTAGTCCGGTAAACTGTCTGCTAAAATTTAGCATCGTTCAACTGGAATTATGATATGAATAGTTTATTAATATAATCGTAATTCTTAATTAATTAAATTTAGAAACATACAGGGTGATCTTTTTTAAAGTGACAGTGTTTGGAGCGCCCTGTAGCGCGATCTAATAGCCGAAATGTTACCAAACTTGGTATTTAGACAAATAAAGACATGGAAAAAAGGATTCCGTGAAAAAAAATTAGTTCCAAAAATCGTCGCTAGGGCATTTTGTGGCGCTTTGCAATGTATAAAAAGTGAGAAAAGAAAAATATTAACACATACAATCGTACAGTTAAATTATTAATGTTTGTTTACTACATTAACTTCCCCGGTGAGGAATTAGACCACCTTTAATGTGCGCACCGTTCTCAGAAATAACACCGTGCATTCTGTGCACAACGTTCTCCACAGCCGTACGTAACATATCACGAGGAATATTCCGCACTGTCTTTATTATGTTGTCATTTAGAATAGACAAATTTGATACTCCACCAACATAAACTTGAGATTTCAAATAACCCCAGAGCCAAAAATCGCATGACGAGAGGTCAGGGGAACCAGGCGGCCATGCAACTGGAAAACTCCGACTTATGACTCTATCATCAGTGAAGGTTTGGCACAACAGCTGCTTTACCTTATTACCAATGTGTGGCGGAGCACCATCCTGCATAAAGATTGTCTGTTGGAGACGGTTTCTTTGCTGAAATTGTGGAATAACAAACGTTTGCAGCTTTTCGTGGTACCTTTCTGCATTTATGGTACACGTTTCGGGTCCTGTCGGAGTGATGGTCTCAAAAAAGAATGGCCCAATTACGAATTTGGCTGTGAAACCACACCAAACAGTGACTTTTGGTGAATTTAATGGGATTTCCTGCACGGGTTGAGGATGCTCAGAAGCAAAAATTCGGCTATTTTGTGTGTTTATGGACACATTGAGATAAAAATGGCACTCATCTCCCCACAGAATGTGCCATGGGAAAGCATCATCAATTTCTACCTTGGCAAGAAACGATAGAGCGAATGTCACTCGCTTATCATAATCACTTGGTTTCAGTTCGTGCAAGAGGCTGATTTTGTAGGGGTAAAATCCAATAACGCGCCGCCAAACTCTCCATACCGTGGAATAATTCATGTCCAATTGTCGAGTTACACCCCGGGCGCTGCTAGTACCAGCAATGGTTCCCTGCGATTCTTCGACAATTGCAGTTGCCACATCAGTTATTACATCTTCTGATACTTGTTTACGTGCTCTCCCAGTGCGAATGGTCAGTTTCCTCGAACTTCTTAATCATTTTCTTAAGACCATTCAGCGATAAAGGCCCCTTACGTAATTTTTTTCTGGTTCGAAATTCCTGAAGAGCTGCGGATGCATTACATTGATTCATATAATACAGCTTCACCAGTAACGCACGTTCCGGTAACGTGAGAGGCATGTCCATGTCCACTGGAGCTCGTTTACTTCAGCTGAGATTATTTCTTGGAGCTGTCTACTACTTGCTTTTATAGCCCCTATTACTGGCGCTGTAATCACACAACATTTGCATTTTTCTTTGATACTCGTTATTGTTAGCTACAGCAGCGCCACAAAATGCCCTAGCGGCGATTTTTGGAACTATTTTTTCCCGGAATCCTTTTTCCCATGTCTTGATTAGTCTAAATAGCAAGTTTGGTGCCATTTCGGCTATTAGACCGCGCTACAGGGCGCTCCAAACACTGTCACTTTAGAAAAGATCACCCTGTACTCTGCATGTCAATTTGATGGAAAATGTGAAGTCAAAGATAAAGAAGGCATTTATAATTGCCATCATAAATAGCCTATGGAAAATTTTGTGAAATTGGCATTAAATAAATCTGATATTCTAATATTTTTATCTAATATTTATATTTTATTTATTTAATTTTAAGGAAGTCACACATCTTTATTGATATGATCATTTGAGCTATTTATATCCATTAATTTTTTTCTACTTTTTTTTTTACTTATGTTTTCCTTTTTAACACACCTTCACGTAATAAAATATGTTAAAATTCATTTACTTTTCATTGGAGATAATAATATTAAAATTATTTCATTTTCTATTGCAAGCAATACATGTTTTGAGAACTTGATCACATTTTTTGCAAGTAGTTTGCATACATTATAATTAAACAAACTATATTCAAATTTTTATGTTAAAAACTTATTTAATTACTTTACAGATAAATGCTCCCTTATCACATGCAAAAATAACGGAAGATGTGTCATTTTAAACAAAAAAGCTGTTTGTAACTGTACTGAAACGTATACTGGAGACTTCTGTGAAACGGGTTAGTATAACCCTTTTTTTAAAAAAAATTATCAGATGTAATATTCTTCATGTGTAATAAATTGCATGAAAATAAGTAAATTTCAAGTCTATCTAATATGTATAAAATACAAGTTGTAATATACAAGGATGGATAAAAAGTTAAATGGCTAAATAAAATGTGCAAAATACCTCTTAGCTAGAAATACGAATGGAAAGTAAGACAGATTGTTACACAACGTCTTGCAAATCTATTAAGGGATTGTTGCAATGGAAAAGCTCATATTTTAATCTTAACCCATTCGCTGCCAACCACGAGTATACTCATGATATTTCAATCTAAAATTACGAATTCGTACCGGAAATTTCGAAAGAAGATTGTATTTTATGTAATTATGAAATGTCTGTAATTAAATAATGTAAATATTGCTATTAGTATTTTCTGATATGAATTATAACTTTCTAAATAAAATAAAATTCCAGTAATTTTAACCCAGCAGTGAACGTGTTAATAGGTAGAAATAATGTGCCTTCCCTTATAAGTGGTTATTAGCTGACGACCACACTTAATCTCTGGAAGAGAAACTTAAGCCGAAAAAGAACTGTTTCCATAGTGGAAAAATAAATATGCCAGCTGTTCCCATATCATAGCTAAAAGAATAATGGTTTGAAGTGTTGCAACCGATCTTGAGTATTGCACACAACATCGTATTATATATCGCACATTACCCTTAGAGCAAATTTATAAGCATTTCACTCTACCAGTCTCTAACACTCAAATAAGTGATGAAACGAGTTTAGCTGATTATTTAACGCTACATGTAGTAGAGGAATAAAATCCTTTAACTTTATATTGTGTATTGAAACAATACTTTTTGTGACGATTTTAACTTCTGCCCAATCTTGGAATTTTTACCCATATTACGAAATAGTACTGACGCCTCTTTTATTAGTATTTTTTTAACATTAACATCATTCACTTGTGACGGCAGACGTATTGTTGAACTACATATCAATCACACCTTTAAAAGACAGTTGATAATAACTCTTTATTAAAAAATAAAATAAGGAATTTTGGAGTTTTTAACATTTTTCAGAGATTAAAATTATCTTTTAATTGACTAATTTTACTTGAAGCAAATATTGAATTGTTTGTTTAATAATGTAGCTTTAGTAACATCATAAAGTCATGAAATTTTTTCTAGATTAAATACTAATATCTCTTCTAGGACTATTTACCAGATATGTTTATACAATTTTATTTTTAAAAGTTAAAAATATTTAATTACTCCAAAACTAAGCATATTTCAAATATTCAATTTCAAAAGTATCTTCAATATTAAAAATAAAGGAACAATAATTTAATCAAAGAATAGGAATTCAATTATAATAAACTAGCAATACCATCCACCGTTGCTCAAGTTTCTCGAAAAACGAGTAATATAGAGAAATTAAAAAAAAAATAACTATTCATTTTCGCATAGGTTGATCTGAGATTTCGCGATCTCGCGATTTTTCCCTCCAGTATATACTATCCATCCATAATAAGAGAAACAATAGAGATACTAACACGCCAAAATACAATATGTAACGATGCAGCATCTTTTAAGAGGCTACTTCACTTACTCTTCCAGATAGCTAATGTTATTTATATGGGAAAAACATAGAAGTGTCATCTTTTCGCATTTTCTCGAATTTAGCAATTTTTGTAGCTTTCAAAATTTATACATTTAAATTATGCACGCTCCTTTCAAATTTTATTCCATTTTTTAAATTTTAATGTAATATAAGTGCGTTACTTTAGGATTATTAAAGATTCATGTTTAGTGTCTTATCGCGATAAATCTGTTTGGCATTTTAAAATTTGGTAAAGATACAATCGTAGCCTGATTATTTAGCTTTCAAAGAATGCTTTTTATTTTGGTTTAAAAAAATTAAATGTATGCTGTAATTCGAGAAAAGTGGTACTGTATTGTTTAAAACAGCTGAAAATGGTAAAACGGCCAAAACCTACAAGTTTCTGCCTTTATTTCTGGGGGGACTCTCAACGGGGAGTACAAACGGAGGCCGGGGTTGTAAGAAGAGTAGAATAAAATAGACCCTTAGAGTTCTGTTAATATTGCCTTTGGCTAGTTATAAACAATGCATAGGATAAACAGTACATTTCATTTCGAGAGCCAATATGTTTTAGAAATTCCTTCCTGAACTTATGTAAAATGCTAAGTTCAGAAAATTTGTTTTACTAGTCATTTAATCATAAAGAGATTGTTAGATAGCATGATAAATTTAGGATTGAAAAAAAGATGTTTTAATTATCTTATTATTATTATTATTTTCTTATTTCACGGTACACGTGGTCTTTCATTTACTGCCCATATATACTCAGATAACATACACGCAAATCATTACTATTCGAACTTTTTGCACTTTCGATACATTGACATGCTCTAATCAATATACTTCCAGTCTTGTTCGACACACTGACACGAAACTGAAATTTGTATATTTTTTATGGTATGTTTTGTTATGAACTTAGAGTACGTTTCGTATGCTACTTAACAATCAATTCCGTATTTCTGAACGTGTCGAATTTATTTGTAACAAATATTAAATTGTTAATTGTACAACATAAAATCACTAATTTTTAAAACGTTGGATATTTTAAATTTTAAAATAAAATTCAGCTACATCTAAAGCTAATTGTTAAAACTATTTGAAATTCGGAAATTCGGAAATATAAATTTCCTATCTATTTTCCTATTGGCTGTTTTCCTGGAACCCTCCATTTTCCTATTGGTTAATAAACTTGTCACTTGAATCCTCTATCATTTCTATATATATGAGCAAATTTCCATTTTCTTCAGCACTGAGGAGGGTATGCTATATGCTACCGAAACCGGTATGCTGCAGATTCAATTATACTGGTGTTTTAACGATGTATTTTATTTTTACTTTAATTATATCGCACCAAGCTCCAAATTAATATTTAATATTTATTTGAAACAGTTACAGTATGTCATGGAATGCTACATGAACTCATTTGTTTATGTTTAAAAAACGAAATGCAATCAATACATAATTATCTGACTGTAACGTATATATTCAGATAAAATACTCCTATAAATCAGATTTAATTCTCAATTACTCTTTTTTGCTTCAGAATTTATTTTACTGGAATGGTTTCAAGCATTGTCTAATTTTGTAGTTCTAACGTTGGTGATTGGTATGTATTTTATTATTATTATGATTATTATTATTATTATTACTGCGTATTTATCTCTGTTTGAATATGCATTTAAGAAATTTTGTTACTTGTTTATTTATTATAGGATAGACAAATATTAACCAGCTGCTAATTGAAAAAAATAAAGAAAACGTTTCAATGAATTTTATTAAAAAATGGATAATTCTTAAAATATTTTTGTTAAAATCATTTCAAGGAATTAAATTCTCCATCGAGCACAAGAAAATGTTCTTTAATTCCTTAAAAACGAACTTTACTAAATGCATTTACTTTTACTTATAACGTATACATCTTTAAAGGTATCGGATAATTATGATTCATTTAATTTTTATGATCCGCCGGTGCATTTTAAAAAAAATCATTACTGCGTCTAGAGTCTAGAGCATTTACTGTGGTGAAGTGGGATTTTATCCCTTGCTTTATTTCGTGGTTTATTTTGTAGTTCTGATTATATGTATATTTTTGTAGATCGTTTATGTTAAATTTTATGCAATTTAATTATGTATTTAGTACATTGTTTCGTAATCTATTAAATAATTAATTGTCTAATTTCCATGGTCTTTTGTGTAATTGCTAATTGTGTATCTTTTATAATACAGGGTGTTTCTAAATGAATATCGGGGTTTTAACGCTTTGTAGTATCTATTATAAGAAACTTAAAATTATACTTAATACATAAAATGAAAGAGCAACTCAAACAGTTTTACCTACAAGCTTACAAGTGTTCAATGTGAACACCTTTCGTCACACAGCACACAGCATACATGAAGTCGATAGCTCAGTTCTTCCCAAACGCCACTCTACGCTCACCCGATCTTGTGACGCCTCGTGATTTCTACCTGTTTGGGTTCATAAAGGATCGAGTGTGTGTGCCTCCACTACCAGCTGACCTACCCACCTAAGAAACAGGATTGAGGCAGCTGTTGCAACAATTACCCCACAAACACTAATTAACGTTTGGGAAGAACTGATCTATTGACTTCATGTGTGCTGTGTGCTGTGTGACGAAAGGTGTTCACATTGAACACTTGTAAGCTTGTAGGTAAAACTGTTTGAGTTGCTCTTTCATTTTATGTATTAATTATAATTTTAAGTTGTATATAATAAATACTACCAAGCGTTAAAACACCGATATTCATTTAGAAACACCCTGTATATATAAGTATTTTTCAAATTTTGATTGTGCAATAAAGATAAAACTTTCTGTTTCTTAATTGTAAACATTTTACTAATTGTGTAAGAAATATTTTAGTATTTTTAACAGTAAGCAAAGCCAATAGGTGTTTCTCTTTCACTTTGCAATATTTAAACAAGATATTTTCAGTATTCATATTTCTATTACAAAAAAAATATGTATATATATAATAAATAAACTGTTTTCAATCGATGTATTTATATGAATAGTATATAGATTGTATAAATAGGAATGTTGTGTATATTGTTAAGAGACAATATAACATATAATTATTATACTTTGTAACTATAACACACTGATGTCCAGAAATTAAGGGGCAGTGACCGGACGCTTTCGATTTCAGACGGTTTGTAGAATATCTACTGAAATTACCGAATATCCGAAACACACTTGAATTTTCAGGATGTAAAGAACATGTTTGACTTCATGTTTTTTAGTTAAGATTTAGTCCCGGGGACAATTAGGGGGGTAATAATAAAGTTAATAATAAAATAATATTTGCGCTCCCCCAAGAAACAGAAAACGCTCAAAATGATCCGTCACTGTAGCAAATGACTATGTAGGTCTTGTTCAACATTTTTGTTCAGTTGTGTAAGTATAACACGCATATTCTTGAAGATGTTAACGTTTCTGTGAAAAATTCAAACATCTTTTTACAGCATGCAGAGTTTTCAACTGAATTTAACACCGATGTCTCAAAACTTTACAAATAATAGTAAAAATAGTATAATGCAATTAAAAGATGAATATATTGAATATTTGATGGCATATGGGTATTTGTTTTACGGCCAAAACCCGAAATCGGCCAATTCGCGAATTGGCCAGATGCCGTTGGTCAATTCCCGAAATAGCTATGGGTTATTGGGCAGTTTGAATGTAGCTGCTTGACAAGTTCGGAATTGAAAATGAAGTATGTAGAGATTATAATTCATGTACAGGAATACTCAAAAGTAATATCCCGTAAGGCATGGTGACGTCACGGCGACGTCACTGTGAAGTCACACTGTGACTTTGTGACCGTCGTCGTGACGTCACGTGACGTCGATGTGAAGTCATTGTGACGTAAATGCGAGGTCGTTATGGCCGTTTTCAAGACTTTCTGTGACCTCACAATGTGACTACTTTGTGAAGTCACCGTGCGACTTAAATGTGAAAAATGTGACGAATCTGCATTGGATAGGGTGACCAGATTTTACCCGAATCCTATGCGGATTGTTCGTATCAAAATTTTTTTATGGTTCAAGTTTGTGACGTTTGTGACGACACTACACCGGGTCGGGTAACCAGATTTTACCCGAATCCGATCCAGAAACTTCGGATCGATCTTTTTGGATTTGTTTGGTTACAGAATAGATTTGGATTAGTTGTCGTGTGACCTGATTTTCGTGAACCCTATCTGACCCGAGTCGGGTATAATGTTTTTACTGTAAATCTTGTTTGGAATAGAATCTTGCATACGACCGAGTAACCAGATTTTATCAGAAATTGTGTTACGATACAATTTCTGATGTCGGCTCGGATCTAGAGTCATACACGAATCCGGTTATATACTTCTTGAACATGATTGAATGTCAACTTGAACATGAATGATGGTTGACTGAAACTATATTTTGATTCAACCCGTATTCTTACCCTAACCCAGCAACAACAACAACAAAAAATCTGTAAGCCCACAACCCGACCGAACCTGATAAATGATTTCGCATGGATTCGGATAACAAGATTTCACCAAATACGGATAAGATCGACGATAAGGATTGGATCGGCAATCATTTTTATTGATGCAACTCGTATTCAAATTAAAACTTTGCATCTGATTGAGAAACCGGTTAACACGAAACTTTCTGACACATTTATGAACAAACTTTTAAACGCATGGCACTTGCATGCCTGATTATTAAAGCTATTTGGAATGAATAGCGTTTTCCATTTTTAGATAAATGTAATACTTAAGATCAATGTCGGTCACGTTTTACCCGTTTCTGACGCTGCAAGTCGGAAATTTGGTTCAAAACACCGACTTTGATAGTGTTTTCTGAAACATCATCTGCCGTTACTAAAAAATGGATAACGCCATTCGATTATATATAGGTTAGATGTGCCCGTAATGGACTCCCTTAAGGAATTTCTTTAACAATTATTTTTAATTAATAGTTATAATTGTTGTATTTAACATTTTTTAATATTATATTACTCTACCAACAATATTTAACCATGCTCATAGTCACATTTCCCAATGTGAATCTAAATTTAATTGTAAATAACAGAAATAAATCAAAACACCCTAAATTCCAGTAATGGACACCTCACAAAAAATAATAGATAATTGATATTATGATTGCATTTAAAACTAGAATTTAAAGATAGCATATTAATGAAATAAATAAAGCTGAATTTTTATTGGTTATTTTTTTATAAACCAAAAACATTGAAGGTGTCCCATTACTGGAAGGCGGTCCATTACTGGCACATCTACCCTATTCTGAATAAGAACACCTGCCAATTTCATGTATTTCCGAATAAAAATGAATTCAGAAATATGCCAGAAATTAGCTATTTTGTATTTGAGATCAACTTTAAAGAAAATATAAGTACACATTTTCAAATAAGCATTCTGAAAAATTTATATTAGGAATCAATTTAAATAATAGATATACCTATTGTGCGATATTATTAAATAATAAACATTGTATCAAGCAGTAAAACAGTTTTCGTTGTAAATGAAATATAGAACTTAAGATCATAAATGCCAAAAAAAAAAAAAAATTATCTATTTTTTTTTCTTTACAAATTATTTTATTTACAGTTTTTGATAGAATACTAAATTCAGAACTTAAATATAAATTTTTACAGTAAAAACATTCGATAACACAGCTGGAAAAATTACCTTAACTAAACAGTTATTTTATTGTTTCATCAATATTTATTATTTTTGTGCATCTAACATTGACATATCTCGACAAATAAATTATTCAATGCATTAAATTGTCACTTTTTTTTTTCAAATATACCGGAAAATTATTTCTGGAAACCTACACTAGCAACGAAATTATTAAATTGCAAATCAAATATTAATAGTTTTAAAAATTGCAATGTTTTTAATTATAATGAATAACTATGAAAATTGAACTAAGAAACGCAAAATATTAAATAAATTCCTCATTTTATATAACACTTTACATTTAGAATACATATTCTTAGTAAATACAGTTTTTCCAAACAATCTATTTTAAAAAATATAAAACATTAAAGATAAAATTTAATACAAGTGATTTTTTAAAAGAAAATTTAAACATCTTAACTTTTAAATAATTCACTATTAAATGTACTAGTACTAAACATGCACTATTAACAAAACTGCGAAGACATTAAAAGTTACCTGCTGATCTATAGATAAAGGGGTTATGATGGAATGCTCCTTATCTGCTTCCCTTTCATTGAAAAATTAGACTGTAAATCCACTACAATAATTTTCAAATTATTCCAGCAGAAGAGGTGTGTTCATAGATCTGAGAAGTCAAATATAACCCAGGCCTTATGAACACACCCGGCTAGACACAGGGAAATGTTAAAATGGATGCTTTACTTTAAAATGGAGATGGTTCACTTTAAAACGTTAATTTACTTACACAGTATAAATCTACAAACTTCAAAGAACCCAACACACGCTAATCCTAGCTTCGAATGAGAAAAAGTCGTCTGCCTTCAATATGCGCGCGCAGTATTGTTTAAACACAACAAAATAACAGCTAGCAGATGTTTCCAACTTTTACCGCAAATGATATAGGAAGAAAATAATTTAAATAAAGACAT